>JAHUUD020000047.1:0-600000 GCA_020010945.3 Muscidifurax raptorellus
GAGAGTGAGAGTGTGAGAGTGAGAGTGATTGTGAGAGGGAGAAAGAGAGGGAGAAAGAGAGGGAGAGTGAGAGTGAGAGTGTGAAAGTGAGGGTGAGAGTGAGAGTGTGAGAGTGAGGGTGAGAGTGAGAGTGAGAGTGAGAGTGTGATAGTGAGAGTGAGAGGGAGCGGGAGAGGGGGAGGGAAAGTGTGTGTGAGAGAGAGAGAGAGAGAGAGAGAGAGAGAGAGAGAGATTAGAGAATTTATTTGCTGTACATTTTGTTGTACAAAAAACATTAACAGAAAAATACAAAATAAAGAGTACATAAATACTTATAGCTAACTTAGAGATAGGATGTAGTAGATGGATGGATGAAGTGAATGAATGAATGATGATGATTGGATGCTTTGACGATAGGGAGAGTAAAAGTGTACTGAATGATGAGATAGTGTAGTTGTAGGTGATTGTGTAGTGTTTAAGTGTTTTCAGTACTGAGGAAGTGTAGCTTTGCTTGACGTTTGAATGATGATAGTGTTTTGAGGTCGCGAATATGAGCGGGTAATGTATTCCAGAGGTATGAGGCGCTTATATGGAATGAATTTCTCAGCGTCTCTGTGACGAAAGTGGGGATGTCCAGAGGGGTCACCTCACCCCTCACGTGGCGGAGTCCGACGCGGAAGTCAAAAAAGGCCATGATATAAGATGGAGTAGCGTGTTAAATAGTTTCCTAAGGAAACAGGCCCTAAAGTACTTCCTACGTTCGGTGGTGGTGAGCCATTGCAACTCGCGCCTGTAGGGGGTGATGCGCTCGTCCCTCCTTACACCATAGATGTAACGAATACCCGTGTTTACCAGTTTCTGTAGCTTGATGTCCAGTTCTTGCGTCAGATCACAGTAAACTAATGAGCAGTAGGATGATGGGAAACAGTAGGGCTTGCACAAGATGTTTTTGCAGCTCGAAACCAGTGCTCTTTCTTAAGAAGTGCAATCTATACATTAGCGAGTGTGGACGCTTACATAATTGTGTAACGTGTTCTTTCCAGGTGAGTTTAGAATCGAGCACCAGTCCCAGACGGCGAACAGACGACTCATATTCAACCCGGGCTCCTCCAATGTTAATGTAAGTATTAGCCATAGAAGGTAATGTATTGATATAATAAGAAGAGCCGAGGATGATCGCCTGCGTTTTGAGAACGTTTAGTTTAAGATGATTCTGCGCAGCCCAGCCCATGATCCTCTCGGCATTAGCACTCATCCTCTGTGAATAAGAATCAAGCTCTTCAAGGTGGCATTGGCTATAAATTTGCAGGTCGTCCGCATAAATGAGATGAGATACGTCTATGTCAAGGCAGAGGCTGATGTCATTGATGTAAAGCCTTGATGAACTTGGCATCCTCTGACCGAGAGTTGGTCTGCATGAAAGTCACCCATGATTATCTTTGTGGAATAGTTGTGCATGTGTGTGATAACTGTTTCGATAAAGTCATTGCCTTGAATGAAGGGGGCATGGGGCAGACGATACACAACGCCAACGAAGATGGGTGCAAAACCTTTTGCAGAGATCTCACAGAGAAGATACTCCGGCTTCCCTGGCTTGCCCGACCAGACACTGTCAGATGATATCAGAACCGTAGCTGTGAGTGAGTGATGAATATAGAGGGCCACACCTCCACCGTTTCTGTTTCTGTCCCGTCTGTGAAGTGTGTAGTTGTCAAGTAGGGGTATGGTTTTTACCTTGTCGTCCAGCCAAGTTTCAGTTACAGCTATTACGTGATATTAGGGACGAGTGGACAAGAAGAGCCCTACCGCCTCAATGTGACCCGTAAGGGAGTTCGCATTGAAATGACAGACCCTTAAACCGTGGGAGAGAGTTACCTTGGAGATGGTTGAAGATGTGGGCGATGATGGTCTGAATGATGTTGGTCGTGAGGGTGGGATGATACGAGCGATGTTTAGCGGCCGTTGCTGTTGTTGTTTGGTCGTCTCTTGGCTAAAAAATTCGCCAGGTCTTCTTCGCTGTTTATGATGCTAGTCTTTCCTCCGTCCTCGGCATCGCGGATATAAATTCTGCCATCTCTCACATATGTCCTACAGCCCTGTGCCTTCCTGGCCTCCTGTCTGGTCCTGACGCGGAGCTTATAGACATCTGGAGGTAGTAGCTCATTGATGTTGATAAGCCCCTGGTGGTCTGGGGCTAGAGCCTTGGCTTCCTCCAATAGATCCGCGCTGAGCTCAGAGGAGTGAAGCTTGCCCTTTTTGATTTTTGCTGCCCAGGTGGAGCGTACAAGAGCATGGGAGGACAGGGTGACAGCAATAGGTGGTAATCTGCTGACTGCGGCCGGGGTGTTGGTGGCTGCATTGAGTCTACCCATGACCCTTGTGGCAGCTATGTCCCTCCTGAGGACAGTAGGGTCAAGGGCGGAAAGCACTGAGTAGGCGAGCACCTGTAGAGAGGACTCTTGAGTGTAGTGCAGCCCAGTTATCACAACAACATTGTTGTTTGATGGCTCCTGCCGATGTCTTATAGCCTCGAGCTCCCTACGAAGACTGGCGATCTCGGATGGAACTGTGGCGGCAGGGGAACTGTGCTGCTGTGCACGGGCTGAGGTTTGAGATGGGCAGATGTTAGCTCTTGTAACTGCACCTTCAGCTCTAAATGGTGGATTCCGCAGTTTTTAGGCGAGTCTGTAGCTGGGGCAGGACATCAAGAGCTTCAAGGCGCTGTTCGATGGGGCCTAGCCTTGCCTCTAGCCCGGAGACCCATCTCGGAGGTGTCTCGCTGCGCCTCCACCGCTTGGTCCTGCTTAGCACGGATATCTCCATATTGGAGGGCGATGCTGTTGCTGCAATAACTGCAGGGCGCGCAGGAGATTGACTGCGTGATGGATTAGTGGATGGAGGTGCAGACTGGATCTTCTTTTTGTTGTTGTTATTATTCCCGGCTAGATGACATATTAGGGCTGTTGAGCGAAGATTCCAGGCGCTTTCTTAAATGAGCCTTCGCACAGGCAGAACAAGCAAGTGTAGGAACGGCTCTCACCGTCACAGATCTGAAAGAGATGCATCTAGTGTGGAAGTGGTAGTTATAGATCTCACACTTTTTAGGGTCTTTAGTCTGTATGGCTTTATCACAGGTCTTGCAGATGGTGGAAAATGCTTTAACAGACTTCTCTCCACTAATACTTATATTTGCCGGTAACTTATTGGCAGTTGATAATGTCAGTCGTCAAAGTAAATGAGCTTGTTAGGCTCGCCGTAAGATGGTTTCGGTAATAAGAGTAGAGAGGTGCACACCGACCTGTGAGAGACCGTTCTACGATGATGTTGATTCGCTGTCTTGTAAGATGTCACCACATGTCTGTCAAAGAGTGCAGATAGGCAAGCCAAGCAGGAGAGAATGAAGCTAGATGATTTGCAGGTTATGTTGCAGAGGAGAGAATTTCAGATAGCAAAAGATGTATAGCAAGATGCAGCCTCCAGCAGAATAATATATCGGCTTGAAGGTTGCATTAAGGAGCGTGCAACAGTCTTCAATCAAAAGAGCCCGGAGGCAAAGTGCGGCAGAAAAAAAGACAAGAACAGGAGCGTGCTAGATAAACGTCAAGTGTACTCACGTGATGGCGGGAAGAGAGAGAGAGAGAGAGAGAGAGAGAGAGAGAGGCGCATTTTACGCCAAATTAAATATTTACTTGTTGTACCTTCTCAACACTTCTATAGTACGAAAATTAAGGCTCCATAATAGCGTGATAGGAGTGTCATATAATCGCCGCGCGCGACCTATTAACTGCCGACGAAGCAAATCGGGAAGCGGCCTTGGACACTGCTGGAAACTGCTACCTATTCTTCGATCTGTTCTTGAGGTAAATCAGCCTCGAGAGCAGACGCATCACTTTTAGCATCATTCGGAAACATAATTGTTTTTATTGTTTTTATAGTGGCTGTGAACCGTAATTTTAGTAGTCATTGGCTGGTAACACCGGCAATAGCGCTTGGTCATCTGAATGAAGATATATGAAGTCAGAACGATTGGCTGACCCAGTACCATCACGGACTCGACTACTTTGACGGTGAGGTGTCTTTGAAGGCGGTGAAAAAAATTTTACAATCGATAAATTATCATCCAATTTGTACGGCATGCATCACGCTATCAAACCTTGCTACAAAAATTATCGTTGTGCTCTAAATTAGGCTTGTAGGCTAAAATCGTTGCTAGTCATAGGTACGATTAAAAATTCGTGCTTTTGA
Organism: Muscidifurax raptorellus; assembly: GCA_020010945.3. Taxonomy (NCBI): domain Eukaryota; kingdom Metazoa; phylum Arthropoda; class Insecta; order Hymenoptera; family Pteromalidae; genus Muscidifurax; species Muscidifurax raptorellus. The sequence goes on from JAHUUD020000047.1 coordinate 4,225, forward strand.
AGACATTTGTAATGATGGACAGCCTTCAAATATTAAAAAATCTGTTGAAAATCCGCTTGCATACTGTCGGTGTATTCCCAGCCGCTCAGATACCGAAGGTGTGGATGAAACCGACAGCGTTTGTTGTAATCACGGATGATCATACGAAATCGGGTATGCAATTGGGTTGCCCTGTACGCTGACAAATCTTGCAGCGCTTTTTATTTTGATAGTTTTGGTCTCCCTCTATTCATACCCGATTATATATATCGATTGCGAAAAAATTGTAAACAATTTCGCTGGAATAATATTCGACAGTATTGTATTATGTTTCTGCATTATATGAGTGCGGGTCTGGGTTACAATAAATTTCTCGAGAATTCCTCTGATAATCTGGGAAAGAACGATGATGTTGTCAGGCGGTATGTAAACTGTAAAGAAAGAAAAAACGCTGACAAATATTTTATCGGAAGCGGTGGTTGCATTGTCAGGTGCTTGCAAAGCTGCATGGTTCGATATTATTACCCCCAGTGTGCATACGCGTGCGAGAAAATTGAAAGACCAAACTCTGACATCTAATATCACAAGCAGGCAAAAGCTGCCGTCGGTCGAAGCTCGTGCCGCCGAGCCTTCTTTTCAGCTTTTGTCGACCTGTCCGCGTGTAAATATTCTCTGATGTTGCTTGCGACTTCAACCATTCTGAAGACACTTAGCCTCAGAAGCTCGTAAGTAGAGTTACACTTTGTAATATATCTTTTATTCATCCTTTACATTACTTGTTGTTCCATAACCCGAACGAACCACCCGCTCCAATACCCACGAGATCCACGAGCCGGGATATCTCGTGGAAATCCTCCGTTGCGGAGAGAAAACGCGGTGTGGAATGTACCCCCTGCAATTTGTTAGCGCGCGCCTTTGTTATACGGCAGTACAGCACGAGGAGTGCATAGCACATCGGCTAATGATTACTGCGCTCCTCTGCCATCAAAAGCCATCGGGTGCAAAATAAATCAAAATAGATCCGCCAGTTTACTATTATAAAAGGAGCTTCCAAAAAATTTGAGCCTGATTGATAAAGTCTCAGAGATCATCACATCACTACAAAATATTGATTAAAAAATATACGTATAGGATCGGGATAAGAAAATAGTTTTCACTTTTAGCGAGAGGAGACTTGGCCTAAAATGTGAACCCGATCGGTCAAAAATTACGTAAGTTATAGCATCTAACACATTTTTCGCGGGGAAGACTATAAAATACTTCCGTGTCTCTATCGTACTTGATTACTTTTTGCGGCTAGAATGACCGAGGTCACTACTCGATCATTTTAGAAGTGAGCTTTGTTCGCCTAGAAGGGACAGTGTGATCTATTGTATGGGACTGGAGGAAACTGTAGGTAGCAGTGGACGTGGGGGCGGGGGCATCCACAAAATAATTATATATTGATCTTCAAATAAATATCATTTTACTATGATTGACTAATTTTAGAAAATTACGAAGGAATCCGACGGTCGGTCAGGATATTTCAAAAATGTCTTTTTTCTCTAACAATAAAATAAAACACAATAATTCTTTGTGATATTAAAGCATGACGAGTAATATATAAAAGATATGTATCGTCAAATAAATATCATTCAAGTATGAATTATTAGCTGTAGGAGACTTTTACAAAATTCGCAGAAATATACATTTTTTATATAATATTGAAGTTAATAGATAATTGTAGCCAAAGAGTATATTACCTCTACAAGTAATGAATTTACTTGGCTTTATAAAGAATGAATCCATGTAGAATCCATGTGAAATCCACGTGAATAATCCACATGGATATCCCGCAAGATATTTTCAACAAGGTAATATCAAATAGATATATGACTGTCATGTATACTCACCCTTGCATCGTTTATGCCAGTAAGTTTAGTTTTTGGTCGTTCCAGAACGAGAAACGCAGCTAAATTTGCCGTGTACGATGCAACAATTATCATTGCAAAACCTGCCCAGACCATTCCTAGAACACGTGCAGAAAAACTACGAGGAGTGCCTGCAATAAGTTTATATGCACTATTAATTATTAGGAGAAAAAAAAGTTTAGGAAATAAAAGGTTTTTACTGCTGATTGTGAATATTAGTGTAAAAAAGTCAGTAAGCGCGATAAGAAAATGTCCGAGTCAGCACCTGTCACTATAGTGTGGGACGAACCGGGCAACGACGAGTCTACTGGAATGAGAAGATGTTGGCTACTTTGAGTGAACTATTGACAACACCACCGGCGCAGAGTGTTTGCGTATGTATTAAGTATGGTTACTGCCTACCGAAAGTAATCGTGCTCCGAATACTTCTTACGTTAAGCCATAGATTGTGTAGTCAATATATTTATTATTTAGTCCACAGGTCGTCTCGCCGTAATATATCGTCGTCAAGTATGTCGTCTAGCATGCTAGTGCACCTACCCTACCGCAACCTAAGCATTTGGGGTACCGGCATTAAAACAATACAGAGGCACGATTTTTAATAGCATATTCCGAAAATAACAATTATTTTAACTGCATCCTTTAAGATCGCGTAACATATAAGGTTAAAATCAGATTATATACTTGGAAATTTGCGCTTTTTAAAAACATAAATAAACTGCGCCATTGTTAAATATTCGACATAAAGTCTAATAGAATTGCACCGTCGTTAAAAATGGATGAAATGCAATAGATATTGTAAAAAAGCAATAAAATGTAATTAATCTATTGCTGAGCGCACGTGGTGCGTGGATACATGCGGAGCGCATGTATTTGGGAAATTTATATTTACACTGTATCTTCGGTAATCTAGAATCTTGATTGCTTTAGCGAGGTATTTATAAGAGAAAAAAACAATCCTGAATACATGGCTAAAGCAATCAGCTTCTTATACCTACATCTAATAGTATCAAATACAAATCAGATTCTCCATATCAATATCAATCATATTTTATCCAGTTTTAAAGATAGTGCAGTTAGATTCGAGTAGGGTGCAGTTTATTTATGTTTTAAAAAATGCGAATTTCCAAGTATATAATCAGATTTTAACCTTATCAGTTGCGCGATCATGTATTACTATTTTTTATTCGTTAATCACCGGGGTGCAGTTATAATAATTGTTATTTTTGGAATGCGCTATTAAAAATACGTGTCTCTATATCTTTTTTAATACCGATATCCCAAATTCGTAGGCTGGGGTAGGATCGGGTGCTTGTGCCGTCTTTTTAGTACGTCTCGTTGGTTGTATAAGTCTTTCAGATTGGCCTCTACCATAGGTTGAAAAGCTTTATACTATGGTTTAAGTTGTTTTAACGGAGTCAGTAGGTCAATGACTCCCATGACGTTCCGACGAAGACGTTCGAGTTGAGTGTCAACTCCACTGTCCGATCAACTTACTGTCGACCATTCACAAAACGCAAGAAGAGATTGGACCTCCCTTGTCTTAATAGATTTGAAATCATTGTATGTAAAACTGTTGAGAGTCCGGGGCTCTACATTTCTAATGACAATCTTAACATGAATAATATTGTGTCTGCTTGGAAATGTCGCCAGCGAGTTACATTCATCACTATATTGTTATGGTCGGTAAAAGCTACATCAATCCGCGTGTGAGAATCTCTAATGTGGTAAGTTGGACCATGTTCCACCTATTTTAAATTTAATTCGCAAGCCAGTTCTCGAATAAACTCAGAAAAACTTACGCAACGCTGTGCCATTGACCAAACTAACAAACGATCGCGAATCTAATTCACGTCACCCGGGAAAAAAAGCTGAACCATGCGACCGACAAGCGAACTGCTCTCTATAGAGAGTCACCCCTTCCCAGGTAGCGCATACAGTAGTTATCAACGCCCGAGAGGAAAGACAACCCTAGTCCTTTTTCCTCGCGTGGACCTCTCGTATAAACGGTCGTAATCGACCGGGGAGAGATAACAACGGACTCGATGCGACTGCTCCTATACTATCGCATTGGGTCGGCCGACCAACGCAACAACAATCGTTGCGATCGTACGCCTACCTGTTGAAGTTTGCCGTGTCTGATACAGTTTATAATTGCGTTCGGAATAAGTACCTTGTTGAATGCTACATATTAAATATTGCGGAATACCTGGTTTTCCCTCAATTTGCGTAGGTGATAAATACAGTAGTGTAGCTTTATAGTCATTCCAGATGTACAGAGCTACGCCTCTACCACACTTATTTCTATCTTACCTTATAATTGTATACTTATCTATCTGAACGAATACGTTGTAAAGACCGTTCATAGTACAAGGACAGACTGCGCAAGTTTTCTAAATAATTATTTATTGCTGAAACTACCTTAGGCTTAAGAGATTTTATCATTACTATGAGTTTAATCCTCTGATGCGTGGATTTAATACGCGACAAGTGGACGAAAGACTGTTCACTATTTTGTATCTCTCGTTTAATGCCTGCGTGGACGAATCAATATGGGGACAATTGGGCAGTAGGTTGTCCGCTCTATCGCGTCTCAGCTGCTGTACTTTTATGTCTGTTTTTATTGGTGGATGTCGTCCGCTGTCCGCTGTCAAGACGATGAACCTTAACACCCTACGTAAACGAGAATGAAACTGTATCGTTTTCCTACAACATCAACAAAAACTTACATCAACGAAAAGGACTTAGATAACAAAGCGCAAGAAATGATCGAGTTAATCAATGAAATAACCTCTTACGTCAAGGAGCAAGGAGAGGAAATATTGAATTTCCTTAGCACCGTAACCCTATCAAAACAACGGAAATTATCAACTGGACTCATTAACCAGAACTGTCTCAAATCAATACTCCGACAAATACAGGAGAGCTCCCCAGAATCGATTTTGCCCCTAAGAACTGATTTTCCTTCAGTTAACAGCCTAGCAGAAATCAATACCATCAAAAGGGTCTACAATGCCCCAATGTTTCTAATAAAAGTGAAAATACCTTTGCTAAATAAGATCTCCGAAGAAATCTATCGAATTGATCCCTTACCAACCTTCTTCTCTTAAGAAAAGGGCCTTTTAAACGGAGGTTACGTAATTCCGAAAGAAAAATACATAATCGCAAACGTAGCCCAAGAACTATATAGTCTTGCGGCCACGAATCCCGGAGAAGGTCGCAAGCGAACGCCTCTGGCCACCATCTGTCCGAATAAATATGCAATGAACAATGCTCATCAACCGGCTCGTATTCCCTTAACATCACATACATAACTGACTGCCCAGGATACGAAAATTATTTGGACGGACTAACTCATAATTCCTTTTCGATTCCTAACAGTGAAAAACTTGAAGTTATCTTACAGCACCAACATTTCACTACATTAATTCAGTCTAAACTAGCAGTATCTATCTCTATGTACGGTAATTGGAATATTTGTAAGTATATGCACCTTGATAATACTGTTTAATCTATGGTAAAGATTCAAATTAACAGAATGTAAGGTTATTACATTCACTTCGATCATGATCGGAAAACCAAAGCCGCAGTCAAAAATATGCCTGGGGATTTATGTCATTATGTATAAACTTCTATCGCTAATCAGTTCAGCCTGTAGATAAAGGAATTACGAAATTACGTCTTTCAAACACAGCCAGGGGATATATTAGGAAAAAAGAGACGACTTACGTTTCACTAAAGCAGACTGGAAAATAGTAAAATTCATGGACATCGGCACTCTCTATCACAATGAATCTTTCGGCGTAGGTCAACTGCAGCTGCTAAACGAAACATGCCCCACATAAAAGGTCGAATGTTCCCTACTCCTCTCCAGAGCAAATTACTTATCGGACAAAAATGAACAAGCAGATACTTATTCAAACAATTACAAGACTATACCGCGGAATTCATAAAACCTTTTAAACCCGAATCTAACTACCCCCCGCCAATAGTCAAGAGAGCTGTCCTGTTCGGTTTGATCGGTAGTTTGAGTAAAACCATTTTCGGAACTTCTGAAGATGTTAGCGTCCATTATAACGAGCAAATCTACCAGCTTTTCAAGGATCAAAAGGTAATAGTTTAGCTAGTCGGAAGACAAGCTCACTTTAGCCAAAGCAGATTCGACAAACCAAAAACTTGGCAGAACTATAAGACCGGCAAGAAACCTACTTCCTAAAAACCCAAATACTGGACATCCAACAACATGTGCACAATATAAATCCTAGTTATGAATTCCCAATCCCAAAAGACCACCTTCGAACAGAGCGTCTAAGCGAAGTTGTTACAGTCCAAATTGGAAAAATTTCAAACAGTGTTATAATAAAAAGTTTTATTCCACTCCCGGATAAAAATTCATACGATTTATATCGCATACACCCTACCTATACCAAAAAATATCTCGAGAGACACAACTCCTAGCTCATACATTATACCTCGAGCACCTTACCTGGCTCCAGCAAATGACAAGGTCAAGTACACCTTTTTGACAACTGACCATTTTCGTAGATGTAAGGAGACAATTAATTATTATATCTGTACGTACGAAGGACGAATTTACGAAGAAGATACATGCGAAAAAGATATGCTAATTAACCCAAACCAAGGTATATTCACCCGGTGCGACATTAGATTTGGGCCAAATCATAAAGCCTATTGGACGAGGATCTCCGCAATAGACGGATAGCTGTATTCACTCAGCAAGCCGGAACTATTACAGGTATACTGTCCAGGAGAAAGAACTGAAACCACAAAAATCGATGGTATCGGGATAGTCTAATTCAGACCGAGATGTTTCGGCCGTCATGAGTCAACAAAACTGATCGGTGTACACGAAATTCAAGAAAGAATAAATTTCTTCTACCTGCCAAAAATCTCATTCAACATACAAACTTTAGCACCTAAACTCATAGCAGCACGCTAAAACACGGAACTACTACCAAGTTTTACTCAAATACATGTCTCCGCCGACGTCTGGCTAACCATAAACGACGCGGAGTCTGTAGAGACCTAGAAAATAAGGTCATGGAAGTAGAATCACACCATAGACAAAAGAACACGCAACCTCTATGATATAATGGGGTTAATTTTTTTTTTACAACAGCGTGCTCACACCACATAAAAAAACGGAAATTCAACCTATTAAACGCTGATTCAGAAGTTTATCAGACAAATTCGTTACCGATCGAAGATAACTATGTATTTCCAGGATGTCACCGCCAACCCATAGTATTCCACATGTACCAAGCCAACACATAGATGGGAAATATCTGCGCGGCATCCTGTACGTTTCCAAACATTATTAAGAAGTAAGTGCTTATCCAGCGGAGTACACACTATCCCTTGTTTAACAATGCGAGAAACAGAAGAGTTATATTGCATGAATTGCATACAAGACACATAATTCCTTCCAACCAACGCCGGGATACTAGAATTCTCTCCCAAGGTATACATGCTCTGTGCAAAAGACAGCTTTTACAAGTAAAACCTGCCGATTCATGCCCCACCTGCATAGAAGCCTATGTCACGCACTAACTAAGGTTAAAAATCGTAGGAGAAGTAATCATCGCGCCTGTATGGAGTGCAACGCCGTTCTTCTAAGACAAAAACCATTATCATACTCCTCCGGTTAAGAAGACGCAGGCACTGCAGCTCTCTCTCTCTCTCTCTCTCTCTCTCTCTCTCTCTCTCTCTATATATATATATATATATATACACACTCTTTTTTCGTCCGCACCACACCTTTTTTCATGACTAACACTAGCCACTACGTTAAGAGACGTACAGCTTTCCCTCGCTCTCTAACTTTCCCCTCTCCCTAACTGACGCTTGGACGTGCATACAAGACAACTACACCCTATACTTACGCATGTATATATTATGGATGCTTGTAAGTGTATATGTATACAGGTATACAGATGTTGAGGTAGTTTTAGGGTGAGTATAATTTTATTATGAAACGGCAGCACAACAAAGAGACCTCGCGCGCAATGCTGCATATTCGTTTGAGTTTGAAGTCATCACAGATGACAGAACAGAATCCTTTGCTGAATTTATAACTAGAAGGGTCTTCTTGTGCGAATATATCTTAGTACTTGCTAACCTGGTTACCAGAAGCGATCAAACGTGCCTATTCGAACCTCCCTTCACAACCATTTCCCTAATTAATCCCACTTTCCCTGCTAGGATAATTTATGCATTTATGCTTGTAGCGCACGTGACCCCTCGGGGTATAAATACATGGCCCGCACCGTGCTCCAGCCTCTTAACCGGCAGTCAGCTTAACTGTAAACTTGTTCACGTTAGTCTGTATCGGAATTTCTTTTCCTATTGTTACTCGTAATTGTCTTAAATAAATTGTGTAAGAATAAAGATACTTAGATCTATTGCTCATTCAAACTCGCGCCTGTTCCACGTTCCTTGCCCGACTGCCAGATCCATCGTTCTCGATACATCTCCAAGGGCATCATTCTACAAGGTAACCTCGCTCCATCTATCGACATTTTAACTCTACCAAAGCTCACGTTTGCCTTGTCATCGTCACGATTATTTATGGTCTATACTTGTTAATTCCATAGAGTCACGATTCCGCTTTGAGTGATTATTCGCTTATCGAACCGCGGCGACGAAAATCGTTTCCTTACCGACTTCTCGCTTACATTGTCGTTCGTGACGTTTCAGAATACAATTTTTATATTTATTTTACACATATTAATTATCTTAATCACAAATAAATCGCATTGTTTTTTCAAATGACATTTTTGTTTTTCCATTTAATTTATTTATAAATTTTTATTGTTTTAAGTATATGTACAGATATAGGTATGTTTGTATACATATGCTATAAACGCATATGCATATACATGTATACCCGCATGTTTTAAATACATATGTATAAGCAGAATTATAAATTTTGTAATACATAGCGTAGTACAAATTATACATATTACTAGCAAAAGTTACTATAATTGTTTTGCTTAGTGATAATTCAACTGTATATTTTAATTCTGTTAGAAATATTTTTGCAGTAGAAATCGGTAGGTAATTAAATTTTTTGCACTTCTCTATTAGATATGTAATAAAAAACAACACTTATAAAAAATGTATATTGATTATGTATGTATAAATATGTTTGCAAAAACAAAAGAAAATTAAAATACGTTTCAAATATCGTGCGTAAACTTGTATAATATGTAAACTATAATAGTAATTTTCGATAGAAGTGCGTAAAAGTTGATTCTACACTCGTGTAGAATCAATTTTCGCACATGTATCGAACAATATTTTTTGATACAGGGAGCGTAAATGCGATTTTAAAAAGTTGCAAAGTACGTAAAATCGCACTTTACGCACACTGTATCAAAAAATATTATTTTTAACACGATAATAATTAACGTAACAGAATATTAATTGGCTTGTTTTTTTGTATGTGTGTGTGCACATCACAACGAGCGGAATGCTGCACCATGTTGCGAGAGATAGCGCCAGTCTCGGTGGCGCCATTCATCATAAACAACCGGTAGCTAAGAAGAAAAACACTTCGGAGAAATAAAGCTGCGGGAGAACAAGGAAAGCGGTGTTGCGTTTCGCGGAAATTGTAAGCCTGTTGCGAAAGACGAAAATTCGCTGTGGTAAGTTGAACCGCGCGAGAGTGAAATCGAGAGCGAGATTGCAAGAAAGAGGCAGTCACAGGAGAAGAAAACGACGCCTGGGGAAAAATTCACACCGAAAAACGTGAGTTAGAACAAAGGATACGCGAGGTTTCGAGTTACGAGCCGGAGAATCGCCGCAGCGTCAAAGTCTGGGCACGAGGCTTCCGAGAAGGCCACGCGGGGAGAGAGGGAGAGAGGGAGGGAGGGAGGGAGGGAGCGGGGTGAGTGTATGCGTGCAACACGATTTTTCACGTAGCGCCGGGAGCGACGGTGAAGATGATACTCGAGCAGCGGTAACTCCACGGGATCTCCTCCGAGATCGGAGTAATTAAATAAATAATAGTTTCGAGAGCTTGAGGACGACAGCAGAAGAGTTGCTTCTTCTCCCTCTCTAGCCCACGTCACAAATAAAAAATTCAAAATTACTATTTGCAATTAAATAATTGTTTAAGTACTTTTTATTTTTTTTTTTTTATTTACAGATATTTTTGCGGGAAAGAGTATAAGTTCTGGCAATGTAGAAGAATTTTTTAATTTATTTTCATATCTATCATCTTTGAATACTAATTTAATAAGTAAAAATATGTGATATGAGTCATTTATTCATTTTCATTAAGGTGACAGACCACCTTTGAATTTTCAAAAAATCGATTTTTTTTATTTCTTATATAGATATATGTTATTGTTTTATAATGATTTATAATGATTATAATATGAATGTTCAAATACTTAGAATTTTATGTAAACGTGTTATGACGATCATGATACGTTTGAATGAAATAGGAATTGATTCGAAAGTTGACTCTCCACGCGCCACCACTTTATTGGCGGATATTGGAACTCGCATGCAACTGAGATCGAACGAATTTTCGAACTACCTTCACGTACCTCAAATTCCACTCTGTTCACACATCTTATTTGTACGTGTTGATAAACACAGTTGATATTTACACACTGATATTGCTAAAAAAAATTTGAAATTACACGATATTTGTTTGTTTCAATAGAGACAAGTTTAAACAAATTCGTTTTTCAAATTCATTTGTGCGTTTTCTTTTTTACAATTTGTGTATGTATGTGTGTATAGTGCAGCCAAATCTGTGCAAAATGTCTTCAAGGGATACGAAGGGAAGACTTCAAATTACTCATCCTGACAATAAGTATTGTCGAGGGAGACCTAAGAAGAGGCCGAAAGAATTTTTGACAAAGAAGAAAAATCCATCAAAAAGACCGAGACCCTCTACCAGTGCAACAAAACTTAAAAGTGCAACAGTGATCAAAGACTCTATTAGCAACACAAGGAACAGAATTATTGACATCAGTATTCTATTCCCTGCACTTCAAAATATTTTAGTATGCAATCAGTGCAACGGCAAAGTGACATTTAGTGAGTCTGGCTTCGGGTTCAAAGTTGATATTGTGTGTATAAAGTGTAAGCAGATTGCTTCAATCAATTTAAGTAAAAATGTTGGATCAAGAGGGAATGCGTGGACAGTAAACCGAAGATCTGTTTTTGCTGCTCGTGCATTTGGCCAAGGATATGCTGGTTTTTAAACTTTTTCTGGCATCATGGACTTATTAAAGCCAGCTGCTCGATCTGCTTCTGACGAAATCAACAAGTAGTTGAGCGATGTTTGCCAGGGGGTTGCAGAAGATTCTATGAAGTAAGCAGTACTTGGAAAGAAAGATGCTACACCACCAAGCAGTGTTGGACTGGACGTTTCTGGTGATGAGTCGTGGAGGAAGAAAGGTTTTTCATCCCTATAAGGACTTGCTAGCCTCATAGGAAATAAGACTGGCAAGGTTGGCCCACTAAGGTAGTGCAGGAAAAATGGAAGTGGACGGAATATGTGAAAATTTCGAACGTCAGAAGAACTTTACGGTGTTAAATACTACCACTACATTCGCGATGGTGGCTCAAAAGTTTTTAAATCAGTGAGTGAAAAAAAACATATGGTGATGAATTTGTGGTTGAGAAGAGAGAGTGTATGTGTGCTCATGTGCAGAAGAGCATAGGTACGCGTCTGAAAAACCTCAAGAAATCTCTTTCTGGAAAGAAACTTGCTGATGGAAAAACAATCGGAGGCAGAGGCAGATTAACAGCTCAAGTAATTGACAAGCTCTCTGCTTATTATGGCAAGGCCATAAGAAAGTATTCAGATTCCGTTGAAGAAATGAATAGGAATATCTGGGCAACTTTCTTTCAAGTCCAATCAACCGATGAGAAGCCACAACATGATTTTTGCCCAACAGAGTGAAAGAGTTGGTGCCAATGGCAAAATCAAGAGCTACAGGAACTACGTTCAGCCACAAGAACATTATTCCGTCTATTGTGATGGAACAAGTACGACCAATTTACGAGGATTTGACTAAGACAGAACTTTTAGAAACGTGCCTTGGAGGTTTTACGCAAAACTCCAATGAAAGTTTTAATAACTCTGTGTGGAAGTTAGTACCCAAGTCAACTTTCAGTGGCTTGCTGGTTCTCAAGATTGGTGTGTATATAGCTGTGACCTGTTTCAATGATGGACGCGCAGGACTTATGAACATTATGAGGAAGTTTGACATCAGTCCAGAATGTGCAGCAGTGGATTGGACCAATACGAGCAATGACGCCAGACTCTTTCATGCAGAAAGAAAAACATTAAGCAGTACGATAGAGGCCCGGACTATCAGAAGAAGAACACGAGAAAGAATCCCAGAGGAGTCATATGCAGCAGGAGCCCACTAAGGTATTTATTATAAAAGTATTTATTATAAATGTTAATTTTACTCAAGTATTATATTTTTATTGCCACTAACTTGTATTTATTATTTAATTTGTCTAATAAAATAAATAAATATAATTTAGTTCCCTCTAAAATGAACATTTTTTCTTTTTTTCTTTGCAGAGCTAGCATGAACCATCTCTGTCAACAGTGACAGGTGAGGTTATGCATGTGTAGCAGACTAATAGTACAACAATAATGATTTGTCTATGTGACAAAAAAAAGATGAGTATTATTAACTGAGTTAAGTGTGATAAGTACAGTGTACTTAAATTTCTGATTTTTGTGTTTTTTGCATTTCAGCTCGTACAACAAAGAAAAAGAGCGGTTCGACCCAAGCCAACCATGGAATATTGGTGCCAACTAGAGGATACGCTTGTCTACTGCATTGGAAAGAGGAGATAAGATCTTGAATAAGTTAGATAAGTATTAATTGTAGCTAACATAATTGTAATCTTAATTACTAAATATCTCACAATATTGTTTTTCTGAATTTCGGCTTAGTGTCCGTAGGATTCCAAGGAAACGGATGGTTGGATTGGGCTTAAATTTTGTGGAGATACTTCTTAAAGGAGTACTTTCAGTATGAACGGAGGGATTTTGAATTGAACGAGTAGAATTTATTCAAGACCAATAAAAGTGATAAAATTATTGAAAAATAGGTGTAATATTGCAATTATTTAAACAAAAATATACTTCTACTAGCTCAAAAAAAATCTCTCAAGTACATCTATAAAGAGTATCTCCACAAAATTTGAGCCCAATCCAACTATGCGTACACATTTTTATTCACAGAAAAAAACGTAGACAGCGCGACGTAAGGCCTTGTCCGCACGTGGGTGGGATGCAACTTCCTTGATCACAGGACGCCTTGACGTCTTGAGAGAACCTATCCTAGACCCTGAGCAGACCTTTTCATCGAACACATGATGAATACAGACAATCGCAAGCCGCTCGCAAACACACACACATACAACACGCATGAAATTAAAGAGAGAGTTAATTGTCTTGAAAAGGAAGTGAGTGACGACTCTATTTGCACGCAAGTAACAGAAGAGTTGTTCGCAAGACGCAAAAATTTGTAGCGCAATGTCGACAGATCACTTGGAAATAGCTGTCAGAACTGACAGGCACGTCCTTGCAAGCCCCAATTCCGCGCGATAGGAAGACGCCCCTGGCATCGCACGAATGCGATCGACCGCTCTCAATGCAGCGATCGACGTGCTACAGCGCTAAATTCAAATTTCCCTACGCGGCCATGATTAACCTGAACATTCCACCCGGCTTCGTTTAACAGACGAATCAAGCTCTAAGAAGGTCAAAAGAACTGCTCATCTCGCTTTCTCCTTTAATATGAGAGGGGAATAACGAGCAACATGTCGTCGAAGGAAGATGTGGCTATCTTGATGATGACAACGCGCACCAAACAATCTGGACCAGAATGCATGATTTACCAAAAATTTACCAAAAAAAATTATATTTATGTGCCTATAGCGTAAAATGTTTCCCTGAAGAGCTATACATTAATTAGCTTGTGCAGAAAAAGAAAAAATGGACAAAAATATGATTTAAATTATTAACAACATTGGTAAATACTAATTAAGAATTCTTGAAAAAATCAGGTGTACTGTCGATAATAGGACATTTTTAGGACAGCAGCATTACTAGAATTAACATTAAGTTGTATTTTTTTCTAAGTTTGATTCAATTAATACAAATCAAATTTATACCAATACGAGGGAAATCTATCAGAATACATGATTTGACAAGTTATCTAATTCATTTTGCGGCAGTAGCTATATAATACTCTCGAGATCAATATTTGAAATATAATTAAACGATCAAACGAACTTACCTTAAGTGAAGTTCGATCGTAATTATATGAAGTGCTTCGATCGAAAAGATAGTAAGCAATAAACAAATACACCGCTTGTATGTAATGAACTTTATTAAAAATAAAACAGAAGAGCCCAACACGCTCTCTCTTATATGTACAATATTGTATAATCGCTCTGTGTGGGGGATCTATCACGAACATAAGGTAACGCTTCACAGTAGTTCTCTCTCACCTCTCTTGATAATATTAATGTACCTTATATTCTAACCTTTATATCCTAATATCCTGGAAGTAACAATTTTAAACATCACACATACTATAAAGAAATGACGATTGAACGCGGAAAAATTAGGCGCCAGCGGCACCGTTGCAGATTTCTTGCTTTCCAACTATCAATGTTGTGCCATCTAGTGAACGAAGGGGTTATACTAAATTGTATAAATTGTAGGTATACTAAATTGTATAATCTCTTCATACGAGGTCGTTCATATAATTACGATCGTACTTCACTGCAGGTAAGTTAGTTTGATAATTTAATAAGATATGGTACCTATTTAATATTGCACTAGCCAGTATACCTCCCTCGCTAACGCTCGCTCCGATAATGTTACTCATTAATTAAAGGAAGCATATTAATATAGATACTAAAATTTTATTGTCATAATGATTTTAATTTTATTGTCATAATGATTTTAATAAGTTAACCCCTTACATTCATCATGTGCTCGACATTAATTTATAATAGATTGTTAGAACTTTTCAGTCATTCCTCCTTTTAATTCAGACCTCCGTCTTGAATGAAAATGACATTAAGCACAAAGTTTATTCGATTTACTTTGTTCTAATAGAATCGAATGGCGATGGAGTCAACTGATCAGCGAAGATAATTTCCTAAATTCTCATAAAAGGTTTCCCACATGCGCGAGAAATGATATAAATAACCCGTAGAGTTGTATAATTCTTTAGTCGATTTTTATACTCCGAGCTGGGAAGATCGACACCCGAGTGAGAGACCTTCGTCTTGAATGAAAATGACAACAACTTATATAGTGTAACTTATAGAATAATAATTCTTAAACCTTTCTTCCTTTTAAAAGTACTATAATATTATTGTGCACATATCGGATAGGTTTCAGTGAAAGAGCGCTATTCGCTTCTGCGATCTGTGAGACGAATCTAAAACAGTTACTCTATGGCCGATATGTTTGCATTATGTATTCAGGCTTAATATTGGAAAATGAAAAAACGGGTCTAACACTGTTTCACTAAGGCCAATTTATTTACACGATATAGACGTCACTATTAGAACACTATTAGAAAGTGACTGGAAAAAAAAGTCTTAATTTTACTAACACAGTAAGATAACAGTTTTATGTTGGAGTGAATCTCCTTTGGTGGATGAACACAGAAAAAGAAGACCTGGGTTCAGTAAAAAAGGTTTTATTGTCTCTGCTGAACCGTAGCTTTTTCTGATGTCGGCAGGAGAGTGAGCGCGAGCTTTGACGAGCGAGCGCTAGATGTCAGAGAACAAGCGTCAGATCGGGCTAGATTTGCGATGTGGAACTGACTATGATCAGGCGGCGCGAAGACCTGCCAACACTCCCTACGTTCGGGTCGCTTGATCTTCTGATTCCTAACTTAAAGCTTCGTAATTTTATCACTCTTATTAAACTTCTGAATCATTGCCTTCGCGGCTTCATGTATCTGCAACATAATTAAAATTCGCATTCATCTGATGTATAATGTACTGTGAAATTTATTGTAAGTATGACTTTTATGTGAAGTATTTTCCCTGCTAAAAATATGCGATTGAAATCGATAGATAAAAAGTGAATCGATTTAGAGTCTATATTTTAATTTCATGTTTTACATTTGTCAGTTATTAATTGCAGGTTGCTGTGTGCGTAATATTGAAGGCATTGAAATCGACTGAAAACGATAAAAATGATATCATTTATATTTGAATCAAATACAAAAGATTTAGAATTCACTTAATCGAATTGTATGTGTATTCTATTAATTCATTTTATATTTTTGTAATCGATATTAATAAACTCGCCGTTCAAAATCCATTTGAATAACTGAAATAGGGATTAAGATATAGATTCAGAATCGATTTAATGTTTTTGTTAATCGAATTGAATCGTAACCTCTACCTCCGTTGGAGAAACGCGATAGGAGTTGATAAGATTTCTTAATCAATTGATTCTAATATGGATTCCACTTACATTAATTACCATTAGCAACGAATAAAGTGACGAGAATGTTACAAGTAGATTTGATTCAATACGGATAATTACCATTAAAATCAATAGATTTTTAAGGTCCATTAGTGTATTATTTTTGTAATGTATCCATTACGCATCCAAAACACTACGATTGCTATACATATCACATCTACACACACACGCACACACTTACTCACTAGCACGTCATCGCGACACCCAAGAAGTGGATCTGAAAATCGGGAGAGAGATTCACTCATACGTGCAAGCGGCACCTTCACACAAATGGGCTATATTCCAACGATACACGCAGTAAAAATTCCATAAGAACGCTAAGGTATATTTTAGAAGAAGAAGCACGAGAACGAGGGGAGCTGTTTCCACAATGACGTCACGTAATACGACGACAAACCACCACGGAAAAACGAGCACAAATATGAGAAAAACTAGAGAGGAGAGAGAGAGAGACCGAGGCGCAATATTCGACGATCTGGAATTCCATAGGAAACACGTGTGCGATCTCCAGTAAAAAGAGAGACCGCGGGAGAGTTCTAAAAGAGACACATTCTTAAGTGGTAGTCATAAACTATGATGTTTATGTTACGATAATGTAGCATAATATAATAATGACCTGCTACGATTCCCTTAAAATTAGGAGAGGAAAATACAAAATAGTGAAGTGACCTAATATGGAAATCGCTAGCCCGAGAAAAACAAGGGGATATGCAAGTATATAAAGCCCGGGAGCAAAGGGCAAGCAGCGTCAGTAATATCCGAAATCTCTCGCAGAACGTTACTCTGCTCGTCGCCAGACCATACGCAAAACAAGTATCACGCATTACTCGCTACTCGTACGTTTAAAAGTAGAGAGTATACCGGACTTAGTCGCTCAGTCGAGCAAGTGCATCCATCAGCATTTTTCCGATTTTATCACCCCCTGCTGAAAAGAAGAAGTAACAGAGGCAGTGGACTCCCTGCGATCTACACTACGCACACCAAAGGAACGAGCCGTCACACCTAAGTGCATCTAGCCATCGCTGTAAACTGAACCACCGAGCCTAGGCTGGAAGGCGCCGAGGATTGACAGCTGCAGACACTCAAGAACCTCTTTACACATATATACAAACAGACACGCACACTTACACATTAAGGTACTTTTCTCTTTTCATAAAAATAAACGTGTGTCGATTTAAAAGAAATAATGTATAGTTTAAGTGACTTCGTATCCGGCTCCCTTCCCCGGTAGGCGATGACCGCGTCCGCGGTAGCCAAAAGGGATTTCCTATCATTCACTCTTTTAATCATTTAAATTATTATAACTTCCACGTATCGCCAAGTTCGATTATCAATTCAGGTAGGAATTCATGTAATTGTTTTAATGTGTTATATTTTGTAATTGTAATCTGGACGTAACATTTTCAATTTTCATTCGTTCATGCTGCCTGGTAAAAAAATGTTAAAGTAAAAATCGATAAATTTTCTTATCGACTCTACTATTAACTTTTAATAGAATTTTTTGAATTAGGACTCGATAACACGCGATAAGATTTAAGTCCATGAAATTCTACCTAAAATATTACTATTAAAAGCGATTAAATTAATTTTCTTAAAGTTTTATTGATTTCTATAGTAATTTTTCACACAAATTTGTATTGACTCATTATCAATTTCTATCGATTACTATTGACATTTTTAACAGTTTTACTACGAATTTGAGTCGATTTATTTGAATTTGCGCTGTTAATAATGGTTAAAAGAATATAAAAATACAATTCTATTAATTTCAATTTAGTTGTATTAAAGAAAATGGGACAGACATACAGTTTTAAATTCGATTTAAATTATATCAATCCCTACGACGTTTTTTTAGCAAGTTCTTTCCTTTCGTGAAATTTGGAATAATATGAATGGAATAAATTTTTATGTATAAAATTAAAAGATACTTATAAATGTAATAAAACGTACTTTATAGAGACCATTAATGACAGATCCAGCAAAAAGTTATGCGTGAACAGCACGCTGACTTATCTTCGTTTTCTTAAACAATTTCTATCTTAATAAATAATACATAACGTGTCATAACGTAGATATGCTTCTAAAATGTACATGTTTCAACTTATAATTATCTAAATAATGAATACCGATAAGTTATTAAATCGTTGATTGGGCAAAATATATACAATAACCATGAGTATTTGTCTTCCATCATCTAGTGAAATTTGAGAAGCAAACAGATCGGCAATAAGCCCTTGAGAAACAGTAATATCCGTAGCATTATGTATTGTAAGATCTATATTCAATGTAGAAACATGTGACACATTATTGTTTTTATACATGGCAACTCCAGCTGCTCTAACATTTGGCCGATTGAATTGAATTATACAATTAAAGTTCGGTAAATATATTTCTTCATTGTCAGGAATCCATGTTTCAGATAGTAATAAAAAATTACTCATTTTAACAATAACAGAATCTTGTAAATCTGAAGCATGTTTTCTGAGACTTTGACAGTTTAAAGTTAATATTGTCAAATCCTCTCTCGATGTCATGAAATCAGTAATTATTCCTTGTAAAGTAGTCCGTCTATTTAAAGATAATCTTTTGAATTCTTCTTGCAAACTTAAAATTGATGGATCGATTCTTCTTCCATGATAAAACTTTAATTCATCATTGCGGTTGCATATGAATAAACCTTCAATACTTCTCACCCGTGATGAAGTTACATACAATATCTGAATTAAACGAGTTTCATTATACTCATAGACTATTTCATCATATGTACCACCTTGAGACTTATGAATAGTCATGGCACATCCAGGTATCATTGGAAAGTGATTTCTTTTTGCCACAATTGTTTTATTGTTATTTAGATGGACACTGTTTAATTTTACTACGGCACCGGTAGCCAATCCATCTGTAACATCTATATTTGTTGTAACGATGTAAGGTTTTCTAATTACAAAAATAAATTCATAAGGCAATCCACCTGTGTCAATTACTGACATTTTGTGTAATTTTTGTCTTACAAATACTTCCTGTTCATGATTTGTAGACCCAAAAATAACGTCTACTGCAATGGAAACTATTTTATTTTGAGCCTGCTGTAAAATTAATCTGTTATATGCGTTTACAGATGCATTTTCATAGAATAATCAGACACCATTGGGACAGCTCAGAGAGATTTGTTCCTTTGTAAAAAATTTGGTCTCGATGATAGCCAATTCATTATTATCTAGAATAGATCCATTGTCAATTTTCGTGAGGATAGAATCAAACGTTACATTAGTTTGTCGCAACACTTGAGTTAATTTGTATAATTTTACTCCTCTCCACAGCAGAGGTCCAACCATCCATTGTTTTGGCTGCTTGTATATTGGTGTAGCTCGTACGGGAGGTAATTGACGCAAGTCTCCAATAAGAATGATGTCGAGTCCTCCAAAGTTATTCTCAAATTTACCAGTTATTTGCTTTTGTCTTGAATCAATTGCTTCCTCCTTGAGGAAGCTTTGTAATAGTAAAATACTCAGTTTCACTAAAACTTCATAGAAACATCTTTTTAGATGTTAGAAATACGAATTACGTGTTTTTAGGAAATGTCCGTATGGATGTGTGTGTGTGTATATATATACCGTGATATTTCTGAAACTACTCAGTCAATATCAATAAAATTTAACATGCATATCTATTTTTGGATTCTAAATTCGGAAAAAACATTTATTTTTTAACTTTTTAATTACTTTTTTTATGGCCATTTTTTGATTTTGAAAAACATTATTTTTCTTTTTTTCAATCATTTTCTTTAAACATTCATATTTCTGAAACTAAACATCATGACTTTACGAAAAAAAAAATGTTGATGGATTACCTGTCAAACTATATTCCATTAAAATTTCAAGTGATTTGACTACTTACTTTTTTAGTAATAAATCAAAAACTGGTCTCGAAGCCAGAACCGCTTTGGCTTTCGAGCTGTGTACAGCGCGCTCCGTTATCGACAATAAAGTATTTTCTTCATCATCGTACTGCTGGTGTGTTCTCTCTTCCCTCCGCGAGGCGCAAATTTGAAAGGGACTCGGGCTACAGCCTAATAGGGCCCCTACGTCCAAATATATACACATAAATGTTTGTGTATAAATGCATTTATACCTATACATACATCGACAAATGAGAAGAAGAGCCCCGTAACTCGACGGCCTTTGCAATAATCCAGTAGCTCCGTAAGCCGACGCCGAGTTGCAGAGTATGTATGTATGTATATAGTAACAAAGGGTGACAGGCGCAAGTGCGCATTCGGTCCAATCTAGCGCCGATTCAAGTCCAGTCAATTTAGCTCTGAAATCGATGGCTACATTTTGGATATTATGTAAATTGAGGTCAATAAAGCCGATTCTGAAAATTTCAGCTTCGTAGAAAAAGGGGCTGTATGCGTAAACGGCGTTTTAAAGTTGTTTTTGCTTATATCTCGAGAACGGCTTGCCATACAGCAAAATGACTATCACCAATCGAAAGGGCGCTCAATTTTACATTGAAAATGATTTTTCACTCAATTCCGATCAGCGTAAAATACCCACATAAAACATAAAAAAGAAACTTAAAGAACTATAAAACGTGAAAGGGGGTCCTACCCGTAGACAACATTATCAAAACGCTGTCCGTGCATAGGCCACCCTACATGTTTTCTCGCCGCTCGCGTTAATTTCTTTTTTATTTTTTATCTCGGATTTTGCACTTATAGGAATTAAATAAAAAATCATTTTCAATTTAAAATTGAGCGCCCTTTCGATTGGCGATAGCCATTTTGCTGTACGGTAAGCGGAGATGTAACCAAAAATAACTTGAAAACGCCGTTTTCGGATAGAACCCCTTTTGCCAGGAAGCTGAAAAATTAAGAATCTGCTTTTTCGACCTCGATTTACCTAATATCCGAAATGCAGTCAGAGAGAGAGAGAGGGGGAGAGAGGGGGGGGGGGGGGGGGGGAGAGAGAGAGAGAGAGAGAGAGAGAGAGAGAGAGAGAGAGAGAGAAAGGGAGAGATGTATTTATATTTTCTATCTCCCTCTCTGCCCCCACACTAACACATTTGTCGCCCCTTCGGTGAATTCACTGGGTATATATCACCAGCATAAAAAATTTTATTGCAGCGTTGGGGCGAATAATCTAATAAATATTGGTCCAGAACGCCGGGCTAAAAAAGCCTTGGTGGACGTTTTTTCTCAAAAAGTACCAAAACTTTAAATTAATTATTTAAAATTTAATTTATTTTTAAAGACGCCAGTCATCTAAATAGTAGATGCGCTTCAAGCAGATCCGTGTACTCTTTAATGGGAGGTATCTACGTATTTACAATCATTGAACACTTCCTTTTAGACAAATTTAGACATCAGAGCCTCGTTTGTTGTAACAGCTTACACCACTTGACGGAGAGATTGACGTATGTGGATTAGAGAGGCTTTTCCCACTAATAAACATAATTTATTTAATTTCGTTTGAAAAAAAATAAATCATCTTTATTTGTGGTTTTGCAAATTAAGTTATTGCTATTTTATGCGAAACATTAACATTAACTAATATTGTAGATAATTGCCGAAAGCAATTAAAGAAATGCTTCATAATCCTTTGAAATCCTTCCTTGCGCGATGAATCAACACAATACAAAAATATTCTTAGTGAAATATTGAAACGGGCCAAGCAATGCCGAGGCGAGGCCGTGTGTAGGGTTCGAGACTCGATGTGGGAAGAGGCGAGAATGCGCTCGAGGAAGCAAGATTGAACTTACAATCACCCCGCACTATCGGTTGAGTGAATATAAGTTTTCCCTACCCTCTTTAATGGAGAAACCACCAGAGGAAAGCTGCTCGTGAGCACCAGGAGTCGCGGAGGGAGATCCACTCCACGAGCTCCGCACACTTAGGTAAGCCACGCAGCTTCGGTCCAGGGCGTGAGTATCTACCTTCTCGAGGACCAATCCGTACTCGATAGATACCCACTTAAGAACAGGGAACTACCTTCCTGATCCCAAGATATAATCGAGAAGGGAAGGGTGAACAAAGCAAGGACTATAATGTAACAAAGAATTAAATAAATTATAGATATATATTGTTTCAAGAATACAAATCTGGTTATATGCTAAATGGAAAAGGGGAGGGTCCCCTTAGTACTGTTCGAGAGCACACTGCTCGTTTGCATACTAGGTACTAAGGAGACAGAGCACTTGGAGAGGACGACAGTTCTCCTTGTGATCTCCGCGCTAGAGCCAGATCGTAAGTGTTCGCCTCTGGCTGCGGATCTCCTTTTATATCCGTGGTCGTCCCTCTCTCCAATGCTTTATGCGCGCACGCCATCTACCTGCGCGTAGGTAGGCTATTACATGTGAATACTATCGCTCACTTACTCGGTAACTTATCTCTTAGTATTTATCGGCAAGTTATCCGTTGGTGGTCTCTTACCTACCACGTGGGGCCGCCGTCTTAATATGGATATTTTAGATATCAGATTTTATTTGACTCGTTTTCTTGGGCGAGTTTTCAACGCAATAATTAACGGAAAAATAAAAACAAATTTCTTGCGCGATTGTTCAACGCAATAATTTAATTACTCTTCATTTCTTTGCATATATATATATCAACGCAATAAATGTATTGAATTGCTGTAATTTTCTTGCGCGATTTTTCAACGCAATAATTGTATGTAATTAATTAAATATTTTGCGCGAGATTTTCAACGCATTAATTGTAATCAATTACTTTATTTTTCCTGCGCAATTTTTTTTTATGGCAATACTTTTATTTGTAATTAAAAGTATATAATATATTATTTATTCTCTCTCCATTTCTCAATTAAATTATTGATATAATTAGTTAACAATCATTTTGGCAGGAGATTGCTGAATGTTATCAAAATATTATTATATCGATACGATTTTGTATTGGTTACAAAATATTTATTTTTACGTTTGAATCATCGTATGACTATCATAAATATATTATAGATAATATTAATATCTGTGTTTGCAATATTGGTATTAATAATATGAAAATAACTTTAGGTTTATTGGTAGATACGGTACATTTTCAATTTATTACTATGTTCACGCCTAAATATTTAATATTTTTATTGTTTAATACATTTTCTGCTTGTGACATTTTTTGCAACTGTTTATATTTTAAAATCATTATTTATTATGTTTATATTATTTTATTTTGATCTGTTTTCTTCTAAGATATTGTGCTCGTCACTTTTAATAATGTCCTCGTTTACGGGGTATGCAGGGCAAGGGACATTTTATTCTCTTCATTTTTATCTGATTGACACTCTTCAAATCATTTTTCAATTTCTTGAAGAGACTTTTTAACTTGCGAAACTTCTTGTTCATTATGCGATGCTTTGCGTTTCAATCCTTTTTTCTTATTTTGGATTCTAGATGCTTTATTCTTTG
This sequence comes from Muscidifurax raptorellus, assembly GCA_020010945.3. Taxonomy (NCBI): domain Eukaryota; kingdom Metazoa; phylum Arthropoda; class Insecta; order Hymenoptera; family Pteromalidae; genus Muscidifurax; species Muscidifurax raptorellus. The sequence goes on from JAHUUD020000047.1 coordinate 28,066, forward strand.
TTTTTGAAGACTTAACTTTTTTTCTTTACTCTTCTTCGCTTCCATTTTAAGCAGTTGGCGACGTTTTGCTTCTGCTTGAGCTTGCAGTATGCACTCAGGTTCTCATATAGGCATATGTTTTTTTCTTAGACAATCAATTATTTCGGGTACTAAACAATCACGATAAAAGTCGCAAATTTTAAATAACATATCTTCGATTAATTGATCATTACTTTCAATAATCATGATTTTCATGTTAATAAAAGTAAATACTACGAATAAGCAATATTGCCTATTAGTTACACGTAGTTGTCCTTGAATTTGGTAGTAATACTGATGATTTTCTTTTAAAACTGCTTTGTCATTCTCTATGATGAAGGCTTTACCGAATATAATTTCTTTTTTCTAATAGCAATTTCTGGATCCATATGCATTGCTGTAAATGGACATTTTATTTCAACTATTCCATCTGTATCTATGAAACCATCCGGTGATGCAGCTACTCCAAGAACGTCTGAATCTAGGCACAGTCCGCATGACTGTATATTGTATCCTAAATCTATTAAAATTTTTTAGCTACAAATTCCATAACGATTCCATAATCTAATGCCGGATTTTTCAATGTTTGAGGATATAAAATATCTGAAACGTACGAAGAACATGACGTATCAGATTGTTTATTACATATTTTTCCCATTTCAGATGCAGTTATTAATCATTTCCTGATTGATCTCGATTCGTTGCAATCACTTTGATTTCTTGTTCGAATTTCGATGGCCTCCCTATCAAGACGCGAGGCGTTAAGAATTGCATAATGTTCTTTGACGCGACTTGAAAATTCGTTTTCATTTACATCAGGTTGATAAGCACTAAGACCGTAATATTTATCAGCTTTTCGGTGTTCTTTCTTAATTTCCTTAACCTACCTTTCATTTTTGAAAATACTTTAATGCTAGTTGAAACATTTCTTTTAATATGGTTCGTACAAAGTACATTTGTAACTTCAATACCATACGGACAGTAAGGATTATTGTCTAAAATTGCTTTATAGTTGCTACTGTCACCATCTGAAATTAATACTTTATAGATTAAATTATGATCTTTCACGCTGTTTGTAAATGCCTCTGCAATAGCAGCGCTTTCCATGCTAGTCGAGCTTTGATCTTTTTTATGATTTTGATAGCAGTATGTTTTTTAGGAGTTATATTTTTGCTTGAAGCATAATCAGAAATGGCGCATGTTTTTTGTTTTACAATAATCTTCACTACTTTTTTAGTATACCTACCAATTATTACAATACAACAAGCTGATGAATCATATCTTCCAAATGTGTACGAGCGTTTTATGTATGATCCGTCTGCTTCGACCATTGTGCACGGTATACCATGAGCAACGTCTCCACGTTCTATTACGAGACTCCTCTCTTCAGCTGCAGCTTCATCCATTTTTTTAGAAGCTTTTTTTACATATGTTGCCGCTTGAGCATGTGCATTTTGTCAGCTGGTGCAATCAAGACATTTAATACCAACCATACTAATCAATTCATTGAATTGAGAAAGCCCTATGCCAATATGTTGACATCCCAAGGCAGCACAAAAAAATTACAATTTGAAAAAATGTATATAGAAGGCATATAGAAGGCATATAGGTCGCATATAGAAGGTAAAAAATTTAGAGAAATTAAAAACTCAAACATTCAGGCGCCAAAACGATTACTGAGAATCAGGATAAATGCTGATATAAATTCTGTCTTAATAAGTGTAGCATACACTACTACTATAAAGGTACCGTCTTTAGAGTTGACAAATATTTACGAAGAACTTGATTAACAAAAATTGATTAGATGACCAGCACGAACTGCTGGTTCTAACTCATCTGGATTGTCGCACACCCCACTAATTTTTACGCTATAACCACACATATCACATTTAAAAGAAAAATATTTTGGCAATCCTTTTCTGAAACTACTAATCAATTTTAAATTTCTAAAATTGCAGGCGAACAGCTTATCATGGTTATAATATTCATTATGGAGTTTCTGCCACATCCACGCCAAATTAATTATGTCATTACCGTCCGTAACTGACACATTTAATACACCTTCATTTAAATTATCTTTTGAATAATATAATTCATGCTCTGTTTCGACACACCCTCTTTTATTAATTTCCATTATATGTTGACCTTCTGTTACGGCATTTGTAGCGTCACCGGGAAATTTTACAGTATCTTTAAGAGATTGTTGCAAACGTGTTCAACAAATCTTCGTTTGTCAGAACATTCTGATTCATGTACAATGTCATTAACATTCTTCTTTGCTTCTTTTATACTTTTTAATCCACAGTCATGTAAATTCTGGACGTTTTCATAATTACTACAAACTGTCTCCGTAATTTTTGCTAATTGATTATTTAAAATTTCATTACTGTCTACTTCGAGAACTGTATTCGCGCAATCAGCCTGCATTTCCTGGTTTATGTTTTTCAAACTTTTTGTTACTATATTATTCATTGTTATATTTTTTAATTGAACAACATCGTACACTGCGGAAATAATTGTAAATTGATACTGGCCATCGAAACGATTTCCTTCTCTTGATTGCGTCATATTGTACATAATGATATCCAACAGAATGTCAATATTATTGCTATGAATAAAACGATCAGCAGTATCAGGCTGTTTAGTTTTTTTACCATCTCGTCTCAAAGTTCGTGAATCAAATATATCTGTGATTCCGTATGAACTAACCAAAGCGGTATAAGAACGATTACATGTTAAAATAACACTTATGTTAGAATTAAAAATTCAATATAACAGGTTTTTTAAATTTGGCATACCCAATTCACAGAAATCATTGTACAGATGCCCGTATATTATATCGTCAATACTTATTTCGGTTGTACCCATTCTGACATAAAATTCTGTGTTCAATTCTCCAGCTGTTAAAAATTCATTATTTTCTTCACCTTACAGAACGTTTTTACGAGCTGCTATAGTCTCTTCATGCAACATATTTCCATTAATCAAAAATGAGTCAATATCAAATCCATCCCAGTCTTTAATGGGTTTTACAACTAAATAAGCTATGCACACTGCTGCCATAGCAGTGCATTGCTTTTCTCTTATGTCGCATAGAAAAATACGACTGTCGTTGTTGCTATATCCTCTTATTACGGAATATCTCATTTCATTATTAGTGTCAAAGAAAACGTATTTATCAGAGTTAATTTTTTTTTCTGTATGACCCTTATTTATTTCATCAACGTTATTGCATGATTCTCTATTGATCATTTCATTCAATCATGATGTCATTTAGCAGTTCAACAGATACAACTGAGAATTCATATTGATCATCAAAATCGCTGTTAATTCTTCCATATTTGAAAGAACCATATTACAAAGGTAATCGATATCATTATTGTAAATGAAACAAGCGGCACCATTAGACATAGCTTCTCCATTTGGCTCGGGAGTGTGAATCAAAGATCCCTGTATATCCATTAACTGTAATGATAGCCACAGAAATCCCATTATATGTTAAAATACCACTTTTATTCGATTTAATGCAAAAATTGAAAACGCCCCTTAAGTTTAGAAAACTATCTTTGCTTAAATCTTTGTGGTCATAAATGCTTTCGTCAATATTTAATTTGCAATCTTTTGAATTGATGCTTACTCTTGAATGTAACTCTTCGGCTGTTAAAGTTCTTCATTTTCTTTGCCTTTTGGAGCTTTACGTTTTTGAATACTGTCGCGGTACAATTGATCACCACAATAAAGAATGTACCTAACATCTCTCCAAGTCCATTCTTTAGGAGCTTTAACTGCTGCGAAAGCTATGCTTGTAGCTTCCATAGCTGTACATTGCTTTCCTCTTGTACTCTCTAAGAATGAGTAGCCTTGATGCAAGGCACCTCTTATAAAGCCTTTGTCATCGGTAATATTACTCGTGCAAGATTTGATTGGTACCTATGCAACATCTTTTCCAATTGTCATTTTTTTATCTGCAACATTATTGATAATACTCGCAGCTGCTTCATCATCATCATCATCATCAGCAGCAGCATCATTATCATCATCATCGCGAAAGTCTAGTACCATATCACTATCTTCATCTATTTTGACGACATTTATTTCCTCATCTGTATCTTCACCAACTACGTCATTGCAGCCGTGTTCTTCCATGGTAGGATCTTCATCCACTTTATCAATGCAGAATTCCACGGCAATATCTTTATCTACTTCCGCATCTTGTGATGTTATATTTGTGTATACTGATTTTTGTGTAGTTATATAGTTTAATAGTTCTTTGTTGTCATAGATACTACTGTTGTTAGAAATATCATTTTCTAATGATTCATTAATGATGCCACTTATGGTCTCTATTGTTATAACAGAGAATTGATACTGCCCATCGCTAATGCGGCCTTTCCTTAAGAGCGGTATATTTGAAAGAACAATATCTAAAACATAGTCGATATTGTAACTATAAACGAAACAAGCTACGCCACCGTAGACGGCCTTAGCATTTGGCCCTCTGGAATGTGAATCAAACACACCCACTAATCTATTCGCTGTGATGATACCGACAGAAATATTGTTGACCGTTAAAATACCGCGTTTGTGTGTATTAACGCACAAATAAAAAAGTTCTTTTAAAATTGGCATACTAGTGAAGTCATTCTACATGTGGCGATAAATGACTTCTTCAATAATAATTTTGCAAACCTTTGATTTTATTGTTATAGTGGTTTGTAACTATTCGACTGTCAAATACTCCGAATTTTCTTCATTTTTCGGAACATAAGTACGCTTTTGAAGAATAACATTGTATAAGTTATCTCCACAAAGCAAAATCTTGTCAATAGTCATTGAAGTCCATCGTAGTGGCGATTAAATGACACTAAAAGCGATACTTGCAGCAGCCATATCTGTACATTGCTTTCTTCTTGTACTTGGAAGAAATGTTATATGTCCGTGATGCATTGATCCTCTAATGACTGCATTATGTATTGTAGACTTAGAGCTTACAATGTGCTCTGCCTTGTTGTTATCTGCTACATTACCGGAGTCTTGCTTTTTAACATTCTGCGCAGACATATCATTACCCTTCACCACTGCTAAAGACACTTGTGAAATCTTCTTCCAGCTGTTTCAATAGAATTTTATGAAAATAGATATTATTAGGAAAATAGTGCACCTATTTCCACAAAAAAAGCAATTTTTTTTTAGAAACATTGCAGTAAAAAACAACATAAACATAACTCTCAAATTCGATGATTTACCCTCGAATAAAAATACGAATTTCAATAAGCTTTCTTTGTAAAAAATGTAGAGGGATGGGGGACTATATTTATTAAATCACTTTCAGGGATATGAATACACATGCAACAAAATTATGTTGTGGATAAAGTATTACATATAGTTTTTTCATGTGGAATGGTTACTGTACGAATAGAGTCAAATCAATTTTGCAAGACAAGCACAGAAATAAAAAATCTTGTTGAGAACCTTGGTACACAATCTATTATTTAAGGTAGGAATATGGTGAAAATAATTTTTTTTACTTTGCTGTCAGCATTATTGAAATTTTATTGCTTATTTATTAAGTAATCATTAAGTAGCACGTTAATTTTCAGCTCAATTGAGCTCATAATTTAAAACATATTGGCAATTTATTATTTTTATTAAAAATAACTAATTTTTGAAAAGTTCTATGCGCAATGCATAAAGTTTAGTGATCAGAAAAAAAGAACTCGTTGAACTAGATCTTAGATAAACTATTGACACAATTTTTTAGATAAATTTTATCTTTCCGTAATCAATGTAGGTTAATTTAAATTTATTAATAACAAAAAAGTACATTTTTACCTTTGCAATAATAATAAATTTACAATACTTTTGTGAAAATAACATATATTCGATTTTTTTGTTAAAAAATACCATACTCCTACCTTAAACGCATGCTTCTTTTGACACTGAAGGGTATAGATTGGTCGTGAAATTAACTTTGGCAATAAGTTCTAAACCAGCGAAATTTCACTGGGTTATGTAATATGTAAAAAAAGAATATAATAAAACATTGACAACTGCAAATCAGCCATTTTTTGCTACGTGTTTGGTGATGAAATTAAGTATTTTACACTTCAGTAATATTTTCGCGAAATGTGCCTCAAAACAAATTTTTCTTAAACAAACCCATAATTTCACGTTATTTACTACTCTTTTTAAGTAAAAAATTTATTTCAATAAATTAAAAATTGAAGAGAAATGAAATATGGTCAAGTTTGACTAATAAAACTGTTTTATTTATTACAAACAAAATTGTCAACAAGCGCAGGGCCCTCATTTCTAGTAGTCATACGTTCTTGCTTTTTGCCTTCCGCGCCATCTATCGAAAATCAAGTAATTGATTTCTCTCTGTTTTGCCGACATTTATAACATATATATACGACACATGTCTCGAATAGCTATGTAAATTTGTCCGACGAAATATGCGCTCAGTACTGCAGACAAAAAGTTCAAATAAATTTTTACTTCTTCATTATACATCACTACACGTGGCGAAACTTCACATACCCGCATAATCAGCTCCTATCACTTACAAAAATATTTTTATAAAGCCTATTTCAATGTAGCCGAATCTCATGCAGCAGACATTTTAGAGATATTGTGTTTCATTTTTTACAGCTTTACAAAATTATTAGCTGCAATATTGAAGTTTCGCCACGCGCTATATTATCTAAACTTTCATTTAAAATTAATTTGATATGTCTTAACTTATTTAGCAACTGCATATTTCGTCCGACAAAGTCACTTCCTGTTTGGTAGTTCATAGTGGCGCGTCGATCGAGGTATGGAGCACTCTTAACTCGAATCATTATTTAATTGTTTGGGCTATTTCGTCGCTTATTCGGTTTCTATTGCGGCTTTCAGCTTGCTATCTCCGGACCGTATAGGTTTCGCGAGGCGTGGTCTTCGCATTTCGTCCGTCGGCTCTTGGTTCGGTAATATTTTCTGCAAGAGTTTTTTTTGTCAGCGTCTTCTTGCTTGTCGGTTTCTTATTCCGTTTTCAGTCCCATTCCAGCTGCTAACCGCATCGCATTAATATTTACCTCCGTCTTGACCTACTCCATTTGTTATCATTATTTTCTTTTGTTTTTATATTTTTCTTGCGCTCTCTTCTTTTTTTTATTTCCTTCTTTTGCTTTCCCCCTCGTTTCTCCTTTTTTACATGTTTCTCTTTCTTCTTTTCCTTTTTTTGTTTTTCTCCATGGCTTATCTCAGATTCTGGGGTCTGGACAAGCAGCCCATCAATGATCCGAAGGTGGTAAGTGGGATATCTTAACTATTTTTCTTCATATTTTCTGTTATATATTTATTAATCTCTTTTTTGTTTTAGATCCTCTTAGATGACGAGGGCTTTGAGGATTCACTTAGCCCCGTGTATGGAGCCTATCCATGTCTCCCGTAGCGCTCGTTATGTGGCTTTTAACTTTCTTCGCTTATCTCTTACTTCGTGCTCTGTCGGTAAGGATGGGTACTTGATTGCCCGATATATTTACATTGCGTGTTTTGATTCCTGAGGTCTAGGGCCGGGCGTGACTCGGTGTTTGTTTTGTTTAATTTGTCGCTATTGGTATTGTTATTATTTACCATTTCTTCCGCGTTCTTTCCTTTAATTTCTTCTATACTTTCCCCCTTTCTTTTTCTTTGTTTCTTTTATATCTTCCTCCCGGTTCTTTGACAATACGTGCCAAGTCCTGTGCGTGAGCGGAAGTGTTGTTAGTCTCTCCTTGTGACGTTGGGAGATTATTAGTTTCCATTTTTGCTATGTGCGAGTCTTCGTGTTTTGAATTATCGTGCTCTCGTGAATTGCTCTCACGCTTGCGCGCAAGTGCAGCCGCGTAGTTCTCTAACGCGATCGACGTCACGAGGGGTATCTTGTTGTCGTTTGGCTGAATGGAAGTTTATTAATTAATCACCATAATTAGTTTGGTATTGTGTGTTTCATTCCAAACTACTCTTGTTTATCGGATTTAACCCCTATTTTCCAAAAAAGTTGTGTAAAACTCGTTATCACTTTGTGACGGTTCCTGACTCGTATGTATATGTTGTTTGAGCACTGCTGGTTTGTTGCCATTATCGTTTGAATATTTAAATGTTTCTCTTTTATTCTTCTCCGTCGCCTAGTGTGTCCTTCGAAGGGGCTCTCTTCCTTTGGAATTGCCTTATGGGATTATTTACTTAAGTTTGTGTGATTTTTTAGCAGTGGGTGTGCATTGTTTATTAATTTGTTTATTAGTGATAATTTAATTGGTTGATTGAACTAAATTCTTGATGAGGGAGTATATCTGTAAAATCTAATTCTAGGGGGATTTTACTATGAGGTGCTATTATAAAACTTTTGTTTTGCATGACTATACATCAGATTGGTATGGCGATATACAGTCTTTTAGCCCTTGTTTTCCGTGTATCTTAGGGTTGATAGCACTTGAAAAATGTGCTGAAGGACTTAAAAGGTTTGCAGGGACCTAGTGTAACATTTTTCGAAGGAATTTTTTTCTCTCGGATTTTCTCGTGGAGTTTTCATCTAGATGGGTATGAGTTTTTCATCATACGCATGCATCAATTATATTATTAATATTAATATAGTATCAATGTAATTGTTTAGTTGGACTACGATTTGGTGAAGAGGTAAATTTTTAACTATAAAATCCCATTTTTGAAAGGCTTTTAATACTAGGTGTTGCTATTAAGGTTTTTTCTTGTATGACTATATATCAGATTGGTCTCGTAGTCTTTAGCCCGTTTCCCTATATCTTATGGTTGATGGCACTTAGAAATGTGCTTGAGGGCTCAAACGGTTTGTAAGGACCTGGTGCAACTTTCTGCGAAGTTCCTGTGAAATATTAATTGGAATAAGTGTGTGTTTTTCTATCGTACGTTGGCATTATTTCTTGTTTCGCTGATTAACAATAGTCTAATTGTCAGATTTGATTGAGATTTGATAAGAAGGTATAGTTGTACCTATAAAACCCAATTCTGAAGGAATTTCAAAGTCAATTGCTTCTATTAATTTCGTTGCCATTTCGACGATTTCGCTGCGGCCCACCCGAGTACCTGGATTTTTCATTAACCCGAAGGATGAGGAGGTCTTGGGGGATGCTGCAAGTGTTCGTGAGACGAGGTGGGACAAGAGGATCCTTGACCGGATCATGGTATGTATTGCTTCCTATCTCTCTTTTTGTCATTGATCCTTATTTGAGCGGCCTGGTTTTTTGTTTAGCTCATGTCTGCTCTCCACGATGGGAGAATTGGTTACCCCCGTGTATGGGACGAATACCTCGCATTGGATCAATGTGGTAACGTATTACGGATCCCCACCCCGAGGACGGAGGGTTGTGTAGTGCCAATCTTATACACTATGATAAGGCTAAGACGTTTAATTTGCGGCTGTGTATTCTCCAACGATACTATTCGCTGCTGGCTGAGGTCATGGCCCAGACCGTTGACGAGTTGCATCGCCTCGGCCAAGATGACGTTTCTTCTTGGTGGGACGGGTGCCCCGTGCCGCATTAACACAAGAACCTTGTGGTGACTACCATGTTCTTGCGTGATCATGGCATCGTTATCAGCTTGTTGGCCAACGTCCTGGGGACCTGGTGTATGTCGTAGCTGGCGTCCTTCACCAAGTTGTCAACACCGGAGTTTGTCTAGCCGAGGCCGTGAATTTGGGTGTGTTACTGTGGATCTTCGTCGGGAACATGTTTACAACCTGTAGTTGTCCTCTCATTGCCGTGGGTCCTATAGTTACCAAGGTTTGGGTACAGGATATTAGTACAGGGCATCAGTCTGCTTCACATTGTTGCTTTGCGTGTGGCGAGCCGGGGTGCGACTTCATAACTCGAGTCGTTCATGAATACAGATCACATTTCGCATCTCACCGGCGTCCGGTCCGATCCCATGAGAAGGAGTTATGTGCCTTCTGTCCCAAACGTTACAGTTACAAGAGTCACAGGAGGCATATAAAGGAAACTCACACTTTCGAGGCCAAGTAGCCGTGCTATTTCTACGGTGACCATTATTCATGGTCTTAACGGCCTGCGAAAGGTCCTCTTCCTTGTCACGGATGTCTGGCTTCCGATCACGCAGCCTCGCCCAAACTGTATCACGTCTGCTTGCATGTTCCGCCAGTAAAACTCGCCCACTACTCTGTTACATGTCTTACTTGTCACCTTGTGACCGCCGATTGATGATTCATGATATTCCTTGATTAGCCAGTATCTGTCTTCCACCTTCGGTACCGGTAGATTGTTTTTAAATAACACAATGGATAGTGCCTTTCCTTTGAATATTTTGTAGCATTGCTCGATTACTAATTCCCAATCTCCGAATGTTGTTATTCCGTATTTTTCAACCAATAATTGCAGCGTCTTTATACAAGTTGTTATATCTGGTCTTATGGGTTTGTCATGCATGTGTTTTTCCAAAATTATTCCCAACATATACATGTCTCCGTGTCGAGTTACTATTATTTCTCCTACTGCGCGCTGTATCTCCAGCATTTGTTCTTTGTTTAAATATCGTCGTTTTATAAGAGCATTTAGAACCTCCGTGACCAAAATCATATCGTCCGATAGCATATAGGCGAGATTGCACTTATGAGAAAACGGATGCTCGTTTAGACTTTGTATACCAGTAAATAAGTCGCTATCATCAGGGCCTCTTTTCCATCCTGGTGCGCATTTATCAGGTCACGCTTCTGCTATTAGATAGCGCGCCCTTCGTACATGAGGGTTTTTTTGGAAACTCGGCGGTGGCTCATCCTCCTCTGACTCTGTGTCTAATTCTTCATCTGTTTCCTCTTCTGTTACGACATACGGCGTAAAATGGTTGCCTGTGAGGTATCAATGTACGAATTCCTTTCCTTCACTTATGTTGAAGTGACAGCGTCTATAACTTTCGGTGGATACTCTTTCCCTGTCAGCTGTGTCAGCTGATTCAGGAATGCTTTTCTGCTTTTCTGAATCGTAATACGGTTGCTTCTCTCTCCTGTTCTTTGGCTAGTTTGTAGAATTTGGCCTTCGGTCTCTCTGGATTTTCTTCTCCCTCTTGTAATATAGGATTTATAGAGAGTGCGTCTGCATTACCGTTGCGAGGACCTGATCTATATGAGATGTCTTATTTATAGCCTATTAGCTCTGCTTTTAGTCGATTGAATCTAAGATCCGGCTTTTTGGTGGTTATGAAGTGCTTTAGCGGTTCGTGATCCGTCACCATTGTAAATCTTCGCCCTGCGAGGTAGTGCCTAAAATGGTCTTTAGCGAAGACTACGGCTAATAGCTCTCTATCGTAGGTGGAATATCTAAGCTCTGCTCCCTTAAGAACCCGTGATGCATATGCACTGGGTTGGTCGCTGCCTAGGTTCTTTCATAGTAGCCTGGATAAGATGGCTGCTGATTTTGCGAAATCATAAATGAAGTGCCTGTAATACCCCGAGAGTCCTAGAAATTGCTTTATCTTCTTGGCATTAGTCTATATTCTTAGGGTCAGCTAAGATTAATCCTTCCTCCTCCGGTGATGTGTCCCAGGAAGTGTGCTTCTTTTTGTAGGAATTGGCATTTCAGCGGTTCAATTGTCAAGGTAGCATCTGTGATGTTGCACTTTTCACGGGTGAGAGAATCACCCGAGCAACAGCCGCTATACTCTAGGATACACGACGAAATTATATTCGGACTCTTCCGATCTCGATAAGAAGGGGGGGACAGGTAGGTATTTATGGACTGCCTGGCGTGGTACTTCGGGGGAAATAAATAATAACACTTCAATATTCAATAATAATAACACAACACTTGTATATTATGCGAACCGTTGACCAGATCCCCAAAATGGCGGATTGGTTACAATTCTCGATGATCACGTGGCGACGGCGTCGCCCAAGATGGCGGCGAACTTCTCCTGGCTCGGCTCAGCTCTCCTCTGCAGATGGCGGAAGCCAGTGGCGCGACACTAATCTGAAATAATCCGAAAAGGTTGACGCGGATCCGCCTCTCACCATACGACGACTGCTCCTCGCCTAATTCCTGTAAACGAAAGACAGAAAAATGGGAAAAAGGAAAGGGCTCAGTCAGACTGTTAACCAGTCAGTATCGGCGCGATCGATTGAATTACACTTTGCAACTTCCCGACATGGCTACTCTGGATGGATTTCACAGTGTCGCAACCTCCTCTCCTAGGCTCAATTCGGCTAGGCAGGCGCGATGCTCGTTCTCGACACTGATGACTCCGTAGTCCATCACCCGCTTGGTTCTCGCGACACCATCACCACAAACACCGGGTTCGTACGCTAACTCGACGAAGTATAACGGACGCGGCCAGTTCCGCACTAACTGACTTCCAGGCACGGCCACATTCGCGTGAAAGGCTGGATTACGGAGAGAGAAAATCTTCGAAGCACACCCGCGACGCGCGACGACCAACACCTCTTACCGTAACCCGCACGTGGTTAGGGATTGGCGCAACGCACTGGCACGACGTTCGAACCGTAGGAGTCTATTTCACGGGGAGGCGCAACACTTATAGAGTGGTGTTCCCAGGAGGAGAACCACCAAATCCCATTTACTATTCGCGAAGACCACCACCTATGTCTCACGAGCCCATATCTCACTATGGCGGCGGCGCGACACCAAGGTAATCTACCCACTTAGCTGGACGTAAGTCTACAGCGGCGCAACACTTATATGGGTCATACCTCAGACGGACGACCCATAGACAAATAATTACGGCGCAACCCAGCACCAGAATCGAGGGAGAAGGACGAGGATTACTCACTCTACTGGAGCTCTTCTAATGGCTTCCTCTGACTCGCCACGTGTTTTCTTCGGGAGCTCGGTGGTTGCGTCTAATCGCGCTGATGGTCCAGAACGGAATGGACGAGGAGGAAGCCGCTCCTCTGCGGGAGGCGAAGGCGTTCCGGAAGACTCGTCTAGCCGCGCCCTCTATACAGGCGAGGCCACCCATGGTGTCTGACCAGGGGGCCTAGGCTGGCGCGAATTACGAATTATTGCACACGTGGCATAAGGGCTGCGGCGCGCGCGCGCGCCACCACGTGTTGCGTTGACGAACCCGTAAGCGAGCGCGTAGTCGCGCCTGTACCATGCTAGAGGTGTACATCAAACCTCATGGCGGCCGCACTAGTGGTCTTTGCTCTCGCTGCGCTCGTTTCCCCTTCCTTTCGCGTCTAGTTCGCGCGTTATCTCTATTGCCGGAGCTACGCGCGCTACCTCCCTCCTCTCGCGGTCTCGGTGCGCGTGTTATAGCGTCACGAGGCCTATGGGCGTCCCATCTCCCTCCTATTCCCCTCTCGCGTCGATGCGCGGCTGGTGTGCGCGCGCGTCATTCTTGTTCGGCGCTCCGTACCCTGCGCATGTTCTGTATTCCTCCAGGAGTCGCCGCTACGACCCCTGATGGATCTCCTCGACAGAGCCATCATGGCCGTCGGTGTTGAGGAGAGCGGCGCGAGTGGCGACACGTGGCAACAGTGCGCGGCGCGTATGTCGTAACCCACACCTGGAGAGCCTCCGCTGTGACAGGTCCTCGACAAGTGAGGTTACTTTCGTCGTCGGCACGTGCACGTGTATTTTCTTCCTGTGCGTCGGGCTGCATCGGAGGCGAGTTCTCACCCTCGACCTCGTCTGCGTCCGACGGCACGTCGCACATCATTTAATCGTTTCATTAGGCGACGAAACTTCTTGCCGTATTCCTCGAGATCTCTTGCAAAAATCATTATATGGTCGAGGTAAACATACAACTCTGCCCATTGTAGACCCGCAAGCACCAAGTCCATGAGGGACTGGAAGGTCGATGGAGCGCCCTTGAGGCCCTCGAGTTTTTCGCCAGGCAACCCGAAAACACGTGGTGTTTCCTCAAATTCCTCCTCCGTTAGATCCTTTAATATTACCGGGTCGAGGAGATCAAAAATTTTCAGAGCACTTTTCTTGTTTTTCTTTGAGAATATCGTGCATATATTGACTGTCTTGCTAGATTCCTCTTTCTCTGAATTAATATCTTCTCAATCTTCCTTTATTGCTTCGCATAATTTCACCGTTATCTCCGGTGGGTTTATCTCTATTTCTTTCTCTATTGTATTGACACATAACGCGTGTATTTTTCCTTTCTGATTGGTGTCAATAAAGTTCCCAAAGTATATTCCTTCTCCTAAATCTTGAGTCAAAGATATCATGGTTAGACCGAATTCTATACATCTGTCTGCGGCATTAACCTTTCCACCATATTTCCTAAATACGTTCCATTCTAGAATACCATCTGTGTTTATGGGGAATTCGTCAGGAACTACGTGTAAGTCGCACTCTAGTCTCTCTTAGCTCATCTGTGTTTTACCTAAACTTAGGCATTCTTCTGCCGTAACCCCATTAATTCTATAATATATTGTTTATCAATTGACGTCCTCTTTGTGACGTTACTCACCTTTATCAAGGTCACATCAGCACCGCTATCTGCATAGAATCCCGCCCTTCTCCCTTCTAATCTTCTGGTCGTAAGTTCTACAATTTTTGCCACTAATTTTCTTGTAAAACAACTTCTACACATTTAAATCAAAATCACCTCATTCATATAAAAATGACAGGTGTGTAAAACTTTTAAAAAAAATTTCATCCATCGATTCTCCTGGAATCCTACGAACAGTGAACTAAAATCAGGAAAAATTAATATTAGTTTTAATCAACGTTAAAGTTTGGAGTTACAATTATAGTCATAAATTTACTTAGAAACTAGTAAATCAAGTGGGGCCAATTATATCTTTTTGCATTTGTCGAGACCAACACTTTGACTATTGATATGGTGTATTTGGTCATACCATAACAGGTCTGTACGACAATTTTTACCTGGAAGTTAAAATAGTAGTTATCGATACAAGCATAAGACCAGATCTGTATTCTTAAAACAATATATATCTATAATTTATTTAATTCTTTGTTACATTATAGTCATTGCTTTGTTCACCCTTCCCCTCTCGAATATCCCTTGGGATCAGGAAGGTAGTTCTCTGTTCTTAAGTGAGTATCTATCGAGTACGGTTTGGTCGTGAGAAGGTAGATCCTCACGCACTGCTCCAAAGCTGCGTGGATTACATAAGTGTGCGGAGCTCGTGGAGTGGATCTCCCTCCACCACTCCCGGTGCAAACGAGCAGCTCCCCTCTGGTGGTTTCTCCATTACAGAGGGTAGGGAAAGCTTATATTCACTCAACCGATAGTGCAGGGTGATTGTAAGTTCAATATTGCTTCCTCGAGTGCATTCTCGCCTCTTCCCACATCGAGTCTCGAACCCTATACACGGCCTCGCCTCGGCATTGCTTGGCCTGTTTTAAGAGTTTGCCTGTTAGCGTCAAAGAGTCTTCTGGAATCGATGGTGTTGGCCCAATTAGCATTAGCATGTCCAGGTTCTACTCCAAAGTCCTTAATAATCTCTAGGAAACCAGCATGTTGTCCTACCAAACGAGTACTTGGCATCTGGATGAGTAGATGCAAATCTTCCCTTTGCATCCTTATCCGAAGCTACTATCAATTACATAATAAACTCACACCAACATATAACACTTTTTATATTTTATAATTTTACACATATTTCACTGCTCTGCTTTTTTCACTACACTGTTTTCACCACACTTTTTTCACTACACTTTTTTCACTACACTTTTTACTGCACCTTTTCCACTACAGTTTAATTATATATTTATATATATATTGTAAAGAGGTGAATTACCTATGCTTGCACTACTCGAAGTGCAAGCAGGACCGCTAGTCCCTCAATGCGACGGAACCACGCTCTCGTCAGCAGTAAGCGACTCTTCCTTGTGATATAGTTAAACTTACTGAGAAGTACCTTAATCAGCCAGAGCGTGTTTCTGTTGATTGTCAGGCTACAACTTCTCCCCCGTAGACAACGCGAAGCGGCTATGCTTCGCTTTACGAACGCGCAGGCTCGTTTGTGTGGCTCTCGTAGCAGCTGCTGCGATGCCCAGGCAGCAGGCTCGGCTGCTCAGTATTCACGTTGCAACAACTTGTTGCAACCCCGCGGAGGCGGCGGTATCCGCAGAAAGAAAACAAGGATATATTAAGAAGGATATACAAATTGGCGCATATCGCGTTCGTAGAGGCGGTATGCTTCGCGCTCTAATTTGCGCGCCTCCAACGACGCCTCTATCGCTCCTGCAAAAATATCGCGATGGGCGCGCCACGCCACATCGGCCTCTGCTTTCAGCGAGGGAGGCTTTGCCCCCGCATTGGCCGGTGGCGCCTTTCTTGGCGCGGTGTCAGCGCTGACGTCCTCCCCAACTGGTGGACGCTCCAGTCGCGCTGCGATCGGACGACCGATTGGTTGGGTCGCCGATGGAGGAGCTCTCGGGTGACGCAGGATTGGCGGCGTCACCTGAGATTGAGCGTCAGCCCCTGGGGCTGTGCTCGTGCGTCGATGCGCTACTTGTAGCGCCAGTGCGTCCTCCTCTGCTGGGGTGGTGCCCTCTCCCTCCTCTTCATCGAAGAAGAGGTCCCGGGGTTCCTCTCCCTCGCCTACCTCGCGGATAAGCGCCCTGGGACGCGCGTTCTCCTTAGCCACCCAGGCCATCACGTGTTCGAACGCCTCCTGGAGTTCGAGAGGATCCATTGCTAAACAAACAAAGAAATACCGACTATAGTGAGATTCCGTTCCTCTGGACGTGCGTTTTTCTCGGAGACAGCATTGGGTTAGTAGTTTCCGGATTACGATTGTGGGAACCCTTATGTCGTCCAGGTCTTTTCTTCGGAGTAGCCGTCTCCGCACTCGGCTGAGTGGCAACGGGCGCCACTCGCTTAGCCGTATAGACCTTCGCGAAACGGCTTCGTCAAGCCCGCTCGCCGCATCACTCTCGCTCGCACTTTCGCTCTCGCTCGCGTCCCTCGGCGGTTGGGCGTTGTCGTCATCTTCGCTCTTCTGTGACTCTTCAGTCGTCGCTGACGAATGGAACGGTTTAAGCTGCGACGCGGGCACTAGATCGATCTGATTACCCTCTTCATCAGCCAATCGATAAGTGTTTGTCCCTAATACTTCAACTATTTTGTAGGGACCAATATAAGGGAGCGCGAGCTTCACAGAGCGTTGCTCAGCTCTTGATGACAATACGTGATTGCGTTTCATCACGATGTCGCCCACCTTATAGGAAGCACTACGAGCGCTTTGATCATGCGATCGTGCCAATCATCGATTGCTTGTCGCTGAACTTCTTCCTCAGCCGCGAGGTCTTGCCCTCGTCGTGCGGCGGAGGGTTTGCGTGGCTGAGTCCCATACATCATTATTGCTGGACTCACGCCTGTTGCGGAGTGTGGTATGGTATTATATCCGAAAACCACCTCACTTAATCGCTCATCTCATGTCGTATGGTCTTGTTCAATGAGCATTCAGACCATGCCGATAATGGTACGGTTCACCCGCACTAGAGGATTTGCCTGTGGGTGATATGGCGGTGTCAACTCATGTTTCACGCCTTGCTGCTTGAGGTATTCGTCGACTACACGGCTCTTAAACTCTGTGCCGTTGTCGGATAGGAATACCTCGGGTGCACCGTAACGCATAAAGATATGCTCTCGTAAGTGCTGTAACACAGTCTTGCTGTTAGCTCGCTTTATCGGGATACACTCTATCCAGCGAGTAAACAGGTCTTCGAAAACCAAGATAAACTGGTTACCACTTTTCGTCCTCGGCTTTGGTCTCATAAAATCCCCTGCAATGATCTGCCAGGGTCGCATGATGGTCCTTCTCCCCATTAATCCGGTTGAAGGACGTTGTTCGACTTTGCTCTGCTAACACATGAAACATTGTCGAACATACGCTTTGACGTCTGCGTAGGTTTTTTCCCGTCTTTGGTGTCCGGCTAACGGTTCGTCGTGACACTCACGTAGGATTTCTTCCCGTCTTTCTTTTGTAACGACGATTTTCCAAGCGTCATCGTCGGCCATAGACCGTGGCAAACCTTCATCTGGACGATAGTAGTACAGCTGTCCCCCGTAGATCTTGTACAAAGGATTTCCATTAGGGTCTTGTTGTCTATCGCGGACTGTCTAGCAGTACCAATCGTCGCGTGTGCCGATGGCCCATCCAACTTCACTGACTGTTACCTCTTCCTCTTCGTACATACGCGACAAGGCGTCAGGTACGGCGTTTAGCAGGCCTTTACGGTGTTCTACTGTATAAACGTTGCCTTGCATTTCGAGCGCCCAGCGAGCTAGGCGCCCCGTAGGGTTGTGCAAATTGCACAACCAGCGCAGACTGCTATGGTCCGTGATAACTTTAAACTCATAACCTTCGATGTAAGGTCTAAATTTTTGTATCGCCCATATAACAGCGAGGCATTCCCTCTCTGTGACACTGTATTTTCTCTCTGATTGAGACATGGTGCGACTAGCGAATTCTAGAATTCGTTCTTTTCCATTGATCACTTGGAAAAGTACGGCACCAAGTCCAGTGTCACTCGCGTCGGTTTGTACGACAAACTGCGCGTCAAAATCTGGGCGGTGGAGGACTGGCGCAGACGCTATAAGCACTTTCACCTGTTGGAACGTATTCTGCTGTTCCTCACCCCACTCATACCTCCCATCCTTCATCGTTAAGCGATGAAGAGGTTCGGCGATGGTTGCGAATTTGCGTAAGAATTTGCGATACCAAGACGCCATACCCAAGAAACGTCTCAGCTGTTTGAGATTCTTCGTCGCCGGATACGCTATTATGGGCGCAATTTTGTCCGGATTTGACCGAAAATCATCGTGATTGACCATAACGCCGAGATACTTAACCTCTTCTCGGCAGAAAACACTCTTTTCCCGGTCGATCGTAAGCCCAGCGTTGCTTATTCGCTTCAGTACTTTGTCTAAGTACTCGAGATGTTCCTCGAACGTCTCGGTAGCGATGATAACATCATTGAGGTGCGAATAAACGTACGGTTGGAGTTCTAGGCCAATTACCTCGTCGATCATCCTCTGGAACGTAGCTCCAGCGTAGGACAAGCTAAAGGGCATACGGGTAAGTTGTAATAATCCTAGCCCAGGAACTGTAAAGCAGGTCAACGGTCTCGCCTCCGGCATTAATGGTATCTGGTGGTAAGCACTACTAAGATCCAACGTTGATATGTACTTCGCTTTCTGTAGTTTGGGAAGTATATCGTCCATGTTGGGTAATGGATAGGCATCAGTCTTAGAAAGAGCATTAACCTTCCGGAAATCACCTCAAAAGCGATATTGCCCATTCGCTTTGCGCACCATTACCACCGAGCTTGACCAAGCACTCTTTGATGGTTCGATAATCCCAGCTTCTAGCAACTCTCGTACTCGCTGGTGCATCTCTTCTTCCATCTTGTGCGAAACGGGATAGTACTTCTGCTTGACAGGTCGGGCTGTCCCGACGTCGATCCCGTGTTCTATCAGATTGGTACGTCCGATCTTGCGGTTGGTTTGCGGTATGGCGCTATCCAGTAACCTACGGATTTGAGCATGCTCGTCGTCACTGACGTATGCTAATCCAACCGCTGAGATATCCAAAACTCCTGTTACTCCGAGCGTAGCTTGTGACGAGATTCGCTCGTCAGGCCAAGTACTGAATCCTCGCCTCGCTCTCGTTACTTGCGCGGCAACAACAGCGGAAAATAATTCCTTCTTTGTTGTTTGTAGAGGTAACGAGAGGAGGACAGAGTCGAGGCCAGAGCCATAGCCGCCTGGCAATAGCCAGAACATACAGCATCGAGAGAGCATACAGAGGGGAGAGGGGGAAGCCTCGCTGCGAGCAGCAGTTGTAGCCAGCGGATGCGCGCGATCCGCGGCCTATTCTAGCGCATGGTTCTACACACCTGTGCGATGAGTGTTCGAAAACCTTCCGGCCTGGCGCTCATTATACATAAATTCGGTCGGATTGGTAGTCCGTTGATAACGTTGGTGCTCGGGAGTTGCTTCCTGGAGACACATTCCTGGGAGCAACCGCCACGTTACAAGCTACTTGTAATTTCACTATCTTGCCCTCTTTCTTGAGATACAGGAGATTCTCGTTTGGATCGTGGACTGCATTGAATAGTCTGCCGAAATTCGTTCCGACAAGACATTCATTCGTGGCGCCAGGCATGATTGCACACCTTGACTTCTCGTTGCACTCCCGCAACGTCGAAGGGTACGTCCACATATCCCACGATCGGCGACGTTAATCCATTCGCACATTGTGCTAGACGGCCGTTGCATGGTTAAAGAGAGCGCCCACAGGCGCTAGCGATTTGGAGTCCCAGTGGCCTAATCACCGTGAGCGCTGCACCTGGGTCATATAGCGCTCTCACTCGGAATCCTCCGATGCCTACTCGTACCCACCATCGCGACTCGTCGCTGTTTGGTGGTATCGCCGGCTCCTCACCGGCGGATAGTAGGTCAACCATGCTCTCGTAATCACTGTTTGAGATCGCGCGCGAGGTGATGGTCACCTCCTCCGATACGTGGCCCCCGCGCGCCTCTTTTAGAGGGGTAGCGACCTCATCTACGCCCCCTTCTTCTCGTTTCCCTGAGTTGTCTTGCATTCCCGGGCGATGTGACCTTTGATATGGCAGTTGAAACACTCCGCATCGGCGAAGGAGTTTCTCCGCTGAACAGACGAATTAGAGGCTTTCCAATTGCTCTTTTCTCGCCGTTGCGCTTCGAACTTTGCGACTTCCCGCGGCCAACTTGGTACTGTGGTCGTCCGCGCTGAGGTGATTTCTTGTTACCTCCCCTTGCGCCAGATCGTTGCGTACTCTCCGTCCGCATCTCCTCGAGTAGCTTTTTCACCGCGGCGATCGCTATGTATTGTTCCTTTGGCGCTGTCGTTACTTCGACTGATGCGACCTTAGCCTTGGTCGCTCGCGCCTTTGGGTCGCCTTTAAATGCAAGTTCTGGGATTAGTGACGATCCTTGAGCGGGTGGGGTTTTGGCCTCGCATGCAATTGCGGATTCTACATCACCCACTGCGTCGAGAAGTTGCTCTACGGTTGTGAACTCTTTTCGTCTGAGCACTTGTTTGACTTCTGGCCGCAGATTATGGTGTAACCTATCTAGCTGCTGTTCCACATCGGGTACAGGCCTCATTCTGCGCATTATACCTTGTACGCTATTGATGTATTCACGCACTAACTCGCCTGGACCTTGAGTTCTCGCTATAACTTCTTCTTGAAGTCTTTGCTGATAGCCACGTGAGCAGCCGTACCATCGCTTGATGTATTCGCGGAACTCATTCCAGCTGGACCATTCGCCATTTTCCGTGAGTCGATTCTGTAACCACTCATAGGCGTTGTCTGTCAGAACTTCCTGTAGAGACGCTAGCATCTCGTAGTCTCGCAGGTTGTCTAGTTTTTGGCGTCCTTCCATACGCTGAAGAAAATGCTCGACGCTGACGCTGGCATTGCCGGAGAACTTTATTCTCCATTTGCTCATCGCACTGCCAAAACAACTATTGTTTCGCATCGACGACCCATCGTTGTTGCTGCGCTCATTCTGCGCGAACGCACTCGTACTGTTCAAGCCCCCCCCCCCCAGCCACAACTAGGGGTCGTGAACTGGCGTTGTTTGCTGGGTTAAGAAAGTTAGGATTCCGAATCGCACCAGGACCAGCCTCCTCCTGGAAGCTACTGTGGTTCACGTAATTTACGTTGAAGGTATCCTGGAAATTCACGTGACGGCCTGTCCAGTGCTATGCTGCTCCATGCGCGTACTGGAAGCTGTGTCGGTTGACCACACGTTCATCATGCTCTCCATCTTCTCGATCATAGCTCTCATTGTCTCAGTGTTCTCCTTTATCCTGAGACTGATTTGTTTATCTTGAAAGACTGGAGTTTGCGCCGGGAAATCGTATCTTGGTCGATCTCGCGGCGTTTCGAATTGTGTGCTCCAACCGTTAGCGCTATCTTGCAGTTGCTGCGTGCGAGGTCCGAACGGTTGGTGTTGTCACTCATAGGCTTGATCGCGCTGGTTTGCCTGTCTGTCGGCTGCGCGTTGCCAACCATCCAGATAATAGCGCGGCTGCTGCCTTCCACCCTGTGATGCTTGCGACCAACTCACACTTGTGGTTGTCGCTGTGGTGCTCGCTGTTGTAACCAGCAGCACGTCACGGTGGATCGAATTCTTCGGTGACTGGGCGGTCTGTCCGGTAGGTGGCAGGTTCGCTGCCGATCCTCCTGCAGCCAGGTTCAATAGCGCCGGAGACTTTCCCAAATTTGCTGGCGTAGGTGCTATTACCTGCACTTGCTCAGCATTCTGAGCTGGCAGCGCTTCACTCGTTGGCGCTGGCATCCCTGGTGCTATTGGTGCTGTTGCCGATGGCGGCTCAGTGTTGGCGATCGCTGGTGTCACCACAATCCTGCTATCTTCTATTTCTCGGCGTAGCAAGAGCAGAGGGTGTGGGTGATCGGCGTCATAGTCTCCGGTAAATTTTGACCGGGATGAGACTTGCTCCGACGTTGTCTCTATGAAGGTGGTTCGCAGTTCCTCCCTTTTTATGCGAGCCTCTATGGCTATATATATATATGTTTCCTGGCTTTGCAAAAAAATCTGCTTCGGAGTATTCTCCATAAAGCCACTTCTGGAGCCTTGCGATTCGTTGAAATCGCCTGCCGTCGGATCTTAGCTGTAGGTGTTCGCACGCTTCCTTCAGCTCAGGGGAAGGAGGGATGTAGTTCACTCAAGGCTATCATTCAAGGTTCATCAACATCACTTCGCCTATTTCTGGCTGATCATCCCTCCTACCACATATTCGGTATCGCAGAGTCATGGCTGGGCTCGGTTGTCGACGACAGTCTCATCCAGGTAAATGGCTACTCCTTATTTAGACAGGATCGTAATGTGAATGGTGGGGGAGTTGTTCTGTATGTGCGCAATTATAAAGTTTCTATTCTCGCATCTTCTAATACCCAGGGCCCGGGCAAACCCGGCGTCCCTGAGTATCTGTTCTGCAGCATTCAGCAGGGTGACCTCCCTCCCATCCTTGGGTGATTTACAGACCCCCAAAGGTACAAATGCAGAAAGATTCGCAATTATTTCCGGTTTTGAGAGATTTAACATCTTAGTACAGCCACAAGATCATTATGGGAGACTTGGATGCGGATCTGTCGTCCACATCCGATGACGCCAATACCATTCGGTGTCTTGTTGATGAGCTCTGGCTCCAAATTGTTCACCATGGTCCGACCCACAGAACATCAAATTCTCACACATGGATTGATCTTATCATGACAGACAGTAACGATACGATACTTGACTTTAAGAATAAATGACTGCCAAGCTTTGGGAGGCATAGTGTTTTGGATGTCACACTTGACATCTTCTCCACGAATCCTGTTCAGAAATCGTTTTCTTACAGGAATTATAGTAGTATATGCCCGGATGCGCTTAATGGTTTTCTCTCCCTTTGTGATTGGTCAGCCATGAATTCTGTAGACTCCGATCTGGAGGGTGCTTTGGACATGTTAAACAAAAATTTAAATTCTGCTATTGATGAATTGGCACCTCTTAAGAAGGTTTGCCCGAATAAAAAATATGCTCCTTGGTTTGGGCCGGAGCTGAGACAGCTTGTCGATAAGCGAAATGCCACCCTTAAGCGTTATGAGCGCACTGGGAGGGCTGAGCTGCTCGGCGAACTTCTTCGGCTCTGTGAGGAGGTCGACGTACGCACTGTTGAGGAGCGTAACTCCTATATGAACAAACATCTTTCTGACGCCCTTGATAACAACAAAAATATCTGGAGAGAAATGCTTAACCTCGGCCTCCTCCCAAAAGGAAAAGAGGAAGAACTTTGTGGATTCTCGCCGGATATGCTGAACGACCACTTTACAGGGATCTCCTCCTCCTCTCTTGAAAACATTGATGATGCAATGGACTTAATTTTGGCTGCTGACGAGGGAGGTTTTTGCTTTAAACCCATCAATTTTGATGACGTTGTCCTTGCTGTCTCACACTTTTCCTCGCAGGCAAGAGGGGAGGATGGCATTCCTCAGGGGGTTGTCGCTAAGACCCTTCCGGTTATTGGAGATTATTTAGTTAATATTTTTAAATCCTCTTTTGCTTCCGCGGTCTTTCCTGGAGCTTAGAAGAGGGCACAGTTAATTGCTTTGAAAACGAAGTCAGCTCCATCTGAAGCCTCAGACTTCCGGCCCATAGCATTGCTTTGCTTTCTCTCCAAAGTTCTTGAAAGGATTGCTCAGACCTAAATCACGGAGTACTTAAATAGTAATAAACTCTTAGATCCCCTCCAGATCGGATTCCGTAGACATCGCAGCACTCAGACAGCTCTTATCAAGTTAATAGACGATATACGTATGAGCATAGACAGAAAGAAGCTGACACTTCTCCTTCTTTGACTTCAGTAAGGCGTTTGACACCATCTCACCATCGAAGCTCTTGCAAAAGCTTAGAGTGTTAGGGTTCTCCAGAGCAGCACTCCTGTGGATAAAATCATATTTACAAGGTCGTTCCCAAATGGTAATTACGCAAAATCAGGGCAACTCCAAACACTTAGAAACAAATTTGGGAGTACCGCAGGGGTCTGTGCTGGGACCTCTACTCTTCTGCCTATCCGTAAATGACTTACATGACTTACTTGAAGGACTAAACGTAAACCATATCTTTTATGCAGATGACCTCCAAATTTATCTTGACGCCACCAAAGATGAATTTCAGAGAGGCGTAGCTCGGCTGGCTTATGCGGCACAATTAGTGGCTGGATGGGCTAAGTCCTCCGGTTTGACGCTCAATGCTACCAAAACTAAAACGATTTACTTTGGTTCAAAGAGAAATGTCAACTATCTCGACTCGCTGGGATTGCCTGGTGTTGAGCTGAGCACCGGAGTGCTTGTCCCATTCAGTGGCGAGGTTGTGAGTCTCGGTGTTATTTTAGACAGTAAATTGACTTGGAAACCGCAGATAGACGCAATTACAAAGAAGATAAATAAAGCCCTTTATTGTCTGCGGTTTATCAGGGTCACCACCAATGAGACGCTTCGCGGAAGGTTAGTCGAGTCTTTAGTTCAACCCCATCTTGACTATTGCTCGGTGGTTTACTTAGACGCGACAAATGACCTACGAACGCGCTTACAGAGACTCAGCAATGCATGTGTGAGATTTATTTTTGGAGTTAGGCAGGATGAGCATATCAGCCCCTATAGGTAGCGCTTGGGCTGGTTACGCACGGACTCACGCAGGCTGTACTTTACAGCCTTGCTAATGTATAAAGCTATTCGCATGCAGGAGCCTGGCTACCTAGCATGTCTTTTCACGAAGGATCAGCCAAGGCCTACAGCTAGGGGTGAACCCAGGGAAGTTGATGTCAGCAGCCCTCACACCGAGACCGGTGCTAGATCTTTCCAGGTCAAAGGTGCTGAGCTTTGGAACTCTCTCCCTTCTTCCACTCGTCACTTGCCATCCTATGGCTATTTTAAACGCGCGGTTCGTCAACATCTCCTTGACATTGATCCGTACCTTGATCGAAAATACCGACTCTGACTGACACGACCGCTATCGATACATTACGCCGACCCGACTGTCGATTACTACAGCGACTGCACACACACACACATCACAAACACAACACTACATCGTCATCGCTATTATAAAAGAATAAATAAAATTTTGTTAAAAAGAAAAAAATATAGCTTTGAGTTAATGAATCGAATGATATTACCGACAACACCCCAAAATCCATTTTTCCACCATACCCTTTTAATATAGCCTAACTAGACTCGAGGAGGAGGGGAAGAACCCGCACCACCACCATGAGGACAGCAAGACGACGATCAACGCTAACAGGAGCCCGACCATCTGCAAGCTGACCCACTGACGCAGTACCGGAGCCATCTCACGCCACCATCAGTCCAGGGTATTGTTAGTGCCACCCACAGCCCCCCGGGGAGAAGAGAGTTGTAACATGGCAGCCTACTGCCAGTTACAAGCGGCCGCGCGGAGCACGGCAACACCGCGGCACGAGTCGGCGAGCGCGCGTTCGGCCGTATTCGTGGAGCCTCGGCCGGCATCGGCTAGGCCCGAGCGCACGAGAGCAAGCGTAGGTAGGCGAGCGACCCAACCTAACGTCGACGGCGAGAGGGGTCGACGCGAGCGCTGGTGATCATCTCTTCCCTTTTTCGTTCTGACTGCTGTAGCGACTGGTTGATTTTGTTACGAGCCATCACCGAGCACGACCGAGACCCGAACCACGTGGCGACGTTGCGAAAAGACATAGGCGTTGTGCTACGGACTGCTGCTAACTGTGAGTAGAGTGAAAATTATAATAAGTGATGTTCACGCGATCCAGTGTGCCGGTTGCGGAGTAACGCGAACTCGCGATTATTTTATCGCCACGTGGCCAACATGGCGGCGGGAGCGCGGCGGAGCATGAGTGCGGTTTTAGCATGCTTCGTCGGCTTAACAGCGCGGAGCCGTTCGGCAGATTTCGCGTACAATTCGACTGATTTACCGTAGACAAACTAATTACTGTACACTTGACTGACTGACGACCATTACTATATTGATGCTACCGTTTATACTCGACTTACGAATATTGTACTGACGCTACCGTGTTGTGCTGTTACTACAAGCATTATATGGACGCTATCGTGGCACATTGACGACAATAACTATTCTGATGCTACCGCTTATATTCTGACGACAACTATTGTACTGACGCTATTGTTCATGCGGTGACTATGATTATTGTACTGACGTTACCGTTTACACTTAACTATGATTACTATACTGACAATATCGTTACACGACGACTACAACTACTTGACTGACGCTATCGTTATACGAATTACCGCTGCGAGACTGACGCTATCGTTTGCATATTGACTACGACTATTACACTGACGATATCCCGATAACTAATATTACTATTACACCGACACTGACAATTATAACCCGACTGTCGTATTGTACTGACTGTTTCACGAAGCAAGACAAAGACCGTTACGTCACTGACACGCTATCGTTTACGTTTTTGTATGCGACGCGACCTTGACCTACGCGACGACACAAGGTCACGACATTTCGCTAGTTTTAGTTCGCGCGTTAAACTCGCATAGGTCTAAGATTTAACATTAAGTAAATTTAATATTCGAGCGTAATATAAGTGAGTGTTAGTTGGGGCAGCGGCCCCGCTAAGTTAGGTATCATCGTATGGAGTGAGTGAGGTATTCGCGTCGAGGTTCGGGCGACGTCACCGGCGCGGCAAAGGCGGGTACGCCTGGGGACTCGCGTACGTCGGGAGAGGTTGGTTATTGTCGGGACCCGAATTCATAGTCTCGTGAGGGCAGGCTGCGACGGACGCTACGGTCGTCGGCACCGGTAGGCGACCGGAAGGGCGAGGCAGCTGCACCGTCCGCGTCGGGTAAACCGTCCGGCGGCGCGTTGACGAACGCGCCGCGGCTAGGAGGTTACGCCGGCGGGCACGAGCGAGTTCGGCGCCGGAGCGTTGATTAGGAATTCGAGACGACCGGATACGCGCCCAGGGCGTGCGCCGGTACTTACTCGTCCGAACATCGGCGCGGTGGCATGCGAGCGTGTATGTGTGTGATTCGACGGGGATGTCGTAGTTGTCAGCGCGCGGTCGGAGATCGCCTATCGTAAATGGATTAAGTAGAAGACGAATGAGTAAAATATAGAACGAATTTAAGTCAACATTGTGCATTCATTTCGCACTGAAACCCACGGCCTTGTGTGATTGTCTCATTCCCTTTATGTGTAATTTCGTATACTGGCTAGCCGAGCAGGTGCATGAAGATGATGTTTCGACACGAGGCGGCGTCTCAAAGTAAGGGGATCGCGGGATCCCTGGCACTCCGGTGCCTGGCGCCCAGGGCCGAGGCGGCCCGCCGTCTTGTATGTATCGAAGCAGATATAGGAGATGGAGAATTCATTGGTAACGAGCGGAACAACACCCAGCGTTACCATACCCTGGGTCTACCGTTACAATATATATATATATTGTAACGAGGTTCAAGTCAATGGCTAGAGCGTGCGCCTAGAGATCTTGGGAGCGCCGGATCCATTCTCGGTCCCGGCGTCTCCTTTTGTATTTTCCTCCTCTCGAAGACAGTCTCACCCCGTTACAATATATATATATATAACGCTACCATCACTGAGACAAATGATTCCAAGTATATTTCAAAATACTTGTAGATATAGCGCTTGTGCCGGATGGGTGAGGTTACATGTGCAGAGAAAAACTGAGTTTCCAACAATACTTTTGCGCATGGACTCTGACATTTATCAAGAGGAAGTACGTAGCGCACAGATATTCAAATTTCAATTTTCAAACTGTTGGGTGCGTCTTGTATAGAAAAGGCACGATTTTTTCAAGATTTTAATATATGCTTAAATTTATTTATGTATTTATACCTATACACATGTAATTTTTTTTATTAAAATACACGTAAAAAATATCTATGACATATATTACACGTATTAATAATAATATATTGCAATTCATAATTTTTTTTTGTTTATCTGTTCGTTTACAAAGACAAAATGATAAATACGTGTTTTTCCGAAAAAACATTAAAAAGATAGGTTCAGTATTTAGCTTAGAACTTTGAAATAAAATTGTTTTTCAAAAACGGGTTTTGGGAGCTCATCCTACGTGCAAATTACTATTAAAATATCACATAAAAAATATATTTTTTCAAGAAATAGGACTAGGTATAATTTATTATTTTAAAGGCATCCAAATGTTGTCAAAATTTATGTATTAGTTCAATATCATTTGGGGAAATATTTATATAAAGACAGATACATACAAAATGATAGTGATATTATTATAATTTTTTACTATTTATTAAAACATATTCTTTGAAAAAAATCACAAAATTCTTTTGTTATACCTTCAAAATGAGCCGAGTCCGATGTTGGATTCAGAGCATTAACACGAGTTATATGTATCTATAGTACCTACTCCGTATCAACCAATAAAAAAAAAAGTTGATTGAGTTTCGAAAAAAATCTTACAGTATTCTATAATTTGCAAATAAAAATGTATATATCTATGTATAGCTAAATTGCTTCTAACATGCCTACAACAATGATTTAATTTGGCGTGAACAGTAAAAAAATCTTTAATCTTAAATTTTGATATGGCTATAACTTTGCAAACAAGGGACCTTGAGGTCTAAAACTTATTTTAGTTCTTTTAGAAATATAGTGAACTAGGACAAAATTTTGGTCGAAATCTAAAAAATTTCGCTACGGGTTGACGTTGAATAGACCATATATATATATTTATATATATATATATATATATATACCACCGGGTGCTCGACCCACGATTCCCGCTTGCCCGATTCAATACGAACGACACGAGACAGGTAGTTCTGGCTCGGAGACGACGTAGATTAGGGCCGCATAATTAGAACGTAATCACTTCGAGTCTACTTTAAACACGCGTTTCTCTCTTTCATAAATCAAATATTGTTTATTACGTTAATAAATCAGCATTCACAGATATCTGTTTCGCCTCATTCATCGCCCCGCTATTTTCGCAGCAATCGTGAGGTTAACTCCCTCAAGAAGAACGAAACTGTCGACCCTCACACGCATATATATATATATATATACAAAGGAGTTTCGCCCTGCTCGCCCCGCTTGCCAACCCCCCAATTTTAATTTCTAATTTGTAAATGTATATTACATATATGTATAACTTTATTGTTTTGTAAGATCATTTTGTTTAGAAATGCACAATCTTTAGAACAAAATTCATTGTTGACAATAACCATAATTTTATATAATTCGATCATGTCAATAAATTATATAGAATAAAATAAAAAAACGAAAAAAAGCAACCCACCTGAAGTATATTGTATTATGATTCTAATACAATATGCTTCTGCCAGTACCTCTTGGGTAGTGTAGAAAACTGTTATCTAAAATTTAAATTTTCCAAAAATATGATATATTTTACTATATATCATGATGTAAGCGGGCCTGTTGGGGGAACAAGAGGCGAAAGAGAGCGAGAGCGCTCTCTCGTCAGATGCCTGAAGTATGGCTCCTCGTCGGGCACCACTCAACCTAGGCGGTCTGCAAGGGTGCAGGGAGAGTGGGCGCTGGCAAACACGGAGAGATTGGTGGAGCGCCTTGAGGTGCGCTCGGTGCGAAGGTGCTGGGCCGTCTCTCGGAGGGCACGGGTGAGGCAAGCTGGTGCTGCCCGTGGCGATGCCTCTGGAGCTTCTGCTAGGACCTTGTCAAGGCTTTTGCGTTGCCTAGAGAACGGGCACAGCTGGGACCTCTCTAGGTCGACTCTGGGAGCGATTCTGGACGAGGGAGAGCCGCCCAACCCGGTGAAGGCTACATCACCCAGTTATTGTTGAGCAGCAAAGAAGGGGGCTCCGAGAAGCTTTATGTTTGTATTAATTACAGGGCCAATCCCAAATAGGGATCGGTCCACACTCAAATGACTAAGAGGCGCAGGGCGCTTTAGTCCACGATCGTCAGGTCAATTGCCCCTTTAACCATGGGCTGGAGAAGGGACCTCTCCTCGGCCGAAGACACCGGAGGGGAAGGAGCGCAAGCCACCTTCTTCCTCGGTGGAAGGCGCAGCGGAGCTTTGAGGAGCTCGCTGCGAACGACCCTCGGCTTTGGGATCCCCGGTTTTTGCGGGCGGTTCCGCTTCTTCACGACTGGAGAGGGCGACGAGTTTTGCTTGGTCGGAGAGACCAGTAGGACCTGGCGGGGCTTCGGCCGGGCAGCCTGCTTCGCCTCTATCCTTCGGCTGATGATACACAGCTGCGGAGGAGCTGTTGATGATGAAACCGCTGGCGGGGGCGCCAAGAGCGCTCTCAAGCTTAGACAAGTAGGGCGGGCTGGTACATCCACAGTCCACTTGTGTGCTGCGATCCTGGTGGGCGGTCGCCGCCTCGGTCTGGGTGACGTCGTCGACTCTTAAGTGAGACCGACGTCATCGTTCCGTAACTCTCGCCCTATGGGCTTGAGTGAGATAGTACCAAGTGAGCTCCAGCTCGGCCTGCAGGACTGCGCAGGATGGTCTCGTCATGCGAGAAGGAGAGGGAAGAGAAATAGTTACAAAGTAATTATTATTGCAACAAAAATCAGATTTATTTCCGTGTTCTTAGGTGGCTGCGTAAGTTGCCTGGCACGAACTCTCAGTACCTGATACGGGATCTGAGTGGAGAGGGGAAGATGCCTTAGCGCCGGGCCCGGCGCCTCTATATTCCCTTCCAGGACGCATTCCTACTATGGGCAGCACGAACTGTGGCGCAGTCGCCTGGCGGCCGGGCGCGGAACTACTAGCGTGGTGCGCTGTCATGGAAGTGTGCCGGGTTGCGCGTTTTCAAGGGCAAGTGTGAGAGAGCCTGTAGGTGAGTTACAACAATCAATCATCGTATAATGTATGATGTAACATCATATGTTCTCTTCAACAGCAAACAATTGAAATAGTTAACTATCATATCGTCGTACGACTCTTGGCGACTTATATAAATATATACTCATTATCTTTGAGATAACTCACAAAACCTTCATTATCTACTGACTTACTATATTTGTTTGGGATTCCCAAATTTCGTCATCTATTTCGTCTTATCCCTTAAGTCTTACTTATTAGTGTAATTAGTAATCGATACTGTTAATGTAGCCTTATTTTACTATTTACGTAGTAAAAATATGACGGTCTCGAGCCCGATAACGCAGGATAATTTTTATTCCATTAAGAACCATCGACTCTATAGAGGAGTTAAATGACTTTATAAAAAATATCGAATATGTTAAAATATCAAAGCTTGCATCTTCTAGCATATACCGATGTAATATTTGTATGATGTACCGTCAAATATGAACAATAGGGAAGTAGATGAGAAGTGGAGGGGATTTCAAACTGAAATCACGCTAACAACTATATATATATAGCAGAATTTTGCGTCTTCATAGATTCCATTCGTATTAAATAACGTTGACTGAAGCTTTATTCCTGGTGATTTCCGCCGTAAACTCAACTTCTGCAATTAGGCACAAGCTAGAATCCGTGAATATCGTGAATTCTTTAGATACGTAATGTTTTTGGATGATTCTATATTTCATGGTAACGGGCAACTCAATCTGCATAATAGCTATTCGTTTTATTGGTCTGTATAGAGCCCTCATTGGATACGTCATATTGAAAATCAGCATAAATCGAGCCTTGTAGTTTGGTGTAGTATAGTGAATGGTTATCTATAGGCCCTTTTCGATGGGAATGTTGACGGTCTAACATATCTTGATTTCCTGCAGAATGAGTTACCAGAATTATTGACGAATGTGTACTTGGAAATAAGACGAGGATTATGGATACAACAAGATGGTGCGCCGTGTCATCATTCGCTAATAGTTCGTCGATTCCTGAACCAATGATACCGAGGACGATGGATAGGTATTGGTAGTGTCATCACTGAGTGGTGTCCATGATCACCGGATCTGACAAGTGCAGATTTCTTTTTATGGGGCTACTTAAAAAATGTTGTTTATGCACAACACCAACGACACGGCAAGATATAATGCAACGCATCACACAAGTTTCTAGAGCTATTCTGCGTCACGTTCTCATGAGAGAAATCTTTGTGTTACGACCTTAACTATAGCTATCTGGGCAGTCAACGTCTTGCCTTGACAGGTGGGACATTCGCACCATGCCTTCATCGGTTGGGCTGTGATTCTTGTCTCGCCTTTATTGTAGACCAGGATCTTTTGGGTCTTGCCATCATGGGCAGAATCCACGCGGGTCCTGATAATCGACCCTGATACTTCCTCTTCGTGGTTTCTGGACATTAAGTTTTATAATGATAACTAAACGCAGGAAATCTTTTCTTTGGTTCTAAATTATCTACTTTGTTTTAGACGCAGAATTTTATGCTTTCAGATTTCGACGTTGAAAATATAGGTACAATTTGAAAAAAAATATATATATGATGGCGTCGGGGGGCAGTCGGCCTCCTGATACTCCGCTAGAAAAATATTACAAATGTGGTGAATTTTTTCATACAAACGAATTTGTAGCAAAATATAATGCTGGAGTTGCTGTAAAGTTCCTGAATAACTCGTTTCTTATTTGTCAAGAACATTCTAACCTGGCTTTGACTTCGAAGCTGCCATATGGTAAGCTGTCAGCAGAAACAGCTGAGAAGTGTTGACAGAGAAGCGACAAAACAAGAATTGCTCTCGGAAATCGAGAAAATCGGTTTAAATAAAACCAAAGGACTAAATGATACTGTTTTTGAAGATTTAAATGAAGTTGAAACACTAAAAGTGGAGAACAGCCTTCTAAAACAACTACTGAGAGAAGTGCAAGATAAAAATAAGTTATTAAACGACTTGTTAACAAAAGAAAAAGCAAGCAATAACAGTGCTAATTTTATTAAAAAAGTGTCATACGCTGATAGTGTCAAACAAATACCTGCTAAACCTAGAGACAAAAAAGTGCCAAAACTAATTATAAAGAAAACAGATAAAAATGACAATACTAACATAAGTAAAACAGTGTATAACTGCATTACAAAGGACAAAATAATACAAACAAAAAAAGTTACTAATAAAAACAACGATCTGTTAATAATAAACTGCATGAATCTAGAAAGTGTGCAAAAGATTGAAAGTGCTCTAACAGACAAATTAAAAAACAGTTGCAAAATTGAAACAGAACAAATTAAAAAACCAATAATGAAAGTCATAGGAATAGACAATGTGTTAAAAAACAAAGAAGAACTCGAAAATGATATTAACCAAAGAAATTTTAGCAACATGGAAGATAAATGTAAAGTTCTACATAGTTTCAATAGTGCAAAAAATACAATTGGTGCTATTATTGAGGTGTCATCTAACATATATAAAATAATAAAAGAAAACAGAAGTAAAATGTTCATCGCATATCAAAACTGTAAAGTATTTAATATCATAAATACAAGTCAATGCAACAAATGCGCGAGATTCGGACACGGTGGCAAGAATTGCGAAAATAACGCAACGTGTCACAAATGCGCTGGCGATCATATAGCGTCAGAGTGCGAAAGTGACCAGCTTTTCACAATAATAAATACAAGACCAAAAAAATACAAATCATAGTGCCATAGACAGCCAAATGTGCGAAATTCTCAAATTTAAAATAAAGAAATTCATCAAATCCACTGACTATCCCCTGCAACCTACTTACCAGAGATACTTCGGGAAAGTAGAAAGGAGCTTCGATAGAAACACAACAGCGAGGCAGACGGTAAGGAAGGTAACTAACTGTACACTCGCGTGTGCAGAGTATCAATCAAAACAATATATCAGACACCGAAAGTGCACTGCATAAGTAATTTATATCAAAAATGGAAGAATTTGAAAGTAGTGAAATTAGACTAGATAATATCAAAGAATTAGATAAAAATCTAGAGAATAAAGAATTTTTACTATGCGTAAATATTAGAAGCTTAAATCAAAATTTCAATAAATTAGTTATTTTTCTTAACAGTCTCCAAACAAAACCAAGTATTATTGTCTGTACTGAGACATGGAATTTAAAATACCATGATATGTTCCATCTAGATGAATACAAAAGCTATTATAATAACAGCCATATAAATCAAAATGATGGAGTTGTAATTTATATTCATGAAAGTATTAATGAAGCAACTGAAATCTTACAAATAAATAATTAAAAAATTTTAAGTAAAAAAATCACCTTACAAAACAATGATAAAATTACCATCTCATCTCTGTATTGAAGTCACAGTCTCACGAAATCAGAATTTGTCTTAGATATAAAAGCTCTACTAGAAGGTAACAAATCAAACAAAAATAACATTATAGTAGGTGACTTTAATGTTGACATAAATAGTAGCGAAACAATAGACCCAGAATTTTTGCAGATTATGCTAGAAAATGGCTACTATCCTGGAATTAAAGATATTACTAGACCCGCTATTACTGATTGCAATAGGGGAAGTTGTATTGATAATTTCTACATAAAGTCTAACAACATTGAACACAAAACATATGCTTTGACGATACCTTTTAATGATCACTACCCTATTCTCATGACCATCAAGAGTAGCAAAAATAAAAAGAAAAATACAGACAATACACACATAAATTATCAAAAGCTACACAGAATTGCAAGCTTGCAGAAATGGGCTGACGTTGCTGAAACAGAAGACCCAAATAAAGCTATAGACAGGCTAATACAAATGATACAAGAATGCATGAAAGATGCAGAGTGCAGCACTAAAAAACGTAAACAAAGAAACATGAGACCTAGAAAATCATGGATAACTAGTGCAATAATGACTTCATGCAACAAAAAAGAACAGCTATATAAAATTTGGAAGCAAGATCCAACGAATACAGGAAAAAGAAAAAATTATCAAGATTATCTGAAATCATTAAATCAAGTTATTAATAAAGTCAAGGAAAATTATGACAAAAAAACCATAGAGGCTAGTCAAGGTGATCAAAAGAAACTATGGAAGATTATCAATAATAAACTAGGTAAAATCAATAAAAAAGTGAGATTATCAAATACATAAAAAGTGAAGATTCTAAAATAACTGACTCAGATTTAATAGCAGAATTTATGAATGATTTTTTCACCAACGTAGGTATAAAATTGAATGAACAGATTGAGTCAAAAGAAGCAATTCCTTTACTACCAGCCAATAATAAAAATATCTTTATCTTTCCAACTAATAATATCGAAGTTCATAAAACTATAAAAAGCTTAAAAAACAAAAATGGAGGCATAGATGACATAAATGCAGTTTGTCTAAAAAAAATTGTAGAATATATCAGCGACCCAATAGCGACTATTATAAACAGTTGCATTGAGAAAGGAACCTGGCCAGATGAACTTAAAAAAGCAGAAATCATACCAATTCACAAGGCAAAAGAAAAATTTCTCATAAATAACTACAGACCAATTTCCTTAATCTCTAATATTGTAAAAATTTTTGAAATAATTCTGCACAACCGTCTAATAAGTTTTATTAACAAGCACAAAATTATCTCCGACAAACAATTCGGTTTTAGAAAAGGAAAGAGTACAAAAGATGCGTTGAACTTAATCACTAATCTGATTTACAATCAGCTGGACAACAGTAAACCAATTGCAGTCACTTTTCTTGATTTAGCCAAGGCCTTCGATACAGTAAACCATCAAATATTGTTAAAGAAGCTATACAATATAGGAATCAAAGGTAATGTACATCAACTTCTAACAAGTTACCTAACAAATCGAAAGCAAATTGTAAAAGTCAACAATAAAGCAAGTTCATATAAAACAGTTAATACCGGAGTGCCACAAGGAACGATTCTAGGACCTCTACTTTTCATCATTTATATAAATGATATGTTAGAAGTATTACCAGAAAACTCGATTATATCGTATGCTGATGACACGGCTGTGATAGTAGAAGGTAATAATTGGACGGAAGTTGAAACAAAAATGAATGCCTTTCTAAGTATAGTTTCAAACTGGCTTGTTTACAATAAGTTGTCACTCAATACAGATAAAACAATTTACCTAGAATTTGGAAATAATTTCAATAGTACACCAAAAACAATGAACATAACGATAAAAGGTTAAAATATAGAAAGAGTGAATAGCACAAGGTATCTGGGTGTTATTTTCGACAGTAACATGAAATGGGAAGAACATGTGATTAGCGTTTACAAGAAGACCAAAAACTTGATTTTTGTGTTTTACAAATTATCAAGAATCATGACAACTGACACCTTAAGAATACTCTACTATGCATTTTTCCATGGTACATTGTCCTATAGAATTATTGCATGGGGAGGAGCTTATATAAGCTGCACAAGAACTCTGCAAAATCTACAAAACAGGATACTCAAGATAATAAACAAAAATACTTTCATTGTTGACAAACAACCCCTTAATATTGATCAGCTGTTTACTTGTGAGTCTCTCCTGTATCATTATGAATATTTGATGGAGAAATTTAGCAACTCTAGCTCAGTAACAAGAAAAAAGAACATAATTCTACCAAAAACTAATAAAAGAGTGAGTAATAAAAACAGCCTCATAAGGGCAATTTATTACTTCAATAGATTGCCTAATGAATATATAACGATAGTTATGATTCACAGCAGGAAATCAAAACTCAAAAAATGGCTGAAGGAAAGCTATTAACGACGCACACAATAAATAACAGAATAAATTGTAAAAACATTAAACATCTACTAGAAGACCACATACATAGGAGAAGTCTAGATAGCATGCTGAGTGAGAAGGATCCCTCTACATCGGAAGTCCATGAGATGGTGTCTATTATCACAGACAGTATGGTGCTAGACTTAAGAACATACTTTTGTACAAATGGCTTATGCCAGCTACAACACAAGCGCTCTCATCGCCGGATATCGGAATACAACTGGAAAAAATGCAAAAGAAGGAAATTAATTTAATAAAAATAAAGAATCTAGCAACTAAACTAATTGGAAGTTTAACATCACCAGGAAAAAAGGAACAAACAAAAGTATTTGGATGTGTGTACTGTCTGAACCCGAAATTGAAGGGATTGAGACATATGCACTTTGTCAGGAGTAAACAAGTTATTAAGAAGAACAACTTTACAAAAACCCCGTACATACAGATTGAAGAAGTGTTCACTCAAATCGATCAAAAGGCTACCAAAAATACGGAAAAAGCTTTAGCCAAAAAATGTCCAGAACCACCCGGCAAAACTTTACTACAAAAAAATGAAGTAAGAATGTCGTATGGTGACATTAACTACCTCGGAAATAACAAAGCTTTACTCTATTTTGACAGAGGAATACGAAGAACACATACTTTCACTAACTCAATGCTTCCAATTTCCAAATATCCGAAATACAAGGATCTGATTGTACTGGACGGAATTGTTTTTAGTGCTGACTGCAAATGTGACTCATCTCATCAACATCGAGAAATGTTTCCGCATTATAGAGTTACGTGCGCGGTAGGCCTAACATGTCCAGCTAAAATGAACAGTTACGAAAAAGAAGCATACAAGAGGAAAAAGAACGCACCAACTGAAACTTTTACTGAAGCTAGTTCAATGTTGATCAGATATTGGCGATAGAAGAGCACAAGAATTTACTGTGTGTGTGATCTTACCATTTCTGATTCTAACCTGGTAACGATGTTACCAGGTACTGAATCGGGATGGCGGATTACACACATAATTGTAGTTTTAATGTTTTTTCTTTAGTTTTTGAGTTTTAGATATACGTATTTTTTGTTAATTTTAATTTTTAGTTTATATCGAGCCAGACCAGCGAACGGGAATTTTCCCTCTGCTGGGTTACTCTTTTGTAACGTCATTAATGTGCAATATTAATGTAATCATAATTGTATTGTATATATGCTCTAGTAAATAAATAAATAAAAAAATAAATAAAAATTATTTGACCTTGAAGGACAGAGTTAGATTCAACGATTCGTCACCTCTCGACAACTAATGTGTCTCTACTGTCCTGACCGATCAATTTTTCGCTCTTTTCATTTCCGCAATAAGAATATAGAGTTCCTATTTAAAAAAAGTTGACCTTTAAATAACCTTGAAATTGGAGTACAAGGTCAAATTCAAGGGCATCATTCAACTTCCCCCTTGATATCCGATAACTTATGTCTAAAACATTTTTTCTCAGAACGTGCTCTTTTCGAGATATTTGAGTGGCTTGTTTAAATGGTGATTCAGAAACAATACATTTATATATCCCCGTAATAAGCGTGAAAAACT
Source organism: Muscidifurax raptorellus (assembly GCA_020010945.3). Taxonomy (NCBI): domain Eukaryota; kingdom Metazoa; phylum Arthropoda; class Insecta; order Hymenoptera; family Pteromalidae; genus Muscidifurax; species Muscidifurax raptorellus. Next base: position 66,849 of record JAHUUD020000047.1, read on the forward strand.
GAGTTTAGGAAAAATGCTCAAACAATTTTTCCAGCAATATAAAGACCAAGAAAAGCCAATGAAATCAGCCAATCAGAGCACTAGTACAAGAAAAGAAAGTTCACCCGCGCCGACCGAACCGTCTTGCCCCGGTAAGGGAGGAAGAGCAGCAGCGATGGCCGTCCCGCGTGGTTCAGAGTGAGGTCGGCCGTTGCTAAGGAGTTCGGATGAGCGGCGAGGAAGAGACATGCAATTATCGACTACGAAAATTGAAAAGACAAAAGAAGATCGGCTGGCTTGCACGATGTCTACGTGTTTCCAAGACGAGAAGCACAAATGCAATTGCTCAACAATGCCCTTTCCCATTTCACAGAAACGTCAAAGTCCATTTGACTTTTGAAATTTCTGGTGTTCTTGCTCGAATACGACCAACAAGACCAATAAGCCCAACTCCGTTTTTTAAGTATAAATTAGGAAAAGCGTTGGAGTCACGTTATCTAAGCTGCTCATGGATGCCGTTAAGACTCGCTGTCCGAAAACCAATCCAGTATGTACGTTAAATCTCGTAGACACCGCGGCTGAAATCTGTCGAACAGCTGAACGCTCTCGAATGCTGAAATGCGCGACGACCTCCTACATACCCGCCTCTTGGCACACAAGCTCGTTTTCTCTCTAAATTTAAGAAAACTTGTTGCCCGTCGACTTTGGAGCTACAACTGCCGAGATCTGTTAAACTGCTAATCGTCCTCGAGTGATAAAACGCACAAACATCTCCTACATGTCCGCCGCGCAACACAGGAGCCCGTTTTTACTCCAAATTTAAGAAAATTTTTGCCCGTCGTAAAAGTGACCGACACCTAGAATGGCTTATATCCTGTTCCGTGAAACGACTGCCTCTATTACGGATTTTACCATGTCCTGAAGTGGGTGTATTCCTTCCTAATCTATTCGATTTCCTACAATCTCGACAGATTTAAATAAAAACTGAATTCGGCCTTCTTTAATGTCCGATTGAGTGCATATCTAACATTGCCGTGAGACGCTTTGTATCTTCTCTTATAGTGTATCCTGAAATTAAGGGGACAAACCACCTTTGAATCTTCAAAAAATCGAATTTTTTTTTATTTCTTATTTTTATAGGAAATTTTCCGTAGAATACGATTCTGAAGTCAAATTTTTCAAAAAGAAATTTGTTGGTAAAGTTTTAAGCAAAATTTGTATACCACCTTTTTACTAAATTTCAATAAAATTTGGTTTTTCTCGATTTTATATTTCTGTTATATTTGATCAATTATATCAAAAGTAGCCATTCTTACCATTATATAGATATATGTTATTGTTTATAATGATTTATAACACAGTTGTTTATATATAATTTTATTCGATTTTAAAACATATTATGAATGTTCAAACACTGACAATTTTATGTAAACGTGTTATGACGGTCATAATACGTTTGAATGGAATAGGAATTGATTCGAAATTTGACGCTCGACGCGCCACCACTTTATCGACGGATATTGGAACTCGCTTGCAGGTGAGATCGAAAGAGTTTTCGAACTACCTTCACCTAGCTCAAATTCGACTATGTTCGCACAGCTTATTGGTATGTGTAGATAAACACAGCTGATATTTACATGCTGATTATTGGTATATAAACACAGCTGATATTTACATACTGATATTATTAAAAAAAATTTTATATTATACGATATTTGTTTGTTTAAAAGGTGGCAATTTTAAATAAATCCGATTTAAAATTCATTTTCTGTATTTTATTTTTTTTTCTTGACAATTTGTGTTTGTGTGTGTGTGTGTGTTTTTTTTTTTATTGGAGAAAGAGGTTGGATGGAAAAATCTTAATAGACCATGACATGGCCTGAGCTACCGTGTATTGGATTCTCACCAACTAAAACCCTTCGTTTTGCGACCGAATATAGAATCCAATTGCAACCCGAATCCTCTTCGCTCTCCTTACCGATTTGTCGGTGACGATGGCCAAGCTCCGTCTTCAGTGCCTTTTTTCCCCCGCGGTATCACGGTCAAGTATTACTTCGCGGGGCGGCATAGGGACATTGCCCTTGTCTCCTTGATGTCATTCCTTATGCGTCCATATCTAGTAAATCTACTATCGTACCTTCTTCATTATAGGCTGCCGTCTGCTTTTTACCGCATCGTCCGGTCGTCAGCTTCTTGCAGCATCTCTCGTCTGCTTCTCTCTTCGTCACCCCTCACTTTCTTGAGGATGACCGCGGCGTAGTTACTAACCACGTGCCAGCCCTCAGCGGTGGCGAATATAGCTACCATAATAGACTCAGGAGTTGCTCTGGTCTGAAGGTAGCGTTCAAACTCTTCACGCTCCTGCTGGTAACGCGAGCAGTAGCAAAAAACGTGCTCAGCGTCCTCGCACATGTCCAAACATGCTGGGCAGTCTGGACAGTCTTCTAAATTAAATCTACACAGGTATGCTCGATAGCATCCATGTCCCGTTAAAAATTGCGTGAGGTAGTAGTTTACTTCCCCGTGTCTTCTTTTGATCCAGTCTTCAATCTTTGGTATAAGTCGGTGCGTCCAGCGCCCTTTCAGGCTACTGTCCCATCTTCTCTGCCACTCAGTTACTGTTTGTTCTCTGGCAGCGTTCCAGATTTCTGCCTTCGCTCTATCGCTGTTCTCCTGTTTTGCCATGTATATGGCCTTCCTCTCTAGTGCTAAGAGGTCGATGGGTGGCATGCTTGCCACGACGCTTATTGCATCGTCCGATACCGTGCGGTAAGCAGACGCTACTCTTAGCGCACTCCGTCTATACACGGATGACAGGTTCCGCGCATAGGCTTTTATTGCCATTGCATCTGCCCAAATTGGTGCCCCGTACAGCATAATCGATGTACTGACACTTGCTAACAGCTTCTTTTTCTTCTGAGTAGCTCCACCGACATAGAGCAGCAGTCTTTCTTGACGCTTTTTCACCTGTTAATTCAAGGTGCTGTTTAAACGTCAACTTTTCGTCTATAGTAACGCCCAAATACTTGATAGTCGATTTAGAGGTTATCTCATGGCCGTCTATCATTAGGGCGATCATCTCCATTTTCTTCCTGCTAGATATCAGGATTGCCTCGGTCTTGTGTCCAGCGAGTTCAAGTCCCGTTTCTCTCAGCCACCTCTGGATGGTGGTGATCGCTTCATTGGTGATTTCAGCGACGTATTCTTTTTCCTTCCCTACTACTACAAGAGCTATGTCGTCTGCGAATCCTACTACCATAGCCTCCCGCGGGAGTTGTAGTTTCAGCACTCCGTCATACATAATGTTCCACAATGGCGGGCCCAGTACTGATCCCTGTGGAACACCTGCCGTGACCTTGTAGGTTTCAATGCCGCAATCCGTTTCGTACAGTAAAGTTCTGTCCTTCAGATAGTCGGCCATCATCCTCCTGATGTAGATGGGCACCTCAAGCTTTTCAAGCGCTTCATGTATCTTCGTCCAATTTGCGGAGTTAAATATCTCATAATATTGTTTTTCTGAATTTTAGCTCACTGTCCGTAGGATTTCAAGGGAACGGATGGTTGGATTGGGCTCAAATTTTGTGGAGATACTTGTTAGAGGAGTACTTTCAGTATGAGTGGAGGGATTTTGAATTGAACGAGTAGAATCGATTCAACACCAATAAAAGTGATAAAATTATTGCAAAATAGGTGTAATATTGCAATTATTTAAACAAAAATATACTTCTACTAGCTCAAATAAAAATTCCTCCGTTCATACTGAAAGTACACATATAAAGAATATCTCCATAAAATTTTAGCTCAATCCAACCATGCGTACACTTTGAATCTTACGGACAGTGAACAAAGTCATCGAAACTAGTCTGCTTTGCCAGGGAGGCATTTCAAGTTGAAATATGATAAAAATTTAGATATTTAATGTTTATTGTAAGTAATTTTATAGACAAAGACTCTTTTTCAATTATATTTTAAAATTAAAATCTAATATTGAATTTTTTGTTGCAGATTTTAAAGGTGGTTTGTCCCCTTAATACGTTATCAATCGGGACTGGTACCCCTAGAATATTCACCAGAAAATTCTCGATCAGTCTCTGAAAAATTCCTGGCGCTGCGGAGATGCCAAAGGGTAAACGTTTTTTAGCGAAAAGACCCTTAATTATATTAATGGTCGAACGTTGTGAGGCTTCTTAATCCATCTTTATCTAAGTATAGGCTTCATCCAAATCCGGCTTTGAAAATTTAACTGCTCCTGAATGTTTTATAAATAATCAAGTATGGGAAGAGGGTGGTCATCGGAAAAAGTACTTGGTTCATGGTAGCTTGAAGATCACCACAAATTCTGAGATCATCATACTTTTTTAGCACGGCGAGGATAGGCGTAGCCCATCTCGAATATAGGTTCGACGCCAAAACTCCTATCTCCAATCCAATTTTATGCATGGACCCTTAAACTCGTTCATCACTTGGTTATCAACTGCTAAAACTGGATCAGTAAAGTTACCTTTAAGTGTATCGATGCATATATTTCCTGCAGCTAAGGAATATACTCCTTGGAGTGACAATACCAATGCATGAAACCAATTGCGCCCTAACAACCCGTGGTCCTTGCACTTATCCACCACTAACAAGGGTAACAATGCTTCTTTGTTCCGAAATAGAGTCCTTGCTGTTTTTACTCCGCAGATTTTCAACTTATTTTCATGGTAGCTATCTAGCTTTAAGTCTTCAACGGGGTTTAATACTGACCATGATCCCCATAACCTCATAAAGGTATTTCTATGAATCATCGTCACCGCTGCTCCAGACTTAACCTCCATTCATAATTCTTTTTTATCAACTCGCATGGATACTATAATGGCAGGTGGTCCGGAAACTGTTTTCGTTACTGTATTTGCTTCTACCTAAAAGAGTTCAAAATCCCTGAGAGGCGTAGACTGTTGGCCTACCTGATTCTCATTCGATAATATCTGGTGTGTCATCGCTGATGCTGAACTTAACTCTGTCTTGTTGAGTTTCTTATCCTTTGGCTTAAACTTGTTCCAACGTTTCTTGTTCCTATCAGTATTGCCGCGCTACGCAGCTTGTGTGCAATATAATGGAGTGAGAGGGCACTGAGAAATCATATAATTGTCTGCACATCAAAAATATTTCATAACTTCACTGCCGGAGTAACCCATTTCAGCCATTCCATAGAACGCAAAATGTCAAAAACTTTAAGAGGACAAACATTTTTTTTTATTTGCTATGTTGATAGTAAATTTTTCGTAGAATATGCTTCCGAAATCCGATTATAGAGAACAAATATCCTTACAAAGTTGTGAGCCAAATACCAAAAGAACTTTTTTATTAATTTTTGGTAAATTATATATTTTTATAAATCGTTGTCTACTATATTATTTATTACTAAATATTTAATTAATCATTTTTTATAAGTTGAATACCGATAAAATATGTTTTAAAATAACTTAAAAAATAAAATTTTCATTTTGGATTGATGTATAATATATATATATTGTAAAAAGGTGAGACTGTCTTCGTGAGGAGGTTCTAATTCATGCTGTTAATTTAAACGAAAAAGTTCAAGTTCAAGTTCAAACGAAAAGGAGCAAAAGGGAATGCATAGACAGTAAACAGAAGATCTGTTCTTGCTTCTCGTGCACTAGACCATGGACACGCTGGTATCTCAACTTTTGCTGGTAGTATGGATTTTCTAAAACCAGTTACTCAATCGGCTTTTAATGATATTGATAAGCAGTTGAGCGAAGTTTGTCAGGCGGTAGCACTAGAGTCAATAATCACAGCAATACTTAAAGAGACGGAAGCAACACCATCAAACAGTGCTGGGCTTGATGTTTCTGGCAATAGATCGTGGAGGAAGAAAGACTTCTCGTTATTGCAAGGACTTGCCAGTATCATAAGAAACAGGACAGACAAGGTTTTAGATGTAATCTATCAAAAATAGCTTCTGTCATGCTTGCGCAAAATGGGAAAACAAATAAGAAACTGTAGTGTATCAGGAGTGGTTTGATGAGCATCAACCGAATTGCACAGCCGTCCACTAAGGTAGTGCACGAAAAATGGAAGTTGACGGAATCTGTGAAATTTTTTAACATTCTGAAGAGCAGTACGGTGTCAAGTACCACCACTACATTGGCGATAGTGATTCTAAAGTTTTCGAGTCAATGAGTGAAGCAAAGCCGTACGGTGTGTTACACTTGGAGTTAAAGAAAGAGAATGCATTGCCCATGTTCAAGAAAGGATGGGCACGCATCTCAAAAATCTCAACAAATCTCTTTCTAGACAGAAGCTTGCTGATGCAAAAATCGGAGGCAGATTGACACTCACATCTCAAGTAATTAATAAACTATCTGCTTTTTACGGATTTTAGCGATCAGAAAATATCCAGATTCCGTTAAAAAAATGCACAAAGAACTTTGGGTAACATTCTTGCACATCCAGTCAACTGATAAAAATCCACAACATCATTTTTGCCCAACAGGATCGCAGAGTTGGTACCGCTGACAAAAATCAAAAGTCTCAGGAACAGATTTCATCCATAAAAATATTATTCCGTCTACTGTAATGAAACAAGTGCGATCAATCTACGAGGACTTCACTCAAAACTCAAATGAGACTTTTAATAACTCTGTGTGAAAGTTACTTTCAAAGATATCGTTTAGTGGCTTGATGGTATTGAAGATTGGTGTTTACGCAGCTGTGATCTGTTTTAATGATGGACGAAGTGAATTTCTCAAAATTATGTGAAAGTTCGACATCACTCCAGGACTTGCTGCACTGGATTGGGTTAGTACCAGCGATGATGCTAGACTCTTTCATTCCGAAAGAAAAACACGTGCCAGCATGAAAAAGGCCCAAACTACGAAAAGAAGAGCACGAGAATCCAAAAGGAGTCATATTCAGCAGAAGCCCACTAAGGGTAAATACCGTAATAATTAATTTAATTTACTGCATTAGCAAAATATCAATTTTTTTTTAATTATTTGATGACAGCAAACCCCATATAAAACACTTATTCCAAAAGGACATTGTACCGATGACTAACATTTGGTATCGGCTCGATGGAAAGCCGAGGCATGATAAACAAGTAGATAGTTAAACCATTTATTAACGCGGCGGCATCTTCGCCACCGCCGTACATAAGCACCGTCTCTCTTTTACAATATATCACTTAAAAATCATATTGAATTATAAACTCAAAACCTATATACTACAATGATTCTCGATAAATTTATATAATAATTTCTTATTGAATCAATTAAGTTTTTTCAAATGCGAATTAACTCACCTTCTCCAATTCCACTGTTCAGCAAAACACCCCATGCAAACCATATAGCACTTGATAAATTAAGTGCATCTTCTTCTGTACCATCAGTGTTTGCTAGCTTGAACCTTCCGAAAGGCGAAAATCTATCCAAAAGATACAGAACTAATGCTACAACGTGAACGGATACCATAACTAAAATCCATAGGGTATTACTAAATGGTTGCAGAAATGATACCAAAGTAGAAGATCGAGAAGGCTGCAATACATATTTATGATATCATTGAATAATCTAATCAAGGTGTATAATATAGTAGTTTTCAAATATAAGTGTAAGGAGAAATGTATGTTAAAAACAAGACGAATGTGTTTTATTAAAGTGAAAAATTATTTTGACGTGTTATATCAGGAGTGAGTAAACGCTGATTTATGTAGTAAAATGTCATCAATTTTGATAAGTGATTTTATATGGTACAAGGAACCTTGCGCGCATTACGCGCACGTCATGATTTATATTTTTGAATATAACACTTAATCACCAAAAAGTATTATTTTTCGAAGTTATTAATGTATAAATATTTGAAATAATAGAATAAGCCAAGTAAAAACGTAAACAAAATATTGGTAAATATTTGGTCAGTTTTGGTGTGTTAAATAAATTGTGACCCTAACATTGTTTTATATCACTTTGTTTGAAAATAATGAATTCTATTTTCATAATGTTATATATTGCTAATAATGTACCATCGATGATAGTAATAATAGATACATTTAATAAGGTGTTAATATTATTTTAATTGACTCGTTAATAAAAATTAAAGCATACAGGAGAAAAGTTTAATCATAGCATCGAATAAAATAAAATGTGTCTAATACCTGAGAACGTAATCAATTGTAAAATGAGTATGTTATAAATATAATTCTTCATAAACATAATTTTTTACTCGTACTCCTTGTCTTTGATTTCCAAGATATCTTTTGAGGGAATCCCAAGATCTAATTCTAGACATAGCCACATAGAGCTGCCCGTGATTAAAGCATCTCTTCGCGGATCTATAATAATATTATTAAATGTTTGACCTTGTGATTTATTAATAGACATTGCAAAAGCTAGTTTGATAGGAAATTGTCTTCTTTTAAATGTAAACGAATATTCGTTTTCGCAGTACAATGTGATGCGGTTTATAAAAACAATACTTCTCGCTTTGTCACTAGTTAAAATTGTACATTTTAATGAGTGATTAGAAAAATTTATTATTCTTAATCTTGTGCCATTGCATAAACCTTCACTGATACTTATATTTCTCATACACATTACAATATAATGTTTTCTTAAGCGTAATTTATAAGGTGGTAGACTGGATGGATTTAATGTGTTTAAATATTCTGGTAAAAGTACTTCATCTAATTCGACATTATTCCAAATGCTACTACTATCTATATTCGTGTATATATGTTCGGTTGATACGTCTAACAAATTAATAACTTGTTTATTGATTTCAACATCATCAACATTTCAAACTGACAGAATAGCACATTTACTCGAGATTCGAGGAGTCGAATCTCTCCCGTACCTGTATAGTTGCGTGCGCGAGATTAACTCACTCAGAAATCAGATAAATATCGTTGGGTGACTCACAATCACCTAACAGTTTATGGCACCAACAACGATATGGACCATGTACCATATTTTTTATAGAACCCATTCTTGCAATGTAGTATTTTGTGCATCAGGAATTTCAGCAGAAATAAATTCATCTACAATTTCTGTAGTGGTTATACTTAGAATCATAAGCTAAAGTTATTAACAAGTGCATACGGGATAAACCTCTCTTTTGAAATTTAATCACGTACACATATGCTGCAACTTGGCCAAAAGATTTTTCCTTTATAATGAAATTTAATAATCGTTCTTTCTTTAAGTGAAATACTCGAGCTACAATATAGGGTCTATCAGAAGTCTGTTGATTAGGTAAAATATTTTCTGATATTTCTCTCTATTTGGGATTACTTGTCATTGTAAGACAAATATCAGATTTTCCCTTGCGATTAATTAAAGCCATTGCATCTTGATAACATTGTTGCATGTGACGGGGTGAACCAATGAAAGTTGATGGAAGAATAATTGTTTTACCAATTTGTCCATTAATAGCATCAGCCGAATTTGGCATATAATCATGTAATCCTTGATATATATCTGCCTTAATATCTTTTTGGTGATTTTTGCAATACATAATTCTGTCTTTTTCAATCTTTACATAAGCATCTACAACATATTGTTGAAATAGTCTTATCCTAAAATAAAAGGATTAAATTCATCTGGTTGATTTGCGATTTTATATCTCGTATAAACTAAACGGGTGACATTTCAAGTATTACCATCATTGTTTTTATTTAAGCGTTGTAAATTTTGATGCCACCTTCGAGAACCACGAGGATAAAATAATAGATAAATCCATGGCTCAACATTAGGATCCATTTAACTTACATATTGCAAGGTTCTTGTATTTTTGTTTCGAATATTTACATGCGACTCAGGAATTTTACCATCAACTGTTGTCGAAAAAATTGCAGCCACTTCATTGATTTGCTGAAAGTTGTATCTGCGTCTATCAGTACCTGGCTTTAATGTAAATAAGAATTGCAATTCTGGCTCCAGTTCACCAGCATTTATTAATGATTATTTATTTCTTGTTTAATCATTTCATAGGATTTAGCAAATATGTTATTTTCTCTTATTACTTTCTCTAAGATTTCTAATGTTTCATATTGAAGTTGAGAATTTTGTTCAATTCTTAAATTTATAACTTCTAGTGGATCAATAATAAAAAGTTGTCCATAAGATGGATTGTCATTATCCTGTGAATATAAGGCAGTCTTAATTTGATAATATATCTGTCCGAGAATTTTAAAACAATATGGTCCTGGACATATTAAACCAAAATTAACTAAGTTAGCATTCAAAGTCTTCATCTATTTTGTTGTATTTCTTCTTCTGTAGTACAAATGATTCGTTGCGGAACCATTGTTGTTGTTGTGAGAATACTCATTGTACCTAAGTAATCATAATCTATAATTTGTAGAGGCATTGTTGTGTGAATATTGATAATACCTAAATAACGATGATCTATAAGTTGTGAAGGCACTGTTGCTACTTATGCATGTTCATTGAACCTAAAGAATTGAGATCTAGAGGTGCATTTCTCGTTTCATCTTCTCGTCTATTTTGTTGATATATTTCTTCCTCTTCCTGTGTACGAATATATCGTCCACGAGGCATTATCTATGTTATTGTGTGAAAAGATGTTATTTTATATATTTATATTCAGGCAAATAAACTCATAAGATTATTATCTATAATTAGTCCACTTGGAAATAAAATGTTTATAGGCGTGAAATAAATACAAATTTAATTCTGAAACTGTAAAGCTATTGATAGATGGTATAATTTAGTACATTAAAGGCTAAAAATAAAGTTTAATTACAGTTGGTAGTTTTATTAAAAGTTAAAAAGTTTATTTGTAGTTGATAAGTTTATTTTCAGTTGTATGAGAAAAATGAATGTGTTTCTCAACATTAAATGTTATAATCCTTTATTGTAATACACAAAAAATACAAATAGTAATTATAATAGTAGTAAACAAAAAAGGCACTGATTCGATAAATTCACATATCCTCAACAGAAATTATCGTTAAAAATGATCTAAAACAAACAGAAATTAAAAAAGTATTTAATAATAGTCATAAATTTCACATGAATATTAAGCAAGATGATAGTAACTAATTGCATATTATAAAAGAGATATAAAAAGAGACGTGATACATAATCATCATAATATTAAAAATTATATCAATATGATATCAATGAAATAAGCGTAAATATAAAATAGGATGTATAAAAATCATACATTTATTTTAAGGTAGTAGGTACTTCGGAACAAATAGTTATGTCTCAAGAAGTTTTAAAATTATGGGAAACAATTATAAATTCTGATACAAAATAAAAGTACTGTTTATGCAAACAATGAATATTATAGGGTAATTTTGAACGATATTAAAAATGACATTCGTACAATAAAAGCAATTGTGGTATGTATACTAGCCACAGAAGTATCAGCAACATTTTGGGTGCTTTGTTTCTAACCAAAAATGAATAAAAAATATATAAATTCATATTCCATTCAATAAATTTAGGGGTTTATATTAGGATATGCTAAAATATTGTTGTATTTTAATATTTTCGACAATGTAAATGTAACGTCACGAATTACAATGTAAGCGAGAAGTCGGTAAGGAAGCGATACTCGTTGTCGCGGTTTCGATAAGTGGATAATCACGTAAACTCGATCGCCACTCTGGCATTAACAAGTATAGACCATAACTAATTGTGACGAGAAGAAAGGCAAACGTGAACTTTAGTAGAATTAAGCAAATATCAATAGATGCAGCGCGGTTACCTTGTAGAATGATGTCCTTGGAGATGTGTAGAGAGCGATGGATCCGGCAGTCGGATAAGGAACGTGGAATAGGCGCGAGTTTGAATGAGCAATAGATCTAAGTATCTTTATTCTTACACAATTTATTTAAGACAATTACAAGTAACAATAGGAAAAGTAATCCCAATACAGAGTGACGAGAACGAGTTTACAGCTAAGCTGACTGTCGGTTAAGAACCTGGAGGCCGGTGCGGACCATGCATTTATACCCCGAGGGGCCGCGTGCGCTACAAGCATAAATGCATAAATTATCCTAGCAAGGAGGGTGGGATTAATTAGGGAAATGGCTGTGAAGGGAGGTTCGAATAGGCACGTTTGATGGCTTCTGGTAAGCAGGTCAACGTGGGGTTGAAAGGAAACGGTGGGATTTCGTGGGGATGGTAAGGTATTTATTTATTGATAACGTGGCATAGTTGAGTTCTTCCTTATCTAGGCTGGTGTGCTGTGATGGCGGTAGGTGGCAGGACGTTACATGCCGGCCCCGGAAGAGTCTCGCCGACGGTGCCGCGTCGGATGCTGTGGCGGTCTACTGACCTGCTATACTTCCCTGACCTTTTTCTGGAGATCACGGCGACTGACATACCTTCTTGTTGGGACTGCTGTACAGCCCTGAGGTCCGACGTTCAGGCTTGCGAATTCATCGATTTCTGATGAGGAACTTAGCCCTTGTTGAACTTGTGCCTCATCAGCATTTTTTGGATTGAATATATTTATTTTTTTATTGTGTGTGTGTGTACGCTCGGGCAAGCTTTCATACTCGCCTCGTGCGCGTTTTTCTTTTTATTTTGTGTATGTGTGTTTGGGTTTGGGGTAATCTTAATTTTTTTACATTTGGCTGTAAAACATTACAAATTTCTGCTACACTTCGAACTTTATTCACGGTATTGGCGAGCCTCCACATTCTTCGCAGCGCGTATCATGCAGCTGCTGTTGGTGTCTTCTGCTGATGCATTCAAACGCATCAACGAATATGTCTCGCTCCCTGTTCCTCACGAACAGGAGGACGCACAATTGACACCCGCGCCATACGGGTAGATTTACTTTGCATTTCTCGCAGATGCCGTCACCGCGAATCCTTGCCCTCCGTACTGCTGTGCTTCTAGCAGCCAGCTATACGTGAGTCGTCTGTGAGGCTTTTCCGCCTCCCAATCCAGATATCTCAAGACTGCGAGCTGGACTTCTCTGGCGTTACGCCTTGCTTGTTGCCGCAGATCCTCCTCACTACGCGGCTCGTTTTCTTCTTCTTCTTCCTCATCTGCTTCCTCGTCCCACAATTCATCAGGCTTCGGATGTTGACGCTGGCTGTTCTCGTAAGTAGTATACAGGCTGTTATGGCGAAGCATAACAAATGACGTCATCACTGACGCCTGTTATCTTATCAATATAAACAAGTGATGAACATATCTTAATTACTTGTTTACAAGATAAGTTATCTTAATTATTTATTTTTATGATAAGATATATTAATGATTTATTTACAAGATAAGATATCTTAATTACTTGTTTACAAGATAAGGTATCATAATTGTTTGTTTATAAGAAAAGGGTCAAGGTCGAGGCCGAGCACAGAGTATTAATATATTTGATTGTATGTTTATCTTTACGTCTTATTTAGCAGATATGGTATCTTAATGGTTTGTTTATAAGATAAGGAATGTGTTAATGTAATAAGAGTAGACATTTTCTCATAAATATCTTATTTACATAAGCAACGCTCTCATCATTGTCGCACACTTATCTTTACTTTCTTTTGTAAGATGAGTAATCTGTACTATATGTCTTAATGGTTTATGTGAAGGATAAGAAATATGTATATTTTTATTATAAACTTGTACTACGTTTCGAAAAATATGGTAGTCATTAAAAGGACCGATTGCAATAAAATTTATAAATTCAAGGTTTATTCTTTAAAACTCTTATAACCTTACGTAAAGTATTGAAAATAACACTTTTTAAAGGTAGATTCCAGCGATTTATCTTCTTCGATTAGAGATTTTCGATCCCCGTCCTTCTTGCCTGACGAAAATATATTTTTTACATTATCCATTGTGCAATGTTCTTTCAAAGACTATATTCGTAAGAATGAGTAGTTGCACACAGTGAGTTGATATTTATAGTAATATGAAAGGAGGATGGAAGGGGAAAATAAGGTTTGCATGACGTAACAAGAAAGAATACATCTATATTTTCTGGTTTATTACAAATAAAAAAGGTACAGAACGTAATAACTAAGAATAACATGATCAATTTTTACGGTTTGATTATAGTACCGTATATGTCTTTATAGATATCAAACAATTTAAAAGCAGCTATATCACAAACAATTGTATTTAATATTCACTCTTCAATATCGTCTTTAAACTTATCACTAACTGTAATTTTAATATTATCGTTGTACAAAATATAGTATTGTAGAAATGTATCGTAGCTTTTCATCATAGTAGTCTTGGCACTCTCAACGACATTGTGTGTATGATTTTTAATGCATTCAATTACAAATTCTTTAATACAATTTCATTTACTTGATTAGCCCAAGTTTCAAATTTATTGAGATGTTCGTCGATACACGGTGGGACAGTCTTCAATCCATCGAAAGTAACTTTTTCCATGCAAATAGCTGGTTGAATAGGTGATATTTTCTGTTTTTTCGTCCGTGGAGGCTGATGACGCTCGGCAAAAGAAGTAACAGCACTGACTTTCTCCTCATCAGCGCCCTCTTCGTTTATGAAAGATTTGGAATGAGTGGTATTCCAACAGGTCTTTCTTCTATCAAAATGGACTTTGTATTGTAAGCTGTAGTAAACAGCATGTCGTGATTGTTTATGTACACCTTCGTTGGTCGACCGTACTCACTTTGCAATCTGTACGAATCTTGAAAATAAGTGTTTATAAGCTCAAAGTAATTCTTGAAAACCTCCCAGTTTTCCACATCGAATTTGATATCTTTGAAACAGGCTGTAGACATGGACAGGTTTACGGCTGGGCGAAAGCTACCCTGCTGGAATTCTAATCCAAGAGAAACCCGTTTGGAGTTTGGCTTATTAATTGCGTAGGTTGTAGACAGCAGGATGTTGGGGAGAATATTCTGCAAGCGAGATCGTGCACTACCATTTGGTTGAGCCATGGCGAAGTCTTTAGATAACCAGAACAGACAGAAGATTTACACTGGAGAAACATTTTATGAACTCCACGATTGAATACTGTTGGTGTTCCAGTCTGAAGTTGCTCTTATTATTCTCTGTTCGAATGAATCCCCCACTACAACGTTGAGAGGAGTGGGGGATGAATTTCCACGCGTGTATTCTCGAAACTATGCAAAGGAGTCTGACTGAACAGGAAAGAACATATCATATTCGTTAACCGTTAAAGCTAACCGTTACATTTCGTTGACTTCTAGGAACAACATGTTTGGACTACATTCGAATTTATAAGATTCTAGTTGCAGAAAGAGTTTACTGATGACGCAACCGGAAAGTCATATCGTATTCGTTTCAACCGTAAAAAAGGCTAAGGTTATATTTCACCGACTTACATTTACAGTTTTAGTGATAAACATTCTTAAATTACAGTACAATGGTAATAAGAAAGGATTGCTTGAGAGAGTAAGCTGATATAAATGATAATATTTTAGTTATGAAAGATTACAAATTTATTCTCATGGTAAATGACGAATTTGTAATAATTTAAAGACATTCTCGAAGTACATGTTTGATTACATAAGCCAGTATCAAGAGACCATTCAGTTCCAAATATTTTAACATTTCTTGAGCGTACATGAATATTTTTAGTTCTTAAAAGATTTTTATAAAATCCCACCGCTAGTGCATCGTTTTTTCGAGAATCGTCAAAACTTATGACAAAACGTACGTAAGTTAAATAAATTAACCATATGATAAAGAAATATAATACAGTATTGACCACACACTTTCGAATCGATGCTTCCTAATTTTACGTTAGATACTCCCAGGAGTATCTAAATACCAAAGCGCAGTTGTATGATGAGAATTGATGGCTGCTGTTGAATAATTTAACAGTGTTTTGATATATGCTCGATGTGGTTACGCATTGTTTGGCGGTGAGACCAGTTTTTGATTAAAGAAGACATCTATCTGATTAAAGAGTGAGTTTAAACAGTTACTGACTGGTGCTACCTTAGAGTATTCTGCTTTGGACTCAGCAGTAGTAATTTCAACATTCGGCAATATTTGCACACGTTTACTGAGCATTGTATGCGAGCGATCGAGATAATCAGCGCCCCCTGGAAGGACAAATCCCAATGGTCCATCGTCAGTGAGAGATGAAACTGGTTTGTAATGTATGAATTGAGAATTTTCCACTAAATTCTGTGTAGGTGGTAAAGTATGTTGCGAATATTACTTCTCAATTTCATATACATTAGTATATCCGTTTTGCGCTTCGCGCCCTTTTTGTGTACATACGCGCCGCGTCCGGCGGTGTTGCGTTGCCGCGCGCTTTCGATTGGAATATCAGATCGTCTCCGCTCACTGTACAAGGCGGAGGTCAGCGCGCCCCGCACATGTATTCAATAAACTGTTTCTCATTACCAAACTCAGTGGAAATTATTTACATACATTCCTCGAATAGGTTATGGGCCCAGACACTAACCGTGGTTAATATGAGAATAATGTTCCGTTAAAAAAAAAGAGTCTTTGCTATATAAGGCTCAGTTGTGTGTTTTAGTTTTTGTGCGCGGCGTGGACATTTTGACTGTATTCTTCAAAATCGCTAGTCACGATCTCGACTTTGTAAGATGGCGGAAAGCAACACGAGTCAAATGACAAAATTCGATGGCACGAACTTCCAAATTTGGAAATATCAGATGATTAACCTTCTCAAGTCTAAAGGTCTTAAAAGTATTGTTTATGGGACAAGAATCAAACCATTGGATTTAACTAGTTCCGATGGCTTAAAATAGGAGGCGGACGACGCCAAAACGTGTTATATTCTCTCTACCTCGGTGTG
Source organism: Muscidifurax raptorellus (assembly GCA_020010945.3). NCBI lineage: Eukaryota > Metazoa > Arthropoda > Insecta > Hymenoptera > Pteromalidae > Muscidifurax > Muscidifurax raptorellus. The sequence goes on from JAHUUD020000047.1 coordinate 83,589, forward strand.
CCCTGAACAAATGGAAAACCTTATAATGTGTGAATCGGCGGCGGCAATATGGGCGGAGCTTTTAAGCGTGCACGAAGAATAATCAGAAACAAATACGTTGCATTGCTGCAACGTTTTCACAGAATTCATCGAATGGAGCCAGGAGAAACAGCACTGCAATTTATTACGAAAATTAAAAATGAGGCAAGAACTTTGAAGGACATCAGTGAAACAATGTCGGATCTCTCCATAATCGCCAAAATCATCGATGGGCTTCCTTCAAAATTCGATGCCTTCATTTCTGCTTGGAGCAATGTAGATATTAAAGATCAAAAGTTAAGTATCATGCAGGAGCGTCTTCTCAAGGTGGAAAAAAGGGTAACGGAAAAAGAGATCGAAATAACGGCGCTGGCGGTTACGAATAATCAAGTGAAGCGTGTTTTCAAATAGCGCAGCTCTACACCTGCTCAGAGGACAGTAGAAGGAAAGCGGAATGAAAAGGTCTGTTTTTATTGTAAGAAGTCGGGACATTTCGCGCGCAACTGTCGCAAGAGAAAGCAAACGCACGGGCATGGGCAAAGTGTAAACAAATAATCAAATTTGTATTCAGCCGCTTTCACAGCAGTAGTAGCCGGCGAGAGTGTCTTGCAGTGCGACGCAATGTGTTAACATCCCGACAGGACAGCGGAAGCAGTCACCGTGCGCCTCGTGACCATCTGAGTGCTCATCGTCCTGTAATTCTTCTTATCGTATGTTTGCGCGGCTTGGCTTTTCGAAGTGCGTTAAACAAAAGCCTGACAGGGTTATCCAGGCAACGCTCGCGTGAATTTAACCCGTTAAGCCCGATAATGCCCCTCCCGGTACACCGCTTTTTTGGCAATTATAACTCATGCAATTCAACGTATAAAAAATTGAAAGATATACTATTTTGAAGCTTAAGATCTCTCCTTTCCAATGATGTGCAGAAAAATGCGATAAAAAGTTGATAAAAATGATGCGATAATCATTCAAAAATATTGTTTAAATAAAAAAAAACATGATTTAAAAAAAATTTTTTTTTATAAAATCGAGATTCCCGAATGGTTCTCGGTTTGCAATCCACTCGGAACCTTAATAACTGGTGGCATAAATGTCTAAGCTTTCAAAATATATAGTTTTCAGATCGATTTTTCATCTTCGTGTGTACAAAATGGCGTGTTAATGACTATATTTTTGCCAAGACATCCGTGAATTTTTTTCTTGAAAAGTTTGGACTTTTCGAGAAACTTATAAAGAACAAAAAGTTCTTAGAATAATTCATAGAATACATCTGATTTTTTTCAATAAGTTTCGAGCGATTTTTTTGATTTTGCAAATTGTCAAATTTTGAAAAATTAAAAAATTGCTCGGAATATTCTGAAAAAATTCAGGTGAATTCTTTGCTCGATTCTAAGATCTTTTTATACCTGATAATTTTCCGTTTTACTTCATTGTTCTCAAGGGAAAAATTCTCAAATGTCAAAATAATTGCCGAATATGTAAAATCCTATATATCCGCGCTCCGATTGGTGTGTCTGTATACTATTGAAAAAACTCTGGAAAAAGACGGGTTTTTGTGAGGACATAAGTTGATAAAAATACCAGAAGGTAATATCCAGTTATCATGGGATTTATACGGGATTGAAATCCTGAATAGTCGATCGTGTCTAAGAAGCTTGTCATTCATTCGTAAGTGGCCTGACAATCCAAATTTTGCAACATTCATTCCATTGAATAATTGAATCTTGAAAAATATTGGATTTTTACTTTTTCAAATCATTGAGTAGTAAATCTCATCAATTGAAACAAAACATCATAAATCATCACGAACAATAGTCTGGTTGCCAGATATAGGCTTTATAACATCCGAACGTTTGATTGAAATTGGATTTTTTTTATTACGTTGAAAAAAATGTCGAAAAGGAGGGCCATAAAAAAGAGGTACTGTGAATTGACTGATGAAGAATCAGATTCGAATAAAAGTGAAGAGCATATTGTAATACCTAATCCAGATGACTCTGGCTCTGATACAGAAAGTTCGTCAAATAGTGACAGTTCTGGTTTATCTGATGATGACAATTCTTCATCGGCAATTTGTTTACCAAATGTTTCATATCGATCTATTTTCGATAGTTATACTGAAAAACAAAAACTGTTGGAGCCAAATCATACATTTTTGTGGTGTGAAGGAGAAAAAGTTTACCCTGCGGGTTTGACGGATCAATTATTACTGACTGATGCAGTAAAGCGAAAAATATCTTCAATGTTACATGTGGAACTTTTCGAATTTTTTTTCTTTGAAGGAATAAAAAATTATATCATTGAAGCAAGTGACGAAAATGATTTGAAGTTATCTGTAAAAGAACTCAACACATTCATAGGTATATTGCTATTATCATCTTACAACATTCGAAGTAACCAAAAAGAGTAATGGGAAACTGATCCTCTCGTGTACTGCTCTGCTGTTTCATCAGCGATGACGCGTGATAGGTTTAGTGAAATAAAATCTAAAATAAAGTATTCAAAACCGACTGATAAGAATGATAATGATAAAGCTTGGGAAGTTCGTCATATCTTGGAATTATTCAGGAAAAATATTCAACAATTCGGATTTTTTTCGACTGCTCTTTCCATTGACGAAATGATGGTCCGATTTTTTGGTCGCACATGCCTAAGACAATATTTGCCTTCTAAACCTGATCGGTACGGGATCAAACTCTGGGCCTTGTGTGGAGCAAATGGATATATATTCAATGTCGATACTTATTGTGGTAAAAACGACACAAGCGTTGGGATAAATTTATCTGCGTGTGCACTTGGCTCCAGAGTTGTATTACAAATGGTCAATCTACTTCTGATGAAGCTTTCAAAAAGAAAATTGTCTGATTATCATATTTATTTCGATAATTATTTCACTAGTCGTGATTTAGTCATTCATTTGAGCAAATGTGGTTTACGATCTACAGGAACTGTCCGTAAAGATAGAGTGAAACGAAAACATGATTTTGAAAAAAAAGCACCCCGAGGTACGAATAAAGTGAGTTATGATCGTAACAGTGGGATGAATCTAATCAGTGTGATTGACTCAAAAGAAGTTTCCGTTCTTTCTACGGCAGCTGGCGTCACTCCCTTTATGCCAATGGAAAGATATTCGAGGTCTGCTGGGAGGAGAACAAAATTAGAGTATCCTTATGCTTTTTCTTTGTACAAGTACATGGGAGGAGTGAATCTGCACGATTTTCGATGCAAGAAAGCTTCTTCAAGTATAACTTCAAAGAAGTGGCCATTCAAGATTTTTTTACGGATTATTGAAATGTCAATAACAAACGCTGTAATAATCAGAAATATTTGCAAAAAAGAAGATGAAAAAATAATGAAAACGAGTGAAATGTGTAAACAAGTGAGTGCGAGATATTTGTCGCAATCAAGTATACGTGATTTCAAATCTCACAGGTACGATTCTAAAATAAGGAACAAATGTACAAACGAAGGATGTCGTCTTAGGACTACTAGATACTGCATTGATTGCGAAAAATATTACTGTGTACACTGTTTTTCACAATTACACGCAGAAAAAGTAGGAGAATGAATTATTTTCAATTCCAAATGAATCAAAAGTAAAAAAAAAAATGAAAAAAGTAAAAAAAATAAAAAAAAAACAAAAAAAATAAAAACTAAAAAAAATGAAGAAAGGCTATCTATATTCGTCGACCTCCACGTTGGTGATAGTCGGGCAACGTAAACTCCGTTTGCGGCGGACAGGCGATCGATCTGCGGATGTATATAAATTATATGTCCGGCAATTATTTTGACATTTGAGAATTTTTCCCTTGAGAACAATGAAGTAAAACGGAAAATTATCAGGTATAAAAAGGTCTTAGAATCGAGCAAAGAATTCACCTGAATTTTTTCAGAATATTCCGAGCAATTTTTTAATTTTTCAAAATTTGACAATTTGCAAAATCAAAAAAATCGCTCGAAACTTGTTGAAAAAATTCAGATGTATTCTATGAATCATTCTAAGAACTTTTTCTTCTTTATGAGTTTCTCGAAAAGTCCATACTTTTCAAGAAAAAAATTCATGGATGTCTTGGCAAAAATATAGTCATTAACACGCCATTTTGTACACACGAAGATGAAAAATCGATCTGAAAACTATATATTTTGAAAGCTTAGACATTTATGCCACCAGTTATTAAGGTTCCGAGTGGATTGCAAACCGAGAACCATTCGGGAATCTCGATTTTATAAAAAAAAATTTTTTTTAAATCATGTTTTTTTTTCATTTAAACAATATTTTTGAATAATTAACAACTTTTTCTCGCATTTTTCTGCACATCATTGGAAAGAAGAGATCTTAAGCTTCAAAATAGTGTATCTTTCAATTTTTTATACGTTGAATTGCATGAGTTATAATTGCCGAAAGAGCGGTATACCGGAAGGGGCATTCTCGGGCTTAACGGGTTAACGCGGTTTCAAATCAGTGCGCGTCATTTAGAAAATATGCCCCCCCCCCCCCCCCAGGCTTGTTCGGAATCAGTCTCGGGGCGCGTAAGAAAGTAAAAGATAGGGACGTGGAAAGCGATCTGGGGCACACAAAAAAACAGCAGAAGCTCGCGGTCGGGAGTCTCAGAAATGTCGCGCAAATGGTACCCAGAACCTACTTTAGAAAATATTATTTCACATTCATCTTTTTGAATATGCATCCAACATCTAACAGGGATACGAGGAAAACAGCTTTTTAAGAACTCAGTGTCCTCACTTCAAATACAATCACCCTACAAAGACATAGTAATCGTTGATGATATTGTTTTACGTCAGACTGTAAATGTGACTCATCTAATCAGCACAAAGAAATGTTTCCACACTATAGAGTTACCTGTGCTTTCGGACTCACATGCCCGGCTAAGCTCACCCCTAGAGAGAAAATGTCATACATAAGAGAAAAAAATTTAACAACGGACAGATTTATGACGACAAGACAAATGTTAGTTCGGAACTGGTGAAATGCCATGATACAAAGTAGAATTTTAATCTTCAAATGTTTTTACTGTTAAACAACATCAAATTATAACACAAAAATATAGAATCTTAGAATCGTACAATATAATCTTATTAAATGTGATATTTAATGTCGTCGTAGCATTACTGGTTTAAAAGTCAAAAATATAGAATCATTTACGAACACTTTAGAAAATACCAACTAATAACTTAGTTTTTATATACAATTGTTAAATTGATTATATGTCATTCTTAATTTTTTAAGCAAATACTAATATTATAGACTGTTAAGTGTGAATGAAAAGGATGGTATGATCTGCGTCTGGAAATCCGACAAGAATTTACGCTATTCCTACATATGAATGGAGGCTGGACTGTATGTAGTATGACTGGAGGTTATTGCTGTAAAGCAATGACAAACCAGTATTTATATGTATTCTCGTTATCTTTGTTATCCGGACCTGCGAACTGGAAATACTTTTTTCCTCTGCAGGGTTTGCGGCGTTATAGTGTGTTATTGTGTAAATAATAACAACTCTGTATCGGATGCATATGTTTGTAACTCTGGAATTAAATAAATAAATAAATAATTCATCGTACATGTTATATGAATTTCCGTAAGTGCGACGCTCCAGTTGCCGAATAAGCGAACTCGATGCGATAGTTGTGTGTTGAAGCAAGTTATAGTGTTATCAGGAAAATATTTCATACTATTGTTGCTGGGTAAAACGAGATAAAATTCATCGTTTGCCATTTTTAAATGTCTACGATATCACCTGCTTTAATCCAAGAATTGAATTTATCTGGATATCCAAGCCACTTTACAAATAATTGTTTCTTTACACCCCGTCCTTTACTCTTGATTACACATTCAACTTTGAATTCATTATTTTATGTTACGAGATCAGCACCGACACGTACAAGTTCTTCTGGATAAAAAACAAACCATCAATTACCTCTTCCTCTAGATTAGTCAATTCGTAGGTGTAAAGATTCTGACGACGTGAAATCCGATTTACTTTGAATCTCTTCGCTGTAGTTCTTCTCGTAACCTTTGTCAAAGTTGCCTTTTGTTTGACTGATACGAACGTGCTCACCCACTCTGCATATACCTTCTCTAAATTGTTTTCGCTGATTAAGCGCCCTTTTTTGGAAATTTTTTCTCGCTTCAGCTGCATTGCGTATGTTTACCATGGCTGGAAACATTTTAATACCACTGTGTAGCGTATGATTGTAAGATAGAACAATATTTTGAATAACATCGATATATCTATGAGTATTATTATGAGTAAAATATCTAAACATACGTTCTTTGAGCGTTCGCAATCGTTCTACCACTGAGGCTTTGACATCAGGATTACATGCCACTCGAAAATTGATATCCTGTTGTTTTAGATATTTTTGAAAATCTGATCCAACAAACACTTTACCTCTGTCTGTTTGAACGATAATAAGGCATCGGTCATCAACTCTTTTCAAAATTTTGTCAAAAGCTGTCACGACACGCTTAACCCTTTTATTCCCCTGCGTACCCAGCCTCATGTCAAGTATCAACATATTGATTTTCATAAGCCATGTTTAAATATTATAACTCATCCACTTATCTCCTGACCTTTTCGATGTGGATTTTTTTTTGTTCAAATGCTCGCTATAACTATAATCATTTTATGAGCATGCTCGATATTTAATTATCAGAATTACCAAATATCTTCGATACTAACGCACCAATTATAGGTGCAAGAAGCATAGGCAAAAAAGCACCACCTTCTTGAATAATTACACGTTTTTTTCTTTTGCCACTCTTTGTCACTGTTGTTATTATTACCACTAGTCTTACTCAATAATTTTTCCAAACTCACATATACTTTTAATGAATTTCTTGTCAGCCGAGCGAATCAAAGCTAAACGTTGTTGTCCGTCCGCATGATAAAGATTATTTAGTATTGCTACACACTTTTTCGAAAAATGTTTTGATAAACATCCGCACTTTGTATCGTCAGCAGCAGCAGCAGCACTGTCACCCTATTGTCTCCTAATCCTCCTTCTCCTCTTCCTTCTACTTTTCTACACTGATGACTATGATGATGATGCTTTCCCTACCATTGTTACGTACCGCAACCGATCATCTGGAAAAATACATGTTCTAAAACGAAATTCTTCTCTAGTGGACGGTTTCAAATCTAATAGTAGATAACCATGAGCAGTTAATGTATTGTCGAGATATACTTCTTGCAAAAATTTAGGATTTTCAGGATAGACTTGACGTGCGAGATACTGAATTTGTGAACGATCGCCTGGATTTTTAAAAATAACAAGATTATTAGCATTGAATGAAATATCACGCTGACGAGCTCCCTTATGAAAAAGATTTTGTGTAATAAAAATTAAACTTAAATTTGTATGATGACTTCCCTTTGTAAATAGATCAAGAATCACATTATTTGAGGATTTACTCTCAGTAAATCATCAATAATTAATAATTTTTTCTTTTCGTTGTCTTGGGAGTAGTCTGAAGACTGAGGTAATCCCTCGTGAAATTCAACAATTTTCTTATCACCACCGCTGCTACTACTACTACTACCTCCTGGAGCGAACTCTGTCTCGTAAGTAGGTTGACATTCACCATAATACAGTAAGATTCGATTAAAACTTGCATTACACATGAGTGGTAGATGTTGAAGAAACCGTTTGACAAATACAGTTTTACCACACAACCAGTCCCACAACCTGTGGGACCACTGATAACACACGTAAATGGATGTTTGAATCGCATATCTATTTTCATACACGCACACGCCCAAGCAAAAATTCACTGTCAAATAATGGCGCGGCGCGGCGCGGCACACGTAAAATAAGCTTATTTTACGTGTGCTGAACCACCAGCAGATCACCGCTGATTTAAGCTAATTAGTGCGTTGAATAAGCTAAATACACATCCAGCGTCAAATAAACTGATTTATGCGTTAAAAGAGCTAAATTATTCAATGTAGCGTTCTCAACGATAGCAAGTGCTATACTAAGTGTAATGAGGTGTGTGAGGATCATTATATATATATAGGAATAAATAATTTGTATAAATATTTGTATTAACTATATCAACATATAACATTGTTATTATTATTATTATTGTTATACAGAAATTAATTATGCTTATACCCAAAAGGTAAAGACCTATGTGGTGTTAGATATTACCGTTTTTTTAATACAACGCAGCATGTCTTTGACTCGTCACACGTCACAACTTCATGCGTTTTTGTTCTTCTGATAGCTTTGAATTTCAATCGTATTTTATTACATTCTTCGTTCATTTTTTCAGATTCGTGATCTTCGATCAGAAACGCACTGTTAACTAGATTTGTAATACTATCAAAATTAATTTTTATACCATTAGAAAAATTTAATGAGATGCCCTTTACCTTGCAACATTCAATTTTATCATTCACATATTGGGGCTTACAGCTGTGTAAGTGTAAAATTTAAATCCACCCGAAAATGTCCACACAAAGCTCATCAGTGACATCACCTAATTTAGAACCAATAAAAGGATTATATTTGTCTTTTTGAACTGAAGGGATTTACAATTTGAGAAAATTACAGACAGTTTAATATTCAGAAATATATTTTGGAAAAGAAGAGAATACATAGACACGCAGAACTATAAGATTTTCAGCCTGTTCGAAACAAGGCGCAGTTGCTCATCTCGAGTTGGTACGAGGACTAACCTCCCTCGTTACTTGAGGTGGCAAAATACCTCGGTATCGGGTGCAAGAGGGGATTTTTATAACTGATGGAAAATCCCGCGATGCACGCCGCTTAGCAAAATCCTCACAATTAGGATACGGGCACGGTTGTTCGATTTGCCGCCATAAAAGTCCCGAGCGGAACCATCGCTCGAATTTCCTCATACCCTCTCTTTATTGCTCCCTACCATATCTTTTATTAGCTACGCGTACATATTTTTCTTTCTTAGTACTATTTTTTATAATTCGACAATATTCATCCGAAATATCATTACGTGAAACAAATATACAGGAATCTGTATCATAATAAAGAACACGTTTACCTAATTTTTCCAAGTATTCATACAGTTGTAAATGCGCTTGTACTGTCGTGTAAGCTGCAATCACGACGCTAGTATGTGAAGCAGGTGTTACAGCATCGTCTCTGTATTGTCAATTTACGTATAGTATCTCATCGTTTATTGCGAGTAAATCATTAACCTCTCTCTCAGGACAAATAAGAAGTTTTAAAAGCGATTCACGCGATTTCACTACTTTAGTTTGTTTTAGGTTACTTCTCTGTCCAAACTTTCCCCAAAACGAATTTAAACATAGCTTAGCTACAGCACCTAAACCTACATTTTTTTCGAAATTATTTTTATCTAAAATTATACCTTTATCGCGTTTGTACTGTTATATATATTGGGCTTTTATCATTTCATCCGTATACCACATAGGCCAACCGCTAGCCTCTTGCTTGATTTTTAAAAATGTGTTCACATATTCTGCAAAAAGACCACTCGTACCGTTAATTTGATTATACTGGGTTATGTCGTAATGCCAAACAATATAAATTTTTGTAATACTGTAACCAAGTTCTACAGCTTTATGCAGCTCATATACATCACAAGTACCCGTAAATTCGCGCATTTTGGGATCCACATGATTGCAATCTGTCTGTATCATTTCATCGCAGCAAGTACGACAAAGAGCAAAGAGACGCCCGTGCATTTTAATTGGTAAATGAGGAATGTGTAGATTATGTGGTAGTAATATGCTACATTTCACTAAACCCTCAATATTATTTAGATTATTGTTATCCCCATGGGTTAAGTCATCACACTCTCTAACAATCGGAATTCGCGGATGTAAGGTAAACTCCAGTATCCACCTTCATGCTACTTAGGTAACCTAGTTCTCATTCAACAATCTTTACTGGTATATTATTTTTCTAATTCTAGGTGGCAAATCAAAGTGAAAATGTTAGGATAATACTACACCATTATTTCTAAGCAGAAGAGTGTCTAGCAATTTATCTTTAAAATATGAAATTGTCTTTTGCTGATGTAAAAAAGATACTCCTAAGATTCCTAACTATTCAAAGGGAAAAACTAACTTCCTTAAACGCATGTATCATGCCTTTACATATATTTGTTAAATTATAATTTATTCTAGTGATAGCTATACTATCGGAAGATGACACATTTTTTATTAAATTTAATTGTGAACCAGTATCAATTATTAAATGACTAAGTCGATCTTCAAATGATGAATGATTTGAAAGTTTATTTAAGAGTGTTCTGTACTCTAGAAGCTTCCTCTAGTCTAAATTTTTGCTTATTTGCACAAACTTTTAATATTCACGGTCCTTAAAAATATACAACCAAAGTTTCCGCACGTGCACTGACTATTTAAGATTATGTTTAAAAAAAATTATTCGGCTATTTGCAATAATAAAATTATAAGACGTCGAGAAAAATTGTAAGTTTGATGGCCGAATTTTTTAACCCACCACCAAACTTACAATTTTTCTCGACGTCTTATAATTTTATTATTGCAAATATCTGAATAATTTTTTTTAATCATGCAACGAGACGTCAGTCTAGTGCAAAACATACACAAGCGGCCACACATGAGCGAGCGAAGGGTGAACCCGCACGTAAACAACGCGAGCACAAGCCGAATGCTCATGTACAGCAACACGTGCTCGAGCGACGCGAACACAGCCGCGGGTAAAACCGACGACGACCGAAATCACCGCACACACACCAGCGAAGAGAGCATGAAAAGCACCACACGAATACACACACATACTCGACCCACTCACCTCCAGAGGGCGTTGGCGCCGGCGACTGGGGCTATATAAGCCCAGCCGCGACAGCACAGCGCGCAGTTCGATTAGAGCTCCCGATCCAAGCATTGCCGTGAGCACACGACACCGTTAGGAGAGTACTAGAGAACTACCGAGATCTGGCCGTTTCGTGTGCACACGTAGCGGCGCAGATATCGAAAGTCGCCGCTATCTGGATTACCGCTGTGAGCACACAGGGTAATTCAGACCCACTAGGTACCTGGAGGAGCGCCTTCGTGAGCACACGTGGTGCAACTACAGGCACTGAACTACCGCCAACCACCGTCCCACCGTTTCTCCATCCCTGTTACCATTGTGAGCACACAGGGTAATAGGAACCAGAAACTGACTACAGAGACCTGCAGAGTCGTGAGCACACGTCTCTGTCGGACTCTGCACACACCGCTACGCACACCTCCACCGTTCCGACGTTCCACTTGCCGCTGTGCGCTCACAGGGTAAGAGGAGCCTCGAAAAGCAATCACAGTATCGGGTTGAGTCGTGCAAGACACGGCACGCCACCATACACACCTCCGCCGTTCCACCGTTCCACTTGCCGCTGTGCGCACACAGGGCAAAGGAAACCGTGAGAAACGGCCACAGTACCAGATTGAGTCGTGCGCACACGTCTCAAACAGATCCTGTGGGACACAGTCGACACACACCAACATCACTCCGACGTTCTTTCGTTCCCCCTGCCACTGTGCGCACACAGGATAGGAGGAAGCCAGGAACTGGTACGGAGGCCGCACAAGATCGCGCGCACACGTTCTTGCAAGGACTCCGTGATATCAAACACTCACCTGGGTGTTCCGCCATTCCTGCTGTCGCTGTACGCATACAGGACAGAGGAATAACCGAACCGCCGTGCTCCAGACTGAGCGTACACGATTTATATGTAAGCGACGGAGTATTTGTAACCGCACCGGATAGATGTTAAGTACCGTAACCACACCGAATAGATATTAAGTACCATTACCGCACCGGATAGATATTAAGCACTGCACCGTACCGGATAGATATTAAGTACTGCCTAGATACCAGATAGATATTAAGTACTAATTGTAAGAGACAAGTCTTTTGAAACAGCGTTTGGTTTTGTTTCAGGTGGCGAATAACAGTGCGCCATATTGATATCTAAATATATATAATTACTTAAACCAAAATCAAACGGAGTTATTTTTAACCTAACTTCCCTCTCCGAATCCTGGTCCCGACTGACCAAACCCGGCGCGAGGGAAATGCAACCGTTACAATCATAATCTTAAATAGTCAGTGCACTCTTAATTTGATATCGTATTTGTATCTATAGCATTTGAGTATCCTAATATCACTGTTGTGCTTAGAACTAATTTCGACATCTAGGAGTCGCACTTGGGAGAGACCTTTCTCGGTGGGAACGACCAGGGATACTTTGTCTTTACCCGATACTGGCGCCTTCTATTTGTTGGTTACGTGCGTCGTGCTTAATTTTCGCAGATTTTACATTTTTTCTCGATCTCGGCAGACATGTCGAGAAGCTCCCGAGTCTATAATCCATTCGTCGGAGTTAGTCGTATCAGTGGCGCCGACTGTGAGTAGCACGTAACATACCTCGTCGTCTGAGTCAAATTTATCGTCGTTTTGCGTCTGCATAGTGCACGCTTTTGTTGCATTGTTCTGTCGTCTCGGGGAGCGGTAATCTTGTGTAAAATGACTGATTTTGTTGCAATTGTAGCAACGAGTTTGTTTTTTGAAGTTGTTACCTAGTTTTTTCCAATTGTTGCCACGACGGCTGTTGCTTAGCTTATGTGTGCGTGTGAAGAAACCTTGCCAATATTTATTTTTTTCCTCTCAATTTGACACAGAATCAAATATATATATGTATATATATATAGAAGACGAGTAGCAGTTATCCCTTCAGCACTCGCTTGTCAAAGCTTACCTACAACTGTGCTCTAGGTCTTGTGATCTTTTTTACACCTTACCCCTGCGCTTTCAACAATATATATAATATCCCTACAATTTTATCTTCAATTTACTAAACAATATTTTCTTGTAAATCAACAACAGTTTAGTAACTACCGTCGTTTTTACACGAATAAAAACATAGTTGAAGGTACGAACTACACATTTACTCCGTGACTTGCATATAAATGGGCCTATTATGTTTTAGCTATCTATCCACAGAAATTATAGCTTACATTCTTCTGCCTTACTCATATAGGATGTCAACATGCACATACTTACCAGTTGACCATCGTTACTACATCTTTCTAGCATAAGTATAAAAGATGTTATACATTACCTGATGTTCCATTATTTTCTATTCCATATTCATTAAGGTAGGAGATACATTACCACGAACCAATTACTAATGCTTTGACGCATGATTTATAAATTCTTTTGCGTATTTGGACTGTACGCCGAGCAGAACGGAATCGTACGTACTTCCACTGTACACTACACAAAATTGAATCGTGCTTATCCGCTTATATGCAGATTGCGACATTAAATTTTATGCATTTCGGCAATACGCATAATAAATTAATGTACCTTGTTGCCTATACACAGAAGAAATAATACTTGTATGTATCTCGTTTATACGCAGGATACATATATTTGTGTTTCGTCTATAAGTTAGGTACATTAAGGGAATGCCGTAGCCAGAAATCGCAAATTATGGGTCAACGTATGTCACGTGGTAGTTTTGTAACAATGAGGTGGCACCATCTAGAATGGCGTGGTAACGAGAATAAGTCGATAGATGGCGCTGCTATGACAAAATAGAGCTTATTACCGTGCTTTGTAGTTTTGCTGATGTATTCAATATTTTTTGTAGCAACAGTACAGTTACTTTCGTTTATAATTTCTATTATTCATTGTGAAAATGTTTTCTCAATTGTTAAAAAATAACAAATTATGTTATTGTTAGTAATATTGTCATTATATTATGATTATTGTTATCATAATCATAACTATTCTATTATTATTATTATTATTAATATTATTATTAGTATTATCCCATCCGTTGTTCGCACCTTAACGAAGGCCGGGGGCTTCACCATCTCCGCAGCTGGCCGGGTGATGGGCTTACGGGAGCGGCGAAGGAACGAATTTTCATTCGAAGGAACGAATGAAAGGTTGGGAGTGAGAGTGTGAATGAGGGACGATTGAACGAAACTCCGTAAAAAGAGTACATCGATGAATCGGCGCACGAAGCGGAGATGAGCTACAAAAGTTGAAAGGGAAGTCGAGTAGGCAGGCTGCATGCCCACCACAGTCGGAGCCGTGGGTCACTTTGACGGGCCTCGACCGATTATACAGAGACGCAGGAAGGCACGCATTACCCCGTAAAAATGGTATCGTCCTGGTGGAGAGAATGGCTGACGGGTGAATGAGGAGGTTCTATAAACGGGCATCTCCCAAACACATCAGAGTGGAAGGTGGTTTGCTTCTTATCAGGTTCGGAGGAATGCTGTTCTCAAACTAATGGCGGACCACCGTGTTTTGCCGTGCGGTGCGACCCGTGAGCTGCCAAAAGGAGATCCTGGGTAGGGAGGCGATCCAAGGTCGCGCGCCGAGGTGACCTGAACCATCTTTGGCTCCCGCTAACGGCAAGACGGGAGGCCGGTGCCTATCCAGCGCCAGTCAATCGGCTTGGCGAGTGCGTGCTATTCGTCTGACGTCCGCCGGAAACTCTCCAGAGAGCCGAGCACTTTTGTTCGGGGTGAGAGGCTCGAGAGATCGGAGGTGGGCTAGGGCGGTAACACGTGCTATATCCTGGTATAATGTACCCAGTCTGGCACCACCCGCAAGCATGAGCCCGGGCCATGTCAGCTGCCTCCATAGACGGGGGGATCCAGGGGGTCGGACACATACCGGGACGAACCTTATTTACAGCATGGAAAGTCAAACCGAACAAGGAGTGAGTGGGGGAGTGGGTGAGTATGATAATGTGCTTTCAGGTAACGTTGCGGGCAACACAGGAGAAGATGGAAGCATTTCTTCGGCAGAGCTAGCGATTCGGCATCAAAGCCTATAGCATTTTTAAAGTCGTCAGGACCTTGATAAAAGAGATGTCGGAGGCCTTGAAGCGGCAGCCCAACATCAGCAACACTATCAAGGATGGTCTTTCTAAACTGCAGAGTCAGATGGAGCTGCTCGAGGAGGATCGAAGGACCACCCTGAAAGCTAGGAGGCTGCTAGCAGACAAGGTGAAGGTAGCTATGTCACCGTCACGGAGACAGATGCCAGGAAGCTGCTCGAGTCAGCCCACCTCAAGATTGAATGGGTTAATTGCAGGGTTCGACGACGACAAGCCGTCGAGCGTTGCTACAGGTGTCTGGGGGTACGGACACCAGAGCAACACATGCATAAGCAGGACGCTTCGGTGACGCCATAAAGCACAAGGCCAGAATAGGCGAATGCAGAGTCTTTCGGGAAGTCCTGAAAGGATCCCATCGCAATGGTCAAGGTTCTACAGGTAAACCTATGGAGAAGCAGGGCGGCTCAAAATCTGCTTGCCGATACCAGTCTCAAGAAAGACGCGGACAAAGTTTTTGTCAGCGAACAGTATCGAGACGGGGAAGGCGCGAGCTGGTTCAAAGACGCCCTTGGCACTGCGGCCATTTGGATCTGTAACCCGCACCGCTTCCACTTGATGTGCCACGGATCTGGTAGCGGCTTCGTTTGGGTGAGGAGCGACGACGTTACGTACGTCAGCTGCTATCTCACTCCGAACGAGGAAATCGAAGGCTTTCAAGACAAACTGGACGCCCTCGAAGATGTGGACAGTTAACGCCAAAGCTCTCGAGTGGGGAGAACCGCAGCCGGACTCCAGAGGAAGACGAGTCATGGACATGGTGTAGACTAGGGCTGGTGGTCCTGAACACCGGCTCGACGTCGACATTTAGACGTCCCGGCTGCAGGGAGACTATCGTCGACGTATCGTTCGTTTCAGAACGCCTAGCCGCACATGTGCGGGACTGGCAAGTGATCGAGGACTATACAGCCAGCGATCGCCAGTTCATCACGTTCCGCGTACGTGAGAACGAGCCAGTCGACGGGGCTCCGCGGATCCATACTCGCACGTGGAACGTCGACAAGATGGACACCGAGAAGCTGTCTCAGGCCCTAGAACGCGGTCAGCGAACCTTGGTGGAGATACCGGATGAAGCATCCGCCTCGGAGCGGGAAAAGCTGGTGGTCGACGCGATAATGCGCATCATCCAGCGAGCTTGCAAAGAGGCGGTGCCAATTAAAAGATCAGTGGGTAGGAGGCATCCTGGTAGACGGAGGAAATTGCGGGTCTACGCTGAGCTTCCCATCGTTTGACGCGCCAAGCTAAGCGCCAGCTGGCCCCGTGGCTGGAGCGACAACACAGCGAGGTAAATTTTTACCTCACCCAATTGCTAACCGGTCATGGGTACTTTCGCGCATATCTCTACAGAATGAGGAAGGCAGCGGGACCAGAGTGTCTCTACTGCGGGCAAGCGTAGCACTCGGCTCGTGGGGAATAGGTGGCGCAGCTAGTCAGCCGTAGAACCACGCAAAAGGCTACCGGTCTCCCTCTTACACGCTAACACTCCCTCCCGGGAGCTTTCGGAGTGCTTTAGATCGAAGGTTGGTCCTCCACACTTTTGTTGCTGACCTTTATTTATCTAAAATACATAGAGAAATATATTAATTATTGAGTAAAAGCTTACTCAGATTATTATGAGGTTCAGTGGGCAAAAGCTTAGTAAAAATGTTTGTTCTTGCTCCTTTGAACCTATCCACTTAATCTCTATTTGTTTAAGATCCACACATTGCCTCACATAGTCCTGATGGACCTCTGTCATGTGACGCAACTTATTACTACCTTCCGTTTTGGTGCACGCGACCGCTGCTTTGTTGTCACACCATAAAACTATGGGGTAGCTTACAACATCTGGCATCACTTTAAGTGACGTGTACGAGTATAATGCCAAAGCTTCCCTGCAGGCTTCACTTAAAGCCACATATTCGGCTTGGCATGTTGACAAAGCAACAAACGACCGTTTGTGCGTTCGACATGCTATAGTATCCCCATACAACAGCACGGTGTACCCACTTGTAGTTAGCGAGTTTTTACAATCAGCAAAACTCGCATCAGAATATGCTTCCATTGCGCTTGCTTTACCTGTATAAGTTAACATCCAACTTTTAGAATACTCTAAGTATCTAAAAATTCGTGTGATCATCTTCCATTCATGAGCTGTGGGACACAGCTGATGTCGACTTAGAATATTTACTGCATATGCTAAATCTGGCCTAGTGCTATTGACTAAATATAACAAAGACCCTACTATTTCCCTATATCTACGCTGATCAACCATCTGTGTATCAGCTGGTTCGTTTTCACGCATCTTCCTATCTCTGTTTAACACCTGATTTGTAACCATTAGCGTGCTTTGACCCTTAGACTGTCTAACTCTTTTGCATGACTTGATAAATGTTCGTTCCAGTTTTTCGAACTGGTCCATACAACAACTTTTCCAACTTCCAAACCTGGTTGTTTCTTTGAAGACTGTTTGTGATGACAGCATCCGGAATTTCCATATAAATTTCCTGCTTGATAGGGCTATATACATAGGTTTCGCAAAGATCATTTCGCTCGGTGACCCAGATTTGCATCTTTAAAACCTCTAATCACAATCCTTGCTTTGTGATTAACCTCACCATTTACGCTTGTTTTCCGTTTGAAAACCCACCTTGAATCCAAGACGTTTGGTTTACCTTTAGGCCTATCAACTATCCGGTACACTTCATTTTTATCGAGTGCTGACAATTCTTCATTCACAGCATTTAACCAGCGGTCAGCATCTTGCCTTGTCATGGCTTCGCGATATGACTTGGGATCGTCATTTATTTCCGCCATTAAAATATGCAGTTCTTCTGCATTTAAACCTTGAGTTGCGTTGGCTTCTTCTATCAACCTCTTGGGTGGTGCTCCTCTTCTTCTTTTGGTTGCCTTAGCTTCTGGTTGGATAGCTGAGTTGGTTGGTTGTTGGACTGTTGGAGGCGTTTTCTCTTTACGTGGCCTCCCACGTTTCCTCCTGACTTCTGGCTCAACCTGGTCCACTGGTTGAACGGGATTCTCGACATCCTCCGGTCCCCCCTGGTTGTCTGGTTGAGCAGTAGTCGGGATATCGTCTGGAAAGCCCAACATCCATGTCTCCTTGCACAGCTGTTCAGTGGTGATGACCCAGTTGTTTACGTCTTGGTCCTTGTAGATATCACCGAAAACTCGCTGTTCAGTGAACTTAACGTTTCTACTTTCATAAACTTTCCCATCTTCTGGACACAGGAGCAGATAACCTGTATCTGTGTAGCCTACCAAAACAGTTTTGATAGCCAGCTGATCAAACTTGGTGTCTGGCTTATCATGGATTTTTGCGAACGCTACGCATCCAAATCGCTTTAATTGATTTATACGTACTCTGTTTTCTGAGTTGAGCATTAACAGAGGTGACTTGTAATCCAACGTCTTATGCGGTGTTAGATTATATATAAATGCCGCTGCTTTCAGCGCTAGATCCCAGGAATTCGCTGGTAATCTCGAATCAAACATGAGCGCTCTAATTATCTTTTGAATCGTTTGGTTGTACCTTTCAGTCAAACCATTCAACTGCGGTGTGTAGGGACACACTGTACGCAATTCTACTTCATATCTTTCTAATAACTTTTTAGTTTTGTCACTCGTAAATTCTGTACTTTGATCACAGTCAAGATAGCAGAACTTCACCGCATATGTTCCTACATGTCCTAACCAACTCGTCTATACAATCTATAGCGTCAGATTTCTTCTCGATTGGATAAGCCATTGCCAAACGACAATAGTTATCAACTAACACTACAATGAATCTACAATTTTTGGGGTGAGTTGTAGGGGTAATCGGCTCCGTGGTGTCTGCGCTGACACGCTGCACTGGCTTTGTTGCTTTATCCCTATCATTATCAAACTTGAGTTTATTCATCTTAGCTATTTTACAAACTTCGCAATCTGCTAAGTTCCTACCATGGTCTGAAGTCTTGAAATTGTTTATATCGGGATAAACTTCTTTCAAACGCTTTACTTTATCTAGAGAAGTATGACCTAGTCTAATATGCCATAAATTCTTGGTATTTTTAACTAACTCTTCACTATCTGAATTTATTTCAACTACGGGTTCCTTAAAATGAATCTTCTTAACTACTCTTGACTCTTTCTCATTAACAACCATTAAAACATTCTTAATTATGTTATTTTCTTTTAATTTTACATTAATTATCCAAAATGGATCTTTAAATTCACCCTCAAATATGCTTCTGTCCGTCAATGGATCATATACATTTACCACCTTTCTATCTAAATATACACCTAATCCCTTATCAGTGAATCTTTTCAATGATAAGAGATTCCTGCTCAAATCTTTTGCATAAATAATCCTATCTAGATTTAACAGTTTACCGTTTGCTAACTCCACTTTAATGTTACCTTACGCTTGAGACTCTAAGCTGGCTGTTTTATTTTTATTCGCGCATCTAATAAAACCTATTACTTTATCTTTTAATTGCTGACAAGTATGTTCAGAATTAGTCAGGTGCTCCTTTGCACCTGAGTCTAAAACAAATTGTTCAACCCTTTGAGTTGAATCTACAGCCAAATGGGCAAAGATATTGCTAATACAGTCGGTAGACATACCTTTAGGATTCTTTGGGGTGAGTGACCTCCTCCGACGCCTGAAGGGGCTCGGTGACCTAGACTTTGACTTATCCCTTCGTGGGGATCTGGATCAAGACCTAGAGTCCCTGCGGGGTCTCTTGTAGGGAGCTTCATCCCTCTTCTTTTGTCCTGACCTCTTATCCAGGTTGCTGTTCCTGGTACTGGGCTTGTGACAGTTTGGTACAATATGTGCAATATATGCTCTATATAAAAAAAATACTTATACTATATGCGCTTCATCCGTTTGAAGAATGCTTATTTAACACAGCAGAGACGCTCGGCGAGCAGCGCCGATCACGCATATGCACAACCGGTCTCATGGGTTTCCTTGTGTCTGCGTAAATGTGTTCATGCTCACACAGTAAGCACGACACACACGAACAAAGCTTTGACTTTCTCGAGTTACGTCACAGCGCCGCTGTGTCGGTAACTCAGTGCGCCGCTTAACCGAGTTGCTTACTTGCTTGTGTGAGAGAGAGAGTCGACTATCGATAGCCGTTCTCCCTTCGCTCCTGCGCGCGGCGTAACTTTCGTGTGCGAAAGAGAGTCAACTATAGCTTGTCACTTTCCCTCCGCTCTCGTGCACGGCGCGGCTCTTGCGCATGAGAAAGAGAGATATACTGTAGCGTTCCCCTCTCCCTCCGACGCTTGCTTCTGCTTACCGTGCGCGCGAGAGAGACAATGCGGCCCTGTTGCTTGCGGTTGCCTAGCAACCCCCTCTATTTTTCTTACGCGTTCTGACGAACTCAAGTGCCAGCTTGTTTACATCTGTTACTGTTCGGAAGTTCTAAGAAGGCATATAACTTTGTTTTTGACGCGTTTCTTAAATTTCTTTCGAGTCGATACGCGTTGTATCGCTTTCATTCTTTTTCCGTTGAATTTATGCACGTTCTCTAAATATTCTTTGTTTCGTCAAATTTAACTTTTTAACTGCTCTACTCCCGTTTTAGGGTGAGCGTACACAGGAAATTTCTTTCTCCCTCTCTCCCTCTCGCGCTCTCTCCCTCTCTCCGTTGTTAGAAAGGTCTATGCCACGCTCTCTTCTCTTCGCTTTCATCGGTATGCGCTCTCCAAGAGCCTCAGGATGAAACTCGTACGCACACCGATCTTTCCCAGCTTTGACTACCTGAGTCCCGTTTCTGCCCTCGACAAAACTCGTACACTTAAACTCCAGAGAGCACAGAATACGTGTTTCCGTTTTGTTATTGGTAATATTCCACGTCGTGCGCATGTCACCCCCTATAGGCTTGAGCTTGGGTGGCTCTCTGCAAAAAGTAGGTGTCAGTATCTCCTTGGTGTCCAAGCGTACCAATCATTAGCCCGCCGATCCCCGTCCTACTTGCTGTCTCGTTTTGCGGCCCTTGATGATGACTCGCTCATACGTCGATCGGCTAGAAAGCCCCCTCAGGCTCTCCTCTATGCAGCTCCTCGCACGGAAGCCGGGAAGCAATCCTTTTGCGTTCAGGCTTCCATTTTACTGAACAGCCTAAACATCACGACCTTTTCTGAGCAGCACCTTCCGACTTTTAAGCGTGACCTCCACCGCGTCCTCTTAGCCAGGGATCGCTCGGACTGGGAAGCGCGAGTTGTGCAGGAATGGTTGAGCGTAGGTTAAACAAATCCAGCGTTATGACCTTAGTTATAAATCTGACAGTCAGCTCTTACATTACACTACATAGCATTAATAAGTTATTTCGGCATTAATCTTAGCTTTACTATTAATTATTATACTCTTACAACTATGTCTGCTCAACATTTGACATGAATTTTGTCTCTCTCTCTCTCTCTCTCTCTCTCTCTCTCTCTCTCTCTCTCTCTCTCTCTCTCTCTCTCTCCCTCCCTCTCCCTCTCCCTCTCCCTCTCCCTCTCCCTCTCTTTGAAAAATTGAAAAAGTCATATTTTTGAAGACAACAAAGTGTCTACACAGCTAAGTCGTGAATAAAGGTGTACATGCAACATGGGACTAAAGTCAATTTTTCCCTCTGGTGATTACTAATGAATAAACCCATCCGCAGAAATAATCTACGACTTTATTTTATCCCTTATTGCATAATGTTCTATAACGTATCATGCACACTTGTAAAAGCAAATAATTTCCTTCTTTCTAATATTTAAAAAAAATGCATTCTCATAATATGAAGATCCATAGAAAACAGAATATTGGTAGGATCTCCTTTTTGTATAACATGAGTGGCAAGAGCTGTGGCGTAAACACCACAACTATGGCAATCTAGCTGCTTAGTCATTATTTTAGCAAAGACAACATGTTTTTCTGTTATATTGGGAAATTGTCTTAGTACGTAATCCATTTCTTTTTGGACTAATTTTTCTCCAGTGTAATTTGGTAATGTATCACAAATATGAAGCAGAGATCCATTGTAACAGGCCAAGCGCCAATGGTTTGTAGAAGAACCTCTAAGAAAAACAATACTTTTCGTGGTTTTGGCCGGTACGACTGTACAAGGATAGTATTGATACATAATACTTTGTACCTTATAATCGGATTGCTCTTTAACAAAGCTTAAAAATATATCCAAAACATCGTCTGTCAAATTTTCTTCAACATTAGTTATTATATTTCTGTATGCTTGAAAATCAGCATCAATTCCTTTTGTTTCAAAATATCTTGTTAAACTACTTATTGCTTTTGAATCAAAAGCAGAAGGATCAATGCATGAACCATTATACATGATTTCGTCGTCATCATAATCGACATCTTTGAACATTCTTGCACTTGAGTGCTGAAGGTTTGTAATTGTTGGAATTATTGACAAGGCATGTATTATTTTTTTTGGAGTCATTTGTCGATACTTTTGTCGTACTATTCAAAGTATTTGCAGAGCTTAAGTCGTTTGATTGCAATGTTTCCTCTACTTTCAGTGCAGGCATATAAATTAACTCTCCTTTTTTAGTGCTCACATTTTTGGGTGATATCTTTACCTTATTCTTATTTATTATGTTTTCTCTTTCTTTTGGTGGTTTTGCAACATTTTCTTATTTTATATCAGCATTTTTCTCAATATTGTGGTGGATAGATAACATATTTTCAATATCTTTTTTACTTAACAAAGTCTTCCTTTTTCTCTGCATAGTACTTATTTCAGTACGTTTACGTTTAGCTTCTAATATATAAGGCGGATCTCTAATAGGCATATTTCGAAGAAATCTGCTATCGAAAATTTCTGGAAGTAAACAATGATCATAAAAAGTTGACAATTGGAGTTTCAAGCTTTTTTCCCAAAATTCATCGTCTCTTTCAATCTGATGAATTACCATTCCCTTAGATGTTCTTAATGCGAAAATGCACTTGATAGAACCAATGATGCGTTTTTTTTATTCCATTAGTCCTTTTATCTAGGAAATACAAGTGGGGAAATTTTACGATAGCTTCTGAAGGTGGAATATCTTTTGCACAAAAAGGATTTTTTAGTTCTATAATTGCATCATCATCTATTAGTCCATCTGGTGAAGCACCGAATCGTGGATCCACTGGATCAATGAACGAATCATTTATAGTAATTTCCTTTGACAACTTTTTGGATAACTCTTTCCGTATCTTCAGTTTCTCGATCATATTGCATTGCGACTGTATCGTGTAGATGGGAAAAAGTAATGATTTAACTAAATTACTGCACGATCTTTGTGCTCGCATACGGCAAATGCGACCAAAATTCGATGCAGTTAAAATGTGTTTTCGTAGATTTATTCAGAGATCAGAATTGCCTTGTTCACGTGTCTGAATTTCGATATTTATACGGTCTTTTTGATTTTCCAGTAATTTTAAAAAGTGCTCTTTGCGTAACAAAACTAAATGTTCATCCGGAAGGTCTAGTTTTTCACATTTTGGTCCTTAATTTTCATCGGTTTTATGATATATGTATTTTTGTTTCCTTTCATTTATTATCCTATCCAGTCTTGTTCTAGCTACTTTAGAAAAACGTTTTTTTATTACAGATTCCAAAGATAGTGGAACTTCTTTTCCCATTCCTTTATAAATCTCAATGCAAGCTTATTGTGTATTGTGCTGTAGTACAGCTATATGGACACGTGTATTGTATTATCTACTACATCCATAATTTATACGTTTACCATTAATTTTTTTGCCAACAATACTATTTAATGACTCAATGAGATTATTAGTAACTTTATGTATTAAACTCTCTGAATGGTTGCATAAATAGTTAACGGCATCGTTTATTGTATCATAAAGATTAAATGCTTTTAGGAAAGACACATAGTTAAACTTTTTTTCAGAGGAATTCGATTGTTCATAATAATTGTAGCCGAATTCTTTACACCTTTTATGTTCACCAAATACATGACTTGGTATATTTAAAATGCGCCGACGCAAACATAATACCTTTTGTTGCCATGTTTTCTCTGAGTTCATACGTTCTCTATCAACTTCATCAATGACCATTTGTCAAATTTTTAAAATACTATCTCTGACCATATTGCGGTGTGTGACAAATCCTTTCTTTCGTTGTGATTTTTTTTGAGTTATACTAGTTATAGTCTTAACCTTTTAGCATAAATATCGTAATAAGTGATTTACACATTCAATTTTATGAAGTATTATTTTAAAATTTGCATACGGATTAGCATCTATTAATTTCTTGTGAAAGTTGCTGTCACCATCACCAACGAAATACTTGTAAATTAATTTTTGATCATCAAAACTTCTTTTGAAGCCCTCAACCAAGGCTTCCGATTCCATTAATGTTGAAGAAACTGAGTATGGAAAATCTCGACAACAATTATGTGATTCAGGCTTTTTCCCTAATTTATTGGCTCTAGAACATTTAGTAGAATATTTATTCATTATGCCAACATATAATACTTTTCCTGTTCTTTGACCAATAATGGCTCCTAAGCCGGATAAAGAATCATCCTTTGTACCGTATGATCTTGTTAACCAACTTCCATCAACAATTACTGTAATAAATGGAATGCCATTTTTATCCACGTCTCCATCCTCTTTAGCTAATTTTGTTTCCTCTTCGTTGGCTTTTCTCATATTTTCCATACTGATTTGTTGAATCTGTAGAAAAAGCAATTCTTGATGATGTTTAAATGTTTTATCAGTAATGTAACGGATGCGTATACTAGCTAATAAACCGTCAGCATGTGTGTAACCAATGCTTTCTGTTAGCAGAGTCAGTAGAACCCAGAGTATCCGGTGACACGCCCTCAGACCATACACTACATTTTTTGTTACATTTTCGACATTTAAAAATAAATTGTGATCGTAAACCTCATGGTCCGGTCATGACTTATTTATATGGTACTTTCTATAAATAAGTGCCAAATTCGTTCTTTAGCTAATTTAACGCTTGAAAATATGGTAAAAAACAAAAACTAAAGCGTCATATATTTGTTATAACATAGTTCTAATAGAATTTGAAGCAATATTGAAAAATATTAATTATTGTACACTAAAAAACCGCGTTAAAACAGCTCAAAGTGTAACTCCGTCGACTACTTTTAGTTAAAAATGAAAAATTAAAGTCTACCTTTATACACTACTTTACAATTTATTTTAAACTTTATAGCTGAAATAACTTTGATTTTGGTCTAAATAAATCAATTGTCCATGAAATTTAATCGAATTCAAACCTATGCCGCCGTTGCGTAACTATAAGCTTCGTTCCGCCTAGTAACAATTTTGTCGACGGAGTTATGAAAAACTTTTCTAATAAAAAAAGCGTTTAATTATATAAAAAAAGGTTCTTGGGTGGATCAAAAGTTTTTGTTTGTTCAGTACTTTCAATTGAAAGTCTAATGTTTTAATATTATAAAGCGCGTATAGTAAAATTAATATCAAATATTAAAAAAAAAATGCGTATTTCAATTACATGTGACTCCGTCGACACGTACTTTTTACGGAAGCAATAATGTATAAGCTTACTAAAATGGTTAAAAAATATGTGGGAAGTTATGTTTATTACTGTAAAACTACGAGATAATACTTTTTTTTTTCAACGTAAATTTTATTAATTTATTATAAATTTTGTAACTCCGTCGACAGAAATGCTCAGTTTCGATCGGCTCTACTAAATTAAAATTTGTATACTCTCCACTAACACCTGTATACCGCACAATAACATCAACCATTCTCTCGCGTAGTCCCGATTTGTTTTTGTTTATAATAGTTATATTATACTTGTTTTTTATTATTATATTCTGTTGTTTGTAATAAAAATTCTATAAATTTATCATATGTAACCACGGCAAATAAATTATGTAATTATTCTTTTGTGTACTATTATTTAAAAAAAATAAAAATTTTTATTTATTTATATAATTTTTTATTATTATTTTATTTTTTGTCTTGTTTTATTATTTTAAATGTATTTCTGTTTCATTTCTAATAACATTATTATGTGCATTAGTACCAATAGATAGTTTGTGCTATTTTTCGAAAAAAAATGTAACTCCGTCGACAATTCGTTTTTTATGTATTAAAAAATGAAAAAAAAACTAATTTAAGCTTAGCCAAAGGTAGTATGTTTATTCTTATACAGTTCTTAATGGAATACAACTATAAAGTTTTACATTTTAAAGATTTTCTCAAAAAATATTTTCCTTTCCGTTTTGGCACTTATTTATAGAAAGTACCATATAGGGATAGGGATAGAGAAATTTACTTATAAGTTATACATGGGCTTTTATAAGATGCGATGAAAAAGTAGATAGACATACTGCTATATTGTTAAAGTACAACACTGGAAAATGTAGCCTGCTACTGAAACAATTTTGCTCAGAAATTTAGAATGAAGAACTTTAAGCTTACAGGCTTCGCGATAAGATGGAGGGAGAGGGTAAGGGAGAGGTAGCATATTTCTCGCTTCTTCAAACGAAAGTCATATAGATAGTAGATAGATAGATAGATGAATAGAAAAGCACATTACTAATTTGTGTACATGACAGATGATACTTCTTACTCGATCAGGTTGATTCTTATTAAGATATACTAGCACAGCCGTTAGAAGTAAACAAAGGCATATTTGTTATGTTAATGTCAAAATAGAATCTTAAAACGATAATAAAAATATAGTATTTTAAAGAAACCTATTTTTTTTACTCGGTGCTAAAGAAATTATGTATTATACATAAATGTTATTCCCCACATGTCACAATGTTTTTATAATTGAAATTACATAATAACAAATTATTTCGATTAACCTCTCTTTGAAGGTTATGTTTACGACGCGATAGACAAAAATACACAAAGAAATAAACAAAAGATATTTGCAAAGGAATTGTCTCGAATCTTACCTTTCTGTTCGTATCTTATTTTTCGGCTTTTTTAACCTGGGTGGATAACGCCGTGTTTTTGCAGCCATTTTCAGAGACAGAAATTAGGACGTGGAAGTTATGTTTTATTTCTAAAAATTAATTGACTAAATTTCCCACAGGTCACTCTCGCGTTTGGACTAAAAAAACCTGCAGGTTCTACTTGGCGTAACCTTGCTATAAAATATCGTCGAGTCTCTCAGAAAGACAAAGAATCTTAATAATGCGTCCATACAGTGTAGACAGGTTCAGCGTTACGTAAAAAAGTACGATACACTGACGGAAGAGGGCTCACGGTAACTGGTTATAGACCACTTTTAATGTTCTGCGCAGCTGATGTGCGTCTACTGCGCATTTTATGTTTTATATGTACACCCGACGGACATTAATTCGGGAGTAATGATGACCGTCACTTTAACGGACAAATCGCGATTTCCCCTTTATCCACTATGGCGATGTTGACGGTCAACTTCGTCAAGTTATCAACGATTTAATGTCCGACGGCTATACCTATACATCATTATGCTTTAGCCGCTGTTTTATTTTGTTACTTTTTTTACTACATATTGAGTTTTGTAACAATATCAAAGGTGTGAACAAAAAAATACAGGATAACATTTCAGATTAAATTAAGATTATAAATTTAACTCAAATTTTGTTGAATATGATTTTTGATATAAAAGTTAAAAGTAATTCATAAATATCGGTTCTATGCTCGATTCGCTGAAGCTATCATACAGCCTAGTACATAAGACGCTCTTATTGCAATTTATAACATGAATAGTAAACCCTTAATTTTTACAAGCTTTACTAAATTAGCGGAGCATAACGCAAAAGGTGTTCGAAGTACAATAGATAATTTGATGTGAAATGTGTACTAAAACAAATAAAAATTACAGGTCTCTATGTAAAAAAACTATTATGGCTTTTACATTCGTACAGAAGGAAGTGCAAGTAGGACTGCCTTTTTTCGTTTCAACGGAGCTTATATATACGCTAGCATTTACCACCTACAAAAAAATCTGCGTCTTGAATCTTTTGTATCGTCTCATTATTACCAATATTTTTCCCGCAGAGCGGTTTAATCTCAATATTAAAGCGCAGGCTTGTTAAAAAAATATTTGAAAATTTACTTGAAAAAATTAATAAACAAACAAAGCAACAGGAACCTACATAAAATCCGCAAAACTTACGTGGCAGCGCCTCTGCTGAACGAGATTAGCGGTTTGTCGAACTGCTGCTGCAGATCGTTTAGTCATGGTTAGCTGCTGCAATGCGTGATAAGACGATGCTTCTTATCTGGGTAGAATGTTTCTTTTCCCAACAACTCAATAACAAATATTAGAAAATTATTAAATACAATCTATTGCTATTGTTCAGATGAAATAATAAAATCATTGTTAAGGTTTCGAAACTATAACTTTATTAAAAACGATAAACATATTCCGATCACCACATATTTATGTAATGGTCAGTTTTTGATTTGTCAAAATGAGAGAATTAAACTAAAACTACTAATATTGCTATAGATGTAACGACTGCTACTAGCACTAGTTAAAAATAAATAACTCTGTACAAAACAAGTAAATGAAGCCAGGAAATCAAATCAGGAGCTTCTCAAAAAATATGTTTACAATACTACTTATTATGGCTAAAAGAACTATTACGACTAACTATTCTTCAGACTTATTATGCACTGCATTCATATGCTTCGTTAAGTACCTAGTAGATGTGAATATTTTGTCACATTCGAGACAAGAAACTTTGCAGTTGTCGAAGTGACTCTGATAATTATATTTTTTTTTATTTTAAGCCTACATTTAGGACACGTGGAGCTTTTTGCAGAATGCACGTCAGCCATATGAGCTTTCATGTTGCATACCTCAGTGAAACATACGCGGCACTTATCCAATTGTATGGGTGCATGTGTCTTTAAATGCCGTCTCAGATTATATTTTTTTTAAATTGTTTTGAGCACTCTGCACAAGTATAATACTTAGTATAGTTGTGTTTAAGCTGCTCGTGAACATAAAGTTGACTGTACTCCATAAATCTTCTATTGCAGTTGTCCACATCGCAAACTGGCAAAGGTGCTGTCATTTTCTTTCTAGCGTAATTAATCGTACGGTCCTGGGGAACGAACTTACGCTTATTATCTTCACAAGTACATACAAGCGAATCATAATTGCTGTTCCATAAATGACTACCAATATTCACTGCTTCAGCACTATTTCGCCCCATGTTCACAACACAATGATCCGTTCCACTGCGTATGAAGAACATATCACCAGGGTTTTGCATAACTATTTTATATGGGATTCCCTATTCGGTCAGAAGCAGAGGGCTTACTGTATAAACTTTATGTTCCAAAGTTGCACTATATACGTACACTTTTTCGAAAATTGGAATGCTTGTTTAACGTGCGTAATAGTATATTGTGTATCAAGGGCGTAAAGTGGATTTTTTCAGACCGAGTGTGGAGATTGCAGCAGAAGTCGAGGCGAGTGCGTTAGCGAGCCGAAGACGAGTACTGTAACCACACGAGGTCAAAAAACCCACTTAGCCCTTGGTACATACCATATTTTGTGTGACGCGAGTACGTATTTTCGCATTTTTTGAATTTTATGCGAGTTTAGAAAAATTGTCAATGAAGTGAGTAGCGGGCGCAAAAGTATTTTGCTGCTGCATTTTTTCGCCCGTCGATCGGAAAACGACTACTTTAGTCCCTAATTTTAGGTCAAAAAAACGCGAATATCGTGCATGTGTTATAAAATTAGTAGTTTTCGATACAAGTGCGTAAAAGTTGTACTCGTGAGTTTATCATCCTCGCTTCGCTAGGGCGATAAACCTCTCACTCGTGTAGATTCAATTTTCGCACAAGTATCGAACAATATTTTTTGATACAGAGAGCGTAAATACAATTTTAAAAAGTTGCAAAGTACGTAAAATCGCACTTTACGCACACTGTATCAAAAAGTATTTTTTGACATACGCGAACGATTTTGGCGTTTTTCGTACCTATTAATAAGGACTAAAATGACTCTTTTTTGACTGGCGGGTAAAAAAATTATTTCAGCGGGCAGAAAATTTGTTTTTGCCCGCAACATTTTTTTTTTTTTTAAGGCTTTGATTTTGATTTATTTGTGTTATTTATATAGTATATACTATTTTTTATTACAAAAAAAAATATAAATTTTATCTTTATATAACGTATAAACAAGTGCGGGTTGCAATACTCGTCTTCGGCTCGTAAACGCCCTCGCCTTCGGCTCGGGCTAAGTCGCTTAGACTTGTACTGCAAACTCCACACTCGATCTAAAAACGCCCACTTTACACCCTTGGTACACAATATACTATACTTTACAGTATTAACTTTGCGTACATGTACCAGAATGAGATGGTTGTTACACACGCTTATCATGCATTAAAGTTGTATTTTATGCACGAAATTTTGTATAGTAGTTTTTCTAATTGAGTACGCCAAATCGAGTTCCTGCACTTAATAAGTATACAGTCAGAGAACGAGGAGACGGGAGGGAGGGAGGGAGGGCGGGAGGGAGAGAGGGCGGGAGTTAGGGAGGGGGGAGAGAGAGAGAGAGAGAGAGAGAGAGAGAGAGAGAGAGAGAGAGAGAGAGAGAGAGAGAGAGAGAGAGAGAGAGAGAGAGAGAGAGAGAGAGAGAGAGAGAGAGAGAGAGAGAGAGAGAGAGAGAGAGAGAGAGAGAGAGAGAGAGAGAGAGAGAGGTGAATGCTGACAATACTCCTAATGTAGGAGCATATACGGTCGCGTACAACTGCTACCGGCCGCAAACATCTGCGTAAATAATTAATAATTTTTAAGTCCAAATTAGTACATGGTTTTAAAATGATAATGCATTCCTTGACTTTCGTGCTTTTTAGAAACGGTTTAATAAAATAATAATAAAGAATACAAAAAATCAACGTAAATCACGTAACCTACTAAAATATGCACCTAAGTCCAAGGTTTTGCGTTTTCCAAAAGGTTTTCCAAAAGCCTGCGAGCATAGTTGATATAGGACGCTTTTGGATAACTGATTGAACTCCTAAGTTGTCGCAACTCATTTATTTAGCTCCAATCTTGGACATCAGTATGAACATTAAAGTGGCGTTTTTGCAAAAATCTGACAAATTAATTCAGGCGGTTCTGCTGCTGAGCCACAGACATTGAATGCCGCGCGGCGGCGGCTCTGTAGAGGATTGGGCGCGTTTGGAATTAAATAAGACATCCGCAGTCGCATAGCAAAGTGCTTTTAGTCGCTAACATGGGTGCTCAGCATAATGCTGGTTGCTGATATAGAATGTTGGCACGTCGTGCGGCAAAATTTTTAAAATTCTGGGCGGCAATTTCTTAGCATTTTGACGGCACGACGTGCGAATATTAAATTGTTTATTCAAATTCAATTGTTGAAAATAAAACGATAATAATTATTAACCGTGGTATTAACAGTTTTTATTAATTTTAAGAAAAATGTTTGTTATTTTATTATGTCTTAAGAGGTTACGGGTACAATGAGTTCAGCGTCAGTTCGCCGCGGTTGATTTTCGCTACTGTTGCTTTTAACGTTTCGCGCACTTTAAGAGCAAAAATATCATTTATCAATATAATATTAATCAAATTTCAAAAATTAATAAGTGTTTTAGCAGATTGAAAATAGTTATCTTTGGTAGGTTATCTACAATTTTATTAAACGTTTTTTATCGATATAAGTAATATTTGAGAAGTAAGGTTATGTGTAAACATTTATTTCTATTGTCCTCACAGTTTTAGAGTTTCAAAAAAGAAAAAGCTAACTCCTAGGGCTCCTGCTGAACTTCCTTCCTTGATAACCTCCATCAGCCGAGGCTTCTGGTAGAAAGCGGGTTCAAGAAGCTGCTGCAGCATCACTTAATTTCTTTCTTTTCTCTATCTTTTCTTTCTTTCTTTTTTTCCTTAAATAAATAAATTCTCATTTCTAAATTATTTTTTCCTGTCGAGATATTATCTTCTTGGGAATTGCTGAATGTAGCACTTTACATCTAATATTAAACATCTTTCTCCGTAAACTTCAGAAGAAGCAGTTCATACATAAAGAAAAAAGGCATAAAATATTAAAAATTATACACTGTTTTGAATTAATACATTCATTACTGATGTTTATTTAATGCATTGCCAGTTCCTTTCTTTAGGCTATATCATTATTTTTATTTCAGAGATTTTCGTTTGCATCTTCTATAATTTATTATGCAACTGCATATACTAATATATTTTTATTAACATGTTCAAGATTTTGGAGTTCTACGGTCACGAAAATCACCGAGGATATCATTTGTACGGTTTGCTAATGCGGTCAGCTGTTGATCGATTGGCTTTCCGTCAACTCCAAGAATAGTTTACGAAATCTGCAAAGGTAACTTGAGAGAAAAAGTATTTCGTTTTTTGGTTCAGAGATCTATAATTTTATACTGATGTTTTGTAAGTTACTTGCAAACAAATTATTTTGGCACTTTTTGTTTAGCTTGATCCTGTTTACAAATTTACCTGTAACCCTGCACGCGCTTAGCCAGTTTTTAAGGAGATTTTGCCAGATCTACTGTTTCATAGGATCCCTTAGCCAGAGTGACTCATGCTATATTTTGTTTTTTGCCCTTTTAGGTATAGAAACTCGTAAGAACTTTGCCATTTGGTTTATTATACATATATTTCTGTACATGTGATGCATATTGACAAACTTAAACGTGGCAGTTCTTGTTTGTATACATAGTAAAAGGCAAAGTTATTACTAGTTTTTGTAGTTAAAAATGATGTATAATATCATGATTTAAGTCACTCCGAAAAAGAGATCCTTAGCAACAATAGATCTCACAAAATATGCCCGGAAACTGACTTTACACGCGTGCAGACCTACAGATAAACTTGATCAAAAAATATAGATCAATAAAATCTGCCTTGGTAGTTAGTTAATAAAGAAGTTTCAAAACATTTGTACAAATTTTAAGACATCTGGATTAAATAAAATTTAAATGTCATTATGAACATATCCTTCTTAACAAGGTTAGAAACGATAACATCTTATTTAATTTTTCACTATAGTCTCAAAATTGGTGTAAATATTTTAAATCCCATTAGATATCTATCTAGCATAGCAGATTTTATATAACCTTACAAAAAAAAATTATAAAATAATAATATAATAATATCATTTAGGTAAGTGTAAGGATAAGGAGCTACTTTCCAAGAACAACAACACCAGCAACTGTAGCTGTTCGGCCTCTTCAACAGAAACTCTCATCCCATCAAAATGAAGATGAGTGTTTAGTGACAGTGTGCATTATACAGTTAAGAAAATCACATAAGTAGTACATAATGTCATGAAAATTATGTAATTTCTTGTTACGATTGATGAAATTTCCACATTATCCGCAATGCCATTCAAGAAGTGTTTCAGCTACAGTTGTCAAATTTTGAACACTGGTTTGAATTCTGAATCTACAACTAACTACCTTGACAGTTTGATTTTAATTGTCTTTGTTTAAATGTTCACCTGTAAAACAAGGGGCGATTTTTTATTTTGCGTAGGTTGTTTCTTAGAGGGCATTGTCAAACAGGATCTTTGTCTCGGCAAAATAGGTGATTGAGATACCGCATTCAATTGAATCGGAAATCTTATTCATCTCTATCGACTATTTTTAACAGGGACCCCCCTGCTCGCTTTGCTAGCCAACCCCCATCTTCAGTTTTACATTTAATACATACAACATTAATTAAGTAATTTATACTTATATGTTAATTCATTAAAAAATAAAATAATCTTAAATTTATTAGAGTATTTTATTTTAGAGTAGTAATCATAAACACAGTTTTTAATCATAATTTTTTTTTAAATAGGAATCAGTTTAGTTGTAATTAAAAAATTAAAAACGTTATATATAGAACGCGTATTGAGATATGTAATCTTGTCTTAGTGTTAAAAATCACACATATATATTAGGGTGTCCCTTATTTCCCGATTTGGGCAAATCGACCGTCCCTCCCCCAGATCGCTTCTTTATCACCTAAAACCACCACATATACCCGGCAGAGTCCGATAGAATGCTTCTTAATAGTGCCGCTTTTCACAAACTTTTTTTTACTTTTTCGATTTTTGCATTTACTGACATGCCTGGATCGGTTCATCCCTACGTTAGCAAACCTTGCCTAAATCACATCCCATACATCATTTTTTATATAAATTTTGTGTAGAATTACGATTTAAGGAAGTTCATTTGCTTTAATTACGTTTAATCACCATTTTCCTTGAAATCTCCTTCAATGCTTTAAACTATGTCCGTATAAATACCTAACCTATTTTTTTTGTTTAATATGCTCTAGATTTTGATTATGGTACTCGATCTACAAAAAAATCAAGCTTCTAACGAAATAGATGGACCTTCAGTCCAAATAGCGTTTTTAGGTGGCTTTTTACACCTAACACGAAATAGCACAGTTGAACGCACTCTTACCTGCTTTCTGATGAAATATTCCTGTTTTCTCCTGAATATATGTTCAATATCATCCATTATTTTCCTAAAATGATACATAAAGATCGAGAATCAATTTTTGTATCTTTTAAAGTTCTATCAAAGAATGAAAAATTACAATTTTTTACAGGTTTACAATAATAAACGTTCATAATAATATAAAAAATATAAAAAAACTTTATTAAATATTCATAACTTTTTTAAATTCATTTTTTATCTTTCTTCAACAACGTTGTCTTGTTGGCATCTGGAAATTCTTTCTGGAATCCACTAACATTTTGAATTAGGTACTGTTTTTCGTTTTCGTCGATTGTGAGTATATTAATATATTTTTGGGTTAATTTAACTGCCCTTTCTGCAGTATCGTTAACGACTTTCATATTTTTAAACCATTTCAAAGCTTTCAAATAGTCAGGATTTTGGGACCAGGTTTCACAGTTAATCTTTAAAAATCCTTTATTTATTTTGAATCTATCGAAAAATTGTAATGATTGTGAATTTATAAAATAGTCTAAATTTTTGTCTTGCAAATTTTTTAGAACAATTTCACTGTTAATCTGATATTTTTTCAGAAAAACGCTGTGTGTTTGTGGGTCAATCTTTAAAGCTTTTACCATTTCTCGTTTAATATCAATTGCCAATTTTTCATCGAAAAATGATATTGCAGTAATTTCTGGAGGTAGGTACCACAAATGGTTCATGAATTTATTTAGCGCAGCATTAGCTATGATAGAATCAACGACTTTGTAATCATATAGATTTTTTATAAATCTCAAGTCATTAGCTGGTGCTTGGATAGCGAGCGGAGATTCGAACCATGCTTGAACGTACACGAAAATAATAAACAGGCACATTTTGAACAGAGCTCTCTCATCGCGTATTGTCAATTTGAAAGAATCTCGAAACAAGTATATTTTCAAACTGTAGATAGATTTTGCCATGAACCGTGCATGATGGCATGCTCCCGGCCTTAAAAATCTTACCTTTTCTACAGGCGTAATTCCCAAAAAAATTAAACATAGTTCTAAAAGTTCTTTATAGTCATCTCGAAGTTGAGTGTCTTTCAAACATGTTTCTATAAAAATTCTTTTATCTAGGATTTCATCCGCTAACTTTTGATGGATGTTTTGATCGACTAATCGCGATCTGAATTGACTTTTATCTATATGCGTCCAGTCTTCTTTAAACCTTTTGAATAATGGAACTTTCGGCCCACTCATTCCAGGCAGAAGCAATTCAAACACTCCACTTGAAACTATCTCGAATATGTGGTGGCGACAAGGCAAGTATAACAGATCTCTATCTAAATGTTGTTCTAAAATAACAGCTGCACCATTTTTTGGCCTAGATTTGCATTCGTTGTATCACAATATAGTGCTTTGATTGATTCACGCAAACCCCAGTCACCCAGAGCACTATAGACAGCTTCTGCTTGAGTGGAACCTTTTCCATCATCTAGTGCTGACACACCAATGATTTTCTCTATTTCGCCACTACTCACAACGATTGGCAACCGGTCAACTTTTTCTTTTGTCACCATATCTACGATCAACTTACCATCCCAATGAACAACTGCCGCATCAAGGTTTTTATCAAATAATTGTTTCATTCTTTCAGCTCTCGTTTTTCGCATAGTCTTTCGACTTCTATTATATGAAGATTTGTTTAAAATTAATTTATCACGGTCATATTCTAAGGCCTTTGTTATTGCATTTACTATATGATCTGAATTTCTATAACTCATTCGACAATTATCTAAAGCTGCCACTACTTCTTCTGTCATTATATTTACAGTCCCCCGTACACCCTTACTCATACGGCTTCGACCACCACGTAACGTATAGTTTGAACCAGTACTCGATTGTGTTAATATTTCTTCACTTGAAGTTAATGGCTCAATAGACGTTTGTTGGCTTGATGATGATGGCTGAGATTCGCCTGAAAAAACATCAACACTGTCAATCATTAAGATCTGACTTTGCTGTCAATCATTAAGATCTGACTTTGCTGTCAATCATTAAGATCTGACTTTGCTGTCAATCATTAAGATCTGACTTTGCTGTCAATCATTAAGATCTGACTTTGCTGTTTCGAAAAAAAAAAAATTTTCTACGATCTACTGATAATACTATACTTTGTAATGGTATTAAATAGAGAATGTATAATTTCACGCAGAACTTATTGAAGATCTGGAATTTGGAAAGTTTCACTGAAAGATTTGAAAGTTTTTATAATTTGTTATCCCATGTAGATGGCAGTAAGAAAAGTGATTTTACAAGTGTTGAGATATTCAATATGACACATGTTAGATAAGTTTTCTTAAAATTTCAGAGCTGTAAGAGTTATAGTTTAAGGGAAAACTTATCTAATATGTGTCACATTGAATATCTCAGTCTCTCAATATCTCAATTTTATGCTGGATCAGCATTTTATGCTCTACTATATTATGATCATAAACCCTGCTACCTGGCGACATAATTATAACCATAAAATGCTCTAAATTATGATGAAACTGCATGCACTATGATGATCCATGCATTCCAAAGAATTTTCACTTTCATGAGCTACAGCAGAAATCTCTAATACGGAGTCTCTTTCTCAAATTTTGTTCTAGCTCTTATTCGAAAACTAGCATATATAAATGCCTGATATTTGGCATTTACAGTTTATTTGTAACGCTGAAACTATCTTTTAAGTTGAATTCATTCTAAGTGAGATACTTTTAATTTTCACTCGAACACCCATGTGTATATTATATGTTTCATCGCCAAAAAGTTAAGATAGGTATTCGAATGAAAATTAAAAGTACCTGGGATGAATTCAACTTCAAATATAGTTTAAACATTATAAATAAAATGTACAAGCCAAATATCAGGCATTTATATATCATAGTTTTATGAATTTTCTTACAGGGCAACGATAGACAAAAACTGAAAGTGCGCATCAACTTTTTCAAACCAATACACAATGCAAATTAAATTGTATTAATTTGCATTCATACTATGTTAGAGCAGGACATTTTAAAGCAGTATGCAAAATTTTGGAGCTCTAACTCTAAAGTTAAAGAGAAAACCTGCAGAATACAAAATTTCAGGGCTTTTAGTGCTATATAGTACTGACAGCTTTGAAACTTTAGTACATAGAGCTATAATTATTTATTTAGTACATAGAGTATAAGAGTTAAAGGAGATTTTAAGGAAAATGACGAATAAACGTAAATAAAGCAAATTAACTTTCTTAAATCGTAATTTTTAGGGCTTATAACTCAATTTTTTCTAGAAATAGACTTCCTTTTTTAATTCTACACAAAATTTATATAAAAAATGATGTATGGGATGTGATTTAGGCACGGTTTGCTATCGTAGGGATGAACCGATCCAGGCATGTCAGTAAATGCAAAAATCGAAAAAGTTAAAAAAACTTTGTGAAAAGCGGCACTATTAAGAGGCATTCTATCGGACTCTGCCGGGTATATGTGGTGGTTTTAGGTGATAAAGAAGCAATCTGGGGGGAGGGACGGTCGATTTGCCCAAATCGGGAAATAAGGGACACCCTAATATATGTACATCTATATACTATACTTTTCTTAAATTCATCATTTCAGTTTACAATACACGAAAATTGAGCCTTCCAGTTAATCTGGAGAAAAACTTTTTTTTTAAACTAAATTACGGTCTGCTTATAAAACAAATATATTAAATAATAAAAAAATAATTAGTTCAAAATAAGATATCTAGAGAGGGCAAAGAGACTGGTGAACTTGAAAGCGGGGCAGGCGGTCGTGATCGTGGACGCGGTCTCAGGGTTGGCCGCGAGCAAGGAAACCAGGCTGCAGGAGATGATGTAACCGAAGAGGACGAAGAGGTTGGTGAACCTGGAAGGGGACAAGGCGGTCGTAGGTGTGGACGTGGCCAAGCCCAAGTTGGAGGTTTGTTTACAATAATATTAGATAGTTACTGCGGTTCATAATGAAGTTTATTATTTATTTATTATAGAAAATATAAATTTACATTGAAAATCGAAAATTTTTTATTAAGGCAATACAAATGACCTATGCATACGGAAAGTAATTTACTAAAATGTATTAGATTTAATGTAGTTTATTATTGTTCGCATTATACTAATCATAACAACGAATTGGACTAAAAACTTGTATAATATACAATTTTGTAGTATTTGTATAATATTTGACTTGTTATTTATTGCACATTGAAATGTAAGCTTATATAAATATAATTTTATATTACAGGCAATGCACCTCTTCCCGTGTTACCTCGTGGAGCTCTTGAAGGTGATGATGATGGTTATAATAACTGTGGCAATCACGGTAGCAATAACCGTGGCTATTATCGTGGCAGCCGTTATCACAGCAATTATTATCGTCCTAGAGATGGACGATATAATTGGCATTATTGGTCAAGAGACCAAAGGGACGCCGACGAAGATGTACAGAAGGAACTGAAGACTTTAAAAAATGTAAGTTCAAAAAGAATATTTTATATTAAATATTACATCATTGAAATCCCCGACAAGGATTAATACATTCCAGTTTTGTCGCGAAGACAGGTAGCACTCTCGTGGCGAAAAGTAATTCATTAGCATAAGAACTGTGCACTTTGATAATTTAATTCAACTAAATTGAAAGCGTAAATTTTTCCTCGATTTATCGCCAAAACTAGAAAAAACAGTTTATGCCGATATCGGACTTCAGAAAAGATCTGAAATTTTCACAGTACACAGTTCTTATTGTGTATTACTTTTTGAAATTGTAAAAATCGGTGTCCGACATTTAGAAAATGAGAAATCTATCAGTGCTATGAGTGCAAAATATACTGGTCTTCGAAAATATGTTACTTGTCGCGAGATTGTGTAATATGCTAGCTTTCGTGTTGTAATAACATATAATTTATAATTATTATAATTTTACAGCAAGTGTATGAATTATACGAAACAGTAAAAAATCAGCAGGAGCATCGGTACCGGTAGTAGCATCGGCACCACCAGAAGTACCGGTAGTACCAACATCATCTCCAGCAGCGCTGCCAACAGTTGCGCCGATACCTGCACTACAAGCTCAATTACAACAAGCATCGATAATTCCATGGAATTTACAAATGCCTGGGAAAATGTATGCTCAAATTCCTACTCTCTTACCCGGACAAGTGCCTTTAAATTTGAAGGTTCTATATGAATTTCTTGCTACACAAAATGCTCAGAGCTCCTGGCCATATGGCCGTATGTAAAAATTCAGTAGCACTATTATACAATGTGGTTTCATGATTCTTAAAAATAAAATTTTTACGAAATCTTCTCACGGAAATAATTATTGCATAAGGCATAAAATAAAAACCAGCGAGCTTCATGATAAATTATAATAAACATATAAAAAATTTATTTTACTAAATTTAACAGATATATTTATCAAATAATAACAAGTACTGCAAACCTTAAACTTATCAATTAGAGCCATTTCAGATTATATCAATCGATTTGTTCGATATTATATCAACTAATCGCTGTGTAAAATTGATTGGTTTGACCTTCGAAAAAGATATCTGTAGCTGTTGCTGCTGTTGCTGCTTTTGTCCCGTGGACTTGTATTTATGACAGGGGATCGTCAAAGCTCCAGGGGGCGGGTTCAAGTCCCTTACAAAAAAAGTGCAGCCGAAACTGCAGCCTAGTATGCATATTTTCTGCATACTTTCTGCAGAAGGTTCTACAGAAAGTATGCAGAAAATGTGCATGCTAGGCTGCAGCTTTGGCTGCAGATTTAGTTGCAGACTTTTCTCGTAAGGGGTGGTCTTCTGTCCATTATATCTCAGGCCTAAACCTTATAATTTAAAGGTCTTACTTGATAAGCATCGTGAATTTATATTTGAGCACTAGGTACTCAAGAATTTATGCTCTTCCCC
This sequence comes from Muscidifurax raptorellus, assembly GCA_020010945.3. Taxonomy (NCBI): domain Eukaryota; kingdom Metazoa; phylum Arthropoda; class Insecta; order Hymenoptera; family Pteromalidae; genus Muscidifurax; species Muscidifurax raptorellus. The sequence goes on from JAHUUD020000047.1 coordinate 123,867, forward strand.
CGCAGACCGAAGTCAGGTTGGTGCATGTCTAAAAAAGCTATGTTCATTGTTTTGTATCTGCTTTTTACAAGTATTGTTGCAGAACAGTACAATGAAGCCTAAATTAGTGCTTACAAAATGTGGCAACCAACGATTAATCGATGCATACTCTATGGGGAGAGAGCCACTAGTTCTGCGCTGCTACTGCTCTTGCCCCGTAGACCTTTATTTCTAACAGTGGGTAATCTATATTGTTCTTTTAAACATATGCTTTTCGCATCGTATTGGCCCAATTCGAGTTCTCCAGACGAAGATCCAATCAAAAAATGGTTGGGAGTGAGCGTCTCGTTATCTCGCGGATCTAAAGATACATGCGTGAGCGGTCATGAGTTGACAGAATGTTCAACTCCCACAAGGACTGTAATTAAGACTTCTTCACTAGACGCGCGCTCACGCAGTATGGCACGTAATGATGTTACGTTAACGGAACGAATCAATTTCTCCCACGCGCCACCCATATGTGGAGTGTCAGGGGGGTTCAAACGCCATTCTATGCGTCTAGTCAAAGCTGTGTCTGCGATTTTGGTATTGTCTATCTCTCTAATCACATTTTTCAATTCTTTGCTCACCCCTCGGAAGTTAGTCCCGTTATCGCTGTAAACGATCAACGGCGTACCTCTTCGAGCGACCTATCTCAGCAATGCCATAATCGCAGAACTCGTGCTCAAACTATGGGCGAGTTCTAGGTGAATTGCTCTAGTCGTGAGGCAGGTGAACAATACTCCCCACCTTTTTTCTTTGCGCCTACCTATCTTTACCTCCATTGGTCCAAAATAGTCAACACCGCAGTGACTAAAGGGCCTCGCTTGAAATACATAATCGACATATCATACACTTACTTATAAGTGATCTCAAACAATTTCTAAGACCGACAATGTAACATTTTTGACGCAACTCGTTCATTATCGTCTCTTTATTCCCATGCTAATATTTTCGGTGATATTCAGCTATAAGCATCCTAGTAGCAAAATGTTATTTTTTTCAAGAATAATCGGTCAGTTATTAAAAATCTCTGAGTGTGCCAAAGTTGCTCTTCCGCTCGCTCTCATAATACCGCATTCATTTAATAAGGCATCAAATTCGCTAATTTACTACCCCTATTTACTTCTTTGCCTTTAGCCAACGTACGCGTCTCGGACGCGAAACACTCCGTCTGTATCACACGGTACCAGTAGTTTTCGCATTCTTCGAGGTTTACCGCCGTGATACTTTTACAAAAGACTCTCTTACGTTTGCCACGTTTACGCCGCTTGCGCTTGATATTACTAGGCCTACGATAGATTTTCCAGCGGTCAAAAACTTTACGTGTCCTTCGCGCATGCACTAGAAGTCCCCGCCATCCCGCCAGTCTCGTCGTGAGCGATAATTCGTTTAGTGTTATCGTTATCGTTGTCACGAGGACGGAGGCTTTTTTCAATTCTAATTTATCTATCGAAGCCTTTTCTTCTTTGTTAAGTGTTCTTTCAACGGGCCACTGATTTTCTACGCGATTCAAAAATTCAGAACCCAAAAACCATCGATCGTCACTACGCAAGGTATTTTTCGCACAGCGCGTCGCGTCGTCGGCAGGATTTTGAGCTGAGGGAACCCAACGCCATTCAGTGACTTGCGTAAGCTCCGCGATTTCTCCAAGTCTATGCGCGACAAACATTTGTCTCGTCCGCGGTTCGGATCTAATCGAGCAAATAACCGTGGCTGAATCAGACCAAAACACACGCCTCGAGATTTTAATAGTAAGTTCATCTTCCATGAATTTACTATTAAAATCCGTGGCATCGACAGCGGTTTCAAAGGCGCGACTCTACTTTTCGACGTTATCAACGATATATGAGCTTTATCGTTGTCGGTTGCAAAGCGTAAATAAGCAGCCGCGGCGTACGCCGTGATGCTCGCGTCACAGAATACATGTAACTCGGCTACTGAATCCTGCGCGTTTAATGGAGAGAAACAACATGGTACGTGACACTCTTTTATTTCTTCCAGTTTATCAATCCACGATAACCACGTCGCCAATTCCTCATCTCGAATTTGCTTGTCCCAATTGACTCCGCTTCGCCAGATTTCTTGCATGAGCAATTTTGATTTTAACGTGAAAGGCGCGAGGAGACCGAGAGGATCGAAAACTGACATGACGACACGAAGGACTTCTCGTTTCGTCGGTTTTTTATCGTCATTTAAAATTAATTTGGAAATTTTCGCGAACTCTACGTTAAACCGTAAAACATCTTTTTACGGATCCCAAAACAAGCCTAAAACTCTTTCTCCTTCCCGATCGCATAATCGCATCTCCCGGCCGTCCGTCGATTGTACACACTCCGCCCTTTCTCGCAAAATTGTCGTGTCATTGCTGGCCCACCCATGCATTTCGAATCCGGCCTCCAAATTTATCATAACAACGTCTTTAACAAGTTTCACGGCTTACCATTCTGTTTTTCTACTCGTCAAAAATTCATCCATGTAGCTGTCGTCGATAATGCTTTCACTTGCGTCCGTATGGCTTTCCACGAACTGCTCAGCATTTCGTTTTTTATATAAATCGCGTAACAAGGCGACGATTTCGCACCAAAAATAAAAGTTGTCATTTCGTAAACATCGGGCTCGCGTTGCCTGTCATCCCCTCGCCAAGGAAATCTTTGCGTTCCTCGATCGCTTTCTATCACTTTAACAGGTAAAAGCAAATCGGAGATATCGGCTTTTACGGCTTTTTTGAACTACCTGAATCAAATCAATATACCGAGTAAAGATTTTAATAGGTCGGGACCCGCTTCTAATAAATCATTCAGACTTAGCTTTCTCTCTTTCGTATCGTACTCCCTTTTCTCATTCTTTGTTCGAGTTTTCGTGCCCGCGTCTAGTATAAACCGAACCTTGTTAGGCTTATTCACGTTCTGTACACCAAAGTGCGGCAGATACCAAATCCTCGGTCTTTCGATCGACAAGTCTGCTTTTACGGCATATCCGAGATCTATAAAACGCTGCACTTCCTTATAGTACATACGCGCATAATCAGATATTCGATCAAATCTTTTTTCCGTCAATATTAATCGCGCGCGAGCAGCCCAATAACCGTCAACATTCGGCGGAACATCCGATTTCCAGAAAAGCCCGGTTTTCTCAAAATTTGCCCTTTTTACGGCTTGTTCTCTGAAGAATTTTCAGAGCGCGTTCTTGGCCGCTTCGTTTTTTAGCATTTATGTTCACACCGATAGATTCTATTTCGAAATATTGTTTGATTGGACAGTCGAGCGCAATTTCCATTTCGAGAGTTTCGGTTTCGCCGAGAGCGTCCGCATTAGCCGACGCGTACGTGTATTGCAATATTTTTAGCAAAACGGAATTATCTAGTCAAATCTGCGGAGGCGCGTCATGAGACGTGCGACGTGCTGCCTCCCAGCAGCGCGCACGCAACTCTTGTGTCTCTTATGCGCCCGATTTATTTTTATTGTCGAGGGATTCGACGTGATCACTTTCGCTTGGGAGAGCTGGGAAAGAGAAGGGAGAATAATAACTACGAATTTTCAATAAATAACACTGTATTTCGCCCAACCCCTCCCTCCCAACGTGGTGGCTATGGAAGCCTCCCACGCGTTGCACAGCCTTGCAGGGCCTTCTCGTTCTGGCTACTACGCGCAGGCTCGGCGCTGTCCCGGTGCGTAAGCACCTAGTAAGCCGCCAGCTAACCTCTCTCGACATGCTCTCTCGCCGGCCGCACTCACTCACTCTACCCCTCTCTCTCTCTCTCTCGCGCACACGCACGCGCGCCCGACTCGCGTTAGCACTTTCCTCAGCGCAACGAAGCACTGGGTCAAAGTACGACCTGCCGTACCGCGTGCACTCACTCGCCGTCTCTCTATCTCTCTCTCTCTCTCCCTCTCTCTCTCTATCTCTCTCTCTCTCTCTCTCTCTCTTTCTCTCTCTCTCTCTCTCTCTCTCTCTCTCTCTCTCTCGCTCTCGCAAGCCCCGCACTGCTTGCGTACGTCCTCGTGTGCCCGTCATCTCGTCTATCTTTTCTGTTTACATTGTTATCGCTATTCAGTGCGCTTGTCGCGGCATTGAGATTAACATCAAAAATTCCGGCGGCTGCGGCGAGTTCTGCCTCCTTATACAAAAAGTCACTCAGTTTTTCTAACGCGGAAGTTGATCCCACAACAATAGGAGCGTATCAATTGTACTCGAATTTCAAAGCCGAAGGCAGCTTGTTTGCGACGAGCTTGCATATTTCCGGGCTATATAAATATCCTGTCACATCTAGAGACTTAAAGGCAACGATCGCGTTTCTAAATTTCGTCGCGAACTGAGTCAATGTCACTCTGTCCGAATCAATTGCCAGCAAGCCTTGTAAATCATTTGCGATCTTTCCTGCTACCGTGGTTTTTTAACCGTAGTGTAACTCGAGAGTACGCATGACGGTATCAGCATCGTGGCACGTGGCTAGCAACGTACTAACAACCTCGCGGGCTTCGCCTTTCAAAGCTTGAAACAAGATCGATTTACTAAACGCGAGTTTACTTCACTCATCGACGCTTCGCGCACTGAATTTAGCGTTTTTCCGAGGATATCCGCAAATCGCTCGTTCGCGTCATTTACATTAAAATTCGAATTACTCATATTCGCAGTTTCTCTATCTCTTGGTCCTGTCTGGTGTTTCGTGCTATTGGCCCAGGGCTGTTGTGTCCGCATGCCGCTGTTGACCGTGAATTGCCTCGGAGTCCTCTCACGCAAACGGAAGCTTGGCGGGACGCCCTCGCCGACGTTGTTGAAGCCTCCAGGCTCGCCGAAGTCAATGTCGCTCTCGGCCTCGCTGCTCTCCTCGCCTGGAGGCCCGTTGTTTAGGACGATCGCCTCTGCGTCGATGGGATGGTACGGTCGGCACCCAGCCTCCAAGGCCGTCCAGCCTCCCGCCCCGTCCCTCTCCGTGCTCTGCGCAGAAGTCCTGGTGACACGCCTTGGATTTTGTCCCTCACCCAGGGCAGGCAAGATCTCCTCGAGCAGGTCGATAGGGACGGCCTTCCTGGACCCTTTGGTTGGAGGCTTGGATTGAGCCAGGGCACGTTGTCTCTTCGGTGCCATTTTCACTCGTCAATAAACACAGTGAAATTTAAAAAAAATTAGTCGCTTTTCTCAGAGCACCGTAGTTTATTTTAATCCCAGCTAATCCGGAAGAATTCTCGGGTTTCAATTTGTATTTGACTAAAGCTGGGTTCAAAATAAATTGAGGTGTTTTAAAGAAAGGTCACTTTATTGGACTTAGAAAATTATAACGAAGATTAGTTACTCGCTCAACTGTCGCCCCTCTACTCAATCATACTTTGGAGAAACCCCCGATATCGCCGTCCTTTGCTTCTCCAAAGCGCGCTTTTTCTCGCAGCCTTTCGGCCCGAATCCTGACCATCGTCAGGGGGCGGATTTTTTTATATCCTCAATTTTTACTTCTTCGAAAATTCCAGATTTTCCGCCCGGAAAACCACCCTCACGAGATTACAGCTTTCGAAAACCAAGTTTTCCCGGCACGGAACTGTGGCTCTCGTGAAGGTGAGTTTTCCAGTTCACGAACAATCTCGGATTTTCCCGGCTCAGCACGGCATATTTCTCAGCAACAGTTTGGAGCACAGATACGTACTAATATTATTTTAAGACAGTAATATTATTTATTTAAATATTAAAAATCGCGTTTGTGCACGCTACATCTGATTCTAGACTTAGTCAAATACCATTTTGTATTTGACTAAAGCTTTGTAGTAGCAGCCGGAGGTTCGAGGGGGTAGCGTGTACGTAGCAACCTCGACTTCGGCGAGCCTGGAGGCTTCAACAACGTCGGCGAGGGCGTCCCGCCCAGCTTCCGTTTGCGTGAGAGGACTCCGAGGCGATTCACGGTCAACAGCGGCATGCGGACACAACAGCCCTGGGCCAATAGCACGAGACACCAGACAGGACCAAGAGATAGAGAAACTGCGAATGTGAGTAATTCGAATTTTAATGTAAATGACGCGAACGAGCGATTTGCGGATATCCTCGGAAAAACGCTAAATTCAGTGCGCGAAGCGTCGATGAGTGAAGGAAACTCGCGTTTAGTAAATCGATTAACGACTGCGAAGAGTCTGCCTACCTTTTTGGGTGATCCTTTAGAGTGGTTACATTTTAAAGAAGCTTATAAACTATCGGGAGAATTAGACGGTTATAACGATCGTGAGAACATGTCACGATTGTTTCAAGCTTTGAAAGGCGAAGCCCGCGAGGTTGTTAGTACGTTGCTAGCCACGTGCCGCGATGCTGATACCGTCATGCGTTCTCTCGAGTTACACTACGGTAATAAAACCACGGTAGCAGAAAAGATCGTAAATGACTTAGATGGCTTGCCGGCAATTGATTCGGACAGAGTGACATTGACTCAGTTCGCGACGAAATTTAGAAACGCGATCGTTGCCTTTAAGTCTCTAGATGTGACAGGATATTTACATAGCTCGGAAATATGCAAGCTCGTCGGAAACAAGCTGCCTTCGGCTTTGAAATTCGAGTACAATTGATACGCTCCCATTGTTGTGGGATCAACTTCCGCGTTAGAAAAACTGAGTGACTTTTTGTATAAGGAGGCAGAACTCGCTGCAGCCGCCGGCATTGTTGATGTTAATCTAAATGCCGCGACGAGCGCACTGAACAGCGATAACAATGTAAACAGAAAAGATAGACGAGATGTACGAACATGCGCGGTATACGCAGCGCAAGATGTAAGCGAGCCGAGCGATAATCGGAGAGAAAAAGATTATACAAGAGCGCGTGACTGCATGATTTGTATGAAAGGAAGACATTTTCCATCGGAGTGTACGACGTTTGCGCAAGATGCACTGAATAAACGCTGGAGCACTGCGAGAAACCTCCGATTGTGTTTTGGTTGTTTGAAAACCGGCCATACGAAAAGCGCTTGTAGAAATGCAAAATGTGCGGTATGTGCGAGGCCGCATCATACCTTGTTGCATCATAGCCCAACACAAAGGTATGAAAATTCGAATTCCTATGGTGGGCGATCAGGTTCCAACCCACGCAACGCTTCTGAGTGTGCCAATGTTGCATCTACGTCTCATAACGCGCCTCCGCGGATCTGACTAGATAATTCCGTTTTGCTAAAAATATTGCCATTACGCGTGGTCGGCGCGCGACACTCTAAAAACACGTTCGCTCTATTGGACAGAGGGGTTACTGTTAGTTTAATCGATCAAGATCTAGCTCGCGATCTGGGATTGAGAGAGTCGCGAACAGACGTGACGTTAGTCGGGATAAATAATAAAAAGCCTCGATGCCAAATTGTGAAAAGGTAGATTTTGACGTAGTAGGCGCGCTCGGTAAATATCGTGTTAAATGTGCGGTAACCGCGAAAAATCTCAAACTCCCGACGCAAACAATCTCCGAAGATCTTGTTAAGACATTGAATAATCAAGAAAACAGTATTAAAGTGGATCCGCCTTATCAAGCACGGGTTAAAATATTAATAGGCCAAGTCAATTGGAGATTGATCGTGACGAGAGATTTTAGAGAAGTCGCCGACACGGATTTAGTGATATCGCGATCGTTACTCGGTTGGGCTTTCCATGGCATGGCGCGTCATATTTCCAAACAGACGCGCACGCCGCTTTGTCTCGCGAACATGTACGCGTCGGCTAATGCGGACGCTCTCGGCGAAACCGAAACTCTCGAAATGGAAATTGCGCTCGACTGTCCAATCAAACAATATTTCGAAACAGAATCTATCGGTGTGAACATAAATGCTAAAAAACGAAGCGGCCAAGAACGCGCTCTGAAAATTCTTCAGAGAACAAGCCGTAAAAAGGGCAAATTTTGGGAAACCGGGCTTTTGTGGAGATCGGACGTTCCGCCGAATGTTGACGGTTATTGGGCTGCTCGCGCGCGATTAATGTTGATGGAAAAAAGATTTGATCGAATATCTGATTATGCGTGTATGTACTATAAGGAAGTGCAGCGTTTTATAGATCTCGGATATGCCGTAAAAGCAGACTTGTCGATTGAAAGACCGAGGATTTGGTATCTGCCGCACTTTAGTGTACAGAACGTGAATAAGCCTAACAAGGTTCGGTTTATACTAGACGCGGGCACGAAAACTCGGACAAAACATGAGAAAAGGAAGTACGATACGAAATAGAAAAAGCTAAGTCTGAATGATTTATTAGAAGCGGGTCCCGACCTATTAAAATCTTTACTCGGTATATTGATTTGATTCAGGTAGTTCAAAAAAGCCGTAAAAGCCGATATCTCCGATTTGCTTTTACCTGTTAAAGTGATAGAAAGCGATCGAGTACGCAAAGATTTCCTTGGCGAGGGGATGACAGGCAACGCGAGCCCGATGTTTACGAAATGACAACTTTTATTTTTGGTGCGAAATCGTCGCCTTGTTACGCGATCTATATAAAAAACGAAACGCTGAGCAGTTCGTGGAAAGCCATACGGACGCAAGTGAAAGCATTATCGACGACAGCTACATGGATGAATTTTTGACGAGTAGAAAAACAGAATGGTAAGCCGTGAAACTTGTTAAAGACGTTGTTATGATAAATTTGGAGGCCGGATTCGAAATGCATGGGTGGGCCAGCAATGACACGACAATTTTGCGAGAAAGGGCGGAGTGCGTACAATCGACGGACAGCCGGGAGATGCGATTATGCGATCGGGAAGGAGAAAGAGTTTTAGGCTTGTTTTGGGATCCGTAAAAAGATGTTTTACGGTTTAACGTAGAGTTCGCGAAAATTTCCAAATTAATTTTAAATGACGATAAAAAACCGACGAAACGAGAAGTCCTTCGTGTCGTCATGTCAGTTTTCGATCCTCTCGGTCTCCTCGCGCCTTTCACGTTAAAATCAAAATTGCTCATGCAAGAAATCTGGCGAAGCGGAGTCAATTGGGACGAGCAAATTCGAGATGAGCAATTCGCGAAGTGGTTATCGTGGATTGATAAACTAGAAGAAATAAAAGAGTGTCACGTACCATGTTGTTTCTCTCCATTAAACGCGCAGGATTCAGTAGCCGAGTTACATGTATTCTGTGACGCGAGCATCACGGCGTACGCCGCGGCTGCTTATTTACGCTTTGCAACCGACAACGATAAAGCTCATATATCGTTGATAACGTCGAAAAGTAGAGTCGCGCCTTTGAAACCGCTGTCGATGCCACGGATTTTAATAGTAAATTCATGGAACATGAACTTACTATTAAAATCTCGAGGCGTGTGTTTTGGTCTGATTCAGCCACGGTTATTTGCTCGATTAGATCCGAACCGCGGACGAGACAAATGTTTGTCGCGCATAGACTTGGAGAAATCGCGGAGCTTACGCAAGTCATTGAATGGCGTTGGGTTCCCTCAGCTCAAAATCCTGCCGACGACGCGACGCGCTGTGCGAAAAATACCTTGCGTAGTGACGATCGATGGTTTTTGGGTCCTGAATTTTTGAATCGCGTAGAAAATCAGTGGCCCGTTGAAAGAACACTTAACAAAGAAGAAAAGGCTTCGATAGATAAATTAGAATTGAAAAATGCCTCCGCGCTCGTGACAACGATAACGATAACACTAAACGAATTATCGCTCACGACGAGACTGGCGGGATGGCGGGGACTTCTAGTGCATGCGCGAAGGACACGTAAAGTTTTTGACCGCTGGAAAATCTATCGTAGGCCTAGTAATATCAAGCGCAAACGGCGTAAACTTGGCAAACGTAAGAGAGTCTTTTGTAAAAGTATCACGGCGGGAAACCTCGAAGAATGCGAAAACTACTGGTACCATGTGATACAGACGGAGTGTTTCGCGTCCAAGACGCGTACGTTGGCGAAAGGCAAAGAAGTAAATAGGGGTAGCAAATTAGCGAATTTGATGCCTTATTTAGATGAATGCGGTATTATGAAAGCGAGCGGAAGAGCAACTTTGGCACACTCAGAGATTTTTAATAACTGACCGATTATTCTTGAAAAAAATAACATTTTGCTACTAGGATGCTTATAGCTGAATATCACCGAAAATATCATCATGGGAATAAAGAAACGGTAATGAACGAGTTGCATCAAAAATATAACATTGTCGATCTTAGAAATTGTTTGAGATGACTTATAAGTAAGTGTGTGATATGTCGATTACGTAGAGGCAAGCCACGTCAGCCGTCAATGGATGCATTACCAGCTGGTCGTCTCGCATTTCAAGCGAGGCCCTTTAGTCACTGCGGTGTTGACTATTTTGGACCAATGGAGGTAAAGATAGGTAGGCACAAAGAAAAAAGGTGGGGAGTATTGTTCACCTGCCTCACGATTAGAGCAATTCACCTAGAGCTCGTCCATAGTTTGAGCACGAGTTCTGCGATTATGGCATTGCAGAGATTGGCCGCTCGAAGAGGTGCGCCGTTTCAACCCCCCTGGCGCTCCAAATATGGGTGGCGCGTGAGAGAGATTGATTCGTTCCGTTAACACTTTATTACGTGCCATACTGCGTGAGCGCGTGCCTAGTGAACAAGTCTTAATTAAAGTCCTTGCGGAAGTTGAACATTCTGTCAACTCACGACCTCTCACGCATGTATCTTTAGATCCGCGAGATAACGAGGCGCTCACTCCCAACCATTTTTTGATAGGATCTTCGTCTGGAGAACACGAATTGGGCCAATACGATGTGAAAAGCATATGTTTAAGAAAACAATAAAGATTATCACAAAGCTTTGCCGATGCTTTCTGGAAGTGTTGGATACGTGAGTATTTGCCAAATTTGATTCCTCGACAAAAGTGGAAAAAATACTCACGTATCCAACGCTTCCAGAAAGCATCGGCAAAGCTTTGTGATAATCTATATTGTTTTCTTAAACATATGCTTTTCTCATCGTATTGGCCTAATTCATCATCCGTAATATTATCTGTGAATTTTCATAGTATTTGCAGGTCTTTTGTTGCTGTAAAGTTATAAATTTTTATTTTCTTTATTACCTCATTTCTGTACACAAGATGCCAGCTCAACCAGTTATATCACGTTCTCGAATTTTTGACGTACTTCAGAATTTACAAATTTTCGTTGCTAATGGCAACTTAAGGGGACAAACCACCTTTGAATTTTCAAAAAATCGAATTTTTTATTTCTTATTTTTATAGGAAATTTTCCGTAGAATACGATTCTGAAGTCAAATTGTTCAAAAAAAAATTTGTTGGTAAAGTTTTAAGCAAAATTTGTAAACCACCTTTTTTACTGAATATCAATAAAATTTGATTTTTTTCGATTTTATATTTCTGTTATATTTTTTCTTTTTTAAGACCAAGTGTGAAATAAATTTTATTTAATAATATAAAAAGTAGCCTTTTTTACCATTACATAGATATATGTTATTGTTTATAATGATTTATAACATAGTTTTTTATATATAATTTTATTCAATTTTAAAAAATATTATGAATGTTCAAACACTGACAATTTTATGTAAACATGATATTGGAACTCGCTTGCAGGTGAGATTGAAAGGGTTTTCGAACTACCTTCACGTAGCTCGAATTCGACTATGTTCACACAGCTTATTGGTATGTGTTGATAAACACAGCTGATATTTACATACTGATATTACTAAAAATATTTTAAATTATACGTTATTTGTTTTAAAGGTGACAATTTTAAACAAATCCGTTTTTAGAATTAATTTGTGTATTTTTTTTTTCTTGAAAATTTGTGTTTGTGTGTGTGTAGTGCAGCAAAATTTGTGCAAAATGTCTTCGAGGGATAAGAAGGGAAGACTTCAAAGTACTCATCCTGACAGTAAGTATTCTCAAAAATTAATCAAAAAGACCAAGACCCTCTACCAGTGCAAAAAACTTAAAAGTGCAACAGTGGTCAAAGACTCTATTAGTAATACAAGAATTTTAGCATACAATAAGTGCAACGGTAAAGTGACATTTAGTGAGTCTGATGTACAAGGCTTCGGGTTCAAAGTTGATATTGTGTGTGTAAAGTGTAAGCAGATTGCTTCAATCAATTTAAGTGAAAAAGTTGGACCAAGAGTGGCTTGCTGGTTCTCAAGATTGGTGTATATATAGCTGTGATCTGTTTCAATGATGGACGCACAGGATTTCTGAATATTATGAGGAAGTTTGACATCAGCCCAGGATGTGCAGCAGTGGATTAGACCAATACGAGCATCGATGCCAGACTCTTTCATGCAGAAAGAAAAACATTATACAGTACCGTAGAGGCCCGGACTATCAGAAGAAGAACACGAGAAGGAATCCTAGAGGAATCATATGCAGCAGGAGCCCACTAAGGTATTGATTATAAATGTATTTATTATAAATCTTGATTTTAACTAATGATTATATTTTTATTGCCACTAATTTGTATTTATTATATAATTTATTTAATATTTATTTATTTAGTTCCTAAATTATATTTATTCCCTCTAAAATGTAAATTTTTTATTTTATTCTTTGCAGAGCTGGCATGAGCCGTCTCTGTCAAAAGTGACAGGTGAGTTTATGGATGTGTAGCAGACTCAATAAATGACTACAATGCTTTGTCTATGTGACAAAGAAAAAGATAAGTATTATTAACTGAGTTAAGTGTGATAAGTGCAGTGTACTTAAATTTCTAATTTTTGTGTTTTTTTCTGATTTCAGCTCATGCAACAACAAAAGAGCGATTCAACCCAAGCCAACCGTGGAATATTGGTGCCAACTGGAGGATACGCTTATCTAATGCATTAGAAAGAGGAGATAAGATCCTGAACATATTAGATAAGCATTAATTATAGCTAATATAATTGAAATCTTAATTGTTAAATATCTCATAATATTATATTCCAAGGGAACGCATGGTTGGATTGCGCTCAAATTTTGTGGAGATACTTATTAGAGGAGTACTTTCAGTATGAGCGGAGGGATTTTGAATTGAACGAGTAGAATTGATTCAACACTAATAAAAGTGATAAAATTATTGCAAAATAAATGTAATATTGCAATTATTTAAACAAAAATATACTTCTACTAGCTCAAATAAAAATTCCTCCGTTCATACTGAAAGTACACGTATAAAGAGTATGTCCACAAAATTTTAGCCCAATCCAACCATGCGTACACTTTGAATCTTACGGACAGTGAAAAAAGTCATCGAAACTAGTCTGCTTTGCCAGGGAGGCATATCAAGTTGAAATATAATAAAAATTTAGATATTTAATGTTTATTGTAAGTACTTTTATAGGAAAAGACTCTTTTTCAATTATATTTTAAAATTAAAATCTAATATCGAATTTTTTGTTTCAGATTTTAAAGGTGGTTTGTCCCCTTAAAGAAAGAAAGTGATCAAGTATGGATTAAAGCACATTTGCATCTACGCAAAATGAAAATACATAATCTTTATATGAAAGCGCTATGATAGGATACTCAATGAGTAAAAGCATATTTTTCTATGCCTTTCTTGTAGAAGTTCGTGGTGAAATCATTTCATTTTTTCAATCAATCAGTGATGAAATGAATAAACTTTTTTTTAATTTCTTCTTTCGACACTGTCTTCGAGATGGTTTTATAGCTCCTTTGCAAATAAGTTATCGGTATTCACATATTATATTGAACTCTCTTTCGCACGTTTTTAATGGTTTATCATTACCTTTATACAATTTGACCTTAGTGACGCAATAATAGACAAGAGTAGACTTAATATTCTAGAAAATGTAGAATCAAATGTAATTATATCAAAATATAATGAATATTTGAAATGTAAAGAAAGTTCAAATGGAACACTTAGTTCTTTGTTGCGGGATAAAAGAAATCCATCTGAACATAACAGTGTAATGAAAAGTACAATTTATTCTTATATCAATAACTTACTATCCAAAGCAATTAAAAAATGCAAAATGATAAGTAAAAATTCAAATTATTTAAATAATGTTAACGCATATTACTGTACAGATTTTATAGAATTTTTTATTGATCTATTGTTGGACTTTACTGTATGGACTATACTTATTATAAATGTGAGCGATGAAATAAGTAGCCTTGTTTATAAGGTAGCATTGCAATATTTAGTTCGCATGAAAGAACATGATGTAATTAAAGACAAGTGTACCTAATTCTTTAGTAATCTGTTAAAAGATGTAAAAAAATCGAATTATAGTTATTTACTGTATGAAGAAAATTGGAAACGCAAGAATTGTATGTTTAATGACCATAATATTAATTTTGATGAAGCTGAAAACTGTTCTGAAAATGAGAATCCTGAGGGGAATGCAAAACGTACCTAGCAACATTACAGAGACAAAATAAATAAACAATAACGAGAAATTTGAAATGAAAGACAATTCGATTTTAGAAGAAGTTAGCATTGAACAAATGTTACATTAAACTGAGAAATCGTGACAGGTCAATCGATTTGGAATGCGACCAAGATTATTACATGGGGGGCTCAAATCAAATAAATGATAATAATAATATAAGTAACGAAAATCATAACGATTCACTAATCGATCAAGTTAATAATGAAAGCTTCCACAATAAAATAATAAATGAGAATCCTGAGAGAATGCAAAAATGTTACCAATAAAAATTATACAATACGATATAACGTTATACTCTGAAAACTTGACCGATTGCGTAACAATAGATTAAAAAACGGAGATGAAATTTGTTAATACCGCTTATAATACAAATATTCCAAATTCGGTTTGCGAACAGACAGAAGCTGAAAACAGTTGTCTATAAGATGATACTAATGCGTTAATTGAAGACTTTGAAAGTTTTCTAGGTATTAAGTTTACAAATAAATGTGACATAAAGTTGAGTAATTTACTATTTAATGAAGATTTTCCAAAACAATCAGATTTGAATATCAGTTTACAAAAAAACGAATTGAATGAAACTCAAGAGATAGATAGTAAAGTACCTTCTTTTACAAAGAATTGTAATTCAAATTCTTCTATATTCATAGAACACAATTATTCTCTTACACCAGATAAAAAATTGGATTAAACAAAATAAGAAAAAACTAGGAAAATATACTCAACTATTTGAAGGTGTAAAAGCAGCCCATGAAGAAGATTGCAATGAGAAGAAAAAGGACGTTGTTATCCGTAATGCGGTAGGTCAGGAACCCAAAATCATAAACAACAAAATATATAAAATAAACTCATCGGCGTTTGATGCTATAGCAGAGTCATTTATTTTTGCGTGTGTAAGGTTCTGATTTACTATGCTGAACCGCGCAGTAATTCTATATACAAATAATTATTTATTTGAGTATAGGTGAACTAGCCTTGACTCGAGAGTCTTCTGTTACTATTAAGTAGGTTATGATTCTAATAAACTGTCTCTTTATGGTACTTCTTTGTTATGACTTTATTTAGATGAAGGCCCAATGCTTTGATACAGATGTTACACAGATGTTTTAATCTAACCTTTATGTTTGTTCTTAATGTTACGTATTTACTTATTTCTATATTGGTTCGACTTACAATCCCGTTCGGACACTACTAGTAGATTGCACGGTCGATGACTGGGCGGTGTTTAGTATTATCCTACACGGATGGTTCCGTGGCGTGTTGAGAGTAAGTTCCTTAACTAAGCTGCCGAAGCTAACGCCAGATAGGATGACGGTCCTTAAGCCTCGTACTGTACCAACTCACGTCCAGAGTATGAAGAATTCCACCGGTTAGCTTCCACGGAGTTTGAGTGGTTTCTAAGCACGCAATAGACGACGCGAAGGACTAAACGGCACTCGTATTCACACACCAGGTCCAGCAGGTACAACACTCGTTGTCCTTGTAAAAAGAGACTTCACAAAAGGCAATATGAGGACTGAGTGCGGGGCTTATAAGGCTTGGCGGATGATCTCAACGTTAGGGTAATAACCAATCACCGATCGCCACCGAAAGTGTCTTACAATATAGGTTGGTGATGGTGCAGAATAAGTAGGTTTTGGGATTGCTGACTCGGGGGTCAGTTGGTTTAATTAGTGGGACGCGTTTGATGTCGTAAACGCAGTTGCGGAAATGCTTACATTGTGATTATCGTCGTATACCTGCGCCTGTACACATACACGCCGTCATACATCATTCTGTATACAGTATATTCATACATATAATTATCTTTTATGAACATGGGACGTTACACCTCCCCCCCCAGAGTATTGCTGTCCCCAGCAATGGGTGCTGGTGCAAAAAGAAAAAAAACGTGCGATGTTCATTCACAATATGTTGTTACATAAGTATGTTGTTTAAGAACTTTTCATAAAGTTAATAATATAATGCTGACATATGCATTATCTCGGAAGATTAATAAGTGATTAAAAGGAAATTTTCGGTATTTTGATCTCTAATCCTAGTTGTAAAATTTTTGTTTTGATTCGATCATAATTGCGATTTTTCGTACTTTATTTACAGGATAACAATGTAAATATAAACAATTTGTCTAACTTTTATTACATTATTAGTTCGGAGACTCTTAATTGCAAAATTACAAAAAGGTTTGGTTCGAATCCGACCATAATTTTTTTTTTTTTTAATTGTTATTACTGTTTTTTTTTTTTTTTTTTTTTCTCATAGGTCGATAGAGTATCCTTAACTAACAATTTAGGTACAAAAATAACAATTTTCGTACTGTAATTTTTCGAGTTACAGGCCTATAAACATTTGATTGTTGCTACTCATTTTTGGGTGTATTTTGACTTCCTAAGGTGCGGTCGAGTGCTAAAAGTCCGAAATTATTATTATTTTGTTAGGTAATGCCAATTGTTGCTAAATTGTTTATTCCGCATGTTGAGTATTTGTATAATATGAACCCTTATGTGGTCTTATTGTAAGTCCGCTAGATTGGAAAGTGCATGTGTGTAGGTATAAGCCTGTATGCAAGTATAACTGGTCTTATGTATACTTATATATATACTCTTACCCGTCTTTATGTACACTGATATATATACTCGCATGTCCATACGTTATGTTCATTTATATATATACTTGCTGTATATATATACGTATAGTATTGACTGCGAGTGTGACGTACTGCATTCCTGGGTGGGTCGCATTCCTGGATGGGTCTTTTTGATTCTTCAAGTATCCGCTCGGTGGCAGGAGTTACTGCGCTTTGGCGCGAACTCGTGCTTTCGTCACGCCTACATATACGCGCGTGCTGTGTAAGTTTCGGCGCGAGCTGACAACACGTGAGCGCGAGTGCATTGGCTTCGGATGGTAGTAGCCGCAATGCTAAGTTCGCTGACAATAGATAGAGATAGACAATAGGCCGAAAATGAACTGCTTATTTTCTTGTTTTGTTTGCCTAATCTTAAGTATTTGTTGTTACGTTTTCTAAGATAATAAATTTTATTTAAAATTTATCTTTAAGTGAAAAAAAATTTCTTTCAAAAATAGAGTTTTATTCCAGTAATTACATTGAACCCACGATCCTATGCTGCTTCCTTTTGCGTAAAAATTAATTACTACCAAAATCATTTAGTCGAAAGAAGGAGAATAATTTGGACATCGGTAAGTTTAAAATACCGTGTCTTGAATTTGTAGTGGTCTTGTCTGGTCTACTCAGCGATAAAATTTCTCTAACTTATCTTTATGCTTTACTATAAGTTTTCCATTAGATGATTCTACTATGACATTACTATTGTCTTTAATTTCTTTTACAAAAAATTTTCCATTATAAAATTTATCTAATTTCCCATATCTGGGTTCCTTTAATACTCTCACTTCGTCTCCGACAGAAATCTGTAAAGGTCTTGCCTTTTTATCATAGTACTCCTTGTTCTTATGTTTTGATTGTATGAGATTATTCCTGGCTACTGTTTGTGCATCTCTCAAACATTCAGTTAGTTCTTGTATGTAATCGTTGTAAGTTTCTAATTCGAATTCGTTCGGCAAACGATTGGGTGTACGGGCTGGTTTGCCGTATACTAATTCATGAGGAGTGTAACCCGTTGATGTATGTACGGATGTATTATACTCATGAATAGCAAAGGGAATTACTTTATCCCAATCTTGTTTGCTTGATGATTTATTTCTTAGAAAGTCTGCTAAGACAGCGTGACTTCTTTCTAAGGATCCATTAGACTGTGGATGGTATGCAGTCGTAGTATTTAATTTAAAATTATAAATTTCGGATAACTGTGACAATAGATTGTTTTGAAAACTGCGTCCTCGGTCGCTTAGAATTATTCTAGGTACTCCAAAATGTACAAAAAGGTGTCGGGTCAAAGCGTCTGCGATTGTAACTGCTTTGATGTTGGGCACTGGTACTGCTATACAAAATTTTGTAAACTGACACTGCATAGTTAGTATATGCACGTTACCTTGCGTAGATTTGCATAAAGGTCCAACTGTATCTATGGCTACTTTATAGAAAACATCACTTGGTGTATCCGTTATTACCATTGGTTCTCTTGTCTTTACTCTAACCAGCTTTTGTTCTTGGCAGATTTCACATTTGCGTACGAAATCATGTATATCTTCTTTCATTCCTTTCCAATAATATCGTTCTCTTATTCTTCTATAGGTTTTTCCCACACCACGATGTCCTCCAAACAAACTATTATGGTAATCGTTCAGAACTACTAACTTGTATTCAGGAGCTAGTATCTTACACTCACCGTAACATATCGTTACTGCTATTTGTAAATTTTTCAGTTTTTCCTTAATTTTATTTAATAATACCCCTCGTGGAAGAGTGTCAGTTAGCTCTCCGCTTCTAGCTAATCTAAAAGACTTTAACTTTTTATTCTTAATTTCATTTGCTAATGTACTTAAACATTTCGATAAATTATCTGGTGTAATTTCGTCTTTTTCTTTATCCGAAATAACTAAACTGAAAATGAATCTTTATCTATTTTGGGTAACTATTACATCACCGATGGTTATCTTGGCCTTCGATAATTCATCGCGATAAATAGCTTCTACGTCAATAAGTAATTTGTTAGTTCTATATGATAAACTTAAATCTTTTGAAATAAAATGTACTATATTATCTTTTAGATATATTATACATTCTCTAGTTTTTAAAAATTTTAATGATTCACTCGAGTTCACATCTGAATCTACATAGTCGAAAAATACAGATGTTGGTGTGTTTCCTAATCTTGGAGCTGTACTGTCATCCTTCGGTTTACTATTTATATAAGAAGTATTATGGTTGTTGGTAAGTGTTCCGCTTGTGGGTGTTATTATTGTTTTTGTCGTTTTAGGTGGATTATTTTGTTTTTTGGGTTTAGATAATTTTTTTCTTAATTCTTCGTTAATCTCATCCTCCGATTCTTCTTCACTATCCTCTTGTTCTATTGTGGAAAGGTGATGCCAATTGGTGTTTTCGGCCATCTCTTCAGTCCAAGCAGTAGAAGATGCTCTAGGTTGTTTTATGGGTGACTTGAAACGAATCGGATTAGACTGACTATCTGCGTATTCTAGCATCCATTCTCTCACAGTGCTGCTGGGGACTATTGCCTGTGAAGCTTCTCCTAGTAACGTAGGTGGTTCTGAACTCGCTTTCTCTCCTTGTTGTAAGGGTGATGAGCTTTCAATATCTTTCATGAGGTCCCAGTTCTCAGTTGGAGTTTCATGATAGAGCTCTAAGAAATTATCCCAGCACATCGAGAGTGGTTGGTTATTTGTAGTCTCGCTTGGGTTTCCATTAGGATTAATCTCTTTTTCCCTTGCACTTTTGTTTAATTCAATGCTAGATAATTCTTGTAGTTCTGAATTATCCATGAGTTGACCTGGCATTGATCGTCTCATAGTAGATTGTAATTTTGGGTTTATTAACTCTTTGTCATCACTTGATGATGAAGAATCTCTAAATTTTGTTTCAATTTCCGGACTAGTTTGTCTAGAATTAGTATTCTTTTTGTTGTTGGGATTTTTACTCTTGTTCTTGTTGGGTTTATTCAATATTATTTCATCAAATTCACTTTCACCTGGATCCTTGTTTGACTTGGCCATAGTAGAATCAGTTTCCTCTTCTGACTCTGTATCTTGGTTCAATAGGTTAGGAAGCAAAGATTTGTTGCTTAGTGGTATTGGTGGAGCATCGGAAGATTCTGCAATACTACTCTCGATTGAGTTGGTTATTTCTGAGTTATCTGTTTCACTCATTGATGGTGGTTCGGAAACTATGGGTTCTGCAAAAACTACTGTTTTCTTTTCTGTAGTGGCTGGTTCGTTCTTCCTCATTCTAAGTCTCTTCGCGATTGTACTTGCTTCTAGGTCGGCTTGCCCTCCCTCCATACCTAAAGGGATAGTGGGGTTATCAAGCTTGATTTATTACTTACGACCCGGTTTCTTTCGATGTTTAACTCCTTCTTTAGAGGTTTCGTTTTCGCTTTGTAGTTGAGTACGATTCTGTCTGGCTAAAGAAGTTTTAGTCGGCTTAGGTAGGATAGGCAGTACTTGTACCTCCCCCCCCCTGTTCTTGTTCATCTTCTTTAATTAGTTGGTCTCTATCAACAGGATTGCGGGAAAGGGCGTCTGCGTTAACATTTAGACGACCAGGTTTATACTTGAAAGTATAGTAATAACCTCGTAATCTCATTCTCCAACGATTTAACCTACTGACTGGATCTTTTAATGATTCAATCCATGTCAATGGTTCGTGATCTCCGTAGACGGTGAAATGCTTACCGTAAAGGTAGTGGCTAAAATACTCTATGGCATTTACTACGGCTAAACATTCTTTTTCTGTGGTAGAATAATTTCGTTCGCATTTGTTGAGAGATCTGGACATATAGGCGATTGGATGTTCTTGACCTGGTTCACCTTGACTTAGGACTGCACCTATAGCTCCATCACTTGCATCCGTAGTTAGAATGAAAGGCTTACTCTCATCCACTGTTGTTAGTACAGGGGCTTCACAAAGTGCTTCTTTTAAGATCTTAAAACTTTGTTCTTGTTCTAATTCCCACTTCCATTTTACGTTTTTGGCTAATAGGGCGTTGATGGGCCCTGCTTTCTCTGAGAAGTTTTCAATAAACCTTCTGTAATAACCAGCTAATCCTAAGAACTGCGGATTTCAGTTTGGTTAGTCGGCCGCGGGTAGTTTTTAACGGCTTCTAACTTCTTAGGGTCCGGTCTTACTCCATTACTGTCGATGATATGACCTAAAGAATTAATTTCTGGTACAAGGAATTGGCATTTATCCATTTGTAGTCTTAAGCCTACCGCTGACAACCTTTCAAACAATTTAGCGATTTTCTCCTCATGTTCTTCGAGAGAATTTGCATAAATCACTATATCATCTAAAAAGACATACATTTCTGATCCTTGTAGACCTGTTAGGACGCAATCCATGAGCCTTTGGAAGGTTGCAGGCGCGTTGGTAAGGCCGAAGGGCATACATAGGTACTCAAAATGGCCGTATTTGGTGTTAAAGGCAGTTTTCTCAACATCCCCAGGGTCAATCTCTATTTGATGGAAGCCCATGGCGAGGTCAAAAACTGAGAAATATTTTGCTCTTCCAATCTGCTCAAGGATTTCCATGATGTTAGGTAGTGGATATGCGTCCTTGATGGTTTTCGCGTTTAACTTTCGGTAGTCAATTACCAACCTGTACTTTTTCTTTCCGTCTGGTCCTGGTTTCTTAGGTACGATTCGAATAGGACTGCAAGATGGGCTCTTTGAATGCCTGATTATACCGGCTTCCAAAAGTTTTTGTATTTGGTTAAAAAGATCGTCATCTAGTCCTGTTGGTCCTCTCTTGTATTTAACTTTGACGGGTTCTTCATCGGTTGTCCTAATCTTATGCTTAACACATGATGTTCTTGGTGGCGGATCTCCTGGCAAATAAAACAGATGAGAATATTCTTTTACGATTTTCTTAATCTGCGTTCTTTCTGGTCTTGTGTGATAGTTGGTTAAAACTTTTTCCAGGATTGTTTTTACGCGGTCTTCTTCGTCTTTTGGTGGTTCCCCTTCTAACGGAAACTCGTAGTCATCCTCCAAGTCATCGTAAAAGTCAAATGCTTCCAATGGCTGTGGAGTAATTTCTATTTCGACTGGGTCAGGTAGAGTATTAGTGGCCATTACATAACAGTAGCCTTTGTTATTTTTAACGGCGGCTTCTCCTATAAAAACTCCTGGGGCGGTATTTATTCGTCTTAAGTAGGCTTGGCCCTTAGCTGAATGTTTAGTTGCGGGAATTCTTATAGGAACTTTTGCTCTGGCCGGTAACTTAAATACAGTTTTACCATTGGATTTAAAACCTTTAGAATTAAAATTCCAATTTACTGTATCTATAGATTCCGGTTCTATCTCGCGTTCGGCATATGGAAATTCAAACTCAGGTTCAATCTGAACTCTTTTTACTTCCGTGTTTCGATATGCTTCCTCTGGATGTTTATCTTCACTAGTTTCTGGTATTAGTTTATGAACGAAGGGAACGGGTGTTATCGGATGACTATCCGTTACTAGTACTCCCTCTCCAAACATGATGTTTACTTTTTCTACAAGTAGAAAAGGGTTACCCAATATAAGTTCCTCTGATAGTGGCGTGCTAGATGGTAACACGTGGAATAAATGGTCCTTTCCTAAGATTTTTAATTTTACAGTTCCTAGAGTCCTTACCTCCTGTGGAGAAATACCTAGTATAAAGATCACGTCATTTTGGTCTACTATAGCATTAGGACCCAATGCATTTTCTTTTACTGCATTGATTTGGGCTCCGGTATCCACTACACATAAGGCTTCTGGAACTGCCAATTGTTCTATTTTTAATTTTATTGTGGGCGAGGATTCGACTCTTGACGTGAGTCGAATAACTTGGGCTGGTTTCCCGACTTGGCTGTGGGGCCGGGACTGGTTGAACGCTGTGGAGTCGTCCCGCTCACTGGTGCGTTCTTCCAGTGAGCGTTGTCCCAGTTTAAATGATTTTTATTTCCACTGCGAAACGGGATTGGCGACTTCGGCTTTTCTCCGTAATAGTCTTGATTTCTGTTAATTGCGGATTCTTGATGGTGACATGGTTCCTGCATTGGGACTGGTCTGTGCGTACACGTTGGTGGATTTTGATGTTGGTAGCCGCCATTTTGAGGTGGGTACCAATATCCGGCTCTCTGTTGATTTTGAAAGTATATATAACATGCAGCACAGTTACAGGGTCTGTAATCCAGATATAATGGTGCCTCTGGTGGTATAACATGTCTTTGTACTGGTGGTCTTACTGGCACCATAGTATTTTCGGTATATTCCCTCTGGAGTATACTTGGATGTTTGATAGGCTCGGGTACTGGCTTTTTATAACTCAATTGTGGTGGTGCGTGTATCTTGCCTCCTTCAAAAGTCATTTTTGGGAAATAGGTGTCATCCCGGTCTATTGAATAAGAAATCTCATTTCTATTATGCGTAGAATCATGAAAATTCACTCTTCTTTGCCCTCCTCTATCTCCTTCCTCATTATTCAATGTTCTTACTTGATGTATACTTTCATATATTTCTCCTGAACCATGGGGTGAATCCCGTGAACCATGTGGACTTCGATCTTGTGTATGACTTACTTGATGATTACGTGGATTGGAGTAATGATTATTATACATGGTTACTTTACCCCGTTCATATTTCGATGCTAACGCGAACGCGTCATCCAGTTTTTCTGGTGCTAACTCGATAATACGGCTTCTCCAACCATCTGGTAATCCATTAATAAATGATTCTAAGGCGATGATTTCGATCTGAGGTTTTAAATGATCTCGCTGTACGTTATTTCCCAGTACTTCCAACGCGGCGTTAATTGCGGCATTAACTAGCGCGTTTATTCGACCGTAAAACTGTCGAATATTCTCTCCCTGCCTCATGGAAGATGATTGAATTTCGTGTAAGTAATAACTATATGTGCGGGGCGGTGCAAAGCAGTCTTTTAAATGCGATTTTAAATCATTCCAAGTTTTAAATGTGCTACCTTCCAAGGCTTGTCTGGCTTTACCCCTTATTTTTGATATAACGATTCTTAAAAAGTGTGCTTCTGAATCTGTAGAAATCATGGTAAAGCAATTATCAACATCTTGTAAGAATTCTTTTAGATTCATGTTCGTTCCATCATAATCTGCAAGATGTTGAGTTGCTCTTTCCACTGCCCGAAAATTATTTGACTCTAATATACTACGTGAAAATTCTAATAATTGTTCTTCTCTTTCTGCCTCTTTAAATCTATAAAATTGATCTAAAGCATTGATTCTTTGTTCTAAGTTGGGTAATCTTAAGATTTCCTCTCTAGTCTGATTAAACGCCATTATGGTTTATTTCGTCTAAAAGTTTCAAAAATACTGACTCTAAATTTCTTCTTAATAATGAAAATTCTAAACGAGACAGTTGGTACTTTAGTAACAATGGCTTAGTTCCCCACCAGGGATGCCATTTGTAAGGTTCTGATTTACTATGCTGAACCGCGCAGTAATTCTATATACAAATAATTATTTATTTGAGTATAGGTGAACTAGCCTTGACTCGAGAGTCTTCTGTTACTATTAAGTAGGTTATGATTCTAATAAACTGTCTCTTTATGGTACTTCTTTGTTATGACTTTATTTAGATGAAGGCCCAATGCTTTGATACAGATGTTACACAGATGTTTTAATCTAATCTTTATGTTTGTTCTTAATGTTACGTATTTATTTATTTCTATATTGGTTCGACTTACAATCCCGTTCGGACACTACTAGTAGATTGCACGGTCGATGACTGGGCGGTGTTTAGTATTATCCTACACGGATGGTTCCGTGGCGTGTTGAGAGTAAATTCCTTAACTAAGCTGCCGAAGCTAACGCCAGGTAGGATGACGGTCCTTAAGCCTCGTACTGTACCAACTCACGTCCAGAGTATGAAGAATTCCACCGGTTAGCTTCCACGGAGTTTGAGTGGTTTCTAAGCACCCAATAGACGACGCGAAGGACTAAACGGCACTCGTATTCACACACCAGGTCCAGCAGGTACAACACTCGTTGTCCTTGTAAAAAGAGCCTTTATAAGGCTTGGCGGATGATCTCAACGTTAGGGTAATAACCAATCACCGATCGCCACCGAAAGTGTCTTACAATATAGGTTGGTGATGGTGCAGAATAAGTAGGTTTTGGGATCGCTGACTCGGGGGTCAGTTGGTTTAATTAGTGGGACGCGTTTGATGTCGTAAACGCGGTTGCGGAAATGCTTACATTGTGATTATCGTCGTATACCTGCGCCTGTACACATACACGCCGTCATACATCATTCTGTATACAGTATATTCATACATATAATTATCTTTTAGAGCATAAAACAAGAGACTGCCAAACAAATAAGTTTAAGTGTGCAAACTGTGTTTTCAGTAATGATAATTATAAAACAAATTTCAACGTAGAACATGTGGCAATAGATAGCCACGAATGCGAAATCTTGAAATCTAAGATAAGAAAGTATATTGATTATACCGACTATACAATTAAACCTACAATACCAAGATATATCGGCACAGTAGATAAATTCAAATATAGCAGGAAGACTACGGCGAAATAAGGAATAGCAATGGATCAAGACATCAGTGTTGAAGATATAAGCAAGCTTGAATTTGAAGTTGATGATGTAAAACAACTCAATAAGACACTAAGTAGAAAACAAAACATTATTTTATGAGCAAACATTAGAAGCTTAAATGCTAATTTTAAAAAACTGGAAGTTTGTGTAGTCTTTAAAAGGAAAACCGTGTATAATTGTATGCACGGAAACTTGGAATTTACAATTTGCTCAATACTATCAACTACAAGGCTACAAAATTTGTTACAATGAGAGTAAAATTAATAAGGCGTACGGCGCGTCTTAATATATATAAAAAACAATATATATAGCAATAATAAAATTGATGTATTTAACAGATTGAGCGTTGTGAGTACTGACATAAAACTGATAACAGGAGAATCAGTTGTAATATCTGCTATGTATAGGTGCCATGACATATCAAAGTCTAAACTTTGTAATAGCGTTAAAAAATTTTTGATAAAACATAGAAATGTTAAAAATTATTGTATTGTTGGTGATTTTAATATTGATATATTAGATAATAATGTAGTCAATTTGGAGGCTAGTGACAAAACAATTAGTCAGGAATTTGTGATTAACTATCTTGAGCGTGAATATGTACCGTATTTCAGAGGAATTACTCGGCCCTCCTTAGATAATAAGAAGGGAACGTTCATTGATAACTGTTTCGCTAAAACTACAAGTATTAAAGTTGAATCTATTAAGCTAAATATTCCTTTCAACGATCATTATCCGTTATTAATAAGTCCAGATCAGATTAAGTTACAGATGCCAAGCGAAACAGATAAAAAATGCATTAATTGTAGGAAATTACAAAATATAGCTCGAAATATTGATTGGCAGATAGATTTTGCAATACAGGATGATCAGAATTTGTTTAAAGGATCAGAATGATCCTTTAAACAAATTGATACAATTGATATATGACCGTTTTGAGATGGCCTCATATTCCATAAAATAAAAGAAAAAAATAACGAATCAATGCCAAGAAAAAAATGGATAACTAAAGCAAACCATATCTCTTGCAAAACTAAAGAAAATTTGTATAAAACATAGAAAATGAACCCAACTAATTTGGAATTGAAAGATGAATATAAAAACTACGAAAATACCTTAAATAGAGTCATCAAAGATGCTAAATACAAATTTGATAATAATGAAATAAAAAAATTTAGTAGCAATCCAAGACAGCTATGGAACATTATTAATGCTAAGCTTGGTAAAAACGCGCAACAAAACAAGTCCCCTGACTATTTAGTTGTAAATAACCAAAAAATTAAAGACAAATCTGCCATAGCAAACTTCATGATTGATTATTTTTGCAAAATAGGTATGGACTTGAGTAATCAAATTCCAGATTTAGATATAGATCAAAAAAAGCTCCCAAAAAGAAATAGCAAATACATTTTTATATACCCTACAAACTGTCGGCGCGGGGAGCCAAAGCGCGGGAAGGCCGGTAGTGATCTCGCGATTCGAGGGAAATTCGGGACAGTTAACTTTTGACCGCTCTCGCGAATAGTACTGACGTCGCGCGCAAAAGTTATAGCTACAGCAGCAGCAAAGAGAGCAGCCCAAGCAGCAACCACAGCACAGCAGCCCTAGCAGCAACAGCAGCCCTAGAAGCGACAGCAGCATCTGGAGCAGCAACAGCAGCAACGGCAGCAACCCAACGCTACCACAGCCCAAGGATACGGCAAGGTCGAGCAGAGGACTCCCTGGCCAAAGTACAACGAGGATCGTCGTATAAGCTAAAGTAGGATCTCATTTTCCTTTTTATGTATACGCGATCGACTGGCGAGGCATTTGGCCCCAGTCGTTGTTCCGGGATATTTTGTGGCCTTTTCGTGACGCGAATAAGCGCAATACGGACGCCGGATTGTTTAACTAAATAAACGCCTTTTTATTAGAATCGGTAGTGTGTTCATTCAATCGTCGTCCCGATCCCTCTTCCTATCTAAACCGCCGAATACCGCCGCCTCCGCGGGCACTACACAGGAGTGTAGTGCATACTGAGCACCGGGGCATCGTCGCAGGTAGGCGACCACACGAGCGAGTACAGCATCTCGCAAAAGCAAAGTACAGGAGGACTTTGCATTTGTACGGGGTACATAGGCAGATAGCCGCTTGGAAACCACCCCGTTACAACTGGCGCCCAACGTGGGGGTTATAACGGGTGCCCAGCGAGGGGTTATAACGGGTTGCTGCTACCCGTACCCACGCGGTATTCGAGGCAGGTTGAGCGAGCGACGACACAGGCAGCATTGGCTATGAGGATAGCATGCTTGCTTAGAGATCTCGGGGACGCCAGATCGATCCTCGGTCCCGGCGCTCCTTTTGTATTTTTCGTCGATCACTTAAGGTCCCACCCCGTTACAATATATATATATATATTTATTTTATTTATTTATTTTACCAGAGTTACATAAACTTATATATTATAATAATACAAAATTCATGCACATTGACAAACTCCACATGTGTCAATTATGTAAAATAATTCACTGTGAAGCTGCCAATCCTGCAGAGGGAAATAAAATTCCCTGTTCGCAGGTCTGGATTACTAAAACTACTTTAACTAATTAGCAGCCATTCAAAACAAAAATAGGTTAGCACATTCCTCTATCGTACTTTCATACAGCGATCTGCACCACCCATCCCTTTGATTCTCTCATTCACACTATCTGAATTATAAGTACAATTTTCTCTTAATTCAGATTTAAACACTTTTCTAAACGTTGTATAATAAAATATAACATAACAATTATAACAAAAATTGGATTATATTTATTTCTTTATTACTTAATGTTAATTATTTAACCACTCTGTTCCTTGATTCTGCTAGTGTATAATTTTGTTACAGCCATTTTCCCATTGTGCTTAAGTATTTGCTTAAGCACTACATAATCAAATAATAAATAATTTGTATAGCCTAGCATTTTACTCAAGCCTATTCTAGTCTTAATCTATTTATATTTATCTTAAATTAACTTATTCTACCAGTATCTAACTAACATAGATTTCGCTGAGGTTGGTTTGCCTGGTGCGGCATTCTTGTCTCTTGCGTACATGTACCTTTCCATTCTATTGAGTCTGGCGGGGCATGTAAGTTTAATAGCACATGTAACTCTCTAGTGTGGAAACATTTCTCTATGCTCATGCGAAGAGTCACATTTACAGTTTGATGTAAAAACAATATCATCGATGACGACAATGTCTTTATGTTTCGGTTGCATTTTTAGAGAATACATTGAATACGTGAAGATCTGGTTTCCTCTTATTCCTCGATCGAAGTAAAAAATAGCCTTGTTTGCACCAAGATAATTTATGTCTATGTATGTCATTCTGTATTTGTTTATTTGCTGTAGTTTTTGCTCAGGTGCTGTGAGTGCATTATTGTTTTTAACTCTGGTCATATTTGCCTCTGCTATTTTTTCTATTTTGCTGAAAATTGTCTCAATCGGCTTGTATCATTCTGTATTGACACCAGTCTTGTATGTAGTTGTTGACTCTTTCACATAGTTTGTATACTTTACTGTCCTATTTTTTATTCCCGTTTCTTGAAGGCATATATAGATTATATCATTGGCTATATTCTCTAATTTTAGATCTATTTTCATATACATAGAGATCATTTTGTTATAATTATATTTAGTTATACACCTATGTGTCCTATTATTATGCAATCTGCATTTGCCATTTTCACCGATGTAAGTTCTTATGTCTAGTATTATTTTATCTTTAATCGGTATGCCAACTGTTAAAGTAGTGTAATCATTTAGTGCTGTTATACCTGTTTGTAGTAAATTTAAAACTATTTTCATATTTCTTGGAGCTTTTGACATATTTTCTAGATAACTCATTGATAATAACCATGTTTCAAGTTTATCACAATCTATATTAATTGTGTTATTTATTTCAGCCATTTTTTCTTACCCAATCTTTTAATTTTGAAATATTCGAGACTTTTGTAATATCCAGTACCTTTAGTTCATTTGGTGAATAATTGAAAGTATTGATTGCCCTTAAATAGCTGCTTTTAGTACTGATAGTTTTGGAGTATTTTGGTATTACTAATGATTTCTTTCTCGTTTTACTCGTAGAGTTGATATAATGATCTTTTAAAGTGTTGTAATGGTATGTTATACTATTATGTATGAAAGATTGCTGTATGCTAAGTGGAATAATTTCTTGAAACATATTTTTATTTATTATTTTTAAAATTCTAGTCTGTACTGATTGTAGTAATTTTAGCCTATTTTGGTACGCTGCACCCCACGCAATTATTCCATAATTTATTAGACTATGAAAAAGTGCATAGTAAACCATGTTTAAAGTGTTAATATCCATAAATTGAGTTATTTTACTGAATACAAATATTAGGTATTTGGTCTTTTTTATTAGATACTCTATATGTTCGCTCCATCTCATGTTCGAATCGAAAATAATACCCAAGTACTTTGTTTCCGTAATTCTTTTAAGGAGCCCGTTATTAATTTTTATATCTATGACTCCCGGGACACTATTTATATAATTCCCAAAAGTAATATATACTGTTTTTTGTACGTTTAGTGTTAACTCATTTAGTCTAAGCCATACATATACTTCTTCTAAGTGTTTGTTCATGATTTTTTCTACTTCGCTCCAGTTTCTTCCTTTGGCCATGATAGCTGTGTCATCAGCATAGGATAATATTGAGTTTCCCGGCATTCTGTTTAGCAAGTCATTCACGTATAGTATGAAAAGTAGGGGTCCAAGAATTGTCCCTTGAGGGACCCAAGTGCTTATTACTTTATAGTCGCTTTCACTTGTTTCTAATCTTACTTTTTGCTGGCGGTTATTCAGGTAGCTTGAGATTAGTTTATGGCCCTCTCCTCTAACACCATACGAGTAGAGTTTGTCCAATAATATCTTGTGATTAACAGTATCACATGCTTTAGCTAAGTCAAGGAAGGTAACTGCAATTGGAATGCTTTGGTCTAGACTTTCATATATTATTTTGGAAATAGCACTTAATGCATCTTTTGTACCTATGTTATTTATATTATGTATTTTAGTCTTTGCGTCAATCTTGTCTACCTCCATTTGTAGATTTTATAAACATAGTTTTTTCATTGCTCTTTGGTAATTCTATATTTTTGTTAGAAGGTGTAGAAATTTTATCACTTAGTTTTTTCCCTAGGTTACAGTAGTATTTATTTTATTAGCTATTTCATTTTTATTTTCTATTATTACACAATTTTCCATTTTCAGTTGTTTAATGTTATTGCCAGTCTTATTTCTATTTCTCCCAATCTTGCTGTTAACGTATGCCCATAGCTTCTTCGGGTCATTTTTGTTCTCTTAGATGCATCTCTTACTGAATTTTATTTTTGCTTCTTTAATAACTTTGTCTAATGTTTTAACAAAATTTTTGTATGGGCCCTCGAGAATTTCATTGTTTGGATCCTTTTTAAGTCTATTACACATTACACCTTTCGTTATCCAATCTTTCCTTGGGTTATTATTATGTTTTTGTATGTTATGTGTACTATATTTTGCTTTTTCCATACAGAAATTTAAATCTTTAATCAAACCATTAATCGCTTCATTTGGTTCCTTATCAGTATAATATTTACCCCAGTCTGTCCGTGTGGCCGCACGGTATAGTTTGTTGTAATTATAGTAATATTCCTTTCGGTTTCTTTCCAAATTATTGTTCTGTATTTTCCCGCTTTTGATTTCCAGGAACAGTGGGTAATGATCCGTTATAGGTATTTTCAGACTTATTGCACGTGTATTCAGGAAATCTGTTTTTATGAACATGAAAGTCTCCTATTATAATATGATTTGCTATGTTTCTTTTTCTTATTAGGTAATTTTTAAGATTAAGATTGAATTCTGAACTACTCAGGTCATGTGATCTATATAAGGAAATTTCTAAATTTCTTTTATTTCTTAAGGTAATAATTGAGTTTAATATTTTAAGTTTACCAATAGTTATTGTTTCACATGAGTGAGATATATCCTCTCTAATATAAACCACTACACCATCATTTTTGTTAATATTTCCATAGTTATAATATATGTTATAGTCCTTAATTTTATAATACTTATAATGAGTCAAATTCCACACTTCAGCACACACAATAACATTCGGTTTGATCTTGAGATTTCTAATTAGGATTTGTAGTTTTTCAAAATTTGCATTCAGGCTTCTAATATTTATATATAATATTAAATCTCTTGTGTTATTTCTATCGCTATTAAATGCCTCAAGATCATTATACACTCTTTCCTTAGACTGTATAGCCTCTTGTATTTCTTCCAGTAGCTCGCTTTGCTGATCCATTATTTTACTCTTACTGCATCAGCACTTGTCCCCACCGCTTTCTGTTTAGATGACGTATTTTGCAGTTTGAGTGTTATATTTTTCACGGTATTCGTTTTACATTGATAAAGTAGGTTGCTTGTTAAGTAGTTTTGTATTATCTTCATAGCACTCGTGTCATCCCAGGTCGGTAATAAAGGTGCTAACGGTGTAATAATTATTTTTTTTATTTTATTCTTTAGTATGCTACAATTAATTCTGTCTGTAGCCAGATGAGTTGTTGGTAAACTTGTTCTATATTTTGCGTTGTTATATACGCAGTTAATGCATTCAACTTTTGTGTTTTTACACTCACCAACTTTATGTTTCTCTGTGCATTTTATGCAGGCAGAGTCATTCCTGCATTCACTTGCATTGTGACCATATCTGCCACAATTAAAACAAGGAGTTAGATTTATCAAATCATGGACTCTACAACACTGATGTCCAACTAAAATTAGATTTTTGTTCTCTCTTAGATGTTTATAAATCTCTGGAGCTACCTCCATAAACACTGTGCACGTTTTATTCCTTTTATTGTTATACATGTGCAACACTTTTCCTCCATTATTAAATTGGCTAAAGTTTCTACTGTTGATATCGTCTTCTATGTCTTGTTCACTCATATTTGTATCGTTTGTGATGCCCACTATTTTTATTTTTATGTTTTGTTGTTATTCAACTTCAACCTAGCAGCTTTGTAGCTTTCCTGGTAGTACTGCTTCCAAAGTTTCAATACTCTCAGCGTTCATACAGCTGATCTCTATTTCGTTTTCATTTTTTTTCCTTATGTATTTTGTTTTAACATTCTTTTCTTCTACTAAATACTTTGTAACTACTTCCAGAATATTTTTTTGATCTTCATCTTTGTTCGTGATTTTAATTTTTGGTACACGTTTTGGTTTAGGTTTTAATTCATATGTCGCTTGAGCATATGTTTTCTTGCTAATGTGTTTTTCTATAGCATTGTTTTTGTGAAATTCAATTAATTCTTTTTGTATTTGATTATTGTACTGTAGGTCTTTCACATACTGCTTTAATAGTGTGTTTTCCGTTACTAAAGCATCTATATCAGAATCATCTTCTTTATACGTATCATTTAACTTTTCTTTCGTTTTATTGTGTAGGTCTTGTAATATGTCTTCTCTAATTTCCTCAGATGATTTTAGTTTAATTTGCGCTATCACGCTTTTTGCCACATCATTGAGCATATGCTCATCACTTGTTTTGGAGGTTATTTCTTGCAGTGTATGTTCGGGACAAATTACTAGGTGTTTTCCAACGTACACTGTCTTGTTTAATTTTTCAAAATCACTCTTGTAGTAGGCACTTTCACAAATTACACAAATCACAGTTTTTACCAAGGTTTTTGGGCGGCCTTTATAATAATTTCAATTAGGCTTATCGGGCGGCTCCTCGTGGCCCGACGTCATCTTCCTATATATATATATATATCCGCTTACAATATTGTAATGTGAATTTACCTTTTGTTCCAATTTCAAAGGAAAAACGGTTGTAGCGATTAAAAAAGGGCTAAGCGGATTTTTCTTTTTCCATTCTTTTCTGGCCCTATATTGCCTACTACATAATAATAGTGTGCAATTTCTTTTAAAATACTTATCAGCGTTATTTATATGTAGTTCGGCATCACTGCGGGAAGTATTCTCACTCGTTTAATTTATTTACTCTATACATTTGACCAGCAATAAATTTTTAAATTCATCAAATGATAAATGTCAACGATAACAAAAAATGTCAGCCAGGTATGTGTAGAGTGCCCCCAAAATAATAAAAAAATGACTAGTCGATGCAATGCTAATTAATTTAGAAATCTAAAAAATCTGCTTACAACAACTCTTAAAGATACCCCTTGAAAATTATAAAAATGGATAATTTTGGAGAAGTGGTATCCAAAAATATCGAAAAGGTAGGGGTTAGGATGGGTCAATCTTTATTATTGGAACCATAACCAACATTTTCTACCTATTAAAGAGCCTAGTGGCGCTTATCACCTGAGGGTGTAAGTTTATAAAACTGTATGAGAGACATAATCTGCTCTGAGAGACGGTGCGAGACGTGATGATCGTTGGTTTCTGTACTAGAAGGGCTGCTAGTACACAAAACGAATAATTTAATATGCACTCGATTCCGATTGGTTCTCAGATCGTTTTATTATATGTGACTCAGAGGTGCGTTTGAAAGACTTCCGTGGCATATAGCTATTTTTTTCTCTGCTCGTTGCTATGCGGTGACTACTTAATCTCGCGGCTCGATTTTCTCGGTTTCCGTCTTAATTTATACAATGTGAAATTTATTCGTGCCTTGCGTTAATTTATCCGTTCTCAACGCGAGATTTTAATTTCTTTCGATAACTCTGACTGTATTGTTGATTTCGAATCCCGGATCGAATGATTTTGTGCGCTCTGATGCTAAGTCCCGATCCGAGCTTCCGACTCGACGAAATTTTATTCGACGGTCACTAAGCCTTCGACTAAGGTGCTGAGATCGTGACGGTGAAGATAACTGAGCCAGACTAAGAGTGCTGCGCAATTTGTCTGGTCCCTTATATAATCCGTACTCCTTCTATGGTGGCATTGCAAATGTTCGGGAATGTTCTCGACGAAAATATTCAATAAGAGGGCTTAACTTTTCCATATATGGAGTTATCTATGATCGCTTTCTACTGCTCTTCTTACTATTTCTCGGCTCTGGCTTTTAACTGCTGTTTGGCACATGCTCTCCTCAGATTTATAGTTTCCGACTTGCTCTGTTCTATAATTATTTAGTTTGTTCCGATGGTCGAAGCTTCTTTGCATCGTATGGCATCTCGGAGTTTCTTGCATTCACAATAGTTTCTGGATATCATGAAGCATTGTGTTTCAAGCGTCTGCATCTCTCAGCTTGCTCTTGACATTCCTCGTTGTGGATGTGATGTTTTCGTATTTTTATACTCGCTATTGAAATGCTTCTAGCGACATTCGGTATTCTCAAATCCCAGTCGGGTTTCAACTTACGCATATTATAAATTCGTGACGTATTCGGGTGACATGCGAGTCACAGTGTATGTATATGTGTGCGATCGACTGGAATGTCGTAGTTTAGTAAGGCACGCGACTGGAGATCGCCAGAATGTAAGTGAATAACGATGAAAGATTGTTAATTGAAATACAGAGATAGTCAAAATTAACATTGATCATTCATTCCGTACTGATACCCACGACCTTGTGTGATTGTCTCATTTTCTCTGTGTATTAATTCGTATACCGGGTAGCCGAGCAGGTGGACGAAGTGATGTTTCTACACGAGGCGGCGTCTCAAGGTAAGGGGATCGGGGCGGCCCGCCGCCTCGTATGTATTGAAACGATAGTAGGAGACGGAGGATTTTATCGGTAACGTCACTGGACAAAAACCCAGCGTTACCATACGCTGGGTCCACCGTTACAACTGGCGCCCAACTTAGTGGTAGTACGATTGGATTAATGTGTTAACGCGAATTAGGCCGAATTAATTTTTTTTACGTAGGAATTAGGTAATTTAAAATCGAGTAATTGATAAAAATATAGATAAATTAAATTACGTTATAAGTTACCATTAAGTAAACTAGAACGACAAAACAGCGCTATCAACAACAGACAGAAAATTACAAAAGACGAAAAGTCGACAAACAGATACACTTTCTGGAAAATTTACTGACTAAGAACGTATACACAAACAAGGCGTACAAGGTTACATAGACTACCGAGACTTACCGAATAACACGAAATACACAAACCGACAACACGTACTGGCTAGACACATAACGACTCAGCAGTCAACTTGACCGACCATTCAACCTATCGAAACCAATAACAAGGTCACAAGCCTGGGAAACACATAGAGCGACGATATATTTTTTTTCTCCGTCCTCTTGTCCTCGTGCTTACTCTCCCTACTATTATCGGGGAACAATATGACCAAATCGCACATTTTGGTCAGTCGTAAGCGAGCAGTCAAGCAAGCAGCACACCGTCTAGCATCTTGAATACTCCGCAACACACTAGTGAAAATTGTATATCGGCGAATCTACGTGCGATTAGACTGTTAAGTGACTAATTATAGAGCGACATTATTTTATTTATATTATAACATTAATATAATTATACACATTGATTGTAAACTGAATGCAACTGCTTAGGTGGTCAACACCAACAAGGTAAGTCGAATATTTTCGACGACGATAAGAGTTAAGTATTGGTTTCAAACCCAGTGGCAGTGTGTGCAGTGGCGCGATTACTTATTAATTCTAGTGACAAATTATATTAATCAGGAAAGCGACGATATTATTTTTTTTTCTTTTTCTCTACCCATAAAAATAATATTAATCAGGAAAGCGACGATATTATTTAATAATTTTTTTTTCTCTACCCATTAAAATCAGAGAGCACCATTAGCCTAGTAGTTTTCGTACATGCTCGACGTACAGTACCGATGCCTGCGAAGGAAATTAAGACGAAACGTGACGTGACGACCGTACAAATTTATCTAGAAACTTCCAATAGCTCATACGAAAAAACACCATTACTCTCACATAAAAATACTAAGAACAAACGGCTTGTTACAGATTTTAGATACATAAACCCAATTAACAGCTCTGAAACACATAACAACACACGCACCCAGTACCTGACTGAAATTATTAAACATTAATTTGACGAACTTACCAACATAACTTATCAATAACACACTACTTATACATTTGTCCAACTACCAACTGACGCTACTAATACACAACATACACTTGAACAGCTATCGATTTACTACCGTTAATACACAATATACAACTGACCAGCTATCGATTTACTACCGTTAATACACAATATACAACTGACCAGCTATCGATTTACTACCGTACATACACGACATACACCTGAACAGCTATCGATTTACTACCGTTAATACACAATATACAACTGACCAGCTATCGATTTACGACCGTTCATACACAACATACACTTGAACAGCTATCGATATACTACCGCTAATACACAATATACAACTGACCAGCTATCGATTACTACCGATTTTTACACAACACACAGTTGACCAGCTATCGATTTACTACCGACGTTCACACAACATACACTTGACCAACTACCGACTTACTATCGCTCAGACACATTATACAGGTAATCAAGTATCGTCTTAAATACAAATTAGACACAACACTCAAAACAAATACTATAATACTTTACCACTAATTATCGAGCATTATACCACCTAAAGCGGGCGGATCACTACACACAAGCACAATGACTGACCCAGGGGACCGCGAAGAGCAAATAAATAATTGGATATTCGGATTATCACCGGACGACTTAAGAAAATAATTACAAGCAAGGGGTTTGAACATAGTAGGGGAGGTTCAGGAACTTAGACCACGTTTAGTGGACGCGCTATACATAGAACAGGGAATTGACGTGTCAACCGTGGGTGCAACAGCAACCCCACTTATGACATTACCAAACACCGATAACACACACCTAAACTCGGAAAGAACGATCCTATCGGCTACACCAAGCACACAAGCCAACACTCAAAACACGAATATGTTTCAGAACCAACCACCCAGCGTACCCAATACACTAACAGAACTTCCAAACAATTCCAATATCCGACAGATACCGAATAACCAATTACCGGAACAAACAGATTTTAGTAATAAAAGTAACTGGAGCGAACTACACCCTCACACAGGACGACGACGAGCCGAGGGGCACATTCCGGAACACTTTTAGTCAAAGTACAGATCCACGGGATGGGTTACAATTCAACGAAACGTACAATTCAAATAATAGGAGACAGATACGGTTCAGTTTGGACACTTTTTCCGCGAACTTCGAAAATCAGCAAGACATGCCCCGCTTAAATTTCAACGACAGGCAACAGAATAATGGGGTAAGACAAGCAAGACTCGACCTCGACAATTTTCAGGACGACACAAACTATATCGACGAACACACACGTGACAGAATTAATAATAATTACGGGCAAAATAGACGGCTATTGGATAATAGAAGTCGACAATGGACCACAAACAACGCTTTCGAATTTATGAGAAAATGGCGGTTACGAATTTCGCGGAGATGCGAAGAAGACGCAGAGGAATTTTTGGGACGGTTACGCGAAGGGAAGCGGCTTATGGAAATACCGGATGTCGAACTATTCGGTATCATCCCTTTCTTCCTCGACGGTATCGCGCTTAACTGGTTTCGCAACAACGTACAAAAATGGAGAACTTTTAATGAATTTATTGTAGATTGGAGGAGTTTCTTGGACGCGAATTTCCAGTACGCGTTATTAAACGAAGCCCAGAGGCGTACCCAAGGTTTAAACGAACCAGTAGCAGACTATCTGACGTGCTTACGGACAATATTCTTAAGAATAGAATCGAGACTAGACCGAAACCGGGAATTAGATATCGCGTGGCGAAATATGGTACCGCGGATTCAACTGAAGATTGACATTAACGATATCTTAGACCTAGATGACTTAGAGCGTGTAACAGTGATGAGAGAAAAAGGAATTCGAATCGCTCGAGATTATAAACCGCCACCCAGAGCGAATGAGTCTCTGCTACCTAATCTATCATACCGAGACAATGATTACCCTAGGCCACAACGCCCCATTAGACCCGGGTTGGCAAATTTAAACGAAATTCGAATCGAACACGACACGGATTACGCTATCGATGCTCTCGAACTCGACTCTGATGACGAACTTGACTTAGCAAATTTATCGACAAACGACAGACTAGATAGACAACAGACGAATTCTCGATTTAACGACACAAATAAACAACAAAACCAAACATACGGTAATTATCGTAACAGAACCGACCAAAAATACGAACGCTCGGACCGTTGTCACAACTGTGGTGAGAGCGGACATTTCGCGAGAGACTGTACAGGACCACGTAGAGTATTCTGTCGCAAATGCGGGGAACGCGGTACACTCGAAAGACTATGCGCGAAATGTAACCCGAAAAACGTTTTTTGCTATAAATGCGGTAGACTAGGATTCATAAAAAAAGACTGTCCGGGCTGTAACTCGGAAAACGGGAAATGAGTCCACCTCAGGAGACCGGGGCGGCTTCTAATAACACAAATACGGTCTCATTATCGACAGACATCGACGACAAAATTTACAGTAACGTAGAATCCAACGAGACAAAAATTTTCGCAGACTATTTATCGGATATCGAATTATCTCTGACGGAGACAGTTATCGAAGATGAACTCGAATCATTGTATACCATACCGACGAAAAAGAAGCATAATTTACTTTTCCTGACAATACACACACTGAACACAGACGTATTAGCGCTAGTGGATTCCGGGGCATCAAAAACATTCATAGGACAGAAATTATACAAAGTTGCTAAACAACAAGGTTTCCAATTGTAACGGTTGCGTTTCTCTCGCACCGGGTTTTGCCAGTCGGGACCAGGATTCGGAGAGGGAAGTTAGGTTAAAAATAATTCTGTTTCGTTTAGTTTAAGTAATTTATATATTTAATAAATCAATAGGGCGCGCTGTCATTCGCCACCTGTAACATAACCAAACAAAAGTACGCTTTTTAAAAAGACTTGTCTCTTATAATTAGTTCTTAGTATCTAGGCGGTGCTTAACATCTACGCGGTGGGGTTACGGTGCTTATCATCTAATCGGTGCGGTACTTAACATCTACTCGGTGCTTAATATCTACTCGATGCGGTTACGGTGCTTATCATCTACACGGTGCGGTTGCAATTACGCCGTCGCTTACATATAATCGTGTATGCTAGGCCTGGAGCACGACGGTTCGATTATTCCCCCATCCTGTATGTGTACAGTGACAGCAGGGATGGCGAAACACCCAGGTGTGTAATTGATGTCGCGGAGTCCTTGCAAGAACGTGTGCGGACTCCGTGCCGGTTCCTGTCTTCCTCCTACCCTGTGTGCGCACCGTGGCAGGTGGAACGGAGGAACGTCGGAGTGGTGTTGGTGCGTGCTGTAGGTGTTCCACAGGACCTGATTGAGACGTGTGCGCACGACTCAATCCGATACAGTGGCCGTTTCTCACGGTTTCCTTTGCCCTGTGTGCGCACAGTGACAAGTGGAACGGCGGAACGGTGGGGCGGTGTAGGTGCAGAGTCTGATAGAGACGTCTGCGCACGACTCTGCAAGTCTCTGCAATCAGTTTCTGGTTCCTATTACCCTGTGTGCTCACAGTGGTAACAGGAACAGTAGAAACGGTGGAACGGCGGTTGGCGGTGTTTAGTGCCCGTAGTTGCGCCACGTGTGCTCACGAAAGCGCTCCTCCCGGTACTTGGTGAGTCTGAATTACCATGTGTGCGCATAGTGGTAATTCAGATAACGGTGCGGCAATTTCGCTATCTGCGCCGTCACGTGTGCGCACGAAAACGGCCAGATATCGATAGTCCTTCTAGTGCTCTCCTAGCGGTGTCGTGTGCTCACGGCAACGCTCGGATCGGGCGCTCTGATCGAACTGCCGCTGTGCTGTCGCGGCCGGGCTTATATAGCTCCAGTCGCCGGCGCCAACGCCCTCTGGTGGTGAGTGGGTTGAGTATTGTGTGTGTATTCGTGTGGCGCTTTTCGTGCTCTGTTTGGTGGTGTGTGTTAGGTTGTTTGCGCCCGTCGTCGGTTTCACTCGCGGCTGTGTTTATGTCGCTCGAGCACGTGT
Source organism: Muscidifurax raptorellus (assembly GCA_020010945.3). Lineage (NCBI taxonomy): Eukaryota > Metazoa > Arthropoda > Insecta > Hymenoptera > Pteromalidae > Muscidifurax > Muscidifurax raptorellus. The sequence goes on from JAHUUD020000047.1 coordinate 164,463, forward strand.
TGCTATCCATGAGCACTCGGCTTGTGCTTGCGTTGTGGACGTGCGGGTTCGCCTTTCGCTCGCTTATGTGTGTGACCGTTTGTGTGTATTTTGCACGAGACTGACGTCTCGTTGCACAATTATTAAATAATGTTCGGGGGACAGTAACGACAGCTGTGGGATCACCGGAATCCATTAAAGGCGGAATGACTCTGACAATTAAAATAAAAGAAATAACAAGAGAATTAACAGTACGCGTACTAGACAAATTAGATTATGATCTAATTCTCGGACTAGACGCGTTGATAAAATTCGGAATAAAAATAGATTTCGCAAATATAACTTGGAATTTTGAAAACGACCAATCAAATCGATTTACTTTCGAAACGCTCTCGATAGATAACCTAACGAACAATAAAACTCGAAATTGCGGACTTAGAGACCTAGACACTGACAAAGAAAAAAAATTACAAGCCTTCCTCACACGCGAGTTACCGCCACATACAGATAAAATCGGACTCACGACTTTAATCACACAAAGTTTCAAAAAAAAAACGCCTGCCCTATACCGCTTATGGACTCAATACTTGACAAGTTAAGACGAGCACGTTATATTTCGACGATAGACTTGAAACAAGCATACTGCCAAATACTACTAGACGAAGACAGCAGGGAAATGACCGCGTTCATAGTACCTGGACTCGGACTTTTCCATTTTAAACGACTATGTTTTGGACTCTCGGGCGCGCCAGCCACCTTTCAAAGACTGCAAGACAAAATCCTGGGCCATGCCTTACAACCTTACGTATTTTATTATTTAGACGACATTCTAATCGTGACCGAAGATTTTAACGAATACCTACGTTACTTAAAGACAGTTTTAGACAAACTTAAGGTGGCGAACTTAACGTTAAATAGAGCCAAATGCAAATTTTGTTGCGCCTCGGTAAAATACCTGGGATTTATCATTAACGAAGACGGCATGAAAACAGACACGGAAAATATAGAGCCTATTAAAACCTATCCACCACCACGTAGCCTAAAGCAAGTTAGGCGATTTATCGGAATGGCAACTTGGTATAGACCTTTCATAAAGGACTTCGCGACAATTATCGAACCAATAACGAGACTGTTACACAAAAAACAACGCTGGGAATGAGGAGAAGAGCAAACTACCGCTTTCGAAACTATAAAAAATTCACTAACATCAGACCCTATATTAATCAGACCGGACCTAGACAAACCTTTCTCCATCCACACAGACGCTAGCTTAGTTGGATTAGGCGCGGTACTTACACAGACAAATGGCGATACGGAACACGTGATAGCCTATGTTAGCAGAGCACTATCGAGCGCAGAGAAAAACTATACGACCACAGAATTAGAGTATCTCGCGGTGATATGGGCGTGCGAAAAATTCCAACGATACGTGGAGGGGTAAAAATTTACGATTATTACCGATCATAGCAGCTTATTGTGGCTACAAAATCTAAAAAAACCCCACGGCAGACTAGCTAGATGGGCCATGCTACTATTAGAACTAGATTTAAAAATTATCCACAGAAAAGGTACACTTCATCAAGTACCGGACGCACTGTCGCGGATGTTCGAAAACCACGAAGAAATAGCTTCAACCCTCAATGATACACGAAATGACTGGTACAAAAGACGCCTACGTGACGTAACAAATACACCCAACAAATTTACTGCGAAACTTGTCAAAAGTCTAAAGTTGATCAAACGATGGCACCAGGGTACCCAGGCAAGCGAATAATCGAGCAACCTTGGGAGGTGGTAGCTACGGACATAATGGGCCCATTTCCAACCAGTAAGCCCGGAATGGCTTACCTCCTGGTTATACAGGACCTGTTCTCAAAATGGATTGAGGTTAAGACCCTCCGCAAAGCTACCGGGAAAGCAATCAAAGACGCAATAGTAGACTTAGTAATTCACAGATGGGGCACACCGCGTGTACTATTAACCGACAACGGAACAGAATTTGTTAACAACGCAATTTCAGATCTTACGAAAGAGCTAAAAATACATCATTCTAAAACACCCCCCTACAAACCACAAGCAAACCCAGTAGAAAGAGTAAATAGAGTATTGAAATCAATGATCTGCGCATTTATCAGGCAGGATCACAAAGACTGGGATAAACATATTAATGATTTCCGATTCGCATTTAACACTGCCAAGCACACTTCCACTGGGGTGACACCAGCCTTCCTAAATTTCGGATGCGAAGCGTTGCCATTGCACTCTCATCATAAAGAACTGGACTGTGATTATGACACCGACAACGCTAATGTAACGACATGGACAAGACGAATGACTAGATTACAGGCAATCCACGACTGGATCGCATTGAACATCGAGATGGCACACGAGAGGCAAGCCAAGCATTACAATATCAAACACTGCGATCTCGTGTTCAAGGTAGGCGAGAAAGTATGATTGAAAAATAGGGTGTTGTCAAAGGCTGGCAAAAATGTATCAGCCAAACTGACTGACAAGTATAAAGGACCGTTCAACATTTCTAAAATAATTTCTCCATTAATTTACGAACTAACCTCTGACGATGACAAAATTCTCCCACGCATACATATTACAGACATAAAGAAATATTGATCCAGACATAATACTAACAAACCAGACTGACGTTACTAACACTAAGAGGAATACTGGACACAAAGCACTAACTAATGCTTAACTTTCAGCATCCTGCTATCGCTCACCTTATCGCCTATCGCTACCGCAACTACCGCTGCTTTCGTTCTTACACACGTTTCACCCACTTTCATTCACACTAACATACCATCCATCCACAATACAGCAGGCACACACGCACACACACACAATCCCAATTATCGCTACCGCAAGACCACACACAATCCCAATTATCGCTACCGCAAGACCACCCTCTCGACTACCATCGACGCAAAGACATGGCACGACAGACGTACGTTGACGAGGACATCCTCCTGGGGGATACGTCTGACTTGGAGGAGGGGGACTTCTACTACATCACTATTGATAGTGATGAGTCGACAGCGAGTCCTCCTCGGCGTGCTTCGCCGCCACTCCACACCCCCACGGAGGAGGGGGAGTCCATGGATTGGCATGCCCCATCCACGGACGAGGAACCCCCCCTTCGTCGTTCGCATACCAAACCACAAGCACAGGCGACCCCGACACCACCGAACAGACGAGACAGACGGAACGCGACTCCCAACCGTGACGTCCGCTGGACTTACGAGCTCTTGGACCCGCACATGAGCCGGATCCAGCGACTCCTGCACGACGACCCCGAAATCCTGGAAGCTATCCAGGAAACGTACAACAGGGTCGTCGAGCTGGTGCGCAGCCGGCCGTGTAAATCACCCGGCTCGACATTGCCGTGCTTGGGCATGGTGGAGACACCGGTGAGACTGACATCTCGATCTCGACGTTACGTCTCGGTACACACGGTCCTCCCGTCCGTGGATGCCGAGACTTTGACAGAACGACTGACGGCGGACAATGAGACGCAGACAGGAGACGCACCGACATCAGAAATGGGGGCCCAGACAGAGGACTGGCCGACCACCAAACCGACCCAGACTACACCACAGCAGACGGGACGACAGCCACTTCTGGCCACCTCTACAACCGCCACGCCGTCCCTGGCCACCCCTACAGCCGCGGCCTCACCAACACCGAGGCCATCAACATCAGCGGCAGCGCCAGTCCAGGATGAGGACTACACGGGGTGGAGGATAGTAGGGGATCGCCAGGTGTACGTCACAGCACCTCGACCAGGATGTTGGGCCTGCGGGAGCCAAAGCCACCGGGCTCCCCGATGCCCGGACCGCGCACACCACCAATACCGGTATTGCTACCGGTGCGGTCTGGGCAATGTGACCATCAAGGAGTGCCCCATCCATGGCGAGGAATGACGGGCCAGAGGGCCACAGGTGACTACACGGGACAAGACGTGACGCAAAACCGACTAGGACTACCATCACGACATTAGACGGACCACGTACTTAACCAAAATTACCGAGCCTGACAGACACTGATTACCGTACACTAACGCTATCATATACCGCACACCTAACCCAGCTATCGTACACAACCACACCTCACAAACACATTGTTATGCCTTGTTATCGTTGTTAAAGAAATAAAGATTTGTTAAATAAAATATATATCACAGTTAATAAATTAGGTTATATTACCGACAACACCTAAAATCCGTTTTTCCACCATAAATTTCAATATAGCCTAACCAGACTCGAGGAGGAGGGAAAATATCCGCATTACCACCACGGGGTCAGCAAGACGACGATCAACGTTCGCAGGAGCCCGTCCAGCTGCAGGACGACCTAGCGACGCAGTATCGGAACCACCTCACGCCACCATCAGTCAAGGGTATTGATAGTGCCACCCGCACACCCCGGGGAGAAGAGAGATGTAACATGGCAGTTCACTGCCAGTTACAAGCGGCCGCGCAGAGCACGGCAGCACCTCGGCACGAGTCGGCGAGCGCGCGTTCGGCTGTATTCGCGGAGTCTCGGCCGGCATCGGCTAGGCCCGAGCGCGCGAGAGCGAGAGTAGGTAGGTGAGCGACCCAACCTAATGTCGACGGCGAGAGGGGTCGATGCGAGCGCTGTTCATCATCTCTTCCCTTTTCGTGTCTGACTGCCGTAGCAAAAGGTCCGGTTTTGGCCACCGACTCTCCGCTACTTCCTTTTTGTTGAGCATCGGACCACCTGAGCGACGTTATCGAGATAATAAGGGAGTGCTGTGCGACGGACTGCTGCGTACCGGTGAGTAGAGTGAATATTGTATTAAGTGATGCTGACGGAAAATAGTGTGCCGATTGCGGAGTAGCGCGAACTCACGATACTTAACACGCCACCTGGCCAATATGGCGGCAGGAGTGCGGCGAAGCATGAGTGAGGCTATAGCATGCTTCGTAGACTTAACAGCGCTGAGTCGTTCGGCGTAATAGAAGAACATTACGCCTCTACTGATTTACCGCATACTGTAACTACTGTACACATGACTGACACGACAATTATCACACCGACGCTATCGTTTACACTATGACTACCATTACTACACTGACGCTATCGTTTACACTATGACTATCGTCATTACACTGACGCTATCGTTACACTGATTATCGTTGTTACACTGACGCTACCGTTTATAACACGATTATCGTTATTACACTGACGCTCTCACGACAAAGACAAAGACCACAGTTACACTAACAAGCTATCGTCCACGCTCTCGTATGCAACACAACCATACCTACACGACGGATACAAGGACACGACTATCGCTAGTTCTAGCCCGCACGTTAACTCGCATTAGATTAAGATTTAGTATTACATTAAATTAATAACCGAATGTAATATAAGTATATGGTAGTTGGGACAGCGGTCCCGTTAAGTTAAACAAAGTGGTATAAAGTGAGTGAATGTTCGCGTCGAAGTTCGGGCGAAGTCACAGCCGCGGGAACGGCGGGCACGCCTGGGGACCTGCGTGCGTCGGAAGAGAATGGTTAACGTCGGGGCGGGGATCCATGATCTCGAGAGGGCAGACTGCGACGGATGCTACGATCGTCGGCACCGGTAGACGATCGGAAGGGCGAGGCAGCTGCACCGTCCGCTTCCGGTAAGCCTAGGAGGTTACACCGGAGGGCACGAGCGAGTTCGGCGCCGGATCAGTGAACAGAATTTCGAGACGACCGGATACGCGCTCAGGGCGTGCGTCGGTATTTCCTCGCTCGAACATCGGCGTAGTGACATGCGAGTCACAGTGTATGTATATGTGTGCGATCGACTGGAATGTCGTAGTTTAGTAAGGCGCGCGACTGGAAATCGCAAGAATGTAAGTGAATAACGATGAAAGATTGTTAATTGAAATACAGAGATAGTCAAAATTAACATTGATCATTCATTCCGTACTGATACCCACGACCTTGTGTGATTGTCTCATTTTCTCTGTGTATTAATTCGTATACTGGCTAGCCGAGCAGGTGGACGAAGTGATGTTTCTACACGAGGCGGCGTCTCAAGGTAAGGGGATCGCGGGATCCCTGGCACTCCGGTGCCTGGCGCCCAGGGCCGAGGCGGCCCGCCGCCTCGTATGTATTGAAGCGATAGTAGGAGTCGAAGGATTTTATCGGTAACGCCACTGGACAAAAACCCAGCGTTACCATACGTTGGGTCCACCGTTACAAACTATAGACTATCTGGCACCTGGTGTTTCTGAATTCCTTCGATGATCCTCCGATTTCTCAAATGTAGCGCATGAACTTGTAGTTATTTATTGACAGTGTTTCCTTTCGTAAATAAATCCATGAATGACTTCACAATGATGCGCATTTTATTGAAAGTACACATATAATTTTTTTAAGATTGGTTCGGCGACGGGTAGAGTAACGTTCTGCTCGAGATTCTGAATATTAATGAGCAAATCTAGCCCTTTACTCTCGGGCTTTATATACTTGTATGTCCCCTTTTTTTTCTTGGATTAGCGTTTACTAGATGTGGCTTCACTCTTTCGTAATTTTCTCTCTCAATATTAGAGGGAATGCGGTAAGTCGGGTCGTTAACATCATAGTTTATGACTACCACTTAAAATTTGTCTCCTTTAGAACCCCCCCCCCGCTGTGGAGATCGTACATGTGGTTCCTATGAAATTCCATATCGGAGTATTTTGGATGCGTAATGGAATAATCATGTTCTGTTAAGAAAAGTTCGACTTTTAATTGTTTAGTTTAAATGGTTTCATAAAATTACTTTCTATGGTGTATAATAAAAAAATAACGTAAATAATATAAATTTTACGAGGCAAAAAGATAGGTAATTTTATTCCCTTTCAGGTACGTCTCAAGCCATTTACTTTTACTAAAATTTTCAATAACTTCATTAGAGAAATCGGAAATCTCAAAAGTAAAAAATCAATATAAAAAATACACGTTAAACAAATGTAAAAATAGACTAAAATCCCCACCATGTTGCAGTAAAAACAAAGAAAATGAGAATCAAAATGTAAATGTTGAGATATGTAAAGAAGCAAAAAGTAAATATTCTCGAAATATTTGCATTATAAATTGAATAATTTGTCAAAGTTACAATACAATGATGAATATGTAAATACTTTATTTAAAAAATTAATTAACAAGACTGCAAAAGCTACACGTTGTATTGAAAATAATAATATTTATGAGTATAAAAGGAACCAATCAATATAGAATCATGATTCTTAAGGAAATTATATGATCACTCATTCTTGAAACACACACGACATACGGCTATGTTGGTAAAGACGTTCGTATATTATATGGGAACCAATCAATATAGAATCACGATTATTAAGGAAATGCTATGATCGGTCTTGAAACACACAGGACATAAGGCCATGTTGGTAAAGTCGTTCGTATAGTGCAAGGAAATTTTCACATACAATAACATGCAAAAATTGATTGCATTTTGCGACTCGTGCAAATAAATAATTTCAACTTATTTACACAAAGCCAATGGAATCGACTATGTCCACACACGGAGTGAAGTACAAGAATTATATTGGAGATGGAGACTAAAATTTTTAAGGCTCTGTGCGACATGTGTAGGACACGTGCAGAAGAGAATGGGGACAAGATTAAGAAACTTCAAGAAAAGTTCATCGAAAAAATCTTTCAGATGACAAGGTTATTGGAGGCAAAGATCGACTTAATGATCATAGAATATACCAGCTGATAAGATATTATAACAATGCCATCCGAGGCCATAATCACTAGTGGAAGAAATGTCTAATGCTATATGGGCACTATTTTGTCATACAAAATGAACAGATCAGAAACCTACACACTACATTTGTCTGCCAGGAACTAAAAGTTGGTATAAATGGTAAGTTGCCAAGTTGTTTTCTTTTATAATAACAGTAATTTTTGTATTGTAAATGTTAGTATGTTGTACGTAGTGGTGGTCACGGTGTCCGGGGCTGCGAAGGTGGTGGCATCTGGTCTAAAAAAGTTTGGTTTTCCTCCTCGGTTTTACTAATGGTGGCACGGTCGTTGCAAAACAAAGGTCCTTAAGTCACGCCTCTTCTTGACCACCGCTATGGCTCTTACTCTTAGTCTATGGACATTTGACTGAGGTTTCGAACACTTGCTTTCCTTAAAAAGGATTCGTCCAATTCTAACGTGTGCAGCTTCGCCTCCTGGCTTTAGCTGCAATGGTAAAGTGGACGAGGACATAACAGAACAGGGTAACAGCTTTTTTTTATTTTCTCATGAAGAAGGAGGTATTAGGAAAAATCTTATAAAGACCATTGCATGAATTTGTTTATGTGGTCGTCGAAACAGCCCAATCCCCAATGTCAGCCATGTGTCTCATTCGCACCAATTAAACCCATCCGTATTTAGGCCAGGTTAATACAAATAAGCTAAACCCAAAACATTCCATTTTGCCATCAACGACCTTTAGTAAAGGCGAATCTCGCTCCATCTTTTGTGTCCTCTTAGCCCTGCAGTGCAGCCTTTAAACTATGATTCGCGGGGAGGCGTACGGCTTCTGCTAGCTTCTATTGGATGTGGTCGTCATCTCCATAGTCGTCGTTCATTATTCGCACACACTCAGCCACGGAGACGCACACACTCAGCCACGGAGACGCACACACTCACCAACACTCACCCCTCACACATACTTGCCCACTTACACGTAACTATTCTTTCACGATCATTCCACATTCGCCTAGTAGCTCCAACTTTTACTGTTTTATCACTCACCGTTGCAAGATGCTGCTTAAACGTAATTCTTGCATCTATGGTAATCCCCAGGTACTTAATAGTCGGTTGAGGAACAATCTCGTACCCATACACAATTAGAGTTATTTTCTCCTTCTTCTTTCTACCAGAAATAAGAAGAACTTCAGTTTTATGGCTGGCCAGCTCCAGTCTTGTCTCTATCAGTCATTTGTGTATTACACGAACAGACTCGTCAGATATGTCTTTTATTTCTTCTAAGTTTTTCGCTGCTACGACTACTGCTATGTCGCCCGCGAATCGTACCACCGTCGGCACTTTGGGGAATTACAGCCTTAGATCGTACATGACGTTCCAGGTAGGTGTGCCAAGTGCTGATCCTTGGGGAACACCTCCTGTTGCTTCATAGGTCTTGGTGCGATCCTCCGTTCCATATAATAAAAATCTATACTTTAAGTAGTCAGACATCATTTTTCTTATATATAAAGGTGCTTCTTGCTTCTGAAGTGTCTCGTGTATTTCGCTCTATTTAGCCGTACTGAATGCATTTTTGACTTCCAGGTTAGCAGCTCCTCCGTTATGACTGGAGAAGTTGCTTCTACGTTTGCCTCTGCTTTAATGCCACATGGTTCGTCCCGCTGTCTGGGAAACAGTGTAGTCACTACCCGTTGTAGAAATTCCGGGCACTTGGGAGGGGGTGCGTAGCTTCCCTTGAGCTCTTTCATTACTATTTTATAAGGCCGACCCCAGGGGTCTTTATTGATCTCGTCCTGCAATTCATTCAAACACCGTCGTTTATCGGTATGGATTGTCTTCTTAAGTTTCCGCTTGGCGTCCTTCATTGCTTGCTGGCAAGCGTCTACTATATCCTATATTCTATAGTATTTCTTCCTTGCTCGCAGAACCTGTCTGCTAGTCCGATCGCACTCGCTGCGGGTACTTTCCATCTCTTTATCTGACCATTCTGTTGGTGGTTGTCTATCATTGGACACTCTTCTTGCCATAGTAGTATCACAGGCTCGGGTGATATTATCCATTGCGTGCTTAGCATTGCTGTCGGCCGTCCCAGAGAGTTGTATTAATTCCAGTGCCAACAGAAATATCTTCTTATTATAATCCTTTGTTTTCCAACCGACTCTATTGGTCCTTGTACTCGCGCTGGCAGCCTGCTTTAATTTTCCTATCTTCATTATGATGGCCTGGTGATCACTATTGGTGTAGTGTTCACCCACAATCCACATGTCGACTGAGTCAATTAAACAGCTGTTAACATCCGTCAGATCTATTATAGATCCCGTGTCACCTCTCCTGAAAGTGTTGGCACAACCCGGACAGGGTGATAGCTAATAATGGTAGCCCGCTGTCATCTTGTACTGAAGTGTTTACCGCATTGTACCATTCCATGACCCAAGCAGACACAATATCGCTTCTAAGAACCATAGTGTAAAGTACTGATAGAATTCCGTATATACTGGACGCCAGTGATAATAACGATGTTGTTGGTTTCATTCGTTTTTTCGAGTAAATTAACAGTGCGCATAATATCATACGCAGCATAGAGCATATGCCAGATGCGAGTCAGCAAGTTGATAGGCTATGTCATAACCGTCTCGCAATGGGAGACTCAGGAGGAAGAAGCTCAAAACTGACTATCCTAATGAAAACATCTTGTTTCACAAAATGGAGCACACCAAGATAATTCTTGATTGGTTGTTAATCTTAGCCGCTCATCTACTGTACTAATGTAATCCGTAGGATGCTGAATCGATTCATGCCAACGGCTAGCAGTTGCGATCGGACAAATCCAACTGATTACATACGTCACTGACATCGGTTCAGCCCGACCTGTAAAGTAGAAATATTATCCCGTTTTGCATAAGGTAGAGGAGGAGATGTGCCAACAAGTTTGAGAAATACTGGCAGTCGGTATCATCTTCGTCAAGCTCGGTAGTGACAGTGCGCAGAGCGAATGGGCAATATATCTTTTGCATTGATTACCAGAAGGTAAGCACAGTTACAAAGACTAATGCTCATCTATTACCTAACATGGACAATATACTGAGGAAAACTGATAACGACATTAGCATCGTCTACCACCAGATACCATTGTAAATGAAGACTAATTACTGATCGCCTTCAGTCCCCGGGATAATGATATGCCAATTTTCACGTATGTTTTTAGGTTTAACCAATGCTAGTGCGACGTTCCAATTGGTGACCATCGCCGAACCGCTTGATCTCCTAACGAAGGATAATAGGCATGAGTAAGGGAAGAAGCAGCAGTTCTTGCAATTCAAAGTGCTGAAAGCTTCCACGCCAATTCTCCATCGGCCAGATTTTGAAAGGCACTTCGTTGTGCAGACCAACCTAAGTGACACTGACCTCGGCGCAGTAGTTTTCCAAGTGATTAATCGAGAAGTGCGAGTATTGATATTTGCTAGTAGATCCATAGAGCAAGCTCTAAATAGATTTTTGCAATTAATTTTTTACAGAGTTACGTATTGCCCATTCTACATACAACAACTCCTTGAAAAATATCATAAAATAAAAGTTACAATATTTTATAAGTATCAATTTTTGTCTAATTATAAAATCGAATCCTAAAAATAATTTTATCTGAAATGTTCTTTATGCAATATAAATATTTCATTAATTCTCTGCGTATTCATAAAAAATAATTTTAAAAAATTTTTGTAATTCTTAACTTTTTCAAGTGTTTATCTCCTTGAGTGTTGGTCACAATTATACGTGCCATTAGTAGAAGAGATTTTTTTCCCAATACCTGTTTGGTATTAAGAATAATATTTCATTATTACCATGATTCTCTGTATCAAATCTTTCAAGTCAATATCAGGAGCATGATTATATCATCAGAACTTTCAGTAACTAGAACTTTTTTACAATAAATAAGATTTTAAAATGTTATTTAGTAAATTTCAATACTCTCAAAGTATAGGGTCACATACTACGAGTAGAAATGTGATGTTTTGGCCGAAGATTCGGAGACTTAATCCTCCGTTATCTATGCCGGAAATTTCATGTTTTTTAAGCGTATGCTGCCACACAAAACCTCGGTCGACAACACATAACATCTTGAATGAAAAATACGGAATTCCAAGCCTAGATAAGGGAGCATTAAGCCTCCGAAATATCGGTCAAAACATCACATTTCTACTCGTAGTGATTATTTACTTCCAATCTTGAACAATAATAGACGATTAATAAAGCTATTTTTTTGAAACGTAAATCTGGTACTACGGCTAATTATTGGATATCATCATATTAGATATAAAAAAAGTATTAATTTTTTCAGATGTTATCTTTTTAGTGAATGTAAGTTATATAATAACATAATTACTTATACTCCTTACCTTCTTTTCTAGAATAGTTATACCTTGGTATTTAAATGGCTTACTGAATTCAATAAATTCTGCTCTTTCTGGATTAATTGTCAGTGGTGCTACGATCATATCTGCTCTTTCGTTAACAATTTCACCAATAAGTCCTGTCCACTCCTTTTTAGCTGTAACTGAAGGTAAGAATAAGGAAAAATATACTATTTCAAAATTGATAAAAAATAAACTATTAATTTGTCTTTTAGATGATATAAATCTACGCAAACTGCAATCACCATTAAATAACACTTTCCTAGTGACGCTTTGGCGAATATCGTAATCGCACGTGGCGTCCAGAAGCATACTCTTGTGTGGGGCCTACTGCTCAGTAGGGTACAACGACTCGTTGTAATGCTCGCGGAGGCATAGCGACAGCATTTGCCGCAAAGAAATAGGGTTCTAGAAAGAGAAACGTTCGTAACATAAATGTGAAGACTGTATTTAGTATAACGACGGGCTGCACGAGTTATACAAATAATTATTTTTATTTGTGGAAACTGACCTGGCGAAAATAATCATTTGATCAATTACGTCATTAAGCAAATGATTTATGACGGAAGCCGCTGGAGACCTTTTGGATCGACAGCAGGGTTTTAGATGAGGACACTCAATAACCGGAACAATGCCATGGAGCCAGGCCACTGGCACTCTTAGCAACACTGGACCTACGGAACACTTTCAATTTTGCAAAGTTGGTGGATATTCTGGAGGCCTTAAAAACGACCTTCCAGCTGCCCGCTTACCTCATGAGAGTTATCAGAGATTACTTACATGACTGTCACATGACTTACGGGACAACTAATGGGACACGATGATGACAGCTGACAGCAGGAGTCGCTCAAAGATCGATCCTGGGCCCTGACTTCTGTAACGTACTGTACGGCAGCATGAGACACACATCTGGCTAAGCTAAATCTGAACCCTGTGATACAAAGCGTATGTACATGGATTACTGAAGGCGGACTGCAACTGGCACTACAGAAAACTGAGCTGCTGCTGCTCACAAAAAAATGCATTAATACAATCATTCCGATAACAGTTGGAACAGAACAAGTGTCTACCAGAAAGGAAGTAAAATATCTAGGAGTAACGGTAGATACGAAACTAATTTTCTGAGCTCACATACGTAATTAAGTACAAAACTACACAACACCGAGACCTAGTAAATGCGTAGTACTGCCGATCGTAACCCATTCAATCATGCTCTATGGGTCTGAGGTATGGGTAGACGCGTTGTCGGTCAACAAACGAGCAGAACGAGGTGGACGACGGACGCACAAGAAAACTGAACGCACAGACTGATACCGGAAGTTGGACCCCTGGAAGGACACGAAACACAGCAAGGTAGACTCCTACCTTAGCCAATTCTTGTCTGGACACGGGTACTTCTGAAAGTATCTTAACAGGATGAACAGAAAAATGTATGTACTGTGGGCAAGCTTGAGACGACGTGTAACACATGTTCTTCGTGTGCGAGTGACAGGGAGTGAGGCATCCTTGGGCAGGGGTGCTTGGGAGTCTGAAATAAGCACCAAGCTCTCTAACTTCCTCACAGTAATAGATGTCCACAACCCCCCGGGCCAGGAGACCTTCATATCGAATGGCGTCAGAATCGGTTGGCTAATAAAGACGGGTTATTCGAAAGCGCAAAAAGGGTACCAAAGGGTGTGCCCGTTCGCTCCTAACGGAGTGTCGGGCGCCTGAGTCTGCGAACACATAGCAGCTATCACACCCAAGGCTAAACTCGCACCAAAAGACGAGTCAAGGGCCGCGTTAAGAACGGAGGAGCGCAAGCTCTTCTAAAAAGGACATGTCAAGAACAAGCCTTCTCGAATGCGATTTCACTCTTTTCTTTTCTTGGCTCTTGGGGTCTTTAATTGTCCAGTCTAAAAAGCCTTCATCATTTATTGATATGGCTACACGGTAAAGATTCCGCCGTGAATTTGAGCAGTTGTATGAAAGGGTTTGAAAATGTTGGAGGAACTAAGATTGACCTAACTTGTTGGTGGCGGCGGTTTTGTACTAGCCTAGTTCGCTGGGCCATATCGGGGCTGTATTAGACAGAGCTATTAAGCTTCACTTCGAACTAACTGTAAACGTGGCTTTATTGAAAGAACGAATCACGTGAACGTAAAGATGGAATGTAGTTTTGCTTGGAAAACGTCTTGTCGACTCGAGTGAGGTGGCGAGCGCGCAGCACCGCCGAGCTCTGCTTCACGTCACGTGGTGGGGATGAATATTTGTAAGCGCTAGATTAAGTTGCTGGCGCTTTATTTCCAACACTCCCTCCCGACAACTACTGATGACTAGACAGTCTTCCTTCGGACTCATCCCTCTTCAGTGTCAAAACTGGCCTTTCATTGCGCGCCTGCTAGACTGAACATGTGGAAATAATCTAATCTGTAACATAGAGTACTATATTAATTTCCTAATAATATCTTAGTCATATTATTTTAGCTGTCAGGGGGTAAAGGCTTTGTAAAAATGTCTGCTCTTTGCCCATCTGACTTGATCCATTCTACTATTACATAGCCATTTTCTATACATTGCTTAACGTAATCTTCGTGTACCTCTATCATATGCCTTAACTTGTTACTCTAATCCATTTTTGTGCATGCAACTGCTGCTCTGTTGTCACATCATAAAGTGGCTGGAAAACTTACTAACCTTGTGATTATCTATAGAGATTGACATATTTCGATCGATTCTCTATATGATTCGCTTAAAACCACATACTCGGCTTGGCATGTTGACAGAACTATGTAAGGTTTTTTATGTGTTCTCCATGCTATCGTTTCTATGTATAGTGTAATTACATAGCCGCGCGTAGTGAGTGAGTTTTTGCAGTCAGCAAAGCTTGCGTCTGAATAGGCTTCGACGCTTTTAATTAAATCTTTATACGTCAGTTGCCAATTCTTCGAATAGGCTATATACTAGAAGACTCTTCAAACCACATTTAATTCATTTTCCGTCGGATTTTGTTGCTGTCTGCTAAACACATTGACATCATATGTCAGATCTGGCGTTGTACCTGATACTAAATACATGAGCGAACCCACTATCACTCTGTTTTGTCGTTGGTTTACAACTTTACCGTTCGTTGGTTCGTTTTTTCTCTGTTTTCTTTGCTTATTCAGGACTGGATTTATTATCATTGGAGTTGACTGACCTTTGATTTATGTATAACCAAATTTAGCCTGCATTTTTGCTATAAACTTGTTTTGATCTAACTTAATAGTTTTTTTTTCTGTTCCTAGTAATAGTTATTCCCAAGAACTTTTTGGGTTCTCCTAGAAACTTTATGACAATTTCTTGCTTAGTTCTTGCTGTATGTCATTCATGCGTTTTTTGTTATCTGTTAACAGAATATCAACATACAACAGCAGTATGATATGTCTTTGTTTTCACCTTTGAATAAACAAATAAATACGGATCCCTGTTATTATTTTCAAAGCCCAACTGCTTTGCGAATTTGGTAAAATGAAGATTCCAATTCTTTGGACTCGTCTTCAAACCATACAAAGATTTACGAAGTTTCAGTACTCAGGCCTTTTGTTTTGTCTTGAGCATTTGGATCTAATAGCTGTTTCCGGCCGTTCTTTGGAGGTCTTCCACTTTTCTTGGGTATTTATACTTCTTCAACTTTTCTACTTTGTCTTCAAAGTTTGCTAGCCAAATATCTTTATTTATTGAATCATTAGTTATGATCCGGTTTTTTGATATTATTTTACTCGATAAATTCCACATTTCTGCTCTCGTATACTTTACCGTCTTCTGGACACAGAATTAAGTATCCCGTGTCAGTGCACCCTACTTATTATAGTTTTATTACATAATTTATCTAACTTTGTTTCTTGTTTGCCTTGTACTTTCTTGTATGCGATACTGCCAAATCTTCTGATCTGATTTATTCGTACTCTTTGTTCTGGATTTAACTTCAGTAGCGGTGATTTAAAATCGATGGATTTGTGCGGTATTAGATTATACAAAAATGCAACTGCTTTTAGGTTCGAATCCGAAGCATTCGCTGGCAGTCTTGAATCAAACATCAATGCTCTCACGATTTTCGGAATACTTTGATTATGATGTTCTGCTATACCATTTAGTTGGAACGTATAAGGACATACTGTTTTGAGTTCTGCTCCGTATTTATCTATCACTTCTTTCGTCTTTTTACTAGCAAATTCTGTACATTGAATCACAAAGTCGTCGATACAGGTTGCTGTATCTCCCTTGTATCCAACTGGATATGTCATTGCGAAGCGCAAATAGTTATCTATCAATACTACTATAAATCTGCATCTCTTTGGATATGTTGCTAGAGTAATGAGACCCATGGTATCAGCACTTACTCTTTGGAGCGGTTTGGTTGCGATTTCCCGATTGTTATCGAATTTTGGCCGGTTCATTTTCGCAATTTTACATCTTTCGCAGTCTCTCAGACTTCCACCACGGTCGACTTCTCGAAATTCTTTTATGTCCGGATATAATGCTTATAATACTTTAACTTTCTTCAAATACGTGTGTCCTAACATAATGTGCCACAATTTCATTGTATTTTTTACTATTTTTTTGTAATTCTTTCGTTTTATTATCAATAAAGTTAGAATTTCTGAGCATGCTACTTGAGTTTAATGACTTGTTTATGTACAACCGTGTTAATTCTTCACGTATAGTATTGGATCTTATATTATTTACCTAGGTTTCGATAAACTCATAACCTCTACTCAATCTTTCGTGTTTTTCCTTACACCAGTCCTTGTAAGGTGAAACAGTGCGTCTGGTTTTGGTTCCGTGTAGATTCCAGTTTGTTGGTCTTAGCTGTCAAGCAGAAGCGTGGAAGAAGTTCCGAGAAAGTTTTTGTTTGTCGCACCTTTTCCTGTTTCCAGACTCTCTGAATCTGCAGTATCTATGGCTTTTTGATTTGGACATTTATTCATCGTGGCTTGGACATCTTCACGTCACTCCGTATTTTGGGCTACCCAAAGCTGAGTGTCATTGCCGTATTCTTTGATTTGAATAAACCTGCGGGTGCAGATTTTCGTGTCTCACGTTCGAAAGGATTTGGTCCTTGAAACCATTCTTTACCGTCGTCATCAATGAATGACCTTTCTGCAGACTGGTTGGGGTCTTCCTGCTCCCTAACTAGCAATCTGTAAACTGACTTACAATTAGTGGGTCTGTTCGTCTGCGCGAACTTTCCGGTTAGACTCAGCTGAGCTTTCGTCTTTTCCTTAAACAGCTCTAGCAGAGCGTCCATCCTTGGACTTTCGTGGTCGTTTCTCATGCGTATTCTCATGTTGCGACACCTGTCCCTTCTTCCTTGTCAGCGTAGATTGTGGGTCCTCTCAATCCTACCATATTGTCATTTGCAGCGTGTAGAGTGTTTAGAAGGTGTCCAATTACCTCTAGCGTGAAAATATTCTTATCTGTAAAGAAGAAAATAAAACATTAGTCATTCTGCAATTGAAAGGTCGCCCGTGCAAGGTTCCCGAATCTTTGTGCACAAGCTTCATGCTAGTTTGCAGTCAGCTGAGACACCTACAAAGGCTTCCCTACCAACCTAGTCTCTTTCTGCAAAATGTTTGCCATAAGCACAATTCTTGCAGTCGTCGCATAAGGCGTGTACACCTCTCACAGATCCACACAGACTTCATGTTTAACTTTTTTACTTGTGTCAGTTTTATACCGACCATTAACATCATATAGCATGCAAATATAAATTTTTACTTGTGTCAGTTTTACACTGACCATTAACATCATATAGCATGCAAACATAAATTAATGTGTTTATATTTGTTACTTATTTTAAACCTGTCGTTTGAACCTGCGAAAATGTAGACGTCGCCTTCGTAGAGCTTATGCCAGAAGTATTAATCCCGGTACTCTGTTCCTATCTGATACCGATCCAGTATTTTATCTTTCGGGTTCTCCCAGAGAGAAAGAGCAGCGCGTTGCGCTTTTGAACAAGAGTATAATTAATTTTCTATAAAGTATTTACTTATTTAATCAATCTCCTTATAAGGATAAACAATTAAACTTCAAGTCAGCTGTGTAGCAAAGTACACCTGCACGTCAGCAGACCCACCCAAGCGGTGTCTCCCTACGGCACGGCACGTAGGCAGACTTGTACTAGGCGTGCAAGTGTGCATTATTTTAAAGCTTACCCCACGTGTCGAGATCTTGATCACGTGATCAGTATGCCATCGCGCACATTACGTATAACTCTCTATTGCGTACGCTGATGCCGAGTAGAGTAGCCATGGTGCCGATAACTCGACGCTTGATCGTGTTGCTACTCGTGTAGCCACATACTATGTGTGGCTAGAGCGAAGCGTTGAGATCTCTCTCGTACCTGCGAACGTACCGCGTATAACATCGCGGCCTCTTTCCGTAGCTCTCTCTCTCTCTTTCTCTCTCAGATCCATGCGATTTACGCGGCAGAGAGAGAGAGAGAGAGAGAGAGAGAGAGAGATGGGGAGCCATGTTGCTTTTGGTTGCTTAGCAACCCCTTTATGCTTGACTCCCGTTCTCGAGAATTTTTCCGCGCGTGTTTACGTTTCCGTGATTCTTGATATTGTTTTGAGTTTCAGCTTTTGTCTTTGTGCGCGTTTTGACTTGTATGACGCATAGCATGAAATCACGCCTTTTCCTTTGTCAGGGAAAGTTCGGACGTGTCTGGGTTTATAAGTTTTTAGAATTAAGGTAGTATATACGCATGCAGGGCAAGTGAATAAGGAATAAAGAATATAGAGTCTCACAGTTTAAAAACAACTATAACCGTGGCTTTATTGAAAGTACGAATAACGTCGACGTGAACAGGAACGTGGCTTAGCTCGGGGAGCGTCTTGTCAACTCGAGAGATAGACAAGAAGTGAGGTGGTCAGTGTGCAGCGCCGCCAAGCACTGCTTCTCGTTATGTGGTGGAGATGAGTATTTGGAAGCGCTAGCTTCGATTGTTGGCACTTTATTTCCAACACTTTTTCTCTATCTCGATAATATCCTCCATATATATTCTCCACAAACAAAACAAAACAAATTACAATTATATGTACACCACTGATTGAACCGTCAAATTATCTACTAACAACACTTCATATCAAACTTGGACTCATGAAGCAGTTTGTCAAAGCTCTCGATAACGATTGCGATTGGTTCCAGTATTTAGGAGAAAAGTTTCTCGCAATAAGTGATGCTAAATTAAAAGAAAGTATTTTTGATGGTCCTCTAATTTGTATTCTATTTGGAGACGAAACATTTATTACAAAAGTGAACGACACTGTTCGTATAAACTATTTAGGAAATAAAAAGCGTTAGATCTATCAGGAACTATGTAGGAGAATTTTCAAAATTTGAGTAGCTTGATAAGTTATAAAATGCATTTCTCACTTTCCCATCTTGATTACTTTCCTCTTAATCTAGGAGATGTCAGTGAAGAAGGGACAGGGAGAAGGATTTCATCAAGATAAGTGTAATCAAGAATCGCTATCAAGGAAGATGAAATGTTAATATGACGGCAGATTTTTGCTGGACGCTAAAAAGAAACATTATAAGCGTGCTGATAAGCCTGCAGCACGGCGGAGGCAGAGAAGGACCTGCAAGATACGGTGGGTAGGAAGTCAGAACACCGAGGTCGTGTACTGCGAGATGCAGGTGATAAACCTCCCTGATGTAGGTAGCGATGCATGTGAGCTTGCGCTAGGTAGAGGCAGTGAGAGACTACACTGGACCTAGTCAAGACGCGTGGTGGTGGGCTGATGATGCGGGATCGACTCAGCTCGGCAAGGCCGGCGTGTCGGGCTTCTTATACGGATTCCCGTAAGTCCGATCGGCCGTGTTTTATGGCCTTTAATCCTGCTTTGGGTTTGCCGTTTTATGGCCATGATGTTTTGCCTGTCGGTGCGCGTCGCAGCGGTCATATAATGGGAGAGACAGACGGTCGAGGCAATATCCTCCGGACGTCAATATTATGTAATAAAATAAGACGTTTAACAATTTTTGGTATCTTTTTCCATGTTTGGAAAGTTTTTATATGACATTTTCATAGGTTTAAATTGTTTCTTCTCAGTTTGACCTTGAACTGGCCTTGACCAAGACGTAATGGGGCCAGACTAATCCTGGATTCTGATTTAGCGATGTTAAAAACATATATATATGGCATTTTCATTTTTTAATCTCTTCTTCTCAATTTGACCTCGAAGCGTCCTTCACTCTGGCGTTATGGGGCCAGATTCATCCCGAATTCGGATTCAGCGACCAAAAAAACATAGTTTTGTAATAACTAACATATCAATTAACGCTTCTCTATTGTATGCCATTAGCACTATATAATCGGCGTAAGCTAAAAACCAGACTCTAGTCTCATTTATTTTCATTCATCCTATGTTACCTTTCGTAAATGCTTCTTGGAACATTGCAATATAAATGCAGAACAGAATCGGGCTCAGCACGTATTCCGGCCTTAATCCTTTGGATGTCCAAAATTCTTCTGTAAACTCGTTGTCTATTTTTACACTTACCTTCGTTTCTTTATAAATTTTATTAATTCTTTCAATCAAGTAATTGCTAATAACTAATGATCCCATGTATATCTATATCTTTTCCCTAATCAGTGTATGAAACGCTGCTTTCAAATCTAGGAATGACGTGTGGACTTTCATTCCTTGTACTTAGCCACTTGTACAACATGGATGTTGTAGAAGTATTCCTTCTATTCTTATTTAAGAATTTCCATAATTTGTTTCCATTTTTCAAATGTTGTAGTTCGGCTTCTTCCATCTCTTTAAAATCTGATTGTTTTTGAGTACATATATCTTTCTAGTTTCTTTTTTTCCTTAAAAATTTCTCTTTTCCGGCATGGCGATTCCTCCAATTTAGATATGCCATTTTAGCTTTCCTTTTTGCTTTAAAACAATAGCTGTACCATCATTTTCTACATTTTAACTTCCTTATTTTTGTCGTAACCGTTTTTCTAGTTACTGCACTATCAAGTACTTCTTTTATCCTCTTCCATCTTAATTCTTTCACTCTCTCTCTCTCCCTCTCTCTTTCTCTCTCTCTCTTTCTCTCTCTCTCTCTCGTGTGCCCGCACCACACGCGTACAAACACGTCTCTTCACATTCTCCCTCACTCTCACGAAATACTACCTCTCTCTTTTTCCCTCTTCTCGATGGCGACACATTGAAGTTGGCAGCTTGTGGCCGTCGCGGTCCTCCTGCCAAGTTGTCCTTGTTGTTGCCTCCTTCCTCGTAATCGGGGATACGGCTGCGCTGTGGTGGTCTCTCCACCCTCGGCCTCGTCGTCCTCCTGGTCGTCCTGAAGATGATCTGAATCCTCGCTCTCCCTCTCTCTCTCTCTAGCCCTTTCTTCCTACGCACTGCTCTCTGGTAACGTCTTACTGCCTCGAGAGCTGGCGGACCTCCCCTACTTTTCGGGACACTACAAGACGTGCGCTGATCGGAAGACCGCGATACAAGATCGCACTCGATTGGCTCTCTCTTCCGTTCGCGACGTCGCATTTTCTCGATTTCGCAGAACGTCGGCCTCTCCTCGCTCGGCCCGGGAATTCGTCTAACTCTCGTGTTTCTGTGACAACAGCGCGGCTTCTCGCGAGCCGATCGGTATTTGTTGTCACAGGTCAGGGAATCTGCCGCATCGAAGCTGTTTTTCGGCGCGGCTGCGACGCCACACGTCGCATCTTTTACTAGAGCTTCTGTCTTCTCTTTGTACATTACTATGTCTTCTTCCGACCAAGAATAATGAAATAATACATTTTTTATCTCCTTTCTGGATCCGCCCTCAAACCTGTCTTAAAAATCTCAATATCATTTCAGAAACTTTCGTTCACTATTCCGTAGTCGATTACTAAATGTCCTCTTGCGCCTATAAACGAGAAGTTTGCGTTGAAAACAATCCAACCTTTATTTTTAATCGCTTTCATAAAATCCTTATCTTTGTCACTTATAACCTTATCTTTACTTTGCTTAGCTGTATAAATATGAAAACTCATATTATTATCTATTCCTTTGAAATTTCCTAAATTACTAGCTCAGATATTAAAGTCTCCGCCAATGATTAGCTTTTCTTCCTGTGTAAAATCTAAATTATATTTGTCGAATCTTCTTATCGCATTCCTTAACCCTTTGCGGCATAGTGTTCCCTATAGGGAACACCTTTTTCTATCGAGTTTTTTTTTATTAGGAGCTCAAATCACGTTATATGAAGGCGGTTTTTTTTGCATTGGCTCTTATATATTATAGAGATGTGATTTCCGTGACTCTCATGTGTTTGTTGCTCATTTGTTTATTTATATAAATAAATAAAGGTCGAAATTTCATGATTATTTTACAAAGAATGTGTGTCAAAGAGAAAAAATGTCCTAAATCAATGAAACTGCTTATTCGGGGGTTTTTGGGATCGCTGATTACGAATCTGACATTAGAATTTCAAAATTTTGAATCCAAGATGGCGGATTCAAGATGGCGATCTACAATTTTCTTCATTTCTGATCCTGAGTCAATAAAACGGCGTTTACGGGAGTTTTTGGGGTCGCTAATTACGAATCTGCAATCAAAATTTGAAAATTTTGAATCCAAGATTGCGACTAATAGTATCCTAACAATTTTAAAATTTTGATGATAGATTCGTAATCAGCGACCCCGAAAACCTCCGTACACGTAGTTTTATTGACTCAGGATTAGAAATGAAGAAAATCGTAGGTCGCCATCTTGAATCCGCCATCTTGGATTCAAAATTTTTGAAATTCTGATGGAAGATTCGTGATCAGCGACCCCAAAAACCTAGTAAATACCAATTTTCAATGCATTTCCTCTAATAGAAAAATGTGTGCATGAAAGGGTTAAGTCGTCCGAACTATACTCCGATAATATGTTTATAATTTCACCATTCCTGATAATCTTCGATTTTACTATTCTGTTGCTTCGGCTATGAGTTTTCTCCCTGCCCCGAGCTATTCCTTTTTAATACCAATGATAACCCTCCTCTAGCTCTTCCTACCTTCTTGAGTCTTTTAGCTGGTATATAATCCCATTCGTAGTCTTTATTCCGATATTTACTTATCCTTGCTATGGCTAGATGCAAGCATAATTTTTTGCGTAATTGTAGAGCTCATGATATTTACCCCAAACTATCATAATGAATCCAAACCTTTCTCACATGTTTATTTTCATAGTCGCTCTGTTAATAAAATGTATAACCGTTTTAATGAGTTTCACATGACATTAAATCTTCCTCATCTTCTAATATAACATCAGATAGCCCCCCCCCCCCCCAGCTGAGATAGCGGAAATTAAAAATAAATGACTTGCTAATATCTCTAACACATAATGTATTTGAATTTTTGAAGGACTTAGCATATTCAGTATATTGTAATAAGAGAATTAGTCCGGAGGTTAGAGGAGATGTTTTCGTGCCATCAAGTACCAAATTAAAAATAGACCACATATTAAACGAGATGAATTTCAAACACACAGTTTAAAAAAACTAAAGACTTCCTCAAGTCCCACCATGACTTATTTTTCACGAGAGCGGATAAGGGTAGTGTTATTGTAGCAGTAGATCGGAATGTGTATATTGAGTTATGACAGATTTAAAGAGCACAAAATACTTTACTCGAGTCAGAAAAAATCCTCTGAAAATCATACAAAATAGCACCGCTTTTCTAATGGGCGATTGGAAAAATCGAGGTGTTTTTGATTGCGATGTTGGCCCGTTTTTTATTAACCCTAAGTTAGAGATCATTAATATTCATAAAACTAATTTTCTAATTAGAATTAAAAAGAATTTTCGGAGATACTGAAGAAACACTATTGCAACATGTTAAATAGAAAGCAGATACACACAATCTTATGTTCTGACGCTCTTCTCCTTTTTCAACACCTTTAGCACTTATGTGGAGCGGTTTGGTGAGTTATGTTAACTATTGCACTTTTTCATAGTATTTTTCCTTAATTTTTTTTTTCTCATATCACAAAAATCTTATTGTTTAACATCTTATCCGTTTCCGCATTTTTTTATGTTAGTCGGACTCAGATAATCGGCGAATTTTGTTTGTTTTCATAGAGGAACGTAATAATTGTTGAAACGTTAGCAGAATAAATTCTGGTCCACACTATGGGATGAAATTAATCCGCAGTAAATAATTTCACCTCAATACCTTCCAAATAAAAAACAAATAGAATTTAACAACGACAATATCGTCGGCTTTTACTATATTGAGTATTTCGTAAATTTTATCATTTTTGGCATTAATCGAATCCTTCAATGATTTAATTAACATTTGAATAATAAACTTTTTAATATTAAATTAGTTATTTCGAATTGAAGGTCCATATTTTTAGTTCTGCAATTGAGAATGCAAATAAATGAATTTCATTGAAGATTCTTTAAACATTCGTTGAAATAATTATTTATTCAAGGTTTTGAATATCGTTTTATTTTATTTTTTTTCTCTTTTAAAGAAATTTTCATTGGATGAACAACCATTTGTTTACGTCATACACCTTTCCTTTGGTCTGCTTACAATAAGCGACTGATTCTTTGATTTGCTTGGATGAGCGGCTTCTGTTCACAAACCTTGTAAGTCTGCTTCTTAGCGACTTGCAATATGCGGCTTGCAATATACGGTCACACTATTGAATCCGTGAGTTTGCTTGAAAGAAGCGTCTTTCCTTTTGGATCTGCTTGAAGAAGCGGTCATTAATTCCTCACATATAGCACGTATGAACAAACAAAACTGATCATAGGAAAAATTATTTAAAAGAAAAAGATCGGTAAATAGCTGTTTTTACACAAACTGCTGTTCAAAAAAAAGTATTAAATCAAAGATTGAAAGAAATAGTCTCACTAATACACAAGTTATATGGAGAAACCGACGAGATTGAAACTCAACGGATCGATAAAAAGCCTCAAAATCTAGACTTTCAATCTGTAATAGAAAGAAAATTTTAATGCCTATTGTATTTTTTTTGACAGATATCATTCAAAAAAGAGGAGTAAATAAAAACATCATACTAACAATCGCCTGAACTCATTCTCATAAATACCAAAGAGAGGATTTCAATATAAGTTGTTTGATGTCAACTGAATTTTAAAGTAATAAACAGAACTAATTTTGGGTACTTAAGTTGTCAGAAGTTAAAAGACACCCATTTCTTATCTCGGTGTAAACCACTCTCGTTGAAAGTCGTTACCCTTGCGTTTTAACCAAAATAGGTACCCTTAACCTTTTCAGGACATCGATATATCGACCACTAAATTATCATAAAATAGTATAATCATTCTCCAAAAGTATATTTGACCTTGAAAAAGTGATTTCAAGGTCAATTCCTTTTATTTGTTATTTCGACCCGTAAATTGGTATAAGCATATATTTTAATGCGCTGTATACGAAAAAAGCATTGAGTATCGTAAAATACAGCTTCAAGGTGAAAATATAAAGTTGAAATATTTTATTATCACTAGTTTCGTCGTTTATCGACCAGCCGATCAGCATTTAGTTATTTTGTCTTGCGGAAGATTTCTTAGTTTCCCAATAGTATTATTAGTATTATTTTTTTTATTCACACGATTTTCAAAAAATTACAAGCAATCTTTTCTTTGGTAAAATGACTAATACTGAATCTTGGAGTAGCGGTGAGTCCGAACCTGAAATACAAGATTCGGAAAATGTAAAAATTGATTATGTTGATCTGGAAGATTGTGATTATAATGGAACTCAAATTTTTGAAGATCCGCATTTTTATCCATCAATCAAAGATTTTGAAGGTAGTTCTGAAATAAATGTAGACATCTCTATATCGGAAAATAACCTAATCGATTACTTGAAATATTTTTTTGATTCCCCTGTGTTTGAAAGAATTGTAGAGGAGACGAATCGCTATGCAAGTCAGAATCATGAAGTACATACTCCAATTTTTGGTAAAATAATGTCTCGTGATAGATATCTTGCAATCTTACGTTATTTACATTTTCATGATAATAATTATACATCGGAAATTTCCTACCATCCGTTAGTGAAAATAAAGCCAATAATACCCCATCTACAAAGTAAATTCTTAGCAGCTCTTATTCCGGGCAAAAATTTGTGCATAGATGAAAGCCTAGTTTTATGGAAAGACAGGCTTAGATTCAAGCAGTATATTCCCCTAAAAAGGAATCGTTTTGGCATCAAACTTTTTGAATTAGTAAACTGTGAAACTGGATTCATTTTGGGCTTCATTATCTACCCTGGCGCTGATACTGATTATCAGAAGTTTGATTTGGGTGTTACTGGTGATATCGTCGCTCATTTTTTACAACCTTATTTTTATAACGGTCATGTTATATATATAGATAACTGGTACGAATCTCCAACATTGGCAGAATTTTTACACGAGCGTGAAACGGGAATGTGTGGTACAGTAAAATCAAATAGAAAAGGGATGCCAAAATTAGAAAATAAATTAGAGCGCGGCGAAGTTCAAGTTGCTCATAATTTAGTGTGGATGGCAATGAGGTGGGAAGATAAGCGCAGTGTTCGTATGCTAACAAGTGTGCACGAACTTGAATTCTGTGAAACTGGCAAAAAACATTATCAAACAAATAAAGACATTGTAAAACCAAGGTGTGCCCACGAATACAACCAAAATATGGGTGGTGTTGATAATGTAAATAGAAAATTGTCTATTACCTTATTGATCTAGGTTTATCTAATGCTCACGCATTATATAAAATGAAAAATGAAGGACCTATGCCTTTTTTTCATTCCGATTAGCGGTTGTTAGATCGTTATTAAAATTGAGTGATACTGATCATAGCATCACTCGTCTTGTTAGTCCTCCTATTCGGTTAGTTGGTCGTCATTTTCCAAGGTTCACGACAAGTCGATGGTGTCACTTATGTGCTTTACGTAAAGTTACGTCGAACAAAGTACATGTGCCCTAATTGTGATATCTCTCTATGCGCAACACCATGCTTTGAAGTCTATCATACACATGAAAAATTACCATAGTCATGAATTCAGAGATAAAAAAAACAAAAAAAATACACGCAAATAGAGCACTCCAAAGTGAGAGGTAAGGGGATTCACGGAAATCAAGCACCCCAACGTGAGAGACAAGGGGACTCACGGTAATCAAGCACCCCAACGTAAGAGGCAAGGAAACTCTCGGAAATAAAGCACCCCAAAGTGAGAGGCAAGGGGACTCACGGTAATCAAGCACCCCAAAGGGGTCAAATTTTCGCCACATCCACGCTGTTGATCCTGGGTCATGCTAAGAGCGAAAGCTAAAATATTTCTTACAAATAATAATCATGATAAAAATGGTTATTTTTTGCATTCAACGCGTACAAAAATTGTGGAGACATCATCATCAGGGTAAAATAGAAGAAGCAATGAATTTGATCTTGAAATGCAATTTTCAAGGTTAAAAAGGTGTCCTGGACATTTTTCATTATTTTTTTTTGTATTCAGCGCATCAAATTACGTAGGAAAGCACTATTAAATCACCAAGTCAAATTTTTAACATTGGACTTTGCGTTCCAGACGCAACTGGTCGATATATCGACCACCTATTTTATCGGTCACTCCACGCAACGAAATCTTCAATTTTATGTCGAAATTACGTGAAAAAAAAGGCCGATTTCAACGTAAAAATCCCCGTCCTGAAAAGGTTAAAAATCATCACGCCCAAATAAATTAACCGCGAATTAGGAAAATCTGAGTTCAAGCTGCATGCACATATATTAAAACAAGTGCACACATCGACAAAATTTTACGTTTATTCGAGAACAAATTCAAGAGGAGGAAAAAACCCATGGGAATAGACAATAAAAAAACACAAAGAATTAGAGAATTATTTGGACTTCATCAACGATTTCGAAGAGAATTTCAAAATGACTAACGGAAATGACTCTGTTGGAGAAAGGTTGATCCCAAGCGGTGGATCCCAACACGACACTGATGGTAACGATGACCAATACCTTTGCGCTTATGAACTGCATAAGTGGCATACCAAGCTTCAACGTGCGGGCTAATTTAATGAACTACATAAAAGACTTGAGGAAATCCAGTGCACTAGTCGACGACGTGATAAAATCACAATTCCTAGAGAATGTTCTACATAATATTAGAGGTGCAACCAAAAATAGCCTAAACAACACACAAATTAACAGCGTGGAAGACCTCATACAACACCTGAAACAGGCGTTTGGTTCAGGAAGGAACTGCAGCTATTGCAACAATAAATTGCACCATTAAAGAATGAGAGGAAAGGACACAGAAGGAGATTTTTATGACGAATTCAACGTACTAGTATGCAGTATCAAGAGTGCTTTCAAAAAAGAGAAAGGGAAAGAATATAAGGTAGAAATGATACCCTTGCAAACTTTGGCAGTGGATATATTCATGAAAGGGTTGCCAGGTAATTTAGCTAAGAGAGTGGATTACAGCAAACCAACGACACTA
This sequence comes from Muscidifurax raptorellus, assembly GCA_020010945.3. Lineage (NCBI taxonomy): Eukaryota > Metazoa > Arthropoda > Insecta > Hymenoptera > Pteromalidae > Muscidifurax > Muscidifurax raptorellus. Next base: position 193,066 of record JAHUUD020000047.1, read on the forward strand.
AGGGAAGCATATGAGAAAGCAGTGAGATTAGAACCGAGAATAAAAGAAAAGATAATACCAGACTCAAGACTTTACAAAGAAAGGAGAAATAATTATCAAAACCAAGTATACAGAGATAAACCTCGAGGTTGATATAATTATCATAATTACAATAGAAGACAAGACAGATATGCAGATCAGAACCAAGAAGAAACCAATTATGTAGGTTACGTTAATGATATATACAATAGTCATAGTACAGGACGAGGTTTTGCTATTCTCCTTTCTGACACGAATGTATACCCTTTCGAATTTGTCTAATTCTTCCCAAGGTTCATTAGCTCAGCAACCCACTAAGTTTGTGGCTTTAGTATTGTCCATTTCTTTGGGATAGAGAAGTTGCATGCTCTACGTATTGCACCACTCTGACTTGGCGTTGGCATCCATTGTTATGAGAACGCGTTTTCTCTTTAGTTGATGAAGCGTCATTCTGAGTTGTTCTAGATATTTTTAATATCCTCTTTGAATGGACAGTATTGACTTATACAGTATATTTCTCCAAAATTAACTAACCAGATACTACTTATTTTTGATAGTAGTAGACATAAAAGAATCAAAATCTGTTTTCTATAGTTTCGAAGATTATAGCAAGTGATACTCAAATGTTGAAAATAGATTGAATTCAGATTGATCGAACAAATATTCCATACATTTCAAATCTCAAAAATGGCTCATAAATTCTCATAAGTTCCAAAAAATATAGAGGTCAAAATCATGATCAGTGCCAAAATAATTTAAGGTCCAAACTATAAGGCCTAAAAAGGCACGCACTAAAATTTGTTAATGCTTGATCTCTTCGTTAATTTGCTAGTATAGTCTTGAAACTTGCTATATCAAATAAAAATTCACTTTTTCCCAATATCCTAGAAAGAAAGAAAATGAGCTCCGGTTGATTACAATCCACTAAGTAGGAGCGCTTCCCGTAAGTTACAATATATATGGGTCATCGCCTGTGAAAGAAAAAAAAATGTGTTAATTGTAATCAACTATCTTCAGTTAAATTCTTGGCAGAAAAGCATTTAACTAAAGATAGCATTTTGTTTCTAGCACCTAAATTGTAGGTTCGTTTACATTGGTTTATCTAAAAATATAAAACCCAAAATTAATAGCCTCCCAAAAACATAAGGCCCAGAAATTATAAGTCCCAAAAAGTCCCATTGCAGGGGACTTAGGTTAACTTAAGTTGCACGATACACCGTTAACTCCTTAATATAATAAATATATAGATTGTGTAATATTCCTCGAAACCTCAAAGTGCATGAATCCCATTTGAATTTCGGGTACACTCGCTGCTCTCAAAATGACCGCCGTACCAGTGCCGCACAACTGGCTCGCACCGCTGCGAAGTCCCTAGCGTCGTCCGGTTCCACTCGTCGACCTCGACTCTTGACTGTGTTCATGCATCGCGCCTACGCCTTTGTTCAATCTAAACGGCACAAGGCGTAAACTGCAGCCAACGTGTTGTTGCAAGTTATTGCTGTTAAATCGCGGTAATTGTTGTTGAAACCCATAATGTGGACATTCGCTAGTGTATATTCTATATGGAAGTGAAGTTTCAAAATACTTTTATTAACTTGGAAGTGAGCAAACTGTGAACCTAGTGTCATATGTTCTAGGGCAGTGCAACATGTTGCTGCCTATAAGATAAGTATTATTTTCAATTATTATTGTCAGTCAATTCAAAATTTCCCACATAAGCACTGTGCTTTGTGTAAATTTGTTTGTTTTATTTTTCAGCTACTGCAATTTACACTGTTTTTGTAGCCTCAATTTCCAACATTCATTTAGTCGTTAAACTCAATTTCTAAGACCGTAAACTTGAAGTTTAATTATTACTTCTGTCGTCCAATGTCGTGGATGTAAAACTTCTCCCGAATTCAATAATGTATTTATACTAATGTAACGTCAAGGTTAGTTATCGACTCTATTTTTAATTTACTGAGTGACACGTTTCTTTTTATTATTTTAAATAGACACGTATCACTTAGTAAATTATTTTCAAACAAAAATGACTAACACTTTAAACTTAGACAGATTTTGACTCTGCTTATGATTTCTTCAATATGTGTACCTTAGCCCTTCTCTATTAATACAAAGTTTTAAATATATGTTTGATTTCTCTACAGGGGAGTATAATTTGTACTATGTTGATGCTGTTGTGGTCCAAAATCATTATTTCGTCCTGTCGAACCTCGAGATTTCATACCTAGCACCTGCGTAGAGCAATTCTCTGGCACGAGATGACTTGAGATAGCCAAAGCACTTCAGTGTTTACTCGTGAGCCAGACTTTGAGTGAGTTCTTATAACTTTTGCACTGTCAATGTGTTGCTGGCGGGCCCTTACCTTTGCGAATGTTTGTATTATATAGTAAATATCTTAGAGGCGTGATCTTACCTATTTGTCGTCGATCACTCACTCTCGTTTAGCGTATGTGTGTTTTCACATGATAGAGGGAAATTAAATATAATATTATCTATCTTAACTTCATAGAAATTTCTCGATAATTACATTACCATTTTCTTATTTATTTTGCATACACCAACGATTGATTTATTCTACTTTAAAATTGAGATATTTGAGACCGACATTACTACTCGTGTTAAATTCTTGTGTAAAATTATTAGAATGATTATGTTCAGGACTCTCATCCTGTAAAAATATATTGATTAATTACATGCATAAATGATATTGTACCTTTGATATTTTTTATGATCTAATCAGAACACGGGTAAGAATCCGCTTCGATATGTTTTAATTTATTAATGTCTTTATAATTCTTTTTCCGTTAGGGTATTCAAGAATGAGATTCTTTCTATCGACAAATTCTATAATCTTTAACGGTTTATTTGTAGGAGTCGAAGTTATTTACACGGGGTTCTTTAATTAACCTAGCGTATTTGCCTAGCATATCGCCCCCAATCGTCATATCTTTCAGTGTATACTCTAATCACCTCAATGAGTGGTGCATGGTTTCTTTCCAGTGACCCATTTGTTTGGGCTCTATAACCTGAAGTTGTCAAATGATTTACTTTGAATAATTTTAATAGCGATTCAACTACGTTTGACAAGAAACTGGTCCCTCTGTCTGAGAGTATGGCTCTCGGGGCTCCCAATTGGCAAATGAGATTTTTTATAGGTATTGCTATTTCGTACTTGGTTAAACTTAACTGTATTGTTAAAAGATGGCAGTTTCCTCTTAGTTTCACCTTCAATTTTCCCACTGTGTCGATTGACACCTTGTCAAAAGCTTCTAGCGGTGTGTCCGTGATAATTATTGGTTTTCTTGTCTTGAATTGTTCTATTTTCTGTTCTTGGCAATTTGTACATCGTATGATGTAGTTTTGAACGTCGTTTTCATTCTTGGCCAGTAATATAACTGCTCTCTCTCTCCGACCTCCGGTAAGTTCAGCATCACTTACTATCTGCTCTAGCTAATTACCATTATTAATTGGTATTTAACTTCTTTCGAGCGATCTCGCACTGCGGTAAAGGTCCTCTATATGGCTCTTACGCTCTCCAGCAAAAAGACAGTGTATTTTTACGCTGTTTTATGAGCCATGAGAGTCTTTCCGCAATCAAGCAGTATTCTAACCTCAAACTACTACATCATTTGTGCAACATCATCTGGGCACTGAGGTAATACTGGCATCGAGACCCCATCATCGCCGGACGATCTGGTGTCTTTTTGGGACCATTGCTGCACCACTACCGGAGGGTCTACGGAGTTTTTTTTTACGCTGATTCAGAGGTTGGAGTAACTGTCTCTTTTTTCTGTCTCTGTCTCTCTCACTCTCCCACTATTTTGGCGCGCAAAGTCACTGTCGTCGCTGTGAGGAGTTTTTTGATTTTCACCACCAGGGCGCAACACCATCGTCCTGAATTTCTTCGAGCAGCATTTGGCTCCACTGCCGGCAGTCATCGAGCGCGTGCGCGATTTTTTGAAAATTATTCGGCGCCAATGCTCGCATTGCTATGGCGCGCAATTCAAATTCATATGTCTAGTCACCTATTGCTTTTACAGTATTATTTCTGTCTATTTTGTCGGTTATTTATTTATTTATTTATTTATTGACCTTATAATTTATATATTTATATATTCATTTATTTATTTATTTGTTTATTTATTTATTTATGTGCTGACTAATTGACTACTTTCTATCGTTTATTAACTTATTTATTTATTTATTTGCTCATTGTTTGACATTATATATTGACTATTTATTGACTATTTATTATTCGTTTATTTATTTGTTTATTTATTTATTTATTTCGTGTATTAATTTATATACATATATCTGTTGGCAATCTTATTATATAACGTATTTGTCAAACTCTTTATCCTTGTGCCGTATCTATTTATTTATTTATTGATAAATTGTTTGTGATTTACATCTCTCAAAATGGTTCGTGATTCCTGTGAGAAATGTAAAAAGATCCTGCGTACAGGTGCAGTAATGCGTCACTGCAAGGAATGTACGGCAACATTCCACAGTACTTGCATGAATTGGCACTTGATAGAGTCAAATTATATCTGTCAAGCATGCAGTTCAAAGAGCAGGTTTAAGAATAAAGTTAGGGGTGTTAAAAAGGATAAAGAGATTGCTACTCTAAAGGCCAAAGTTAATAATACAGTTAATAATACTGTCAATAATGATAATACTGTTAATAGAAATAATACTGTTGGTAATAACGATAATAGTGGTAATAATACTGTGTTGGACAAACTTAAAGATACTGATAATGCGGCGGGTCATACTGGAGACAATACTGAGAGAGAAATTAATGTGGGGGTGATTAATAGTAATAATAATGATAATACTGTCAATAATACTGTTTATTGTAAAACTAATACTGTGCATAACGATACTACGAACTTGGAGGCGTCGATTAGGAATGACATGGCGGCGTCAACACCGAATAATTGCACCAATAAGATTTTCGGTGATAAGAAGCGCTCTACATTGAATTCTTCGGTCGAGTTGAGTGCGCTTCGTTATTGTACACTGCCCGCATCTATGCTCTCTCTGTTCAGGAACCAGTTCGACCTTCTGGAGAGTTCGGTTAGCGATCTTCGGTCGCTTTTTGTGAGTAGGCTCGATGCTGTCGCCCGGATATCGAACACTGCCCCGGCGGGGCAGGGGGAGTTTGAAGGTCTGCTGGGTCGGGTTTCCTCGCTAGAGAGCGTAATTGAGAAGCAAAATGCTATGCTTTTGGAGGCGCAAAAAGACCGCGCTCTACTCGTGCAGGAAAATCTAAATCTGCAAAACAAATTGACCGAGCTCTCCGGTCTCATGCTAAATGTGCAGTCGCTGGTTTCTGGTCAGCGGGCTGGGCGTGGTGCTACTGGTAGTCCTGAGACGGTAAAGACTGACTATAATGAGTCTCAGGTCCTCGTTTCACTCAGAGACATTGAGACTCACGTCCGGCTGACAGAACCATAGATTTAGGTTTAGAAATAACTAGATGTAAGATCAGCAATAAGGACGAGAACAACAACGCGGAAAACAATGTAATAAAAGCCTGTGATGTTGAGCATGCCTCCGAAGGGTTTCAGACGCAACGTAGGCGGCGTCGATCCCGTGGTCTCCACCCCGGAAGGGCTACTGCTTCGGGACTGAGTGGGGGCACTTCCCGTGAGGAGGGGACGCGTCGCGGTGGGGATTTGGCTGAAGTGATTATTTCTAATGTTTGTGATGGATCTGATGCCATGCGCTCAGACGTAGTACTTGCCATCCTCGCTGCGATTGACCCATCCTTTACGAAAGATGACATTGTGTCGGTGCGTCTTCTCGGGCCAGGGGCTGGGCCTGACAATGGGGGGACTCGTTCGTTTTCGTTCAAATTAGCAGATCACGGTGCGACGCATCATGTAGGGGATTCTCACACGTGGATTGATGTGATCTTTACGGACGACGACAATGTAGTGCTGAATGCGGGTAATTCACTGGCGACTTTCCCAAGCAGACACAATATTATAGACGTTGAGATTGACATTCGTACAGAAAAACCTCCGGCTCTCAACGGTTTTGATTATAGGGATTATAAATCGATCAAAACGGAGGAACTTCTAATCCTTTTAGCTGCTTGTGATTGGTCGCCGGTCAGTTGTCCGAGCAGTGGAGCAGACCTTCGGCTGGAACACCTCAGCCAGAACATCATGAACGTCATTGATCAACTCGCCCCTCTGAAAGAGTTTAAGCCGAGGAAACGAGGGCATCCTCCTTGGGTGGACGAGGACATTAAAGACTTGTACAGAAGACGAGACGCTATACACAACGATACAAACGTACGAAACGGACGGACCTGTGGACGGAGTATCAGTCTCTAGCAGACGATGCTGAGGAACGTACTGCCCGAGCGCGGGATGCCTTCATTAACGACAGAGTTTTCGACGCCCTCAGTAGTAATAAGAACGTTTGGAATGAGCTTCGCAATCTCGGTCTTGTCCCAAGGGCCAAGAACGACCTGCATGGTTTTACCCCAAACGAGTTGAATAATCATTTTGCCGGGGTTTCCGTCTCCGACCTTGAGTGCGAGGCAGACTTGGATGATGTCGTGTCGATGGCTGGCGAGGGTGGCTTCTCCTTTCGTGAGGTCACCTTCGCTGACGTCGTGCTCGCGGTAGCTCATTTCTCATCTCAAGCAAGGGGCAAGGATGGAATACCTCAAAACATCGTTGCAAAATCGTTACCGATAATTGGCCATCATCTTGTAGCGCTATTTAACTCTTTATTATCGAGCGGGGTCTTTCCGGCGGCCTGGAAGAGAGCGCACTTGGTGCCACTCAAAAAGACGGCAGTTCCATCGTCCGTCTCGGACTTTCGTCCAATTGCCCTTTTGTGCTTTCTTTCTAAGGTACTGGAGAAGTTGGCGCATGATCAGATTGTAGAGTTTCTGGGGGCGCTGGAGACTCTGGATTCTTTCCAGACTGGTTTCCGAAGGCATAACTCAACACAGACAGCACTACTGAAACTAACGGAGGACATAAGGGCGGGTATAGACAGTAGCGGGCGCCTTATGACGATCTTGCTGTTATTTGACTTCAGTAAGGCATTTGATACGATTTCTCCTTCCAAATTGCTTCGTAAGCTGATCAGAATGGGCTTCTCTAGGTCGGTAGTTCTGTGGGTCAGATCTTTTGTGACTGGACGTAACCAGAGAGTGGTTACAAATAATAACGGTGATTCTGATTGGCTGAAGACCAATCTTGGCGTCCCGCAGGGCTCGATACTGGGGCCTCTTCTGTTCAGCTTGTATATAAATGATATACAGGAAGTCTTTTCAAAGTTCAAGGGTATGGAGGGGAAATTGACTGATAGTGTTGCGCATTTGCTTTACGCGGACGATCTGCAAGCCTACACTCAGGTCACGAGGGACGATCTGTGTGGGGGTGTGGGGCGAATGTCGGCTGTGGCGCATGCTGTGTCGGCTTGGGCGTCCGAGAATGCCTTGAGACTCAACACTGGCAAGACCAAGGCAATAATTTTTGGTTCGGAGCATAGTATTAACTACTTGCAAAATTTGGACTTGCCTGGTGTTGAGATTCAAAATGGTGTTTTCGTGCCCTTTGTCGAGGAGGTGACCAATTTTGGAGTGATAATGGACTCCAGGCTTACATGGAAACCGCAGGTAGATGCAGTTAGCCGAAAGGTTAACAGAGCCCTTTATGGCCTGAGATCTTTTCGATCCGGTACCTCGGAAGTACTGCGGAAGCAGCTGGCAGGCGCTCTCGCTATCTCTCACTTGGACTATTGTTCCGTAGTGTATCTTGATGTGACGGGTGAGCAGCAGACTAGACTGCAACGATTACAGAATTCATGTGTGAGATATGTAACGGGCGCTGGGAGGGCCGAGCACATTACTCCTTACAGGGGGACACTGGGCTGGTTGGATGTTAAAAACAGACGTGCCTATTTCGCGGCGGTCTTGATATACAAGGCACTTAATATGGGTCAGCCGCCGTACATTTCAGCCCTTTTCGAGAAGAACCAGTGCAGGACCTCTGGAAGGGTGCCCAGGGATTTGGCGGTTCCGGGAGCTAGGACCGACGCGGGTCTGAACTCCTTTCGAGTTTATGGAGCGCGCCTGTGGAACTCCATTCCGCAGGAGATCCGCACTTTGGCCTCGCTATCGAGGTTTAAGGTGGCGTTGCGTTGCCACCTATTAAATAATAATTAACTGTGATATTTTAATAAGACTGAAAACACCCTGATATTAGTATGTAGTACTCCGCTTTGTTGTTCAATTGACGCGATAGGATAAGATTTATGCGAAATTGTATTTAACTATTTTGTCTTGACAAATAAATTTCTATTCTATTCTATTCTAATATCGTTCTCTTAGTTTCTGATAGGTTTGGTTAATTCCCTTATGCACTCCTGTCCAACTGACATGAAGGTAGCCAATTATTTCTTTTCTGTGTTTTTCGGCTGGTATTTCTGCTTTTTCATAACGCATCGTTATTCTTATCCCACTCTTATGAAAATATTCGTAATTACCTTTATGATGGTTGGTGAGTCCATCTGTTCTAGAATATCTCCTTTTCTTGGTACTCGGAAGCTTTTGATATTTTTGTTAATTAGCGTTTATTTTAAGTTTTTGAGTCTTTTATGCAGATTCTCTATTCTGATTCTATTGAAGTATTTGTCCTTTGCTATTACAGTGAATATTTGGTGCTTCTTTAAAGGAGTAACTAGAACTTGTCCTGGTTTTGGTTTCCTGTTTTCTATTTTCATTAGGTGGCTCGACAGTCGATGGCTCCTATTTCTTCCAGTAGTTTGGTAACAAACCACGTGTTGTCACAATCCGCCGATAAGATATGTACAATGTTGTCTCGTCTATGTGTGAGACATTCCCTCACTTCTGATTTTTGATTGACTTCTTGGATACCATGACCTTTATTCAGTGGTTCTAAGTACGGTGGTGTGGGTAGGAGAAAAGGCATTGTTGGTTCCGGTGGTTTTGAAAATCTTATGTCTATGATCCTTCTTCGGTTTCTATTTCGCTTAATACTCATAATTTTCTTTGGTTCTTCAATTTGTTTATTGGCGTGTCGTTAGGGCATTCACTTTTTTTGTGGGCGTAACCGATAGTGTTTTTATCACTGGTGGCAACATGATGTCCGTCACACTTTCGACATATGACTCATTTCCTGTGTCTTCTTGGCTGGATGTTTTTTGTAATTTCTGTCGTGCTCGCTTTATGAGGGATTAAGCATTTTTTCTCCAGACTTTTTCTACGTCAGTTTCCTTTTCAAACCGTGGATCCGATGTGTAGATTGCTTCAGCTATATAGCTATTTCAGTTGCTGATTGGTTGGTGTCAGTATGTTTATTCATTTCATATCTTCTCATACTTTCCTCAAATTTCCTACTAGCTTCTTCTACTTCTTGCTTTGCTAGGGTAGTCTTGACTGATAAATTTTCTATTGTTTTTTCGTCAGCATTCTCTTCAGATTGGCATTCTTCTACTGCGCTCATTTCGATTGCGATGTTGCTTATGGTCTTGTCTTGACTGCTTTCTGAAGAAAATGTTTCGTCTTCTCGTACTTCTTGGACTTCGTCTTCTGTGGTTCCTGAGTGTTCTTGTCGCAATCCGCTGTATCTGGGATCTGGTAATGGTGGTTTGTCTAAATCGCTGTTCTCATTAGCTGTTGACGATAGCCATGACCTTCTAGATGGATTGACTGTCATTGAAATGTTCGAGTGGAGGTCAAATTAACTTCCTGGGATTTCTCTTGGTTTGACGGAAGTTGCTTCTGTGACTGGTGCTTCAGTTTTTGTTGGTGTTTCTCTTTGTGTGGTTTTCTTCGGGCCAATGCATTTGGATGCCTTACTCGGTTCTCCTTGCTTGATGTATTGTCCTACCGGACTCTGTACTTGTGCGCTTTGCTCTTGTTCTCTGTACTACCACACTATGTTCTAGTTTGGGTGTTTCTTTGTTTGTTCTCGCTTCTATAAGTCTGCCTCTACCTGTGAGTACAATGGCTTTCTCAGATGCTGAGTGTGCTTTGTTGCCAAAATTGGTCTTCTGCGACGGTGCTATGTTTTTGGCCTTATCTTGACCTTGTTCTGCCTTTTCTTCAATTATCATTACTTTCTTGGCAGATTGTCATTTATTTCTTCTTTGGTTACTTCGGGAGGGTTTTTTGATAGAGCGGCCAAGTTTTTGTTTAGCTTTCCTGGTTTGTATTGGAACGTACATTCGTAGCCCGTGAGTCTAAACATCCACCTCATTAGTCTTTGTTCAGGATCCTTTCTGTTATGTATCCAATTTAGTGGTTCACGATCAGACACTAGTGTGGACTTGTGGTACAGTAAATACGGCCTAAACTGATGTAGAGAACATAGTACCGCCAAGCCCTCTATTTCAGTCGTGGGGTAGTTCCTTTCTGCTTTATTTAAAGCTCTCGGGAAGTATTGAATTGGATGATCAAATACATCCTTTTCCAGACTTAGGACTGCTCCAATCGCATAGTCTGATGCTTCCGTGATTAACGTGAATTCTTTATCAAAGTCTGCGAATGGTAACATGGGTTCTTGGATTGGCATGGCTGCCCAGTTTCTTGGGTACGATCCAGATTGGTGAGTTACAAGGAGAATTGAGTTCTCTTATGATTTTGTCATTGAGCTTTTTGGCTACACTCTGTTTTACAACTTGTTTGTGTTGTCGAGGATGTCTATTTTACTTGGTGTTTATGGGTACATCATTTTCTAAATGTATGTGATGTTCAATTATATTCCTGCACGGGAGCCTATCTCCTAGCAATAGAAATCGACCCAGAAAATGTTCCATGATGCTGTCTACAATTTCTAACTCTTTTCTGTTCAAATGCCTTCTTCTGATCGATTCTTTCACTTGTTCCAGCATCTTGATTTAGCCCACAATTGTAACACCATCAAAATCACTATCTGTCTCTTGCAAAAAGTCAAGTGCAGTGTCGAAAGGTATTTACTCTTTTGGGTTTACTTCTGTCGTTAAATCTTGCTCGCTAGTGTTAATGGACATCATTTTACAAGTGTTATTTACTTTGCTAACCACACTTTCTTCCAAGAATAAATTCTCATTTCCCACGTTTATTCTGGGAATGTAGCCTTCCTTCAGGTCACTTTTAATTAAGTTATTCTGAACTACTTGTCTAGTCCTAGCCATTACCACATACTTCACTTGGTCCGATGTGGTATTTTCTTTGCTGACAACATTTTGCTCCATTGACTTAATTTCTTCATCACTCTTTGTTTTTACTCTTAACAGTTCATTCACTTGTTTGCATTTGTATACCTTCTTTAAATTTCTGTTAACTTCTTATGTTCTTCCTCAAGTCCTATGAATGATATAGGGTGCATGAAATCGCCACTCACCCGATTGTTTTATGGGAATATTGTCTTCTATTATCTGGAATTTCACAAGGGTTCATGTTATGTCCAGGTGCACTGATCCTGCCGTCTAAACGGTCTGGCCCATGATGCGTCCCAATTCTCTGGCGTCTTTGATGCTTGTCGGTAGGCCATCATGCAAAGCTCCGATCTTTATTAAGTTCACGGTTGTACCATTGTCTATCATAAGTCCCTTACAGTTCGTAGAGCACATCCTTGCGATTTTTCGGGTCTTGTCAATATTGTCATTACCTACATAGTGAGGTTCTTCATGTTGGGCATTTCTATAGCTTTATTTCTATATTTTGGTTCACTTCGTGGTTCATCGTAGTCTCGGGTTATTGTAGACTTTGCTTCTACCACGATATGGTCTATAGTCCGGAATTTTTTTGGCTTCCATTCTTATTTCTAAACGTACTGCCCCTTCATATGCTTCACGCACTATCACTGGCCCACTCTTTCGGCTAAATTTGCAGGTAATCCTTTTATATATATCTCCACAGTGAGTGATTTTGGTGGATCCATCATTTCTTTTCTATAACTGTTCCCTTTCTCTTCTTGGAGTGCTGTTTTTGCGCTGCCAAGTAGGACATTGATTTCATCGTAGAAATCACCCACGGTGTCATGCTCTCTCATTCGAACATTTTAAATTTGTTTATTGATTAAACTTTTTTTTGCTGGTCCAGTGATTTTATGGTAGGGCATTTTATAAAAAATGTGGTTGTATGTCTTCGCCTACTAGAGAAGTTGCGTTCCTTATATCTTGTATATATTCTCGGAGACTCCTCTTGCCATCAAAAGTTGGTATACCGCTTATGCAATTTATAATCGCGAAGGTGTTGACCATGCTATTAATTAGTAAGAAATTAGAGTCGGGTAAAGTTGGATTCGTCATTCGGGAAGCTCTGGGATTCGTTTCGTCACCAACACTCATGTTGAACACCTTGCTTATTTGCAAAGAAAAAATTTGTAAACACAAAATTTGGTATGGTATAAAAAAAATTTTATTAGAGGTTTAAATTGTGAGATTGTTTATTGAATCAGGTTATAGGGTCGCTAAAACTTGTGGCCTAAAGTTACCAGGAATTAATTCAAACTGGTTTGGTATATACTTGAAGGCGTTGACTAATAACAATATTAATTGAGCTTGTGGTTTCTCTACGAGTTCGGCGATTGTAGAAATTATTTCGTATTATATTCCCCTTTTCTATTAAAATCAGTGTTTCAAATGTCTCATTAAACAAGAGAAAAGATGAAGAAGTGTGGACTACTTGGTCAAAGTTAATTTTCTTTGCGTTTATTTATGTTCCCCTGAGACAAACTTTAAAAGTTTTTTCAAATCTTTTGCTTATTTCAAATGGAAAATAGACTTCAGAAAAATTAACTTCAGAGATATAAAGTAGTTACCACATGGCAAAGGGTAAAGACAAGAATAACGATAGATCACAAAAGCCTTACAAACACCCTTCAAAATCGAATAAAGTAAAGCCATTACTACTACATCAACTTAGCATATTTCAATAACGCGATAGTCCCACTGAGCATCGACAAAGTTCGGGCAATTGTCATTTCAAGCAAACAAAAGAGTATTTATTTCTGTAATTTACGACTTTTTAATCAAATTAATATCATCACCTAACTAAATAACTTATATCCCGTGTCAACTACTGATCCGATTACCCGCCGAGAGGACGAACAGGTATCAGAGCAACAAAGCAGCCGACTCAACAAAAGGTAAGTGTTAATTCAATACAGTGCTACTAGCCCGCTAGAAGCTTCTCTCTCTCTCCCTCTCTTTCTCTCTCTCTCCCTCTCTTTCTCTCTCTCTCTCTCATAATTCCCTCTGAGATCGCTAGTCTTCGTAGGGAGCTCGAGGCCATAAAACATCGGCAGAAGGCCTCGAAAAAGAACGCTGTCCTGGTAACTGGGCTGCACTACACTCGAGAGACCTCTCTTCATGTACTAGTCTCAGTCAGTACTCTCTGCCCTTGACCCTACTATCCTAAGGAGGGACATAGCTGCCCCAAGGGTCATAGGAGGACTTAATGCAGTCACCAACACCTCGGCTGCAGACAGCAGGCTACCGCCAATTGCTGTCACCCTGTCCTCCCATGCCCTTGTTCGCTCCACCCTGGCAGCTAAAATAAAAAAGGGTAAGCTGCACTTCTCCGAGCTCAGCACGGACCTACTGGAGGAAGCCAAGGCTCTAGACCCAGACCACTAGGGGTTTATCAACATCAACGAGCTGGTTCCCCCAGACGTGCACAAGCTACGCGTAAGGGCCAGGCAGGAGGCTAGGCGGACACAGGGCTGCAGGAGCTACGTGAGGGACGGGACGATTTTCATCCGTGCTGCTGAGGACGGAGGAAAGGCCACTGTAATCACCACTGAAGAGGAGCTACAAAATTTTTCGCCTTATCTGTTCACATCATACCACCCTCACCACCATCATCATCCACGTCATCATCATCATTGCCTGCATCTTCAACCATTTCTAAGGTCTGTCCGAGGGTTTAAGGGCCTGTCACTTCAATGCTAATTCAATACACTTCAATGCCATCATCATCCCCTCGGAAATTGCTAATCTCCGGAGGAAGCTGCTAAAGATCAAGCAACAGCAGGGGAACACTAACAACAACGCTGTCGTACTAACGGGACTTCGCTATTCGAAGGTAACATCTATCGACCTGCTGGCCTACTCAGTGGTTTCTGCCCTCGATCCTACAGTCCTCAGAAGGGACATAGCCGGTGCGAGGGTCGTGGGGAGATTGTACGCGGCCGATGACATCCAGGCCGCTGACAGCAGACTTCTACCAATTGCTGTCACTCTCTCTTCCCATGTCCTTGCACGCTCTACCATCAGAGCCAAGATCAGGAAGGACAAACTTCATACTACCGAACTCGACGCGAACATCTTGGAGGAAGCTAGGGCCTCTCGCCAGGATCAGCGTAAATGAACTGCTATCACCAGAGGCACACAAACTTCGCGTCAGGACCAGGCAGGAGGCGAGGAAAAGAAATGGATGCAGGTCCTACGTCCGAGGCGGGACCATCTACATCAGATCCGCAGAGGACCCAGAGAGGGCAATTATCATCAGCTCTGGGAAGGACCTAGATGATATTTTAGCCCTGAGGCCACCAGTCAACTGCAACAACATCAACAACAACGGCTGAAGAGGACGACAAACATCTTTCATCCTTCACCACCTACATCTTCATCATTTTTAACTACACCCGCATCTTCCAAGGTAACTCTGTCCGAAGGCTTAAGGGCCTGCCATTTCAATGCTAACTCTCTCACGGGTCACACTGAGGCGGTTAGGCTCTTCTGTCCACTCGTCCCCTCTTTCACGTAATAGCAATAACTGAAACCTGGCTGGACGACAAGGTAAAAACCATTCCCTTACTTGATAACTGCACACTACTTAGACGCGACAGGAACAGAAATGGTGGAGGTGTGGCTCTTTATATTCATCATTCAGTTTCAGCCAAAGTTTTGAAATTTTCTGACGATGTCTGGTCGGGAGGCCAGGGAAGCCGGAGTATGTTCTCTGTGAAATCTCTGCAAGAGGTTTATCGTCCACCCCATGCCCCTTTCATCCAGGGCAGCGACTTTATAGAAAATCTCTCCACAAACATGCATAACTACTCAACTAAACTGATAATGGGAGATTTCAACGCCGATCAACTGTCATCATCTGAAGATGCCAAGTTCATCGGGGTCGCATTGATGAAAACTCCCTTCAGTCGGTTCCATATGGCGCAACGCATCACAAACCGGAATCCGACACTTGGCTCGACCTCTGCCTCATTGACGAGCAGGATCGCCTGCTCGTGCACTGGAAGACCTACACTCCTTTCATAAACGGACACGACCTAATAACGGTCACTCTCGACGTACAGATGCCACTACACGTATCTCAAACTTACACCTACAGAAACTACAAAGTCATCTGTGCCGAGAAGCTAAGGGACTTCCTCGGTGCGTGCGACTGGTCATTGCTTCATGCTTCATCACTTAACGATTGCATCACCCTACTGAAGACAAACATAACAGACGCTATAAACCATCTCCGCCCCATTACGCACAGTGACCCCTAGACCGAAGCGTCATCCGTGGTTCACCGCGGCTCTTCGTGACCTCTTGAAGGAACGGGACAGACTATACAGACGTTTTCGCAGATCACGTCTCCCTTTGGACCTGTACTTTTACAGACTAGCCGGGGATGATGCTCATAGGCAGGTTGAGAATGCCAGGTTGAATTACTACCATTCATGCCTGGCAGCCTTAACTGACGCCGCTGCGATCTGGAGAGAGCTCGAGAGACTTGGAATCACCACCTCCGAGGAAAAAGCTCCTTCTCGCTTCTCCAATGAAGACCTCAACAAGCACTTCAGCGACATATCATCTGACACGCTGACACCTGCTGTTGAGGAATATATGCGTACGCTTGAAAGTCTGAACACCCCCGAACATTTCAACTTCAGGGAGATAACGGAATCGGACGTGATAGCCGCAATAATGCACTTTGACTCCCAGGCAAGAGGCAGCGACGGCATCCCACAGGTTGTCATTCACAAGGCATTGCCAGTACTCGCTCCTATTCTCTGTCGTATTTTCAACCTGTCTCTGAGTGAGTCATGCTTCCCCTCTGACTGGAAAAAGTCATTAGTGCATGCGCTAAACAAAGTCAGTTCTCCAACAGCACTAACTGACTATCGTCCGATCTCCCTCCTTTGCTTTCTGTCCAAGGCACTGGAATGATTGGTCCAAAAACAAATCTCTGAACATTTTGAATCAAGGTTTTGGATTCGATCCAAACCAGAGGACGAGAATATTCAGATAATTCGATCGACAGAAGCGGAAAAGAAAGATCAATATTCCCAGCCAATTTATCATTTCTTCAAGCGGGTAGTGACTCAATTCTAGATCAGATATTTGAATTCGGAAAAGACTGCCGATATACAGAATTGGAAGAATTTTGGCATAACAAAGATTCATATTAGAAACTGGGTAGGATTCGCAGCTGAATTTAATTAACTACAACGAACCTTCAACAAGTATTTCCTTCAACACAAGTTTAGATGTTAATAAACTTCTAATAGACTTTGAGAAGCCAGTCAGCGAGGAAACTCTCAATGTAGGAGAAATCGCCAATAACGAGCAGAGCAACGAGCACAGTATAAACAGCTTTGAAAATAAAATAGATCAGAGCCTAGTTCAAATTAATTTTATGAACAACAATAGCAGAACAGCAAGTAATAATCAAAAAAGACAAAGAACTGCAAGCTAACTAAAAAAAACATAGGAAATCTAAATCAAGGAATAGAAAACAACGCAAGCATGCCCCACCCCCGGAAATATCAATAAAATTAAATTTGAAGAATGTAGCAAAGAACGTCCCAGAAAACGACGGGAACAATATGACAGCGGCGGAATACATAAAAAAATTAAAACAAGTCAGAAATCTTATTGACATCGTAGACAAAGGCAATCTTACAAGCCTTTTAAAAGTAAGAATAACAGGAGAAGCAGAATCGGCATTAGGCGGCAATGAGATAAAAACCATAGATGAGTCAATAAACGCAGTTAGAACGTTATATCCGATTGATGACGATATTCACGAACTCAATTTTAAGATGCGTAGAATAATACAAGGTGAACGTGAAATTGTGGTCCAATGCACAAATAGATTACGTAAAATAGTACTAAAAATAAAAGATCTGAAAAAAACGAGAAGGAGTAACCGCAGATGATCTAACAAGATTTGACCCAGAACTAAATGCAAAAGCAGCGAAGATATATAAAAAAGGTCTTAAATCAGAAATAAAATATGAGTTTGGGGCAGAAAACACCATAGGAGGCGTATCAAACGCAGCTATAGAAATTGAAACCGACATAAAGAAAAGAAAAGAGATAAGCAAAGGCATCGGGGCCAACGCGTACGAAGATTACGAACGAAAAGTGGAGCAACCGCACAAAATGCTGACATACCAAATATGTAGAGACTTCCAGCACGAGGCTCTTTTATGTCGTGCAGCAGCATGTGTATACTGTAAAGAAGCAGATAATTTTTCTAACATTTGTATGAATTCCAAGAATAAAATCAAGTTAATCTGTAAATTTTGCAGCCAACCAGGGCATTCCATTAGTGCATGCTGATTCAACAAGAAACAAAATAATCATTGTCAATATTGCCAAGAAATGGGACAGGATGTAGAACAATGTGCTTATGTAAGAGTTTATGGAGTATGCTGGAAATGTGAGGGAACAAGACATAATCTAAATATGTGTTCAAATACAATGATCAATAATATAGATAAATGTGATTATTGTGACATCATGGGGCATACAGTACAGAATTGTCCAGATGCCGTGTGCAAAAAGTGCAATAAAATGGTCATACAATAAAATAGTAAAATATGTGAAAGTTACCATTAAGAATTTGCATAATTTTCGAAACAGTCGGACATGAAGATGTAGAGTGTGAACAATCAAGAATTCTTGTTGCAGAATATAAAGCTAAACAACAGTTGAAATTCCAAATATACGAAGAAACGGGTCACACAGCGAAAGTTTGTAATAAATTTAGAAACAAACAGCAAACACTCACTCATGAAACTACATCACTCTTCCTGGAGGGAACGCCTAAGAAGGGGCAACAAGAATAAAGCGTTCCCACTATAAATATCCAGTAATAAAATTATTAATACAATACAGGAAGAAAAAAATTTAGAAGAAGTTACCAAATGTAAGGTAGGGAATATATTACAGACATACGTATTGAAACTTGAAAATTTACTACAATATACAGAAGTAGAAGATTAACACTCGAAGAATATAAATCAATTATTGGTAAATAGTGGTGCACAACTAACCATTATTAAAAAACAAAATATAGCAATAAATCAAATAAATAATGATGAAAATGTATTAATAACAGGAATAACAGAGAACGCTATACGTACTCTTGAAACAATTAAATTACCAATGAATAATATATATTTTGATTTCCATCTAGCGCTGGAAATATTTGCCGTTCCATATGACGGAATAATTTGAATAAAGGTTTTATAACAACAAAAATTAAAACTAGATAAGGGATATTTGGAAATAAATAATACAAAAATTAATTAAAATCAACAATGCATACAAACCAAATAAATACTAGCATCGCAACTAAACAAGGTGAAATAGAGACAAGCACTCAAGAAACTAAAGTAGACAACATTAAAAAATCAAGATTATATAAAAAATGGAATTTCAGAAAATAAAAACGACTCAGAATGCTCAGATGACTCGCCAGATTTCTTGAAAGAAATTTCGGAAGGAGCACAGCCGAGTAACTGGAGTAACGTAAAACTTACAGTTTATTCAGGATTTAAAGCCAAACATTCAATAGTTTATAGGAAACATTAATGAAACACCTGAAAGTATAGAAAAAGCAGAAACTGAGGAGTATTCCATACAAAATTTCCCGACATTCGTAAAAGTAATTAAGGATAATGTAGATTTTGAAGGAGATGAAACGTACTATATAAATGAAAATAATTTTCTTATGTTTGATATCGAAGATATGCCAGACACACTTATAGGAATTTCAGGACTACCATTGCCAAAAGTGGCAGAAACTTTGTATTGTGGTTCTGTATATTGCGACGGAGAAATCGTTGAGCTCAATCAACTCCATACCTCTCGCACACATCTCCATAGGGTCACAGGTAATTGGTAGGATTATTATTTATATTAGTAGAAATAATTATAGAAAACGTGCGAGAAGTCGGTACGGCCGTAGACGCCGCCTGTCATACGACATGGGAGAGAGAGCCAGCAGACGAGGAACGCCATCCTGGGGCGACTTACGAATTCACCGCTCGTTGAGTAGCCGTCCGCTTGATTCCCGCTAGCTCCGCCAGCAACGAAGATCACGAGGTCGCCGCGGAGGCCGTGTATGTGAGAAAGAGAGAGAGAGCGACAGCGAGAGTGGGGGAATAGCCACCTGCGTGCGAGCAAGAGAGTGTGTGAGAAAGAGAAGAGTCGCCTGCGTGCGAGCGAGAGAGTGTGAGTGAGAGAGAACAGCTGTCTGCGTGCGAGCGAGAGAGTCGGAGTGACAGAGAAGAGCCGCCTGCGTGCGAGCCAAAAAGACAAGATAAAAAGAAGAGATGGTATGTTATACGAGTGGGGGATCTATTCCCTGTTACGAGGTAAATCGATAATGGATCTATAATCGGAAGGACTGTGTCTTTGTGCTTTTTTTTTATTTTATTATAATACGTTTATTCAATTAAATTAAAGTTTTACATCTCCTTGTTAATGGTACGTACAAAACGTAAGAAAAATGGTACATAATGATGGGATGTGTACTTAGACATATGCCTCTGTTAGAGAGAGGTCCGCAGGTGAGAAGGTTCACTGTGGTTGATAAAGTTCGGTGTACTGTGTGTTGACGATTGCTTACAAAGTAAATGATTCGTCATATGATTGTCGTTTAATCGAACTGGTAAAAAATGGAGAAAAATCCAGTTTTCATGGCTAGTGCTTGAGACGACTATTAAGCTAGGTGAGTTAACAATAAAATAAAATAGGTAATGAGTGATATTTACAATGATCTAGATACTTAGTTACCAGATAACAATATATACAAGAGCACTAAGCTTGCGAGAATCGGAGTCGGAGTTACATAGCGTATAATAGAGATAATTTTTAGGATTGACGTAAAGGCTGAAGATGTATTAATGTCCTGTCCTCTGAGAGCTACCAGTACTTGTTACTAAATAATCTTGATTTATCTCTAGAGTCTCGAGATGGTATAGCCGTGGAGTATTTTAGGACGGGTATGGATTCGTAATCAGGAGGAATTTTTTTATCGCATCTGTGGCGAGACCAATGATAAATAATTGGGATATTGTTACTGTCTTGAATAAGTCCCTGGTGGTCGAGAACAATGAAGCTTTCCGGCGGTAGGTATCCGGATATCTTGCATTTTTCGATATAGTCGATATCTAATTCGGTTATACTAGCTATGCGGTTATTCGACGTGACATTTTTGGTGTTGGCGAAATAATCACGGTTGATTTTCGTTATGAAATTGTCGAAGCGCGGTATGTCCGCTTTATTGTAAATTTTTAAGTTGCTTATCATTTTTTTGTAGTTAGAATCACTGGATCTGTATTGCTTAAGGCATGCGCGTAAACAAGCTCGTTCAAATACTCTGATCCTTTCCATTGAGGAGGCACTTTGGTTAAACCACAGGGGAGAGGCGTATGATAAGATGGGACTGATTAATAAGCAATAACATATAATTTTAGCTTTAGGTTCTAGATATTTGTTGTAGAAGAGTTTGGATAAACTTCGAAAGGCTTTCCTAGCGTTATCGAGTTGAGTGTCTATATGATTATTCAATCGGAGTAGTTGATCGATGTGCATACCTAAGTATTTTACCCGTTGTTTGTGGGGGACAGGGGTTGAGTCATTATTTTGGCGAATTTTAATTTGAAAGTTCCTCCAGTGTCGT
Source organism: Muscidifurax raptorellus (assembly GCA_020010945.3). NCBI lineage: Eukaryota > Metazoa > Arthropoda > Insecta > Hymenoptera > Pteromalidae > Muscidifurax > Muscidifurax raptorellus. Next base: position 213,995 of record JAHUUD020000047.1, read on the forward strand.
TTTTCAGACCTGCTTAGTCTGGGGATTGGTAAACTAATAAGTATAGTTTCGCATTTTGTTGGGTTGATTTTTAAGTGCCATTGTGTGTAGTAGGAGTTGACTTTATTGACTAAGTTTTCAAGTGTTAATTGTAGTTTATCGGGAGTTTTACCTGCACAGTAAAGAAGAAGGTCATCAGCAAAGGCTATGGAGTAAGTTTTGTTATCGGAATTTAGGTTAAAGAGGTTTAAAATATCGCTGTTATAAATATTAAATAGAAGTGGAGAGTTCACAGTTCCCTGCTGAAGGCCTTCCTCAATGCGGAATTGTCGGGTGGATTGAGCGCTGTTGGAGACTGTGTAAAAATTGCGATTTTGCATCATGGTCCAGAGCATGCGAATTAGGTAACGCGGGAAGTTTTTTTTATGAGCTTGTAGAAAAGACCTTTCAGCCAGACGTGGGTCTTTGTGCTCAGCGTCGGTAGCAGGGCTCGGCCACTTGTAGGACGGACAGCCAGCAGGTAGCAGCTTCCCGAGTTCATAGTTCTTGTTTCAATTCGCATAGTTCTTCGCGCCGAATTTTCAGAGCACGAGACATCATCAGTACGAGAGGACGAGCTAGTTTATAGACAGAGAGATAGACTAAGGTAATAGCAGAGTATTTACGATATTTGCGAGAATAATTACGGCCGGAAAATCGACAGAGAGCGAACGTGAGTATGAGTGTGTGCGATTCCGAACAAGTTGTACATATTTGCCGGAAATCACTGTTAATAAATCTTTATTTCATAAATAACCAATCGAGGCTTCTTTTCTTTCTAATGAGCAACTTGCGACCGAATCTCCACCGAGACAAAGAGTTCCCAAGCCAACGCGTATGATACCAGGCCTGGCGCCCATACATATATAATAAAATTTGGCCGGTATAATTCGAGTTGCGCGTAAATAATTATCTAGCGTGCACCTGAGGTTAAGAAAGAGACGCTACTTTCCTTGGCCTCAGATCCACCACGTTACAAAATTTAACGTCATAAAGCGGAAGGATTTTTGAGGAAGTGGAAAAATTAAGTAAAAAAGAGAGAAAAAATTTACTATTTAACACAATAAATTTAAATCATTTATCTAGAAAAAAAGGAAATTTAATGAAGGTCTAATATTATGTAATGAAAATATATGCTGGCTAGATGGAGATAAATTAGGGACATTAACGTCGAATAGCATAAGATAAATTTAATAGATGAATCTCCAGTTTATGTAAAACAATTCCCATTACCATATAGCTTGAAACAAAAAGCTATCAGTGAAACAAAAATATTAATAAAAAATGAATTGGTTAGATCTTTAACGAGTGCATTTAACGCTCCAGTATGGGTTATACCGAAGAAAGGTTCAATAAACGACGGATCAACCGATCAACAAACATACACAATATAACTATAGATATGGTGTCAGGTTTTCATCAAATAAAAATAAAAGAGTCAGATATATATATAACATTTAGCATAAATCCACTAGGACGTTTTGAAATTAAATTACTACCGTTTGGATTAATTAATTCCCCTAGAGTTTTTCAAAGAGTACTAACAAACGTACTAATAGAATTCTTAGAAAAAGAATTTAGTTACATTTGTATAGATGATATAATTATAGTTGCAAATAGAGTAGAAGAGCATAACGAAAGATTTAATCTAGTAGCACAAAAATTAACAGAAGCTGGACTTAAATTGGAAACGAGTAAACGTAAATTTTTTCAGAAAGAGATGGAACTTTTAGGTCATATTATTATCCAGTAAGGAGTAAAAACAGATCCAAATAAAATTGAAGCTGTAACAAAATTTCCACGAAATGTTAAAAATGTTCGAGAATTGTCAAGATTGTCAGGCTAGTATAGAATATTTATAGACAATTTTTTGGAGATAGCTAAACCAATTAGCATATATGCAAATAAATGTAACTACAAAAACACTGGAAACTAACGAAGTACCTATTAACGATACGAAAGTTAAAAAATCAAATGAAGAAACAATCATATTAAACGAGAAGACGTTTAACAAGAAAAAGAAAAGCAAAACTAAAATAGAAAAAAATAAAACTAAGGTTGAAGAATCAAGGAAAGCAAAAACATGTTAGGAAAAAGTAATAAATACGAAAACAGATAAAAACATCGTTTACACAAAAACATCTATACAATTTAAAAGATAATATTGCGCATTTCATAAATAAACAGGGTAAAGCTTTAGATAAATAATTAGATAGGTTCATAAATAGCAAAAATATTACGTTTAATAAACATTTAAATGTAAATAAAATCGAAATTATAAATTTAAATTCAAAAAAATTATTTATAATATGCATTGAAACAGGTCAATATATAATCAGGGTTAAAGAAAATATATTACAGAGCTTTGACCTTTTAAAAAATATTATAATACGTCAAAAATTAAAAACTTTTAGCATTTCTAAAGATTTAAAAATAAATAATATTAAGTGGCTGGAGGTAGAAGAAATCTTAGTTAAAGTTTTTCAAAATTCTCATATTAAAGTAGTAATCTGTTTAAACTATATAGAATACTTAAAATTAAAAGACAGAGACATGACATTTGACCTAAATCATTGAAGCCTGATAGGAGGACACTCAGGAGTGAACAGAACATTTAATCGTATAGGATATAAATATTTTTGGGAAAATTTTAAATCAGATATCGAACACAAGTTCAAAAATTGTGAAGATTGTCAAAGAAATAAACTAAAAAGAGTAAAAAGAAGACAATCAATGGTAATAGCATATACACCATTTGAAACTTTTAAAAAAATAGCCATGGATATAGTAGGGTTACTAAATATAACTAAAAACCTGTAACGGTTGCGTTCCTCTTGTGCCGAATGTTTCAAGGAATCAGGATTCGGAATGAGGAGATGGAAAATAATAAAGTTTATCTGTAGTAATTAATGATCATATATTTACAGAGCTTAAATTACACTTGGAGTTTAGATGCTCTCTCCAATCTGAAATCCAATAACCCAATAACCCAATCTGAAACAGATAAACCACGCGCGTGGTTTAGAAAGATTTCATTTTACAAAGTCTCGGTAGCGGTACGGGATGGTTCTACAATATCGTCGGTTCGGTACGGTACGGTGCGAGTGTGTAGGTGTGTGTCGATTAGTGTTTCATCTATCGGCGGAGGAGGCGTGTGCGCAGGACTACGCAGCTTCTAGATGCTTTCAGGTACTACGGTCTCTCACCACCCTGTGTGCGCACAGTGGAGGCTGGTACGGTAGCCGGTGGTTGTGTGTTGCCGGCTGGTATAGAGACGTGTGCTCACGACTACATAAACCCTTTGTTTTCATGTGCTCTGTACTCCCCTTGTCCTGTGTACGCACAGTAAGAAAGGTAATACGGTACTACGGTGTGGTGCGCGTAGCGGTGTCCCCCCAAGACTTGTGCTCACGACTTAGTGTGATTCCTGGTTCCTTGACTCGGAGTTTTCCTTACCCTGTGTTCTCACAGAGGCAAGGCAAACTACGGTCTGGTATGGTACTAAGTACGGTCAGTGAGGCCTAGAGACAGCGTCCACATGTGCTCACGAGAAGTGTGTTTACCTGTGGTTACCTTGTATGCACACGATGGTAGTCAGGAATACGGGCGGTCGTCGTAGGCTCACCGTCACGTGTTCGTGCGGGTCCACCTTTCTGTTTGTTGTGTTCGACCTCGTGTAGGTGTGCTGGTGTCAGAGTTTCTATGTGTATTTGCACAAGACGACTGTCTCGTAGCAAACCAAAATAAGTATATTCTTACTATACAAGATCGAGCATCAAAATTTTTAATTGTAGTACTCTTACAGCATCAAATGGCAGAAACAATTGCAGATGCATTTATAAAAAAATTCATATGCATCTTCAGTTCACCAAAAGTTGTTCTTACAGAAGAGATGCAAATTTTACAAGTAAAATACTAAAAGCTGTAGCACGCAGATTTAAATTTTCAAAAATAGAAACAACTGCTTTTTCGCCTCAATCGAATGGCTCACTAGAAAGAACTCATCACCCATTGTGTGAATATCGGAAAAACTTTTGTTAGAATTAGCACATTTTAATTATAATACGAGTATACTTAGCGCTCATAGATTTACGTCGTAGGAACTGGCGTTCGCTTATCTACCGAGATTACCTTCAAACGAACCATTAAAATCATCAGAACAACTTCCAACTATCAATAATTATTTATCGAATTTAATTACAAATATGAAAGATATTGCTATATATATATATATATATATATATATATATATATATATATATATATACATGAAATAAAATTATAATATTTATAAATAGCAGTTAATTTATAAATATTCTGTATATACTTCTGTCAGTAATTTGTTAATAACTTTATAAAGAAATTTTTTGACATATAAGCGGCTGCAAGAGTTTATTTGACGGAAAATTTTTTATCAAAAAGGTAAAATTAAAAAATTTGAATGTTTTAGCCCAGGCTTGACCCTTTAATAGTTATAATATAGCATTTTATAAATTATAATATATAAACGATAATCAGATTATAATCAGGTGATTGTCAGCTGACGTATTGGCATAATTATTTGCAGATTACCAGCTGATTATCAGGTGAGCATCAGGTGATTATCGCCTGAGCTTTTTCAGTAGGGTAATTACCATATACATCCTTGTCACACGATTGCCTTACCTAGTACTGACCACTTGAAAAGGCCTTTTATATTTCGCAATTGGCTATAGTAGGACGTGTAACACTGTCCTCAATTGTCGAACATACAACTTTGATAATTGCATCTCCGTGAGGGATCCATCAACAGGGCGGAAGTAAGAGTGAGAGAGAGAGAGGGGGGAAGAGAGATGCCCGAAGTATTAATTTTATTACTTTGTTTCCTAAGATGCTACATTTTGTCCAAAATAAAAAATGTAAATACATAGAGCATTTTGTTTCATAAATGACACATTAATAGATTCAATATTTATATTTTGTCAAATAAATGTAATCCCGTAACTTCCACAAAATTAATTCAAAAGTTATACTCAAATATAGTATAAATGTAGATATCTTACTATTATTCTTGTATATGTAGTTTCCAAATTGTCCATCAGGGGAAAGTGATAAACTGTACGTAAAATTAATAGTTTTAGATAATTCTTTTAATAAGTCCACGCAATATCCTCTGCAGCAGTTAATTTGTATAGGATCTGAAAATTAAAAAGTGTACTGCTTTGAATTTATTAATTTATTTTCACATATTCAAACCGTACAGTTTAAAGTTTGAAAATCATACAAAAGGTGAGTTGCACCCGTTCCCAGTTTCAGTAAATGTTCTTCTTTTATACATTCCGCAACAAAATTATCGGGACAAAATTTTTCATTGAAAAATTGCTATTTTTCAAGTGGTTGTAACTCGGTCAATTTTCATCGTATTAAGATAATTTTATTTTATTTTTTTATGTACTTTCAGGAAAAAATGATGCCCAATAGCTACGAAATAATGCCACATTGCTATGTCTTAATCAGGCCTATTAATTTTTTTTTCTTAATAAACGCAATAGTTTGTTTAGGTAAAGAGAGAGAATGTTAATGTAAAAAGTTCAGGTAAAAGTGGGAAAAGGTTTGTCAATAAAACAATTCAGCGAGGGTCAGCGTTGTGTCTTGCTCAGCACATGTGTTGAGGCTTATAATCATAAACGTTTTAAATATGAAGCGTCGTACGCTGAGCCGTAATGATTGTTTCGATTGTAACGTCTTGGTCTGTCCTTTTTAAGGATTATTTTTGGGTACATATTTAATGTTAATGTGGATTTATAGTAACGGAGTATTTTTATAACTAGACCTATGATAAAGAGGGGATGCATATCTAGCAGAACCAAGTATGCGTGGATATATAATGTAGTATACTATATATATAGGATAATATTTTGTCAAGAGATATAAAAGTGTAGAAATATATAAATTTTAAGAGCGTCGGAGTTCCGATGGAACATGCTGCCCGCTATTGATCGGTAACGATTTATTACATTTTGTATCATATCTTATTGGTTAACAGTTTCTAGTGGCAGAATGGCTATCTGTTTTACAGATCGTTTAAAACTGTCACTAGCGGTCTTAATACTAACAACGCGTACAACGCTGTCGTCGTCGGGGTGAGTCTCGATGATGCGTCCCGGAGGCCAGTGCAAAGGAGCTGTGTTGTCTTCTTTGAGGAGCACCATTGATCCAACAGTAATTCCTGCAGAGTTTAGAGATGACCACTTGCTTCTGGTGTTGAGTTCATTTAAATACTCCATGTGCCATCGTTGCCAAAAGTGCTGTTTTAATTTTTGCAAATATTCCCAGTTGGATACCCTGTTGGTTGTAGTACCAGGTCTACGTCTGGTACGCTCATTAATGAATTATTGATTAAGAAGTATGCTGGAGTCAGGGCAATTAGGTCATCAGGATCATTAGAAAAAGGTGTCAAAGGGCGAGAGTTAAGAACAGCCTCGATTTCAATGACATGCATATTCAATTCTTCGAATATCAAAAGTGTATTACCTACAGTGCGAAATAATGGCTTTTAAATGATTTAACAGCTGATTGCCATAGGCCCCCAAAATGTGGAGATCTAGGCGGATTGAAATGCCATATGATTGACTCATTAGCGAGATTGTTTGATATCGTGTTGTTGTGTTCATCAGATTGGATGAAATTATAGAGCCGTTTGAACTCATTATTAGCACCAACAAAATTCGTACCGTTATCAGTGTAAATATTTTTGCTCTTGCCTCACCTAGAGAAAAATCGACGCAAACTGCCAAGGAATGTTTCTGTTGTTAAGTCGATAACCACTTCCAAATGAATCGCTTTGGAAGCAAAACACACAAACACGGCTACGTAGATCTTAAAACTGTATTGCTATTACAAAATTTATTTTCTTTAATCATAAATGGGCCGCAATAATCTAGTCCTGTGTTTGAAAATGGTCGCGATTGTGTAAGCTAGTTCTAGGCAGATTGCCCATAATGTGCTGAGCCGTTGCGTTTCCAAACAAAAGCATTTAATGTACTTATACGCTATATGTCGTGTTGTATTTTTGCCGTTTATGGGCCAATAACGCGTGCGAAATTGATATAAGGTGATCTGAATCCCGGCATGCAAGGAAGTCTCGTGTTCGTATTTAATAATCAGATCCGTGACGCGATTACTTTTTGGCAAAAGAATTGGGTGTTTGTTATCGTGTGATAAATCAGAATTGTCAATTCTACCTCCAATACGGAGGATATTATTGTCGTCAAGAAACGGATGTAGAGTTTTCAGCGTACTCTTATTGTCGACAGGATTGTTTTTCGATAAATCTCTAAATTCTTGTCTGAACTCTTGGTTCTGAGTTAGTTGAATGACTCGATTTTTAGCTAATTGTATTTCACTCGCAGAGAGTGGTTCAACATTTTTTAATTTGTATTCGAAGTCATATGCAGCGAATAGATCAATTTTTTTTTGTTTTCTTTTGCAATTTTTCAGAAAACGTAAACAGAATGCTGTGACACGAATGAGTTTAGTGATTGAAGAAAATCTAGTGAGTAATGCTTGATCTGTCAAAGCTATTTTCAAAACTAGTTTTGCACACTTTGAGTAGCGGCAATTTTTGAATAGGTGACTCAGGCCAAGTTTCCTTGTTTTCGTTCAGCCATTTACAGCCATTTTTCCACAGATCATTGACAAGAAAGTCCGATACTGATTGTCCTCTCGAAATAAAATCCGCAGGATTATCCTTCGTTGGGACATGATGCCATTGAAACTCATTTGTGACAGATCGTATCTGCGAAACTCTATTCGCAACAAAGATTTTTATAATATGTGGTTGAGTGCTAATCTAATTGAGTGTTATTGTTGAATCAGACCAAAAGAAAATATCGTCGCAGTTAATTGTTAAAATTCTTATAATGGCTTTATATAATTTAGACAGCAGTAAAGCTGTACAAAGTTCGAGTTTTGGGATAGTGAGTTTCGAGCTGAGTGGAGCTATGTTAGATTTTGAGCATATTAATCGTGTGAGATACTTCTCGTGTTTGTTCATTGACCGAATATAGAGGCAGGCTCCGTACGCGACCTCACTAGCATCACAAAAGCCATGCAATTGTATATTTACCGGCTCCACGATGGGAATATGTCTTTCAAAGGAAACTTGCAATAAGCGAGGTATTTGAGTTTTATACTCAATCCATGCGGTGTGTATGTAAAGGCCTCGTCCCACTTGACTTTTTCTTTCCACAAGTTTTGCACAATTAATTTGTCCTTGACTATTACCGGCCCTAATAATTAGATTGGATCGAATAGTTGAGCGATTTTAGATAAGAATGCACGTTTAGTGATTTTTTCTTGAATATCAAAGTCCGGCTTTATAGAATAAGATAGAACGTCTAGCTGCGTATTCCATCTAATACCTAGGGTTTTGAATGATTTAGACGGATCAGTGAATAAATCGACGTTTGCAATATCTTTTGGCAACGATTCAATTAACCTGTGATCGTTCGATGCCCATTTTCGTAGATTGAAGCCATCCGATTTTAAGAAATTATTTCATGCGTCGCGTAATTTTTCAGCAGTCACTAAAGTATCGCTACCAGTCAGCAGATCGTTTACATAAAAGTCGCGTTTTACACCACTGTTCTTCTGTTGTTCTTCCAAGCCTGGTTCTTGACACGAAAGTTTCTGCATACGTTGATACTCGTATCTGCCAGCTCACCACACTTAATGCATTCTACTTCAATCTTGAATCCTAATCCTTGAGTTTCAGATTCGCCAAGTTTAACTTGATCATGGCATTGTTTGCAAATCAAAAGTTCCTCGAGAGCAGGAAATAGAATATTGATATCAATCAATCTATACCTGACCGTAGAGGTTCCTTTTGCTCCTGGAGTTTGAATCTTTCTTGCTGCATTTGAAGGGCTTATCTTGTTGGTAGGTTTATCGTCACATGTTGCTCCTAGAAATCTTAGATTATTTCTAAAACGCCTTTGAAAAATATCAGCTTTATTGATTTACTTAGATATCAGCTGTGTTTACATAGTGTAAATTACATCTCAATACTTTATCAGCTGTGTTCAAATATTTTCAGTCTACTATAGGTATACCGCGGAACGTTCGCTCTGTCCTTCTCGGAAACGTTGATTCTAACCTGCCCACAGGTGTCGCCCGAGCGCGCGATATTTGAATTCAAACAAATGTCGCTACATATCCATCAGAGCCTCATATAAGAAGCTAAACTAGAAATTTATTTATAAAATAAGGCAAAAAAATCTTATCAATACACACTAATTTATTTACTAAAATATGTATGCGGAGCATAATATACGTATATACTACGGTAAAAATATAGTATTTTTAATATATACAATAAAAATTTTATTCAGATTGAGTTTATAGAACTTGAAATTAAAATTATCAGTCGTATTAGACAAAAAATGAAAAATACGCAATTATACGTAAAAACGATAAAAATTTTGTTTTAGTATTTTGCTTGTAACTTTGCGGGAAAAATTTTTATCGATAAACGGGTTTCAGAAGCGTATTTTACGGAACATTTCCTATAAAAATAGGCAATAAAATAGGCGATCCTCCCACACTTTCGGCTCAATACGACTCACACTCATTTTCTTCTCTACCTCCCGACATAGACTTGCTACGGGTCTCGGATGCCGCATGTAATTTAAGAAAGCTGGTGAAACTCTCAATGACGATAGAACAACTGTGTTAATCGCATGTCTAAATTCGTGCACGTGCTTATCCCAATCACGGTGGTCCTCCATCAAAAAACACGCTATCATCGTCTTTAAGGTACGATTGCTCCGTTCTACGGGGTTCGCTTGTAGATGATAGGGCGCCGTTGTGACATGCTTCACTCCGTACTTCTGTAATAATCCCGCCAAATATTTATTGTAAAACTCTTTCCCATTATCTGACAAAAAATATTCTGAAGTCTCCCATCTTAACAATATAAGCTCGTCAAATGCGAGTGCGACTGACTCCTGTCCGCTTTCCTTATCGGTTTTCAATATCAAGTATTTATTTTGCGAGTTACTCGGCGCAAACTCCATTAGATCCGCAGCTACTACCACCCACGGCCTTTCTATAACACGTTTTCTGATAAACCCTAGTTTCCCCGACTGTGACACTTTGTACTGCTGGCTCGTTTCACACTCTTTCACAAAATTGTATACATCATAATAGACCACTTTTCAATAATAATCCCGCTGCATCTGATTGTAAGTCTTTTCCACTCCTAAGTGCCCCGTAGATGGCGTGCAATGCGCCTCCTCTAGGAATCGCTTTCTATACTCTACTGGCACTACTAACCGCCAACACTTGTCTCTGTCGACGATCGGTTCTAGCATCGGGTCATTTCTAAACCTATAAAGCTTCCCGCCCTCAACGCGCCAATTTAAATACTTAAGCGGCTCGACTTCCTCCAGCAATCGCAGGTAATCTTCATCCTTAACCTCCCCGAAACTCACTGCACTCTCTTCTTCCGACTCAAACGTTCTGGATAACGCATCTGGCAGATGATTCAAGGACCCCTGTCTATAGATTTATTTATTTATTTATTTATTTTGACCATATACAAAGCCTTGGCAAATTGGAATAAGGCATCCTATAGAGGCAAATAAAATTGCCTGTACATAGGTATGGTGCAAAAAAAATACTTAAACTATACCCTTACATACTAAATTGCCCTATATAATATTGCTCATTTTTATATCACAACAATTTAAAATAGAAGTTATTTAACAAGTGCATGCTTTCATCAATACTAAATTTTCCCTTGTAAATCTTTCTAGTCTTTTTTTTATTGTAAATTTACTAAAATCTATAATATTAAGCTCTTTGTTTAACATATTGAACACATAAATTGCCACGTAATGCCATTTGGCTACTTTACTTGGATAATTATTCATTCTATCTTGAACAGAGGACCAATTGTCATCACTTGAGATGATGACAGCGTCATCTGCATAAGACATGATGTTATCCTGCCGCAAATCTATCAATAGATTATTTACGTACAATATGAAAAATAACGGTTATAATATGATTCCTTGTGGAACGCCAATAGATATTTCTTTATAGTCCCTTTTACAGTTTTGAATTTTCACGCATTGTTTTCTATCGGATAGATAGCTACTTAACAAAAAGGCACATCCCCTTATTCCGTATCTCTCCAACTTATTCAAGAGTATTCCATGATCCATAGTGTCAAAGGCTTCCGCTAAATCCAGAAAAGCAGCAATAATAGGCTTGCTTTTATCAAGATGCTTGTATATGATATTAGAAATAAAATTCAGTGCATCAATAGTTCCTCTATTTTTTACACATCCGAATTGTTTATCAGAAATGATATTACATTTCATCAAAAACACAAAAATTCTATTGTGTATTATTTTCTCAAAAATTTTTGCAATATTAGATATGAGCGATATTGGTCTGTAATTTGCCAGACAGCCAATATCACCAGACTTATAAATTGGAAATATTTCCGCTTTTTTAAGTGCTTCCGACCATGTAGACTGATGAATATATAGATTAAAAATATGTTCTAGCGGTTTATCTAGGGCGGTGAGTGATGGAGTTACAACAGAGGAATTTCGAGGTTTTAATAATTTGAAAATAATGTAATAAAAAGAAGTAGTTATAATCCAAGGGAGCTATGGAAAATTATCATTGGTAAACTGGGTAAAAACCTTCAAAACAAGTCAGCACCTAATTATTTAGTGGTAAATAATCAAAAAATAGACGATAAGACAACTATTGCTAACGCAATGATTGATTATTTTTGTAAACTATGACAACTGATAGTTTTGAAATACAAAAAATTATAAATTCTATGAAAAGTAAAGCTGGAGGGGTTGATAATATCAATACAAATACGCTCAAAATAATCGCTAACCAGATGGTTGTCTTATCGTCTATTTTTTGATTATTTACCACTAAATAATTAGGTGCTGACTTATTTTGAAGGTTTTTACCCAGTTTACCAATGATAATTTTCCATAGCTCCCTTGGATTATAACTACTTCTTTTTATTACATTATTTTCAAATTATTAAAACCTCGAAATTCCGCTGTTGTAACTTTATCACCCACCGCGCTACACGTCCCGTTGGGTCTCGCAAGTTTTGTAACCATTTTAAGGCCGAATGATCAGTGATTATAATGGCATATAATGGCCAGCGCCTCTTTTCACGTCACTGTATAATTCCTCTCCGCCGGTGTCAACATTCGACTCACTTAAAGAATAGGGTGCTCACCGTCGGTACTCTCTTCCGTTAACACGGCCGCAATCGAATACGAGCCCGCATCAGTCTGAAACGTGAACGGCTTGCTAAATTCCGGGCGCGCAAGCACAGAAGCTTCGGTCAGGGCCTTCTTGAAAGCTTCGAACGATCCCTGTAGCTCCAGGCCCCGAACCCACGGCTGTCCTTTCTACAGTAGCTTTACCAGCGGAATTTTAAGCTCAGAATTCCTATCGACAAAACGCGAGTACCACCCTAGCATTCCCAAAAATCTACGCAGCTGTTTTACATTTTTAGGCACAGGATATTGCAAAACAGGCTCTACTTTCGTAGGATCAGGCCTCAACCCGTCTTTATCCAACAAAAATCCCAAATATTGTATCCGATTACAGAAGAACTCGCACTTCTTCTTATTGACCACTAACCCGGCGTAATTTAACTTACGAAAACTCGCTCTGTCCACTCGACGTGCTCCTCAAACGTCTCCGTCGGTATCACTAAATCATCGAAATTACTAAACACGTGTGGCTCGAATTCCGGTCCAAATAACGCGTCGAGTAACCGCTGTAGCGTTATCGGGGCATTGGAAAGTCCGAACGATATTCTTGTGAACTGCCAAAGCCCCGAGCCCGGCAACGCAAATGCCGTATACTCCCGGCTCTCTTTCGCTAGAGGAATCTGATAATAAGCCTGTTTAAGATCGATCTTTAACAAATACCGCACGTTCCGCAACCGATCCAATATAGCATCCATGCTCTTCATGGGATAGCGTCTTTTCGCGTCACTTTATTCAAATCCCGAAAGTGTATACAGAACCTATATTTTCCCCGTTCTTCCTTCGTGATCGGATTTATCAGTAAATATGTATCGATGCCTACTTTACGCTGGACCCCTCAAGCCCATCAAATATATAAAAAAATGTTGCTATTTTTCCGTTTTCGGCATCAAATACTTCTAAAACTTCATATGACTATACCTAATGATCCGTGTGAGCATTTTTCTTCGCTGCGCGATTTAATGCTATACGATGTGCTTGCTCGTATGCAAGCGATATAGGCTTTTCACGTAAAACAATTTCTTTTTCGAGCAGTATGAATACATGCTTTTTCTATATTCTCGAGTTTCCGATCAAAATGTATTTCTAATAACGTAAAACTCGTTGTTTCGTGATAAGTTTCGTTTATTATATTTTGTATAATTTTTATATATCGTGACCATCCTTTATTTTTATTCCTGACAAATCTACGAATAAATCTACCTATTCCCTATGTATGTGTTCTATAATGTTACCTTGCGAGTGTCAGATAGATGATTATTTTATTTGCATGTTTTCTTTTTCTATCGCTTTTTCAAATTTTTTGCTCGTAAATTGTGTCTTGTAATCACATGTTGTCGCATTTTGCTTACCGTATATCGGTACATAGTCTTTTAGTATCTTCTTTATCACCGCGTTTGCTCTTGCTCTGCGCAAGGGGTAAAATACAACATATTTACTGAATACATTAATATCGTGTAGCAGTCCGTTACGCGGGTCCTCCACGATGGACGCAATTGTCGCAGTTACGACTTTTGTGCGATTTGGAAGTGCATTCTTATGCGACCTACCTACTTATCGTTTCCCGTTATCAATGTACCATGTTCGATCTCTCATTTCTGCGATCTTTTCGGTTGTCAGGTTGTTTGTCTGTAATTTTTGTATTGTTTATACGTTGTGCTCTTTCCATACTTTTGTTTTTGCCACGATTTTTTGCCGGTTGGTTTAATGTTTCAAAAATCTTTTGACGGATTTATTTTTTTTAGGATACTGAATCTAGGTAACGGACTGTCTGGTACTCTCTTGTAAGAGTACCATATGGGGGCTCGGCGGCGGCGACCACTCCTACCCACTAGACACTATACTACTTGTATACCCGATATCAGCCCGGTACCGTTTATCATACTCGTATTACTTTACCGTGCTTCTTGTCTTTCCACGCATTCACCAGTCGACTTTATCCGTTCCTCTGTCGCAGCGTCTGTCCTTCCTGCGCGCGAGCTCCATGTGTACAAACGTTTCCGCTCATGTGCAAGAAGGTCGATCGGGATTACGTCCGCTAACACGAATATCGCGTTTATAGATACGGTCCGGTACGCGCACGTGATTCTCAGCGCTGCGATTCGTGACGCTTGTAAGTAGTCGCCGTATACTTAGTCTCGGACCTCGCATGTTGGATATGAACCTACTCAAGGCCTTTGTCATCCCCGCTGCTTTCGGCGCTGCGTTACGTATGTGTGATCAGAAAGTCAGTTTCGTGTCTAGAGTTGCCCCTAGATACTTGACTTCGTTTCTGATCGTCATTTGTTCCGTACCCACAGTCATTGGTATAGTCGTATTTATCCGTTTTCTTGTGAGTAGCAGCTACTCAGTCTTTTGTAATGCCTGTTGCAGTCAGTGGTCCGTCATCCATGTGCTTACGCGCCTCATCACCTGGTTCAGTTTTAGCTGCACCTAACAAGTATTGCGTGGTGTTATTACCGCCGCAACGTCGTCCGCGTATGCGATGAGGCACGTGTCAGTCGGCATGTCCAGTCTTAGTAGTTCATCATACAAGGTAATTGAGAAGTTGGGACCCAGGATTGAATCCTGCGCGACCCCTGCTGTCAGCTTTTTCCGACGTGTACCGTTCATTGTCTCAAACGTCAGGTATCGGTCCCGTATGTAGTCCCTCACAACTCGCACGAGATAGGCAGATACCCAAGAGGTTATAGAGAGATCTCCAACACATCCAGAATACCTGCCCACCTTGCAGAGTTGAAAGCGTTCCGTAAGTCCAATGTTACCAAGAGTACCAATGGTCTAGCTCCATGGCATATGTCATTTATTTTGTCTATAATCTGTAATATGTCCTTTATTGCTCCGATTGTTGAGCGTCAGTAGTATATGGGCTGGTATGGAGAGACTGGGCGTGGCCTAGAGTGACGTCACCAGTCCGTGGCTGGCGCCAGTTGTTTATGTAAACAGAAGTCCATGTTTATATAAACACTGGCTAATAAGGTTAATAAACTTAATTTACGACCGTTACTGTCATAAACAGTCTGTCATCGATGGGTGCCTTTTGTTTATTTATAAATAATTATAAATAATTTTAAAAAAAAGCTATATCCCGATAAACAGTCTGTCATTGATGGGTGCCTTTTGTTTATTTATAAATAATTATAAATAATTTTTAAAAAAAGCTATATCCCGCATACAATGCCAGCCCTCCCCCCTTTTACTCAAGCAGACCCGAGCGCGACTCTCTCTCTCTCTCTCTCTCTCTTTCGCTGTTTACTCCATACCGGCCCCGAGCTCGAACGCACGTGTGCGACTCTCGCTATACCAGCCCGTAGCCCCCCTCTCCTTTTACACTATAGTAGCCCGTGAGCTCTGGCGCCGTGGCTCCCCCGCTGATGTACCGGACCTGCTTCTCTCTCTCCCCTCTCTACGCCATACTCACGCGCGTCCGCCAAAGCTGCCGTCTACCTGCCGTATACCTGCAGTTTGTCTTTTGATGCCCTTGCCCCGGCTCTGATCCTTTCTGTGCTGTAATAATGAGTAATCTGTATGATTTCCTACTACACGGTGCCGCAAAGCCTACTCTAAATTTCAGCTTTGGGGTTTATTGAAGGGATTTGTACACATTAAAAAATAGAGAAATTTTTCGTTTGATACAATCTTATATTTATTAAATGAAAGAGTAAAAATTGAATACATGATATATTTATGTGTGCATGTGTGCATGTGTGTGTGTGTGTGTGTTTTTTTTTTTTTTTTTTTTTTTTTTTTTTTTTTTTTTTTTTTTATTGGAGAAAGAGGTTGGAGGGAAAAATCTTAATAGACCATGACATGGCCTGAGCCACCGTGTGTCGGATTCTCACCAACTAAAACCCTTCGTTTTGCGACCGAATATAAAATCCAATTGCAACCCGAATCCTCCTCGCTCTCCTTACCGACTTGTCGGTGAGGAGGGCCAAGCTCCGTCTTCAGTGCCTTTTTTCCCCCGCGGTACCACGGTCAAGTATTACTTCGCGGGGGGGCATAGGGACATTGCCCTTGTCTCCTTGATGTGATTGTCATTCCTTATGCGTCCATATCTAGTAGATCTACTATCGTACCTTCTTCATTATAGGCTGCCGTCTACTTCTTACCGCATCGTCCGGTCGTCAGCTTCTTGCAGCATCTCTCGTCTTCTTCTCTCTTCGTCGCCCCTCACTTTCTTGAGGATGACCGCGGCGTAGTTACTAACCACGTGCCAGCCCTCAGCGGTGGCGAACATAGCTACCATAATAGACTCAGGAGTTGCTCTGGTCTGGAGGTAGCGTTCCAACTCTTCACGTTCCTGCTGGTAACGCGAGCAGTAGCAAAAAACGTGCTCAGCGTCCTCGCACATGCCCAAACATGCTGGGCAGTCTGGACAGTCTTCTAAATTAAATCTACACAGGTATGCTCGATAGCATCCATGTCCCGTCAAAAATTGCGTGAGGTAGTAGTTTACTTCCCCGTGTCTTCTTGTGATCCAGTCTTCAATCTTTGGTATAAGTCGGTGCGTCCAGCGCCCTTTCAGGCTACTGTCCCATCTTCTCTGCCACTCAGCTACTGTTTGTTCTCTGGTAGCGTTCCAGATTTCTGCCTTCGTTCTATCGCTGTTCTCCTGTTTTGCCATGTATATGGCCTTCCTCTCTAGTGCTAAGAGGTCGATGGGTGGCATGCTTGCCACGACGCTTATTGCATCGTCCGATACCGTGCGGTAAGCAGACGCTACTCTTAGCGCACTCCGTCTATACACGGATGACAGGTTCCGCGCATAGGCTTTTATTGCCATTGCATCTGCCCAAATTGGGGCCCCGTACAGCATAATCGATGTACTGACACTTGCTAACAGCTTCTTTTTCTTCTGAGTAGCTCCACCGACATTCGGCATGAGCCGAGAAAGAGCAGCAGTCGTTCTTGACGCTTTTTTACCTGCTAATTCAAGGTGCTGTTTAAACGTCAACTTTTCGTCTATAGTAACGCCCAAATACTTGATAGTCGATTTAGAGGTTATCTCATGGCCGTCTACCATTAGGGCGATTGTCTCCATTTTCTTCCTGCTAGATATCAGGATCGCCTCGGTCTTGTGTCCAGCGAGTTCAAGTCCCGTTTCTCTCAGCCACCTCTGGATGGTGGTGATCGCTTCATTGGTGATTTCAGCGACGTCTTCTTTTTCCTTCCCTACTACTACAAGAGCTATGTCGTCTGCGAATCCTACTACCATAGCCTCCCGCGGGAGTTGTAGTCTCAGCACTCCGTCATACATAATGTTCCACAATGGCGGGCCCAGTACTGATCCCTGTGGAACACCTGCCGTGACCTTGTAGGTTTCAGTGCCGCAATCCGTTTCGTACAGTAAAGTTCTGTCCTTCAGATAGTCGGCCATCATCCTCCTGATGTATGTGGGCACCTCAAGCTTTTCAAGCGCTTCATGTATCTTCGTCCAATTTGCAGAGTTGAATGCGTTTTTGACATCCAAAGTAATAACTGCACAGTACTTCTTTGTTCCGCCCTTCCACCGTTTTCCACTGATGGCTGCTCGGGCTGTGTTTACCACTAGGCCGATCGCGTCCAAAGTAGATCGGCACTTCCGAAAGCCATATTGGTGCTCGGCAAGCCCCTTGGTCTCTTCGATTATGCACTCCATCCTGTTGCTGATAATGCGCTCCAGTATTTTTCCTTGAGTGTCCATCATACATAATGGTCTGTACGATGTCTCCCCTCCGGGCGCTTTGTTACCCTTAGGTAACAACACAAGTCGCTGCTTTTTCCAGTTGGTCGAAAATCTCCCTTCGGCCAGGCATGCATTGTAGAGGCCAACAAATTCTTCAGGTTTAGACTCGATGGCATGCTTCAGCGCTACATTTGGTATGCCGTCAGGACCGGGAGCCTTATTGTTTCCTACCCTCTTGCTTGCTACAAGTAGCTCCTCAACTGTAATTGGAGGTATATTTTCTTCCCGCACTTCCTCTGCTATAGCATATGGTGCGTCCGGCTGACTTGGAAAAAGTGTTGTCACTACCCTCTTTAGTACCTCTGGGCACTTTGGTGGGGGTATATAGCTTCCTTTGAGTGTCTTCATAACTGTTTTGTAGGGCCTGCCCCATGGATCTTTATTGACCTCTTCTAGCAGTTCCTTATGACATCTCTGCTTGCTTTCACTGATGCACTTCTTGAGGGTGCACTTGACTTCTTTCATTCTTCTGCTGCATTCTTCTACAGCTTCGCTTCCAATACCGGTTCGGTAAAACTTTTTCCTTGCCCGTTGCTCAAGCCTTCGTGCTCGGTGGCAAGCGGAGCGCGCTGATCTAATCTTCTCATTCCACCAATATACTGGTGCCCATCTTTGATTGGGCACTTTTCTTGGCATAACTGCGTCACAGGCTCGGGTGAGCCATTTTGTCATTTGTTCAGCCTTATGTTCTGCTGATCCCGTCAATTGGATATTTCCTAACATCATCAGAAATAGTTCCTTGTCGTACTCCTTGGCTTTCCATTCCATTTTCGTACTTATAGGGTTAGTAGTACAGTGCACCATGTTTTGTGTGCCCAGCTCCATTATAATGGCGTGGTGATCACTATTAGTGAAGTGATCGCTTACGGTCCATTTACTCACCTCTTTTACCAGAGATCTACTAACAAATGTTAAGTCGATCACTGATTCAGCGTCCACCTTTTTATAGGTTGGTACGTTGCCTTCGTTCACCAGCACCATGTCCAGAAGTGTGAATGCCTCTAGTAGGGCCTGTCCTCTTCTATTAGTTTTTCGGCTGCCCCATTCAACCGCCCATGAGTTAAAGTCCCCAGCTATAATAGCTGGTTTTTTAGCCCTGACATCTCGTACTAGCCGGTCCAAGAACTGCTGAAACTGATCTATTGGCGCACTGGGTGGGGCATAACAGCTGTATACCTGTATACCCTCAATCTTTGCGCTGGCAAAACCTGCTTCTTTGACTTTCATCCTACTTTGAAAGGTAAGGTCTCTGCACGCCCAAATAGCTGCTTTACCGGAGCCATCGGATTCCCACCTTGGCTGTTCAAGATCTCTGTACTGCTCACTGATTATAGCAACATCAATCTTCTGCTCACGGACGTACTGACAGAGAAGGTCCTGTGCTACCTCACAGTGGTTCAGGTTTAACTGTACTATTCTCATCTTCTTTGTTTTGTGGCTTTCACTGCTGCTTGGTACGCTGGGCTGTGTGTGTGTGTGTGTGTGTGTGTGTGTGTGTGTGTGTGTGTGTGTGTGTGTGTGTGTGTAGAACAATAAAGCATATATACAGCTTAGAAACTATCGATAAGAGATGAATAAAAAAAGTTATACCGGAAACATAACGTCGTACACATCTTTTGCGATTCTGGCTAAGTCAAACGCATAGATTTCTGTTAAAACTACATCTAAAACGTTGACGCTTACAGCGGCGAAATTTAACTCTGTCTTAACAATTTCGTCTATTTTATATTTATGAAGAGCGTAATATTGTTTGAACGAGTTTACATTTTTCAGAATTTCACGACACACTTCAGCCTCTTCTCTTTTCAAAGCGTCTTTTATATAATCGAAAATTGAGTCCACGCCGCGATTAACTAATCCCGAAAGCTCCTCGAGCTGTTTAAAACGCAAATCGATGCACTCTTTTATCTGTCTTAAGCCAGCGAACGTTTGTTGATGCATAATTACACTAGGCGGACTCTCGTACTTTTTCTGCTTCTTGCACGCAGGCTGTGCAACTGGATGCTGTTGTGTTTCATCGTCATGGCCGCCGACACTGCTGATGAACTGCTGACCGTTGTGGGTTGTCATTTCTGCTGTAGGTGGTGATGTTGGTGTTGGCCTCTCATCGATACCGATCGCCCTTGCTCCGAAGCTGTTTGTGAACGTGATATCGTGATTTGGAAGAAGGATCTTGCTAGGATTTCCAAAATCCTGGTAGAACGTGAAGGAGTTATTCAGATATGCATCTATAGCCTCCATGTGATCTTTGATTACTTCCCAGCTGTGTGTGTCGAGTGTCACATACTTGGCTGGCGATCCATTCGCACAAATTTTCAACACTGCTCTGTAGTAACCGCTGTAATACTCCAGGCCTATGGTTGCACGCTTGCAGTTTGATTTGTTGAGACTGATGGCTGGCAACTACGCCACAACACCTTTATAAAGGACGGGGGGACAAAGAGCTAGTTTCAACGAGTCGCGGATCTTTCTGGAAACGGCCGTTACAGTATTTACATTCCATATTAAAACGAGACACGTTTGATATCGATAGAAGTTCTTTTGTTTAATGCTACCGTCACAGCTAGTACGTTTGTATAAACTACTCAGATAATAAAGATCCGGTCTTGCTGTGCAGATCTGATTACAGTAACCTCGTCTTGTAGAACTCGTGCGTGGGAATGCGTTGACTCGATGATGGCGATGACGCTTTGTTTTATTTTGCATTCTTTTCATGAGCCTTCGATAAAACTTAACGGCTAATGCGTAATTCTTGACAAAGTCTGATGAAAAAAAACGTAGATATTTTCGCAGAGAAATGCCACTACACATATGATACAGAAACATAATGCAGTGTTCGCCACATACTTTAGAGTCGACGCTCTGCACTTGTTTTTTATTCCAGTCGAATCGCGTGCAGTTTTTTCTGAGCCGATCGAGATGATGCTTTGATACGGGTGCAACTCCGTAGCTGTCGAAGTAAATTCCGTATCCATTTTTATCTATAAAGATGGTAACCCAATGTGACCCTGGCTGATCGAACGTGTCGAGATAGTGATATCTCTCCATCTGCAGCCGATCGTAATCTAATAAAGCTTGGTACATTACTTGGCTATTTATCTCGTACGGATCGCTTCGATGAGGACTGTCAACGATTGAGTGTATCCACCTTCTGATTTGATAGGCTCGACGCAGTGCGCAAAAATTTTTCTTGTTCTCGAATTTCTTGATACCGTGTCTGGTGCACAGCAAGAAGTTAGGGAATTGCACAGAGAGCTCGTCAAACGAAGGAGCACTAAAATCTTCTAAATTGATCATTCTTCGAGCCACTACTTTTTCCAAAAACTTGGCTTTTACCTGACCACGGACATATATACGGCGCGTGTCTGTCACCAAGTTGCACAAATTACGACGCAGATTCTTGAAGGAGATATCTCCATCGTGCCACTCTAAACCGTGTACATCGAGAGTGCAGTAATTATTCGTCTGCTGCATATCCGCGGGTAATTCGGTAAAACTGCACGGCGCGCGAATGATCCAATGGCCAACTATACGGCTCTGGAGAGATAAAACTCCAACTTCTTTGGGAATAAATTTTTATTTATATCCCGAAAACCTTGAATATCGATCACGTAGTCCGTCATGCTCGAGTACGTTAGGTGCTGGCTGTTTCGAGAGGGAGACTAACTGCAGACTGTCGTCGCGCTCACTTTATGAAGCGCGAATCAAACATTTTTTTGAGGCGCTGCGATCGAGTGTGCGTGTGCATCAAGCGCTAAAATCCGTTATGATTTGGAGATTAGAGTCGATTCCCAGAACGTTGTCGTACTCTGCGTAAACGATACAGTTGATAGCAGTGAAAAGAGCGGTCTCAAATCTTACTTCTATGCGTATGCTACCCGAGCGCACGAGATTCCAATGTGTGGCACAGTGTGCCAATAAATCAGGAGTGAGATCGAAGGCCGTCAAAAAATTGCCTTTGTAATAGTTGTAGCGATTAATGCCAAAACCTTCGTTGAGAAAATGTACGCCTGTGCCCGTGTAAAGTGTTTGAAAAGCGTCAATGTAGAGTTTGTCGAGACCCGTGAAACGTGGCTGCAAAGGTTTGCTTGGAATTTGTATGCCGTCGACGTAGAGAGAAATATAATTTATAGAGAAGTGTTGAAAATTAAAAGGGTTTAATGCGCGGTTTCCGTTGAATGCTTTGTTTTCCACAAAACCCAAAATTATTCTCTTTGGCAGCTGACCGTGTATAACGTTGTCGATCGAATCGCCCAATATTCCCGAGTGAAGAGTAAACGACTTAACTTCGACTCTCGTTATGGGATATTTAACCGTGGTTTTCGATAATGCTTGCGCATGAGCCAGTAAAACTCCAGGACTGATTTTTACTCTGCGAACTATAAGTGTAGCTTCTTTGATGCTGAGTTTGAATTTTCCATCGGTTGTCGCATCCATCAGACAAAAAGCATCCTTACTCCTCACTAGACGTACGCGCATTTCTACGCCATTAATCAGCATTTTATCCTGATTAAAGAGGTCGTGATGTAGATGCCCAATCATGTCAAAGTATCGTCGATTCTGTGTAAAATATTTGCGATTTTCCAGCCCTTTGTTCGCGATTATAGGTGCTGTGGCAGTGCTCACCGCATTAGCTGGCGAATCAAAACCGCCGCTCGTGTCGTCGTACCACAGACTCGCTGTAAGATGTGACTCTTTAGCAGCCAGTGCGTAGTTAAGAAGCGTCTCGATGTACGCTCTGTAAGGATAGGCATTATTAGGCGGTGAAACAATTTTCTGATTGAAAAAAACGTCAATCTGATTGAACATTGAATGCATGAAATTGTTGATCGGTCCGACTTTAAGATCTTCGGACGTATCGGTAGCCTCGTCAGCGGGTACGATTTTAGCTTGAACATGAAGCATAGTGTGAGCCAGATCAAAGTAATGCTCGCTACCTGCCGGCACGACAAATTCCAATGGGGCGTCGACATCGTCGCTAAGAGACGACACAGGCTTATAATGCAGAAAGCTGCTGCTTTCAATGGATGTTTGGTGGCTGGAAGCGTGAAAAGATCCAGCTCGCTGGACATGCATTCCGTTGAATGCGAATGTAAAAATGCCATTTTTACCCCAAACTAAATACGCCTGGGACCAAAAATATCCGTAACACTTCTCAAACTCTGCTGATGCTGCTGAGTACTTCTCTTTTTAGGCCTCTTCTTTGTTTTTTTCGTGACTCTTTTCTTCCTCCCTGCCGTATGTTGTTTGCGTTTTCGCTAGAGCCGGTTGTACTCGATGTACGTGTCTTTCTCAACTGACGCCTTCGATGCATTGCGCGTGATTTATAACCAGAGCCTTTCATCATTTCTGCTATCTTCTCACCGGCTTTTTTCTTCAATTTTTGTCCAGACTCTTTAGTATGATATTTGAACGCCTCCTTGAAATTGGAGCCGTTGTTTGCAACGTCGTCTAACACGTTGATACCTGTGCGCACAGCCTCTTTGCCCACAGCTCTGGCACCGGAAGCGATGTACGGAAGAATTTTTCGAAATAAACCTCCGAGCCACGCACCTACACCTCGTCCGCGCTGATACGTTGAGCTGGAATAGACGTGCCTCACTCCTCCACCGCCTACTTGCTCGTCGTAGTAGCGTAATTAGTGACTCATCGTTGCTCTCTCTTTCTCTCCCTCTCTCTCTACCGATTACGTTTAAAGTGAAGCGTAACCGTCCGCGTTCCATATTCGAATGGTATTCGCACTCCGTGCTGATCCCTTATATCTATGACAATCGAGCGAAAACTGTGATATAAAAGCGGAATATAATGAGCAGCTGCAAAATGTCTCACGATATTACTGCCGAATTTGTATTTTGCACTATCCACGGAAACTATACGCAGTTGAGCAGCTTGAGTGTCGCCTACAGTGTGTGGCTCGCATACATCCGTGTACACGTAGAGCTGATCGGGAATAGCTCGGGAAAGCGATGCTGATCTGTTTCCTAGCACGATTACACTCCCCATTGACGATGTGACAAAGGTGCCGTTTTTGCAGCTTCGAGACGCAAAGCGGCCGACATGCGTTTCGTGCCAACGTGAGCGAGCTCCTAGAGATAGAAAAAGCCGTCAATCTCCTCACCGTTCAAATCTTCCAGAATAACTTGGTAACTGCTGTCTCTTGGATATGCGCTTAATCTTGAAAACTTCCTCGCTAAAATTTTTTTCGTATCCCTTCTCGAAAGTACTTTTCGTGCGACTAATGCGTACGTAAGATCCGGGCTTGTATTTATTGATTACACCTGACGCCATCTTTTCGCGATTCTTGTAAGTCGATTGCAGACGAGCTCTTTTCACTAAATTCTCGCGCGCTTTCGCAGCATTGTAGATGCTTTCGTGACAGGGGCGCATCTTTGTACCGCTGTGTAGCGTATGATTGTAAGCCTCTATGATTTTCTGCACCACGTCGATATAACGTTGGGTGTTATCGTGCGAAAAATATCGCCACATTCGTTCGCGTATAGTACGGTTTAGTCTTTCCACAACAGTCGCTTTGATATCGGGGTTTCGAACTGTACGGAATTTGATGTCGCGTTTTTTCATAAATGCCTGAAACGTCGAGCCTACAAATTCCTTACCCTTGTCGGATTGTAAGAGTATAGGGACGCGACCGTTGCTACGCTCGAGTATTCGTCTGTTTCTTCTTCTTCGATGTTGTTGGCGCCATAGCTTCTTGCCTACTGTCTATGCCGAGAGCTCTGCACACCTATTTTGTATTTTCACTTTTTACAGAATTTTGGCACGTAGGCGTACTGAATATCGTCGCTTGGGAATATACACGTGCGAACCCTATACTCGTCCACGGCCGCTTGAGTTAGATCGAGAAAAAGATACGAGTGAGGTCCGCGCGTAGCGTCTATATAAGCCTCCTGCAGAAACCTCGGATCTTCCGGATAAATTTGTCGCGCGAGATGCCAGAAAGACTTAATGATTTAATGATTTATTATTTATTTATCTAACAGTTTAATGATTCTCGCATCAAGTCGTCGAGAAACAGTAATTTTTTCTTTCCCATATCCACGGAGTAATCGCTTCGCAGCGGAAGTCCCTCTCGAAACTCGATAGGTACACCACCACCACTACCGTCAACTTTAAATTCAGTGCGGTACGTCTCTTGCCACTCGGTATAGTAGAGCAGAACCCTGTCGAAGCGAGCATCGCACATCTCCGGCAGATGCTCGAGAAATTTTTTCAGAAACCAGCTTTTTCCAGCTCCTGTCGGTCCTGCTATGCACGCTGTAAAAGGATGCTTCCAACGCGTATCCATCTTTTCGACTAAAGCGCTCTCTTCGCGAAAAGCGCTTTTTATTAATATTATTCAATTACCGCGGCGGCGGCGGTCGCGCGCGCGCGGGCCCGCGTATACGCGTGTACTCTCGCGGGCCTCTTATACGCGTATAGTCACGCGGGCCGCGTATACGCGTATACTCACGCGGGCCGCTTTTAAGCGTATATTAGCGGCCACGAGTAGCATCCGCGGACGAGCCGTCTATACGCGTGCATGTACGGCTCGCCTATAAGCGTGCGATGATGAGTGGGTAAACGAGAGAGAGAGAGAGAAGAATGTCATGATTACAAGAAAAAGTTTAAAATACTTTTTTTTATTATAAATATATTAAACATAAAGCAGAACAATTTATATTACTTAAACACTAATACAAAACGAGATTCTTAAATTTACTTTTATTTAATCACAAACAACTTACTATACTTAACTTTTGTAACCGTACGGGAGCGATAACCCGGGGGTAACATACCTACGCTTTTTTAAAACTATGTTACACGATTTGACCTCTTCTCGCGTGACGATAGTGTGATCTGGCAATCTTCTAATAGAATTAAATTTAAGATTAATGCATTCATTCTCTTTATCAGGCTTAAAATAATTGTCAATCATACTCTTAATACTATATATAATATAGATAATTTATTCTCAAAGAATTCGAGAAATTTAGCGAGATACCCTTGACTTTACATTTTTTGGATACCTCGCCAGTTCTCGAATTCACGGTTCTGTAGCCGTAAAATTTCGGAACACCCGAGAGGAAGCTCGTAATATAAGTCCCCTCGTCGAGCTCGTTGGTCATATCGCCAAGTAACGAGCCCAACGGGGGCCTGTATTCATGTGCGTTGTCGTTGCATACGAATATGCATGAATCAGTGTCGCAGTACAGCGTTCGCTTGCCGAGCTTCTCCAAATACGAAAATAGTTTCAAGCGAGCCAGAGATGTCGTGTAGGCTGCTATAACTACGTTCGTATATGGAGTAGACTCCACAGCATCGTCGATATACTGCCAGCTCGCGTACATCACTTCCTCGTTGACCAGCAGGAGACTCAAGACCTCTTTATCCTCGGCTGTTAGAAGTTTAAGGAGGTCTTCGCGCTCCTTGACGATCACAGTCTGTTTAAAATTATCGCGCTGTCCAAACTTGCCCCAGAACGAGTTCAGACAGAGCTTTGCAACAGTGCGCAGGCCAGGGTTTTTCGCGATTTTTCCCAGATCGAGCGATACCCCCTCATTTTCGCGATACTCGCGAACGTAACGCGCTTTCGATTCCGCGTCAACGCACCAAGCTGGAAGCCCCGATGCTTCCTGCTTTAATCGCAAGAAAGTGTCTATGTAGCCAGCGAAAAGTCCTCCTTCACCTGTGAGCGGATCGTACTCGGTCATACTATACTGCCATATGACGAATATTTCAGTTATAGTATAGCCGAGTTCGATGGCTTTTCGCAGCTCATCCGCCACCCAGGTTCCGCTGAACTCTCGCTGACTCGCATCCGGGTGGCAACAATCGCTCTTCCCCAACTCTTCGCAGCATGTTCGACACAGTGCGAAGAGAAGCTTGCCGTGCATTTTTATCAGCAAAAGAGGCTGATACAATTTTCTTGGCGGTAAAACTTTACACTTTACAAGCCCATCTATGGCTGAAAAATTGCTGAGATTGCCACCCGTCAGCTCATCAGATTCCTCACAGACGTAAACCTTTGGATGACCAAGCGGAAATCTGCCTCGTTTACAAACGTAAGGATACAGTGAGCATATATCTGTATACAGAATATGCTCGCCTGGCTTAGCATCGTAAACTGCAACGAAATTTTCGGTCCGTCCGCCGAAGAACGCGTCACGAGGATTAAGCATTATTTTGCTGATGAGCGGATGCTCCGACACGTACTTGGCGATTTCGGGGTTTTCACGCTTGACTATGTCAAACTCGCACTCCCAAATCTCGCGCGTGTCGTAACCGAGCTCTTGGATCTGCGCGATTTTAGCGCGTGTACTCTCGAGCAACGCGTCGAAAGTACGACCCCAGGCATTCGGTTTGTTGCGATTGTTTTTGAAACATTCAGGGCATCCATGCGTATAGCAGCACTAGTATTCAAAAACAATGGAATTTTCTGCTGGATTGGTAGATGGTAAAAACCCGTCGACCAAAAATCCCTCGGGAAGCCGATATTCGCGCGCTCTGCCTGTATGCACGATTTAGCGACCGATCTCTCGCTCGCACTGCAGCAGCCACTCGTTGGCTTTTTGGGAGTGCTTGTCGGCGCGCCGATACCCGCTCCTGGGGACTATTCCTATAGTCTGTGGCTTTAAGAAATTTTTTCTATAGAGATGAGAGCACGCGGACGCGATTGTAGTAGCCACTACCAACGGGTCCGTGTCTCCGACCTCGAGAAAAATTTGTCTGAAAGCCACACACGCTCGCCGCAGAATCGTCACATCCATACGGCAGTAGTCGACGATTTCCTTGCTGAAATCGAATATTGCGTTTGCTGCACGCATCTCGCTGTGCCATAGAAAAAACTGTTCGCGCTCGCTCGAGGACATAGTGTCGGGTGAATAATAGTGCGCATCCGATATGCGCTCACGGTATTTGGCGTTACCCGAGGTGTTAAAAAGGTGCGGAAACAGCCTTTTATCGTAGTCTCACCTCTATCAAATGTAGCAGGCAACGCGGCCAACTTCATTTGAAAATAGCTGAGGCTATCGATGAACTTTGTGCGTCCATACCGTATGCACAGTATTTTCTGACCATTCAGTATGATGCTTGGTGCGCAATTTATTTTACGTTCGACAAGCCGTCGTAAAATGAATTGAGCATCGTACCCTCGTGCGTTGTGCGCGATGCATATTGTATTTTCAAAGTCGGTTTTGTCGCGTACTACAAGCTGTAGCAGCTGACCGACGGGATCTTCGGTAAATACATGCTCACGCACGCTGCACGAGGGACACCATTCTGAAATGTCGTCAGAACTTATGCACTCCGTGTAGGCTTGCTGTGCAACGCAGACATTCGGGATGTGCAACTTTATGCTTTCATCGCCACGATACGATGCTTCTTGCATCGTTTCCAGATCGTAGAAAACATAAAGATATTTTTTCGCTGAAGCATCATTTTTTTTCGGCTGTATAAAACAGTGTTGATTATAACCGTGTGTCGACTTGCAATGTCGACACCAATTTCTGCCGCACTCGTGCTCACCGCGAAGCCGGTTCACGCTTTTACAGCAGGTAAGACAAATCTGCAACACATCACACAATCGCTTGTGCTTCGCTTTGTATGATCCCGCAACCGAATGATTACGAAAACATACATCGCCGAAAAAACTGCGATTGCACGATGCGCATTTTTGCAAAGCTTCGATCTCGCTACAGGGTGGCGAGACGAAGCAGCGCGAACACAGCTGCCTACAGTTGTGATCCTCGATATTACTGTAACCGCGATTGCAAAAAGTACAGAAAAATTTTGCCTTCGCAGCTCCAAAAATATTGACGATCACGTCGTAATGAAGCTCGGAGTAGAGCAAAAATATCACGGTTGTGCAGGCATCGCTGCGTCCATCAAAAAATGGTGCTTCACCGCTACCCATCGAGTCTTTCTCGAAAGCAACTAAAGCTGTACCACGAGCAGTAAAATAATGCTGGAATTGACGAAGCTCTCGTACACCGCAACCTTCACGAGGTACGAGAACACCGGCATCTTGGCACAATTTTACAGCTCGCTCATACTGTAGTTGCCTACGACCGTCGCGGATGACGTTCCACTCGGCTCGCATCGCCGGGGTATCGTTCGTCTGAAGCGCGATTTTCGCCTCGCCTACGACGAGCATTCTCGGCAAACAAAGATTATCATGATTGCCGATCTGAATGATGGACCGTTGAGAAACGCTGTAGACGGTCAAGTTTTTCCGTCGAGAGCCACCTGCACCTACAGGCATCTCTACGACGGTCAAACAAATGGTAAATGACTCGTCGACTCGAAAATTTGCGTTGCTCTGAACGAGTCCAGACACCACACACCATAAATCGTCGCCAGTCAGCGCGCTAGCGAGACGATACGAGAACCCAGCTGATCCGTTTGCGAAATATTCGCTAGAGATAGAAACACCGACGCGATCGCTCCCGTTTTTGATTAGAATTAGCAAATACTCGTAAATATCACGTATTGCTAACTTAACCCAGTTGAGCATGTTGGTCCCATGCGGGGGTGTTTTAAGGCGTAGCGTCAGACGGCGAGCGATGCACCGTATTCGCGATAATTTTGAAGTGACGATAACGCTCATCGCCACGAGCTTCCTCCTCCTCCCCCTCCTCCTGATTCGAATAAGAAGCTGTAGCAGAACCGGTTACAATACTATTGTCCGGCGACGGTGCCTCTTCGCTCAAGGTATCGCCGCCGTCGCCGGCGCCGCCGCCTACCTGCGATATGTCGCTCGCTGTGCTGTCATCGATGATCGGGTGACCCGCATCGTAGAACCCGACCTCCTGCAGCATCGACAATGTAGGGCTCAGCGCTGTTAAAGAGTCCGTTGATATTTCCAGCGATGATGGGCCCTCTTCCTCGCTGCTGCTGCTGATATTATCGTCGTCTGCTGATATTTCAAGCAAGTCGTTTAACAAACGTATCTCCCGCGCACGACCGTTATTCACGATTCGTAGCGCTGCAGCTTGAAAAATCATAGCCGCGTCATTTTCTGGATCTACATCCGGACAAGGCTCCATGCCTTCGTTCAAACAACGTCTGATAACTTAAAAAATTATTATTGTTAGTAATAATAATTTTTTAAGAAAATTTAAAATTTTAAAATTTCTCTTACTTTTATTAATACGACGGTCGAACGAGCTGTATTGATCGAAGCGTGCATACGGATTCATCGCAATTTCCTCAGTGGTCTCATCCCGAGTCACAAAGCCCTCGAAAACCTCGGCTCTCGTAGGACCAAACTCGGGAGCTGGCTCGTAGCGCAACGAGAGCAGAATCATCGCAGCCTCCATCGTTTGCTCGCTACCTCTCAGCGGTGCCGGAGCGCCCGCTCTGTAGACAGCCTGCTCGGAGACGCCAGACCGATCATCGCCGTGATCGCTGTCCTCCACCTCGCTCTCAGCCTCATGCTCCACGGGCTCCTCCATAGGAACTTGTATATCCTCCTGCACCTCCTGCTCCTCTTGTTCCTCTTCCTCCTGCTCCTGTTCATCCTCCTCCTCCTCCTCCTCCTCGGATGATGTGGCTCGCTGTGGTGAAGGAGGTGACGACACAACAAATAGCGTTGCATTGTCGCTCTCCTCAGCGTCCTCCTGTAGAGTAATTCGCGCTACAAGAAGAACAAAATTAAAGTACAATTATTTAAAAAACTGATTGTAGGGATCATTGTAAATACTTACCAAAGTCCTCAATGATATGCCTCAGTGCAACAGTACACATCGCGTGCACCGCGTTGCACCAGGAAATTGCCGACGATTTTTATCACAGCACTAGAATATTTAAAGTATCTCTGATAAAAATCGGCTATCAAGCGGTACGCGCAATGCGTCAACAAGCAGCGCAGCTCGCGTCGCAGCCTCTCATCGCACATCCGATGAACGCGCACATACCGCTCGCGGGTACACTTCCTCTGCACAGGTAGGTGGCGAGTCTTGAGCGCGTTGGCTACGCGCAGGATCGCATCGCGAATTTCGATTGTAGCACTGGACATTTCCGCGATACGTGGTAAGCTGGCTCTCTCAATGACACGCATTTCGAGAGACTGATGACTACGCTAGCGTACGGAGGAGTTTTATAGACGGCTCAGGGTTGATATGAAAATAGCATGCCTTTCTTAGGAGTGATTTCGTCGAATAAGACGAGCGCAGAACAGCGAAACGTTAAAGAGAGGGATTTGTTTTAAAACAGCGCATATTACAGTCATAGCTGAGAAATCTAGGGTGCCAGCAGTGATCGAAAGAAATAAATTCAATACCGTACTCGTTGTTTGCGCTTTAGACATATACCAGTCATAAACCTTAGGCGAATAGCGAACGTCTCCGAGAATGGGTATCGCCACCGCTAGATCCGGTGACACGGATCAAACAGTTTTTTATGACTCTATGGCTGACCCTTTTTAATTTCTCTTACCGGGGACATGTAATCTCTGTATAAACAGTTTACACTTGTTCTCAAGTGTCTAGCGGAGATTCGATTATTCGTTCTCTGCTTAGTTTTGAAAATTAATCAGTTGGCGATAATAAAACAAAGTCCAAGTCCATGATTACACGATACTTCCAGGAGCTAATTCGTGAGACATTGAGAACCTTTCTTTCGCTCTCACCCGCGAGCGATTGTTTCTGATAAGCCCACGATGCTGGAGCTCAAGTGTATACAAATAATTCAGTTCGATTATAGCGTTACCAACGGTCTCGCATTCTTAAGACAAAGAACTTCGTTAAAAGGCAAAGAGTGGAGAGGTGTGGTCCCCCCTCTAACTACGTACAGAAATTTTTCCCCAACGGCTTATGACACGGGTTTTATCGATCAGTCCGCTCTGAATCTCCATATAGAGTATACACGTGGCCACCATCATAGCAGATTTGAAAAAATTAACAGCCCAACGCGATGCGCTTCTCGCTAGTATCGAAGCTAAAAAACGTGCAATGGAGAAGCTGACCGGCCAGCTCGAGCGCTACCAACAGAGAATGCTGCACGTATCAGCGCTGTTGCAGCAAAAACAGCAAGAAGCCGAGGTAAAGGCTTCTCTGACGGGACAGTTTGTGCCGATCAACGTTAAGTGTAGAGTATGTATCGCCAACAGTTCGGAGCACGACTTGTGGCAGCAGTGTTGGAGGTGCCTTCTCTTTCGCTGCTGGAAGTGCAACGGACAGCCCTGCCCCTGCATCCTAAATATGTATTCACCGAGATCACCTTCGCCTCCACCATCATCAGCAGTTGATGACAACGACGGTGACGATAACAGCGTCCAAGGTACGTCACCGACAGTACGCCGGAACCGCAGCGTACCTTACGACTTTCATCGGATGCCTACTCCGCCAAAAGAGTTGGTGGCTGGATTAATTCAAGGAGGACCCACACGTCAACTGCGCCAGCAACGCGCTACTCGCAAGTGTAGGTGTATCGCTTGCATATAATTTATAGCGTTAAAATTTAGAGTGTGCGTGTGTGTGTGTGCGTGTGTATGCGGTTACGTAAGTATGTTTATGCACTCGTGTGTCATTTTATTATTGCATTAGCTTGTAAACTGAGTCGTTCGACTCGTACGCATTTTTTAATAAATAAATATTGTGCCAGAATTTCTCTTTTTATGTGTGCGAAACCCCCCCACTCCCATCAACGATCCCCAAATCAGAAATTTAGAATAAGCTTTGCGGCACCGATTAGTACAGTTATATAAGCACGCGTTCATTTCGATGCAAATCATTCGTCAAGCGATCGCCAAAGCATCAACTCGACCATGGGACAGGAGCAGAGCAAAGAACAGCAAAAAGGTTCTACGTGGGAGGAGAGACAGCCTCTCATGAGAAGCAAGGAGCCAAGAAAACAGAACAATCAGTCGTCATTTTCAACCAATACTTTCTCGTATCCAGAGAAAAGTGGTTATAATAATCTGTCTAAAAAATTCTCATTTGCCTCCTCCTCCTTCTCGTCACAGAATCAAAAATCATTTTCTACAAACACCTATTCGTGCCCCGAGAAAGACGGCTACAGCAAGTTGAAACGCTAATTGCGATAATACATATTTCAAAAAACAATCGGCCCTTTTCAGGGCCACTATATAAATTATATACGTGGAACAATCTCTTTCTTTACAGCGCAGAAAGGATCAGAGCCGGGGCAAGGGCAATAAAAGACAAGCTGCAGGTATACGGCAGGTAGACGGCAGCTTTGGCGGACGCGCGTGAGTATGGCGTAGAGAGGGGAGAGAGAAGCAGGTCCGGTACATCAGCGGCGGGAGCCACCGCGCCAGAGCTCACAGGCTACTATAGTGTAAAAGGAGATGGCGGCTACGGGCTGGTATAGCGAGAGTCGCGCACGTGCGTTCGAGCTCGGGGCCGGCATGGAGTAAACAGCGAAAGAGAGAGAGAGAGAGAGAGAGAGAGAGAGAGAGAGAGAGAGAAAGAGAGTCGCGCTCGGGTCTGCTTGGGTAAAAAAGGGGAGGGCTGGCATCGTATGCGGGATATAGCTTTTTTAAAAATTATTTATAATTATTTATAAATAAACAAAAGGCAATCGATGACAGACTGTTTATCGTGATATAGCTTTTTTTAAAAATTATTTATAATTATTTATAAATAAACAAAAGGCACCCATCGATGACAGACTATTTATGACAGTAACGGTCGTAAATTATGTTTCGTAACCTTATTAGCCAGTGTTTATATAAACATGGACTTCTGTTTACATAAACAACTGGCGCCAGCCACGGACTGGTGACGTCACTCTAGGCCACGCCCAGTCTCTCCATACCAGCCCATATACTACTAGCGTCCTCGTTTGAAACCATGCTGTCTGTCCGAGAGGCCTCCGGCAGCTTCCACCGCTTGCAACAGTGTCGGTCGCAGCAATAGTTCGTACAATTTTCTGGCGTATTGATGAGGCTTACAGGTTAATAGGAGGACGACGTAGACGGATTCCCCTTCCGTTTGAGAATGAGGAGCAGCCGTGCGCTCTTCCACGGCCTACCAAACACTCCCGCCATCAGGTAACCGTTGTAGAGCTGCAGCAATG
The DNA here is from genome assembly GCA_020010945.3 of Muscidifurax raptorellus. Lineage (NCBI taxonomy): Eukaryota > Metazoa > Arthropoda > Insecta > Hymenoptera > Pteromalidae > Muscidifurax > Muscidifurax raptorellus. Next base: position 248,078 of record JAHUUD020000047.1, read on the forward strand.
TATCGGGGTGTTCAACGACGATGAACCACAGCAGCTCCCCAGGTACACCGTCAGGTTCTGGAGCTTTCCGAGGCTTTAGCTTGGCTTCAGCACCCTCAAGCTCCGCCACCATGAAAAGTGGGCACTCCATTGCGGTGTCCCCCGTCGTGTCGTCCGTTTTCTCCTGGTGCGATAGAAAAAAAACTATTAACAATCCTCGCCATTGAGTCCGTGCCCTTCGTCTCTGGGGGGTACCAGGAGCCAAGTTTGCGAGTCATAATCTTGTTGCCCTCCTCCCAGAGGTCTGACTCTACTTCGTCCTCTAGTTGTCTCCAACACTATCGCTTAGTCATGTTGATCGTATGTCTGAGTAGCTTTTTCGCATTATCTGTCTGCGCAGTCGGTGGCATTCCCTTCTGATTTTAGCAATCTCTTGCGTTCACCAGTAGGTTTGCCGCTTGTCCCGTCTGTATTGTTTCCGTGGCATCGTAACTTCGCAGATGCAGTCTGTCCGCCCTTGAAACAGGTCCGCAGAAGGTATCGCTACGTTCCGCAGTTGCGTCGTGAGCTCGTCCCAGTTTATACGTCCAATGTTCCACTGTATCGTCTGTCTGTTTTGTATTTTCCTCACCGCAGTATCATTCTTCAGGTTGAAGACAATATACTGGTGATCACTGGCCGTATTTGTCGGACTATTGTTATTGTGACGGTGGGTGGATTTATTATTATTAATACTTTGAGTTGGTTGATTATTTATGGTGTGGTTATTGGGTTATTTTTGTCTTTCTGTGTTCGTGTTGTAGTACCGTTTCGTGTTGTCGTCATTGTCAAGTTCAGTCAGTGTTTCGAGGAAGTCGTTTATCTTCTTGAATCTATGTCCCGTTACCATTCGGCTTATGTCTCGATCAAAATGCTCTGCCATTTTGTTAACATTTCTATTTCGCGAGCTAACTCAATTATAAATGTGGCATAGTTAATGCGGTCTCTTTGCCACGGCGTATATTATCCAAATTTGCGTCTATTTATTTTTCTGAATATTTGTATTCGTGTTTTTGTGGCTTTACAATTGCAATGTAATTCCCAAACTCTTTAAAAACTTTCATTGGTCTATCCCAAGAAAATTCTTTGAATTCTGAAAGGTCTACTTCCATTCGCGTAATATCTGGTGTCGGATTGTGACAACCATTGTCGGGTTGTCGTGTGTGTGGTGCTGTGTACTAGTGTCGGTTTCTGTGTGCGCGAGAACTGCCGCTTATATGCGGGCTCGGCCTGTCGCCTTCGTGCACGCGCGCGCTTACTTCATTTCATGCGGAATTGCCTTTCTGTCCGTGCGCTTGACTTTACACTAATGGAGGCGTAGCTATTTCACGTGTGTATTGGTACGAGGCTTATGCCTCATCGCAAGATATTTCAGAGATGCTACGGAACCATAAGCAAGATTTAAAATATTGATATTGTTGGCTACATGTCTCAGGCTTCCACTGGTACGTGGCGCCACCGGCCACTATCTAGAGAAGAATAATCTGATACGAAGGGAGCCTCTCTCACCCCACCACATACAGAGACGCGGAGCCCAACGATCGATCGGAGTTCTTTTATTTTTCTAAATTAAGATTAGGACACTATGTCCCTTCCTATAAAGAATTCCGAAACCAATCCTTACTTGCCTTCTATATGCCACGGTCACTTTTACTTACGCGTGTTTACCGCTTGACACAACGTAAGGTTAGCTGCGACTCGATATTAGTTTTTTAAATAGAATCACACATTACGCCACAAATTTATGGACGTTCTCGTGAAAATGAGTGTCGCGGTTTTTATGAACTTGTTATTGGAATTTGATTTGTCTATTACTATTCATGACAATTCTAATTTATTAGGCGGTTGGTTTTAATATAGACCGTCATTCTATCGGAGTGTTGCTGCATTTTTTTATCTATATTTTTTCCAGAGTTCCAGTTCTATTTTGGTTAGATGGCTTGTTCGTGGGTACGTTTCATAGCCCCACTCTCTTTCTTTTTTCTTTTTGTGATGCTGGTGGTATTGATGAGTGTATATGTATCTTTTTAAGAGTGGCAATACCATGATTGTATGGAATGGGAGAAATGCAATTTTCGAAGTACAGAAATAACATTTTTATAATAATGTAACGTCCCATGTTCATAAAAGATAATTATATGTATGAATATACTGTATACAGAATGATGTATGACGGCGTGTATGTGTACAGGCGCAGGTATACGACGATAATCACAATGTAAGCATTTCCGCAACCGCGTTTACGACATCAAACGCGTCCCACTAATTAAACCAACTGACCCCCGAGTCAGCAATCCCAAAACCTACTTATTCTGCAGCATCACCAACCTATATTGTAAGACACTTTCGGTGGCGATCAGTGATTGGTTATTACCCTAACATTGAGATCATCCGCCAAGCCTTATAAGCCCCGCACTCAGTCCTCATATTGCCTTTAGTGAAGTCTCTTTTTACAAGGACAACGAGTGTTGTACCTGCTGGACCTGGTGTGTGAATACGAGTACCGTTTAGTCCTTCGCATCGTCTATTGGGTGCTTAGAAACCACTCAAACTCCGTGGAAGCTAACCGGTGGAATTCTTCATACTCTGGACGTGAGTTGGTACAGTACGAGGCTTAAGGACCGTCAACCTATCTGGCGTTAGCTTCGGCAGCTTAGTTAAGGAACTTACTCTCAACACGCCACGGAACCATCCGTGTAGGATAATACTAAACACCGCCCAGTCATCGACCGTGCAATCTACTAGTAGTGTCCGAACGGGATTGTAAGTCGAACCAATATAGAAATAAGTAAATACGTAACATTAAGAACAAACATAAAGATTAGATTAAAACATCTGTGTAACATCTGTATCAAAGCATTGGGCCTTCGTCTAAATAAAGTCATAACAAAGAGGTACCATAAAGAGACAGTTTATTAGAATCATAACCTACTTAATAGTAACAGAAGACTCTCGAGTCAAGGCTAGTTCACCTATACTCAAATAAATAATTATTTGTATATAGAATTACTGCGCGGTTCAGCATAGTAAATCAGAACCTTACAGCGCTACCAGGAGATGAACCCCGAAAATCGTCGAAGCTCCTTGAGGTTGGTCGGCGCTTGGAGTTTCCTGATGGCAACTGCGTTTTCTGGGTCAGCGTGCAGTCCTTCTTCATTTACTATTTGGCCTAGACACTTTAAATGTCGTCAGCAGAAATGACTTTTTTCCCAGTTGGTTATTAGTTTTGCCTCTCATAATCTTCATAGTACGTCTTTTATATATTAGATTATTTTTAGATATCGTCCAAATAACAAAAGACATTAGGCTCAAGGTTGGGTATGATGATGCTGTTCATTAGTCGCATGAATTTCCTCGGAGCTGAGTGTAAACCAAATGAAAGCAGTTTGAACTACATGAGATCCCTCCCTGAGAACGGTGAAGCCGATGTACTGCTTGCTTTCCTCTGACAGATGTACCTGCCAGTAGCCGTTCTTCAAGTCAATGGTGGTTAAATACTTGACACCGCGTAGTTTGTTCAATGTGGCGTGTACATGTGTACATGCATCATTGGATTTCTGGGGTGGTAGCCTGCACGGATGGGTGTGATATCAATGGCTCTAATTTTATATTCAGGTAGGTGACTCGGTCTTTTTAATCTGTCGAAACCTTTTTGTTGATCTGCTATCAAGATGTCAACTTACTCTCAACACGCCACGGAACCATCCGTGTAGGATAATACTAAACACCGCCCAGTCATCGACCGTGCAATCTACTAGTAGTGTCCGAACGGGATTGTACGTCGAACCAATATAGAAATAAGTAAATACGTAACATTAAGAACAAACATAAAGATTAGATTAAAACATCTGTGTAACATCTGTATCAAAGCATTGGGCCTTCGTCTAAATAAAGTCATAACAAAGAAGTACCATAAAGAGACAGTTTATTAGAATCATAACCTACTTAATAGTAACAGAAGACTCTCGAGTCAAGGCTAGTTCACCTATACTCAAATAAATAATTATTTGTATATAGAATTACTGCGCGGTTCAGCATAGTAAATCAGAACCTTACAATAAAATAAGATTTTCATGAATTTTATTATACTTATAAAGCCATGAAACAATACTCCTAAATTCCATACCCTGAGATTAAAGAAATGTATCGATAGTAAAGTAATAAGTTAATTCATTACAATTAATTTTTAACAAATTTACATATCAATATAAATGTAAAAAAAATGTATTTAGACATATAAATCTAAATGTATTTACCTGTTAATTCTTGTTTGGATTGATAATACGGGCACAAAAGCTCTTCTACTTCGCATTTTGTTTCTATGGTTTTTCTGACATAAACAAATGGTTTTTCCTCAACGGTTAAAACTTTTAAATGTGTTGGAATAAGAAATCCTTCCGGTTTGCTTTTTGTTTGTCCTGGCCAAATTATAACTGAATCATTAACTGTTAATTTCATTTTATTTGATTCCTTATAACAAATAAAGATAATTGAATAAGAAAATTCAAAAAATTATATCAATAAGTTAACAATTTTATAGACTCAACATATGTGATAAATGTATATTGGGTTGAACAAGAAGGGAAAATCTACTTCTAGCGAGGGCTTCCGTTCGAGACAAATTTTAGTTCCGACAACACATGACTGGCGTTTAAAATAGTTATTCCCCCTTTAAACGCTCATTTTTTTGGAGCCATATGTGAATAGGCCAAATTTGGAAATACAAATCCAGTACGTGATAGTGCATTTCAAATCGCACATAACATAATTGGAACTACTCATTTGTTTTAATTGCTTCTTCCAAGTCTTTGTGTGTATATGCATATTAATTATAGAAAAAAATATTGATTTAAAATTAAACATTTTTGAAATAAAAAAAATATATATATATATATATATATATCATAGGTTCAGGATGTCAGGTAATGGATTTTGAAAATAAAACATAAATATATTTAGTTTTACATTGTCTAATACTAGTTAATATTGCATTATTAAAAATATAAATATAAATGTTTTACGAGTTAAATCTTTGGCGCTATTTAGTTTACAAAATATAATGTGAACAAAAAAAAGAAAAAACACATTTTTAAAGTACAATAAAATATGTACGTATATATATCGAGTATATCTAACATGGCGGAGGACGGAGGTACGCCGCCTGGTCTTTCTGAAGAAAAATACTATTTTGCTAACGCTAGAAGAAAAGACTTAGTAGTGTACTAGGAAAATTCCCGAATAATACGGATTTAGGCCTAAACTGAATAGACAAAATTAAAAAGGTGTTAAGTGTACCGGCAAGAACGATTATTGCTCAAGTTAAATTATTGGAAAAAGAAAAAGATCAAGAAGGGATTTTTAATAATGTATCAATTCAAGTAAGAAATGAAAATTTAGACTGTAATAAGCTTACTATAGGTGAAGAAGAAGACGAATACACAGTAATGCAGAGTGAAATTTTTCTACAAAGCCAATTAGTCAAGGAAGTTAGAGATAAAAATGATATATTAAATCTACTAATAAAAGAAAAGAATAAAACGATAGAAGATCTTAAACAAAAACGTTCCAATACAAATATAACATATATAAGGCAAATAAAATTCAAGAGATAAAAGACGCTTCAGTCAAAATCAAATTTACAAAATATTTTTTTTCCGAATTCAAAATCAGAAAACTTATGTGCATGCCAAATTTTATTACATTCGGTTACGCAGTTCCAGAATTATGACGGTATACATACATACACACCCACACAGACATCCGCATGGGCATTTTTGAAAAAGGTATGATTCGAACTCCAATCATTACAAAACACGTTAGTATCAGTTTTAGAGAAACTAAGCATTTTACTATTACAAAGCTTCCTCTTGGAGGAAGCAATATTTTTAGCAATATTTTTATTATAGGTAATTTTAACAACAACCTAAAATGTAATAATATGGAAAAATGTACAAAAAATTAAAAAATATCCTTATGATGACAAAAATTATACAAAAAATTTGAGTAAAGCTATAGCCAAAGCTAAATATAATTATGAAAAAAATGAAGTCCAAAGAATCCAAAAACCCAACAAAAAATTATGGAGATATGTTAAGGCGAAGCTTAATAAGAATATAGCTGATAAAAATAACAACATCGATTACATTGAGAAAAATGGAATAAAAATTTCGGATTCCGAGACTATAGCGGATACTTTCAAGTTTTAGTAATATTGGCCAAACGTTAGCTAGTAAGCTAAAATAAATAAACCAAAAGTTCGTCGAGTTAAAGAACTAATAATAAATAGAATTATTTTTCTTATTCTGACTAGCATGGCGAAAGTAGAGACCATTGTGTCGGAAATAGGTAATAAAGCAGGCAGTATAGATAAACTGGATTAATTAATTTTAATTTCGATTCTAATACTCACAACTAATTACTCGTAGCGATTATTTCTACACCTCACTTAAACTGGATTAAGTTTTCATTGGCTCATATTTTTAATCTATGCATTGGGAAGAGAATATGGCCTAAATCTTTAAAAGTCGCATAAGTAGTGACGATTTATAAATGAGGTAATAAATGTTCTGCTACTAACTATAGACCAATTTTATTAATTTTTAATATAGATAAAACGCTAGAAAAAAATATTCATGTGAGATTACTTGACTTTCTCGATAGATGTAAAATCTTATCGAAAAATCCATTTCAAGTTAGGAAAAATAGAGATACAAAAGATGCATTAGCATTCATATCCAATTATATATATATATGATTTTGATAAAAGGTTTTCGACTTTTCTTGACTTAGCAAAGGCATTTGACACTGCAAATCACAGCATACTATTAGATAAATTAGACAGGTATGGTATTCGGGGAACCGCACATAGTTTACTAAAAAATTATCTTAAAGATAGGGAACAATTAGTGAAGATTAATATGAGTACTTGTATGATAACGAAATATTTTTGAAAATAACAGAATAATTTTTTTAATTTATTTATTAAAGAGCACGGAGATTGAATAACAATTGCATTTGAATTATGTCATATTGCACTTTTATAGAGATAAAGTCTCGATGACAACAATCACTATAAATTGTATTATTCTCGAGTTACGAGCCGGTACTGATTCGAGTTCCGAGAAGGACACAGGAGGTAGGAATAGGAGCACTTTGTCTGACGTGACAGAGGTTGAATAATCAATAAACCAATAGATTTTGCTCTCTTACTTCGTCTGCCAAATCTTCGTTTCTTATTTACGGATGATATTGGCATTCTATTTCTTGAGTCTGGGATTATCTTGAGAGATCAAACTTTCTACTTATTTGCAAAGTAAATAATTCACTTTTGCATTACTCAACTGCAAATGCTATTTGATATTATGAAATTATTAAATAATTTTAATAAAATCGAGCAATTGTAAAAAGAAGAGATATTTATCAACATTCTCGTTCAATGCTTTAGCCAGCGAATTCGATAAATAGAAACATTAATTTTTAATGAAATAGTTTTATGGTTGTATAGTAAAACAGGGTCTATATAGGTTACTACTTGCTGAAGCTATTGACATAGGTCAATCGATAAACGCCAAATTCGTGATTGCAGTAAAACGAGTAATACTTTAATTTAATAATTTTTTATCAGAAGATTTTTTAGCATAACGAGCTTATGAAAAAATGTTTACGGTAAATTCATCAGTGAGAATAAATTAATTGCCTTATCTGCTAATTGCCAATTAAAAGTTATCAAAATAATTTATTAATAACTTTTTATCAAAGTACTTTTTTCGCAAAAAGGCCTTTTAATCGTATTTTACGGGAAATTTCTTATAAAAAACATATATGAAAAGTGGTAGAATAATTTTTTTAATGACAATTGTAAGATTAAACGAAGTTAATTGTAAGTGAAGTTCTATCTTAATTGTGTGAAGCTCCTCTTACGAAGTGATCAATGTAGTCTCCCCACTCCCTGCCGTTTATACCACAAATTTCAACGCCTCAACAGGCGAAAAAATATGTCGTCGTTTCCGCTCCCGCGGCGTAGCGTTCTGTCGCTCTACGCGCTGTGTCATTATTTCAAAGTTTGCCGTAACGTTTTTATTAGGGTGGGTCTCGAGATAATTCTTGTGATGATTAAGTCTTTTGGGTGGGACTGATCACTTCGGAAGAGGAGCTTTATACAATTAAGATAGAACTTCACTTACAGATAAGTTCGTTTAATCTTACAATTGTATTACGCTCCTCTTCCTCATGATCAATGTAGATGTTTAAAGTAAATGTTACAGCTGATTTCAAATGTGCTCTTATTTTTATTTTTTTTTTTAAATAAAGAAAACGTTTACATAAGGATGTATTTAAGAGTTATAAATTGCATTAGCGAATGCAGACTGGTTATTACTTAATCTTAAGTTATAAAATTTCGAGAACGTGTTCGAATTTTTTGTCCACCCAGCTGTTTTGCGCAAAGTATCGATATCAATATCGTTTCTTTTGGCTGCAGAAGTTGACGCGTGACGCGTTGAGTGCGCTGTGAAAATATTTGTATCTATACCGCATTGATTAAGACCAAGCTTCACCCAACGACTGAGAGTTTGCGCAATAACCGCTTTAATCGGAGCTTTTAATGAAATAAATAAAGATTTTGTGTTGTTCCGAATATCTTTAGTTTTGCTCAAATAACAACATAAGGCCGAAGCCACGTAAATCTTCTTGTTGTTATTATACATTGGAAGTATTAAAACAGGTTGTTTTTTATTTATCCCTGATGTCTTTATCCGATCCGGTATTTTAATTTCAATACCGAAATCTTTATTTTCTATATTATTAATGTTGATTAATGAAAATGTTTGCATGCGATGTGCGGTTATCAATGCCAGTAATGTTATTAATTTTATACTTACATCTTTTAAAGGTAATTTTTCATTTTCATCTTTAGAAGAGAAGTGTTCTAAAACTATTTTTGGATCCCAGGTGGAGTTATATTTCGGTTTTGGTGGCCTTAATTTGGATAACCCTTGAAAAAATCGTTTTACTCTCTCATCTTGTCCGATTTCGGGACCCAGAATGAGAGCTATTGCGGATCTATAACAATTTATCGAGCTATAAGCCGCTCCTTGATCGTAGATTAGTGTTAAAAAGTTCAATATGTTTTCGATAGAGTTCTCGAAGGAGCTTAGCTTCCTTTCTTTGCAAAAACTCCACCACTTCTTTAAGCATGTATCGTATTATTTGTGTGATGAGTTGGTTAGTGAAGCATGTGTTATCTGCAGCGATCCTTTTGGAATTCCTCTTCTCTCAAATGCTTCGCAGATAAATTTCCGACCACCAGGGTAATCTTATTCCAAAACAATTGATTTTCTTGGCTGGACAGAATAAAACAATCTTCAGCTTTATATTTTACAGGTTTGGAAATTAATAGATCATAAATGAGCGGGTACCATGGTTGCACTGGCCATTCTGGCACAACCATTATACCTACAGCGATTTTGTAAAGCTCTTAATATTACTGAACAAGGTGGGAACGCATAGAAGAAAAGTTGCTTCCAAGATAAAGTGAATGCATCTATTGCTATTGAATCTGGATCCTTTTGCCATGAGACGAATGTAGAGCATTTAGCATTTTTCCTACTGGCAAATAGATCCATTTTGGGGTTTCCGAACCGTTTACAAATATCTTGGAAGGTGAAACCAGATAGTTCAATTTCGGTATGTGGTTCTAGCTGTCGCGATTCAAAATCTGCTTCAGTGTTTTATTTTGACTCTATATAAGAAGCGAATATCCAAATCTTACGCATTTCACACCATTGCCATGTATTTTTGGCTATTTTATTTAAATTATCAATTTGAACGCCTCTCGTTCGATTAATATAAGCGATCGCGGTAGTATTATCGATGTGCAATAAAATTTGGTAATTTTTCAATTCGGAAGCAAAAATTTTGAGTCCAAACAAAGCAGCTAGTAATTCTAAATGATTTATTGATAAGTGCTTTTCACTTTCTGTCCAGTATCCGTTGGCTCTTTTACCATTGCAAAATACTCCCCACCCGGAGAGAGAAGCATCGGAGTATATTTCCATATCATATCTCGAAAATTTTATATGATTAACTGTTAATTTATTGACGTTTTTCCACCATTGAAAATCCTCTGTTATTTCATGAGTGACAGTCATTTTTCCGTTATAATTTCCATTATTGTTTAATAAAGCTAAGTATTTTTCCCGTTCACTTGATTTTGTATATACCCAACCGTAGTTAACTGCTGGACAGCAAGATATCAGAAATCCTAAAATTCTCGCGAAATCACGTATTTTTATTTTTTGATTTATTTTTAATTTTAAGAGATTTTTTGTTTTCTCTTTTCTTTAGGTAGTTCTATAGTCATTTTTATGGAGTTATAAAGAAGCCCTAAGAAGATACATTTTTGACTTGGCACGAGATTGCTTTTCTTATTATTTATTATAAATCCAAGTTCTTCTAGCAAAGATTTCGTTGTTTCAACATTTTCCAAATATTTATTGTATGTGTCCCCAATTAATAATATATCATCAAGGTATACGATGGAGTAAACTCCTTGTTTACCTAAGTATGAAACAATTGGTTTTAAAATTTTTGTAAATACTAGCGATGCTATATTCAATCCGAATGGGAGGCACGAGAATTCATATAATTGGTCTTGGAAGCGAAATCTTAAGTATTTGCGCGATGTCTTATTTATCGATATAAGATAATACGCGTCTTTTAGATCAAGTTTAGCCATGTAGCAACCTTTGTTGATTAGTCTTACAACTGTTCTCCCGTCCTCTAGCTTAAAGTGATTCGTTAAAATAAATTTATTTAATCTTTCTAAATTGAGAATCAGCCTATTTGTGCCATTTGCTCAGGTCTAAGAAATATGTCCGAAAGAAATTGATTATTTGAATCTTTACAAGGCGAAATAGCTCCTTTATACAACAAGTCGTTAATAAGGTCAGAAATTGTAGCAATTTCATCATTGCTCCTGTCTTTTTTCTTTGGCTCAGATATTTGGTAAGGTTTTTCTACAAATGATATTTTGTAGCCTCTTATCCATGAAAGGATTGTGGGATCTGAAGTTACTTTTAGCCATTTATCTAAAAATAATTGTAGTCAGCCTGCAACTTTCCTTACATTTTCTCTTAACGTCGCTTGCGATAGTCCTGGGTCCTCTTCGATTGGTCTCTCGTTCTGCCTGCCCGCCGCCTTTTGTGAATACTTCGATCGAGGGGGCGGAGCATTCTGGTTTTTTGATTTGTTGTTCTGTATTTTTGGGCCCCGAACCTCTTTGGCTGTGTTATCTAACGCTTTAGCGGATTTTATCGTGTCTTCTAATTTTTCACCGAACAAGAGATTGTTGCATGTTGTATTAGTCAACATTTTAGTATTGAATTAATACTTGTGTTCGCAATTGTCAGACTTCGTCGTATGATCGACTCATCTCGCTGTACATCTACCATGAATTTAATTGCGTCACTAAGACACTTGATTGTTGGTAAGTCCTGTATGTTCTTACCGTCTTTCATGAGTAACGTCAAAGCTTTTGAAGTGGCTGCCAACGAAGCTGCAATTTTGTGTTGCTTTAGTTGGATTCGTACATCTCTAGTCAAAGTCACTTGAGGTACCACGTTTTTTATTTCCGGATTCATTTTTGGAGGGTCACTGAATGTGCAGTTTTTCGGTAAGGGGTACTTTTTAATAAACTCCATTCTATCGTCGTTGGGAAGTCCTTGTTTGATGATGTCTTTCCAACGATTGGCGACTTCCGAATGTAAGGGTGCGGCGAGAGTTCGTTCTTCGTAGTATCGCTTGCCAATAGCGTTCAGAAAATCTGCGCTTAGCTGAATTTCATCGTTTTGTTTGTCGCAATTATGGCTACCAGAGCGACGGTTGGAGCGACTGCGTGAGCGACTGCGAGAGCGACTTGAAGGGCTTCTGCTGCGCCGGTGAGAGACAGAAAAGGAGAAAAACAGTTGTTAGCTGCCCATGCTCTTTTGTTTTACGAAATTGTCGCATATATCGTATAGGATATCGCCTATATCCTTTATTCAGGTTAGAGCCCGAGTATTTTTCGGCACAGCCGAAGCTCACGTGAAAACTGTTGTGTCGCGTGCATAGATAGGTTAGCGCCCGATTGCATAAAGAAGCATAGCTTCTTCTCGATCACGTGGTTAGAGCCACGGCGTGACCGCATCATTCTCCACTAACAGTGGGCTTGTAGTTGGTTAGAGCCAAGATACATAGTATTTAGGCATGGAAATCCTCTGCCTATTAATACTTACATGAATGGTTTCGTGACTGAGAGCGTGATCTAGAAAAGCGCGAACCATCATCCGAGCTGCTCGTGCTGTCTCGTCTCCTACGTCGTTTTTCTTTTTTCTCCTGGCGTCTTCTCCATTTCTTCTGGAGTCGTTTTACTCGTTTTTCTAAGCGCTCATCGTATGAGCTATCCAAGCTAGAGCTCTCCTTTCGGTATCGTTTTCGACCCATCTTCCTTGTAGCGGGATGATCCTAACCTCTTGGTGATGTGGCGTCCTCGGCACAAAGCGAAGGAATGTGTACACAGCGCGTAGAGCGACAGAGCGCCACGCCACGGGAGCGGAAACGACGACATATTTTTTCGCCTGTTGAGGCGTTGAAATTTGTGGTATAAACGGCAGGGAGTGAGGGGACTACATTGGTCATGAGGAAGAGGAGCGTAATACAATTAGACATTGTCGAATCCGAATATGAAAAATTCATGAATTCTTACAATTTACCGTTTCGCATGCTTTCGGTATTAATGCGATAACTTAGCGAAAAAATTTGGCGAAAAGACGCGCGTCTAGAATAAGCTATACAATTACTGCATTTTTTTTACAGTCACGCTTGACAATGAGACCAACGCATGCACACATACTACAATATTTCTTGTTCAAAAATAACGTCTCTCAATTTACAACACGAATTTTGTTAAATCATATTTACGGAAGACGGAGTGTTGATCGCGTATTCACAACTTCTGCACGTACGGTTAGTAAAATGATTGACGCCGTCTCGACAATTTAGTAAGGATAAGGAGGACACTTGTACCACTCTCCATTTTTATGTTTTTTGAGATTACTCTCACGACCCGACTCTTGAGATATAGCTGTTTGGCGAAGGAAAACATGTGCCGATGCTGTTGCTTAGGCGATCAGTATCAGAGTGACCGAAGTCTCCTCGAACATTGAGATCATCCGCCAAGCCTTATAAGCCCCGCACTCAGTCCTCATATTGCCTTTAGTGAAGTCTCTTTTTACAAGGACAACGAGTGTTGTACCTGCTGGACCTGGTGTGTGAATACGAGTGCCGTTTAGTCCTTCGCGTCGTCTATTGGGTGCTTAGAAACCACTCAAACTCCGTGGAAGCTAACCGGTGGAATTCTTCATACTCTGGACGTGAGTTGGTACAGTACGAGGCTTAAGGACCGTCAACCTATCTGGCGTTAGCTTCGGCAGCTTAGTTAAGGAACTTACTCTCAATACGCCACGGAACCATCCGTGTAGGATAATACTAAACACCGCCCAGTCATCGACCGTGCAATCTACTAGTAGTGTCCGAACGGGATTGTAAGTCGAACCAATATAGAAATAAGTAAATACGTAACATTAAGAACAAACATAAAGATTAGATTAAAACATCTGTGTAACATCTGTATCAAAGCATTGGGCCTTCGTCTAAATAAAGTCATAACAAAGAAGTACCATAAAGAGACAGTTTATTAGAATCATAACCTACTTAATAGTAACAGAAGACTCTCGAGTCAAGGCTAGTTCACCTATACTCAAATAAATAATTATTTGTATATAGAATTACTGCGCGGTTCAGCATAGTAAATCAGAACCTTACAAATGGCATCCCTTGTGGGGAACTAAGCCATTGTTACTAAAGTACCAACTGTCTCGTTTAGAATTTTCATTATTAAAAAGAAATTTAGAGTCAGTATTTTTGAAACTTTTAGACGAAATAAACCAAAATGGCGTTTAATCAAACTAGAGAGGAAATCTTAAGATTACCCAACTTAGAACAAAGAATCAATGCTTTAGATCAATTTTATAGATTTAAAGAGGCAGAAAGAGAAGAACAATTATTAGAATTTTCACGTAGTATATTAGAGTCAAATAATTTTCGGGCAGTGGAAAGAGCAACTCAACATCTTGCAGATTACGATGGAACGAACATGAATCTAAAAGAATTCTTACAAGATGTTGATAACTGCTTTACCATGATTTCTACAGATTCAGAAGCACACTTTTTAAGAATCGTTATATCAAAATTAAGGGGTAAAGCCAGACAAGCCTTGGAAGGTAGCACATTTAAAACTTGGAATGATTTAAAATCGCATTTAAAAGACTGCTTTGCAACGCCCCGCACATATAGTTATTACTTACACGAAATTCAATCATCTTCCATGAGGCAGGGAGAGAATACTCGACAGTTTTACGGTCGAATAAACGCGCTAGTTAATGCCGCAATTAACGCCGCGTTGGAAGTACTGGGAAATAACGTACAGCGAGATCATTTAAAACCTCAGATCGAAATCATCGCCTTAGAATCATTTATTAATGGATTACCAGATGGTTGGAGAACCCGTATTATCGAGTTAGCACCAGAAAAACTGGATGACGCGTTCGCGTTAGCATCGAAATATGAACGGGGTAAAGTAACCATGTATAATAATCATTACTCCAATCCACGTATTCATCAAGTAAGTCTTACACAAGATCGAAGTCCACATGGTTCACGGGATTCACCCCATGGTTCAGGAGAAATATATGAAAGTATACATCAAGTAAGAACATTGAATAATGAGGAAGGAGATAGAGGAGGCCAAAGAAGAGTGAATTTTCATGATTCTACGCATAATAGAGATGACATTTCTTATTCAATAGACCGGGATGACACCTATTTCCCAAAAATGACTTTTGAAGGAGGCAAGATACACGCACCACCACAGCTGAGTTACAAAAAACCAGTACCCGAGCCTATCAAACATCCAAGTATACTCCAGAGAGAATATACTGAGAATACTATGGTGCCAGTAAGACCACCAGTACAAAGACATGTTATACCACCAGAGGCACCATTATATCTGGATTACAGACCCTGTAACTGTGCTGCATGTTATATATACTTTCAAAATCAACAGAGAGCCGGATATTGGTACCCACCTCAAAATGGAGGCTACCAACATCAAAATCCACCAACGTGTACGCACAGACCAGTCCCAATGCAGGAACCATGTCACCATCAAGAATCCGCAATTAACAGAAATCAAGACTATTACGGAGAAAAGCCGAAGTCGCCAATCCCGTTTCGCAGTGGAAATAAAAATCATTTAAACTGGGACAACGCTCACGGGAAGAACGCGCCAGTGAGCGGGACGACTCCACAGCGTTCAACCAGTCCCGGCCCCACAACCAAGTCGGAAAACCAGCCCAAGTTATTCGACTCACGTCAAGAGTCGAATCCTCGCCCACAATAAAATTAAAAATAGAACAATTGGCAGTTCCAGAAGCCTTATGTGTAGTGGATACCGGAGCCCAAATCAATGCAGTAAAAGAAAATGCATTGGGTCCTAATGCTATAGTCGACCAAAATGACGTGATCTCTATACTAGGTATTTCTCCACAGGAGGTAAGGACTCTAGGAACTGTAAAATTAAAAATCTTAGGAAAGGACCATTTATTCCACGTGTTACCATCTAGCACGCCACTATCAGAGGAACTTATATTGGGTAACCCTTTTCTACTTGTAGAAAAAGTAAACATCATGTTTGGAGAGGGAGTACTAGTAACGGAAAGTCATCCGATAACACCCGTTCCCTTCGTTCATAAACTAATACCAGAAACTAGTGAAGATAAACATCCAGAGGAAGCATATCAAAACACGGAAGTAAAAAGAGTTCAGATTGAACCTGAGTTTGAATTTCCATATGCCGAACGCGAGATAGAACCGGAATCTATAGATACAGTAAATTGGAATTTTAATTCTAAAGGTCTTAAATCCAATGGTAAAACTGTATTTAAGTTACCGGCCAGAGCAAAAGTTCCTATAAGAATTCCCGCAACTAAACATTCAGCTAAGGGCCAAACCTACTTAAGACGAATAAATACCGTCCCAGGAGTTTTTATAGGAGAAGCCGCCGTTAAAAATAACAAAGGCTACTGTTATGTAATGGCCACTAATACTCTACCTGACCCAGTCGAAATAGAAATTACTCCACAGCCATTGGAAGCATTTGACTTTTACGATGACTTGGAGGATGACTACGAGTTTCCGTTAGAAGGGGAACCACCAAAAGACGAAGAAGACCGCGTAAAAACAATCCTGGAAAAAGTTTTAACCAACTATCACACAAGACCAGAAAGAACGCAGATTAAGAAAATAGTAAAAGAATATTCTCATCTGTTTTATTTGCCAGGAGATCCGCCACCAAGAACATCATGTGTTAAGCATAAGATTAGGACAATCGATGAAGAACCCGTCAAAGTTAAGTACAAGAGAGGACCAACAGGACTAGATGACGAGCTTTTTGACCAAATACAAAAACTTTTGGAAGCCGGTATAATCAGGCATTCAAAGAGCCCATCTTGCAGTCCTATTCGAATCGTACCTAAGAAACCAGGACCAGACGGAAAGAAAAAGTACAGGTTGGTAATTGACTACCGAAAGTTAAACGCGAAAACCATCAAGGACGCATATCCACTACCTAACATCATGGAAATCCTTGAGCAGATTGGAAGAGCAAAATATTTCTCAGTTTTTGACCTCGCCATGGGCTTCCATCAAATAGAGATTGACCCTGGGGATGTTGAGAAAACTGCCTTTAACACCAAATATGGCCATTTTGAGTACCTATGTATGCCCTTCGGCCTTACCAACGCGCCTGCAACCTTCCAAAGGCTCATGGATTGCGTCCTAACAGGTCTACAAGGATCAGAAATGTATGTCTTTTTAAATGATATAGTGATTTATGCAAATTCTCTCGAAGAACATGAGGAGAAAATCGCTAAATTGTTTGAAAGGTTGTCAGCGGTAGGCTTAAGACTACAAATGGATAAATGCCAATTCCTTGTACCAGAAATTAATTATTTAGGTCATATCATCGACAGTAATGGAGTAAGACCGGACCCTAAGAAGTTAGAAGCCGTTAAAAACTACCCGAGGCCAACTAACCAAACTGAAATTCGACAGTTCTTAGGATTAGCTGGTTATTACAGAAGGTTTATTGAAAACTTCTCAGAAAAAGCAGGGCCCATCAACGCCCTATTAGCCAAAAACGTAAAATGGAAGTGGGAATTAGAACAAGAACAAAGTTTCAAGATCTTAAAAGAAGCACTTTGTGAAGCCCCTGTACTAACAACAGTGGATGAGAGTAAGCCCTTCATTCTAACTACGGACGCAAGTGAAGGAGCTATAGGTGCAATCCTAAGTCAAGGTGAACCAGGTCAAGAACATCCAATCGCCTATATGTCCAGATCTCTCAACAAATGCGAACGAAATTATTCTACCACAGAAAAAGAATGTTTAGCCGTAGTAAATGCCATAGAGTATTTTAGCCACTACCTTTACGGTAAGCATTTCACCGTCTACGGAGATCACGAACCATTGACATGGATTGAATCATTAAAAGATCCAGTCGGTAGGTTAAATCGTTGGAGAATGAGATTACGAGGTTATTACTATACTTTCAAGTATAAACCTGGTCGTCTAAATGTTAACGCAGACGCCCTTTCTCGCAATCCAGTTGATAGAGACCAACTAATTAAAGAAGATGAACAAGAACAGGGGGGGAGGTACGAGTACTGCCTATCCTACCTAAGCCGACTAAAACTTCTTTAGCCAGACAGAATCGTACTCAACTACAAAGCGAAAACGAAACTTCTAAAGAAGGAGTTAAACATCGAAAGAAACCGGGTCGTAAGGAAGGAATCAAGCTTGATAACCCCACTATCCCTTTAGGTATGGAGGGAGGGCAAGCCGACCTAGAAGCAAGTACAATCGCAAAGAGACTTAGAATGAGGAAGAACGAACCAGCCACTACAGAAAAGAAAACAGTAGTTTTTGCAGAACCCATAGTTTCCATACCACCATCAATGAGTGAAACAGATAACTCAGAAATAACCAACTGAATCGAGAGTAGTATTGCAGAATCTTCCGATGCTCCACCAATACCACTAAGCAACAAATCTTTGCTTCCTAGCCTGTTGAATCAAGATACAGAGTCAGAAGAGGAAACTGATTCTACTATGGCCAAGTCAAACGAGGATCCAGGTGAAAGTGAATTTGATGAAATAATATTGAATAAATCCAACAAGAACAAGAGTAAAAATCCCAACAACAAAAAGAGTACTAATTCTAGACAAACTAGTCCGGAAATTGAAACAAAATTTAGAGATTCTTCATCATCAAGTGATGACAAAGAGTTAATAAACCCAAAATTACAATCTACTATGAGACGATGAATGCCAGGTCAACTCATGGATAATTCAGAACTACAAGAATTATGTAGCATTGAATTAAACAAAAGTGCAAGGGAAAAAGAGATTAATCCTAATGGAAACCCAAGCGAGACTACAAATAACCAACCACTCTCGATGTGCTGGGATAATTTCTTAGAGCTCTATCATGAAACTCCAACTGAGAACTGGGACCTCATGAAAGATATTGAAAGCTCATCACCCTTACAACAAGGAGAGAAAGCGAGTTCAGAACCACCTACGTTACTAGGAGAAGCTTCACAGGCAGTAGTCCCCAGCAGCACTGTGAGAGAATGGATGCTAGAATACGCAGATAGTCAGTCTAATCCGATTCGTTTCAAGTCACCCATAAAACAACCTAGAGCATCTTCTACTGCTTGGACTGAAGAGATGGCCGAAAACACCAATTGGCATCACCTCTCCACAATAGAACAAGAGGATAGTGAAGAAGAATCGGAGGATGAGATTAACGAAGAATTAAGAAAAAAATTATCTAAACCCAAAAAACAGAATAATCCACCTAAAACGACAAAAACAATAATAACACCCACAAGCGGAACACTTACCAACAACCATAATACTTCTTATATAAATAGTAAACCGAAGGAAGACAGTACAGCTCCAAGATTAGGAAACACACCAACATCTGTATTTTTCGACTATGTAGATTCAGATGTGAACTCGAGTGAATCATTAAAATTTTTAAAAACTAGAGAATGTATAACATATCTAAAAGATAATATAGTACATTTTATTTCAAAAGATTTAAGTTTATCATATGGAACTAACAAATTACTTATTGACGTAGAAGCTATTTATCGCGATGAATTATCGAAGGCCAAGATAACCATCGGTGATGTAATAGTTACCCAAAATAGAAAAAGATTCATTTTCAGTTTAGTTATTTCAGATAAAGAAAAATACGAAATTATACCAGATAATTTATCGAAATGTTTAAATACATTAGCAAACGAAATTAGGAATAAAAAGTTAAAGTCTTTTAGATTAGCTAGAAGCGGAGAGCTAACTGACACTCTTCCACGAGGGGTATTATTAAATAAAATTAAGGAAAAACTGAAAAATTTACAAATAGCAGTAACGATATGTTACGGTGAGTGTAAGATACTAGCCCCTGAATACAAGTTAATAGTTCTGAACGATTACCATAATAGTTTGTTTGGAGGACATCGTGGTATGGGAAAAACCTATAGAAGAATAAGAGAACGATACTATTGGAAAGGAATGAAAGAAGATATACATGATTTCGTACGCAAATGTGAAATCTGCCAAGAACAAAAGCTGGTTAGAGTAAAGACAAGAGAACCAATGGTAATAACGGATACACCAAGTGAAGTTTTCTATAAAGTAGCCATAGATACAGTTGGACCTTTATGCAAATCTACGCAAGGTAACGTGCATATACTAACTATGCAGTGTCAGTTTTCAAAATTTTGTATAGCAATACCAGTGCCCAACATCAAAGCAGTTACAATCGCAGACACTTTGACCCGACACCTTTTTGTACATTTTGGAGTACCTAGAATAATTCTAAGCGACCGAGGACGCAGTTTTCAAAACAATCTATTGTCACAGTTATCCGAAATTTATAATTTTAAATTAAATACTACGACTGCATACCATCCACAGTCTAATGGATCCTTAGAAAGAAGTCACGCTGTCTTAGCAGACTTCCTAAGAAATAAATCATCAAGCAAACAAGATTGGGATAAAGTAATTCCCTTTGCTATTCATGAGTATAATACATCCGTACATACATCAACGGGTTACACCTCTCATAAATTAGTATACGGCAAACCAGCCCGTACACCCAATCGTTTGCCGAACGAATTCGAATTAGAAACTTACAACGATTACATACAAGAACTAACTGAATGTTTGAGAGATGCACAAACAGTAGCCAGGAATAATCTCATACAATCAAAACATAAGAACAAGGAGTACTATGATAAAAAGGCAAGACCTTTACAGATTTCTGTCGGAGACGAAGTGAGAGTATTAAAGGAACCCAGATATGGAAAATTAGATAAATTTTATAATGGAAAATTTTTTGTAAAAGAAATTAAAGACAATAGTAATGTCATAGTAGAATCATCTAATGGAAAACTTATAGTAAAGCATAAAGATAAGTTAGAGAAATTTTATCGCTGAGTAGACCAGACAAGACCACTACAAATTCAAGACACGGTATTTTAAACTTACCGATGTCCAAATTATTCTCCTTCTTTCGACTAAATGATTTTGGTAGTAATTAATTTTTACGCAAAAGGAAGCAGCATAGGATCGTGGGTTCAATGTAATTACTGGAATAAAACTCTATTTTTGAAAGAAATTTTTTTTCACTTAAAGATAAATTTTAAATAAAATTTATTATCTTAGAAAACGTAACAACAAATACTTAAGATTAGGCAAACAAAACAAGAAAATAAGCAGTTCATTTTCGGCCTATTGTCTATCTCTATCTATTGTCAGCGAACTTAGCATTGCGGCTACTACCATCCGAAGCCAATGCACTCGCGCTCACGTGTTGTCAGCTCGCGCCGAAACTTACACAGCACGCGCGTATATGTAGGCGTGACGAAAGCACGAGTTCGCGCCAAAGCGCGGTAACTCCTGCCACCGAGCGGATACTTGAAGAATCAAAAAGACCCATCCAGGAATGCGACCCACCCAGGAATGCAGTACGTCACACTCGCAGTCAATACTATACTTATATATATGCAGCGAGTATATATATAAATGAACATAACGTATGGACATGCGAGTATATATATCAGTGTACATAAAGACGGGTAAGAGTATATATAAGTATACATAAGACCAGTTATACTTGCATACAGGCTTATACCTACACACATGCACTTTCCAATCTAGCGGACTTACAATAAGACCACATAGGGGTTCATATTATACAAATACTAAACATGCGGAATAAACAATTTAGCAACAATTGGCATTATCTAACAAAATAATAATAATTTCGGACTTTTAGCACTCGACCGCACATTAGGAAGTCAAAATACACCCAAAAATAAGTAGCAACAATCAAATGTTTATAGGCCTGTAACTCGAAAAATTACTTGTTATTTTTGTACCTAAATTGTTAGTTAAGGATACTCTATCGACCTACAAAAAAAAAAAAAATAATAAATAAATAAATAAATAAATAAAAATTATGGTCGGATTCGAACCAAACCTTTTTGTAATTTAGCAATTAAGAGTCCCCGAACTAATAATGTAAAAAAAGTTAGCCAAATTGTTTATATTTACATTGTTATTCTGTAAATAAAATACGAAAAATCGCAATTATGATCGGATCGGAACAAAAATTTTTACAACTAGGATTAGAGATCAAAATACCGAAAATTTCTTTTTAATTACTTATTAATCTTCCGAGTTAATGCATATGTCAGCATTATATTATTAACTTTATGAAAAGTTCTTAAACAACATACTTATGTAACAACATATTGTGAATGAACATCGCACGTTTTTTTTTCTTTTTGCACCAGCACCCATTGCTGGGGACAGCAATACTCTGGGGGGGGAGGTGTAACGTCCCATGTTCATAAAAGATAATTATATGTATGGATATACTGTATACAGAATGATGTATGACGGCGTGTATGTGTACAGGCGCAGGTATACGACGATAATCACAATGTAAGCATTTCCGCAACCGCGTTTACGACATCAAACGCGTCCCACTAATTAAACCAACTGACCCCCGAGTCAGCAATCCCAAAACCTACTTATTCTGCACCATCACCAACCTATATTGTAAGACACTTTCGATGGCGATCAGTGATTGGTTATTACCCCAACATTGAGATCATCCGCCAAGCCTTATAAGCCCCGCACTCAGTCCTCATATTGCCTTTAGTGAAGTCTCTTTTTACAAGGACAACGAGTGTTGTACCTGCTGGACCTGGTGTGTGAATACGAGTGCCGTTTAGTCCTTCGCGTCGTCTATTGGGTGCTTAGAAACCACTCAAACTCCGTGGAAGCTAACCGGTGGAATTCTTCATACTCTGGACGTGAGTTGGTACAGTACGAGGCTTAAGGACCGTCAACCTATCTGGCGTTAGCTTCGGCAGCTTAGTTAAGGAACTTACTCTCAACACGCCACGGAACCATCCGTGTAGGATAATACTAAACACCGCCCAGTCATCGACCGTGCAATCTACTAGTAGTGTCCGAACGGGATTGTAAGTCGAACCAATATAGAAATAAGTAAATACGTAACATTAAGAACAAACATAAAGATTAGATTAAAACATCTGTGTAACATCTGTATCAAAGCATTGGGCCTTCGTCTAAATAAAGTCATAACAAAGAGGTACCATAAAGAGACAGTTTATTAGAATCATAACCTACTTAATAGTAACAGAAGACTCTCGAGTCAAGGCTAGTTCACCTATACTCAAATAAATAATTATTTGTATATAGAATTACTGCGCGGTTCAGCATAGTAAATCAGAACCTTACAGCGCTACCAGGAGATGAACCCCGAAAATCGTCGAAGCTCCTTGAGGTTGGTCGGCGCTTGGAGTTTCCTGATGGCAACTGCGTTTTCTGGGTCAGCGTGCAGTCCTTCTTCATTTACTATTTGGCCTAGACACTTTAAATGTCGTCAGCAGAAATGACTTTTTTCCCAGTTGGTTATTAGTTTTGCCTCTCATAATCTTCATAGTACGTCTTTTATATATTAGATTATTTTTAGATATCGTCCAAATAACAAAAGACATTAGGTTCAAGGTTGGGTATGATGACGCTGTTCATTAGTCGCATGAATTTCCTCGGAGCTGAGTGTAAACCAAATGAAAGCAGTTTGAACTACATGAGATCCCTCCCTGAGAACGGTGAAGCCGATGTACTGCTTGCTTTCCTCTGACAGATGTACCTGCCAGTAGCCGTTCTTCAAGTCAATGGTGGTTAAATACTTGACACCGCGTAGTTTGTTCAATGTGGCGTGTACATGTGTACATGCATCATTGGATTTCTGGGGTGGTAGCCTGCACGGATGGGTGTGATATCAATGGCTCTAATTTTATATTCAGGTAGGTGACTCGGTCTTTTTAATCTGTCGAAACCTTTTTGTTGATCTGCTATCAAGATGTCAACTTGTTGCTGCTGTTCCTTCGACAGCTCTTTGACCCTTACATTCTCTACATAAAATGAACACCCTGTTGGTGGTACATCGTGAATTTCTTGGTTGGCAATAAATATTCGAGTTCTCAGAGCAGATAGTGCATCCATACCAATCCATACCCAACGTGGAGGCTGTCCCTTTCACGTCGCCATCCATTCTCTTGATCAATTCTCGCCATCTCTTCGGTGACAAAAGAGCTTGATATCCCTGGATCGACCAAGGCTCGAACTGTATGTGTGCTAATCCTTATGTTTATGAAATAGCGTGGATATAGGGTCATGTCTCTGCTACCTTGGAGCTTGCCCCTCCGACATTTCTTGACTTTGCAGGAGAGCCATGGCAGTCGCGAATGAAACAGAACTTCTTTCACGTGTACGGCAATTGGCGCTGGAGTAGCCTCTTTTTTTGCATCCCTTATAACAGTAATTGCGATTGTAGTATGATCTGTGGAAGTTTGGGGATTTTAAAGCTGAGCTGTGGACGGTTGTACCCCGGTCTTTCTATTTTTCTAGTCTGCGTATTTTTGCGTTGATCTCTTCGTTTTCCTCTATGCGTTGAATCAGTTAGTTGTGTCACTTTTTTTATTTCTTCCCGGCAGATTTGTAGTTGAAGGTTCGAGCGCATATTGTTGCGCAGGTTGTTGAGTTGTTCCTCTGCGGTATATCCGCCTCTGCGTCGCATGAGCGTGGTCAATGCAGTACAGAAATTTTTATGAAATCTTTGTATCCTATCAGCTATTTGTCTCGTGAGGTTTCTTCGCACTCCACCACGTTAGTACGGCTCCTTGCAGCAGATCTGGTGCCCGTTGTAGTAGTCGCTGGCTGGGAAAGCCGTGAGCTGCTTGAAGTTCCCGTACTCGTTCCAGGAACGTGTAGACATCCTTGCCTTCGAAGTAAGAATTCCATTTCCTGATTTTTTCGAGAACTTTGTTTTCCCACGGTGCTGTACTTGGCAACGGTATTGTTGAGCCTGTGTTTCTGAGGGTTGACGATCCTCCCGGGAGATGCTTTCGTCCGCTTCTACCGACTACGCGTCTGATAATTTCGTTCCTTTCTTGTTCGATGTCGACCTTCAGGTCTTGTTCCTCGTCGTAGTCGGCTGGATCCTCCGTTTCTTTTTAAATATGTTTGGGTGAACCGTTGCATAACGGACTAGGCGTTGGCAGACCTGTACCAATGAGCCATTGGTGTTGAGGTTAAGGCGTTGTAGTGTTACATCGTACGACGTATGCCCACTAATTGTAATACTTTTTTAGAATTCGATATGGCCGATTTCCCAATACGCCAGTGTCGCTTGTACGATGGTATCTGCCTCGGCCATACCACCCATGCCCGTGTCTCCGCACATGAGATTCTTGAAGATGCACGATATTTCTTTGTAACCCCAGGATTTTAGCAACGCCATCTGCGGAGCAGTAATGGGGTGTTCCCACATCTTGGTGTTCATGGCTGGGCAGAAGAGCCGCGGCTTGATGGGGTCCCAAGCGCGTGCCACATACGTCAGTATATTGTCACATATGCTGCCGGCGAGTTTGCCGAGAGTATTGGCGTCGAGTGACGCAATCAAGAAGACATCGGCCCACTTAATACAGGACAGGATCGCCTTTGATCCTGCCAGGTAGACCTCTCGACCGTATAGCTGATGTTACATACAAAGGAGACGAGTCGGAATGTGAAAAAGAGTAGACGGTGGATGGGCGCGAACCCGGGACCCCGAGATTGCGAGCCAGGAGCTCTACCAGTGAGCTACCGCCTACGATGTAAGCGCATGCTATGCATCGTAGTGCAGCTCGGCCAGCTCTTATCGCTGACTCGTATCCGTTGCAGAGCTGCACAATCAGCACCGTGACACTGAGCACTTGACAGCCAGCTGGCAATTCGGCCTCCTTCAGGAAGTGCTTGACTCGTTCAGTCACCACGACTCTCACCTTAATGTTGCGCTGCCAGAGCTTCTGCATTAGCTGGGGCAGCTTTATCGTCGCTACACTTCCCGTGCAGCCCACCAACACTTTCTTCTTTGATGAGGATGCAATTAATAATTCCTTATCCAACACCTTCTTATCAATTTTTTTCTTACGACTAATTTAACATTCGGCTCGTCAACGGTAAAGTCCGACGAGTTAATATAATATAATATAATAGTGATCGCTGGTAAATAATAATCTCAAGCTCGTTCTGTATAATATATTGTATTGATTAACGACTCGTGATTATTTTGACTCCGGTAGCTCTTGCGTTACTTTTATTTTGCGTTTTTACGAAAGCGTTTTCTTTTTTTTCACTACGACGGATAATCAACTACGGTCGATATATAGTATATATATTTTTATCTAAGACACGCTGAAACTTGTTTCTCGAACTTGGCAGGAGCGGATCATCGTTACAACTAGGATTTTTATCAAGTCTTTCTAATTTGGTTTGCTTTTTTCCGTTTATAATTGAACTTGCGTTGCACTAAGTGACGTTTTACTACAACAGCAGGAATGTAAAAAAAAACGAGCATTAATTGGCTTTTTCAAAGTTTTTCTTTTCTATCTAAAGATTTTTTATGTTTTTCTTATTAGTCAACTTGTCAACGACTAACCTCATGAGATATGCCGCGTTATTATGTACTCTGTAGGTGCAGCTGTAGTAGTAGAGTAGTAGCAGTAGTAGTAGTAGTAGTAGTATTAGTATTAGTAGTAATAGTAGTAATAGTAGTAGTTGATGTTGTTGTGGTGTTTGTGTAGCCTATTTGTTATGCAGATGAGTATTTTGTGAACTTTATGAATGACTGATTGATATGCTAATTATATCGAAGATCGTTATCCAATTTTTTAAAATATCCAAGCGCTGCAGGCTTTCAGCTTCGAACATTGCTCCCTCAATGACAATCCTCATTAACATTCGTATGTATACATATATGTGTACATATATCTTTTTGTATATTATCTCTTTATTTAATATATATGTTTTTTCTTACGTGTAAATATATAATATATATGTATATAAAACACGAGATCTTGAAATTTCGCTACTTAGGATTAATTAGGCAAAAAAGGCATTTACTCGTCTCGTCGTTGAATTATATATATGTCGATGACAACCCAACCTGTCTTCAGAACAGTTCCTCTGTTTAGCAGCGAGGGTTAATTCTATGTGATCCACTCTACGACGAAGACAATGGGCCTTCCCCATTGCTTCTGTTGCTCTTTTACTCCCTTCTTACCGAATCCAAGCTGAACCCATTCCTCGTGTGCCATCAATCCATTGTGCATACGGTAAGTAAGGTAATCTTTGCTTATATCTCTGCAATTGCTTGCATTGTTCTTAGTTTCCACCAGGCAGCACATGTACTTGATCATAAAATCACGACAAATGCCTTCGTGATCCAGAGGAAAGCTACCTTTTTCAGGAGGTATTGGTGTAAATGTCTTCTGTGAAAAAGTTAATGAGGACATCCTATGGCTCGTTACAAATTGTTCTAATTTTTGCTGGAGTCAGGATGCATTTAATTAAAGATATAAATAGGATACAGTCACTACATATATCATCACTCGTAAGTGATGTGGCAATTCAATGTTTACTCGTGTTATATCATCGAAAGAAGAAGCAAGAAAAAAAGAGCTACACGTTAACGCAAAAAACAACGCTGCTCGTTAAAAAATAAAAGAAAAAAACGTATAAGCACGTATATAACAAGTTAAACTAACTTCGCATAACTACCTTTACGTTTTTACACTCACATACGCATACACGTAACAGTAGTACCGCAAGTACTTGTGCGTTATTCAAGCCGTAGATCGAGAAAACCCTCATAGCGTGTGTGTTGTCTTTTGGGAACAAAATCCTTCTTTCTTATAGCTATGTAACAGTTCGATGTTGGTTTTTGTAGACAAAGCTTATTTGTGATAAATGTAAGATATATATTATCATGAATCTATGTACAAGGTGGAATTCAGTTGTTGCCTCGAATCTAAAACAAATGGATCAATACGTGTGATCTTAAAAGATTTCGTTTACAGTATTTAAAAGGCTCGGCGTATTTTACAAATATAGAATTACGGTGGAGTAGCGGTATTGCACTTTCCTCGGTATTCTTTTCTTGTTCATTGTTTTCCTTATCTATCGGTGAAGAATTACTTTGATTATCTATAGGATGATCTTAAAAGGACAACCCAAAGGGTCTCCCCCAATAAGATAGGCGAAATGTCCTTGTTTTAGTTTTGAAAAATAACCTGTTGGAACTTATTTGGGTACTAAAAAAGTAAGTTCTGCCCCTCTTCGACCGTCACTTTCCCCCCTCCGCCCCCTATAAGGCACAAATGGAAGATCTCTATAAATTCCATTTTAAAATCGTTTGAAAAGGATGTATTACCTAAATATTTTGGTATAAGTGCACATTCTAGAGAATAATTGATAGTCCAAACCAGTCCTGTTGCAAACAGATTGGGCAATATGAGCAATCACTTAGCATTGATTTGTGTTACAATTTACGTCAGACATGAAAAGAGTTCTACTAATTTATATCAACGTAAATCTTATTCGACCGTCACTTTCCTCCTTCCGCCCCCTATAAGGCACAAATGGAAGATATCTATAAATTCCATTTTAAAATCGTTTGAAAAGGATGTATTACCTAAATATTTTGGTATAAGTGCACATTCTAGAGAATAATTGATAGTCCAAACCAGTCCTGTTGCAAACAGATTGGGCAATATGGGCAATCACTTAGCATTGATTTGTGTTACAATTTACGTCAGACATGAAAAGAGTTCTACTAATTTATATCAACGTAAATCTTATTCAGGACAGAAAAAGACTCCATTATGCAATCCTTTTAACATCTGTACGACAAATGGGTATATCGTTGACGTATGTGGGTCATTTATTGCAACAAAAAATGATGCCCGAATTTTAGAATACTTCTTACAACTTCCAGATGGACTTAAGAATATTTTACACAATGATGATATATTTATTGTACATTGTATATTTGTTGACAGAGGGTTTCGTAACGTCATACATGTGTCAGAACAAAACGGATTCAAAGTTCTTATATCTGCATTAAAAGGTAAACGTAATCAGCTAACAACTCAGGAATCCAATCAGTCGCGTTTAGTGACCAAAACTAGATGTGTGGTGGAAGCTATCCATGACATAATCGGACAGAAATTCAAGCTATTACACTATCAACTCAATAATCGCCATCTACCGAATGTTGGATTATTCTGTAAAAAAGCTTGTTTTTTCAAAACCTTTTCGGCAAAAGATTAAATTCAGATACTGATAAAGTTAAAGAAATTATAGAAAGGATGAATTTAACGATGAATAATGTTAACACCCTAGCAGCTGAAGTAGAAGCAAACAATTCGAATAGAAAGTCTACTCTATTTGTGACTGTAACATCAAGAAAATTTTAAGATTTTCCTGAAATAACATTATTAGATTTAGAAATATTGTTTACGGGCTCTTACCAATTAAAACAATCAATTTCTTAATTAGCTGAGTTATTAGGGAAGAATAATTATTAAGTTTGAGGTAAGATTGAGGCATATAAATAGTAAAAGCTACAAATGTTACATTCATTACATGCCAAATACTGTTGGTCTTCGAGGCATAACACGCTACTGCTGCAACTCCGCGAACGGAAACAGAACGATTGGATACTGTTCACACGTTGCTATAGTAATTTATTACTATTTAATGCTCAATATTCTTCTAGAAACGTACGACCGATAGAGGTATTAACAAACTTATTTGATTTTACTGAAGTTATTCCAGTTATAAACGAGGACAGCGATGACGATTAAACGTATTAGTATAATTATATGTAAAAAATATCTACAAATATTATGTGTAAAATATCTGTGCATAGCATTTACATATGTATAAAGATTCAACTTTTTTCTTTAACCAAATTATAAATTAATTTATTTTCATGGCATTGTTTAATATTCCATGTTCTTTTTTGTCACTCTGTCAATAGCTGCCACTATTCGTATAAGTATTCCTCCGTTTCGCTTTGCGTTGAATAGCCGGTTACTAACAAGCCTTCTTTCTTGCATCAAAAGTGTTCCCGTAATTCTATCTGCCTTTAGTTACGCATCTTTGTATCTTTCCTTGTTTTCTTTGTAACTTTTTCTGATCAGCCCTACAGACGAAAATAGGAACATATATAAAGAACAAGAATTAGGTGGGTTTCTTTATTTAACGTAACATTGGTATCTATATATACGAGGAACAACGAAATACAGAAGGAACAAGAGGTATATATAGATATAATTACCAATACTGTATCATTTTATCATGTTCCTTCTTTTCATATGGAGATTTGACCTTCAAATGACCTTGAACCTCATGGTCAAGGTCAAAACCAAGGTCTCCATCAAATAGCTGGATAATTATTATGAATATTACGTTTTAAATGTTGTTCTCTACGAGTTCTGATTTTCGAGTTATCGTACCAAACCTGCATTTGTCCTTGTCCATACCTTCCAAGGACAACTTTTAAAATATTTTAGATCATATTTGAACGTAAAATTTTCCGCTCTTTTCATTTCCGAGGTCGAAAATGGGGGGTCCTATTTAAAAAAAATCTATTTGACCTTTAAATGACCTTGAGGAACATGGTCAAGGTCAAATTCAAGGTCCCCGTCGGAAAGCTGGGAAAAAATCCTAACAAACATGTGTTTTTATTTTTTTTTTACCATTATTAATTCAGATGTTATCATGCCGTTCCGGAACTTTTCAGACACCCTGTATGCCATACAACAGAATAGTTAGAGGTAATCACTTCTAAAATCTTTTAAATCTTGATATAATCGCAATATAATTTAGAAATTAATAAATGTGTATGTTAAAAAAACAAAATTGTGGTAGTTACAGTACTCACATAAAAACAATCAGGGTTTTAATGGTATTTTTAAGCCTTTTACACACTTTTTTGAGGATTTTTAATTCTTTTAATCGTCAAGGTGACTTTTAAAAAATTTTTAAAAATTCAGGTGTATTCTCTAGTACATTTTTAACAAAAAGTATTTTTTTCAAAGAGATTCAATGTGTTGACGATTGGATACGGTTCAAAATAACCTAAACAATGCAGTTTTTTGCGATTTTGACAACGGCCCACCATTAGGAAGCTGATGTAAACACCTGGAGGATGTAACTGTCAAAACACGTAATTTAAAAAAAAAATTTGTTGTAGGTCCATTTTAGGGGTACTTAACACGCAATTAAAGTTTACTTCATCTTTTTTTACCTTGAAGATGGCCAGGCTTTCTCTTAGCCGTGCCTGTCGCGCCAGCCTCGTTCAGTGGCTGTGCAGGCACTGGCAGAGTCGCGTACTGGGCCTTCCGAGGCCTACCGCGCGGCCTGGCTCCTGGCCGCCCTGTAACTGGACCTCCCATTTGCTGCGTAGCGTTGCGTTGCCCGCGCAACCTACGAGGGGACGGGATCGAGTCTCCTACGTCGTCACCTTGACGCTCCGTGATACACTGAGGGGGGCTCACACGTCGAGCACCGCTGTGCTGCTATCGTTACGCGCATTGCCACTCTGGTCGCCTCCAGAGCGGTCTTCGCTCGCTCGCAGTTCCCGCCGCGTGTCTGCTCTAACTCCCCTAGGACAGTCTGCATTACCTGCTACAGTCTCCTCTTCTCGAGATATTGCCCTCGCCGGATAAAATCGTTTGAGTTGATTCGCATGGACCAAGTCTATCACCTGTCCTTCTTCGTCCTTCAAACGATATGTGTTGGTGCCCAAGGTATCTATAATCCTGTATGGTCCAACATATGGTGAGGCGAACTTGGCTGACCGTTTATTGGTGGGAAAGAAAGCACATGATTGCGTTTCCATACCAAGTCGTCGACTTTGAACTCCGCCTCTCTGCGTCGAGCGTCATAGTATCCAGCTTGTCGCTCTTGCTCACGCTTGGCTCGTTTAGCTGCATTCTCATGCACTTGGCTCAGCCCTTACATGCGGTTCAACCAGTCGGCGTATGCACTATTTTGTAACTCCTCTGCAGCCGCTATATCTTGGCTGCGCCTGGCAGATGACGGGTTTGGTGGTTGCCTGCCGTATAACATCACCGCTGGACTGACCTCAGTTGCTGAATGCAGTACTGTGTTACATCCGAAGATGATTTCGCTCAAGTTCTCATCCCATTTGGAATGGTTTTCGTCTATGAGCGCTCGTATCCTACTGGTTACCGTCTTATTGTCTCGCTCCACTGGATTAGCTTGAGGATGGTACACCTGCGTTGTTTCATGTTTGAAACCAATCGACTCCAGATATCTGTCTACGACATGGTTTTTAAACTCTGTGCCGTTATCTGAGAGAAATACTTCTGGAGCGCCATACCTCAAAACTATCCTTTCCTCTAGGTGTTTTACTATGGTAGGACCGTTTGCTCGCTTTACGGGAATACACTCAACCCATCGAGTAAACAGATCTTCGAATACGACGATATATTCGTTCCCATGTACCGTTTTTGGTTTCGGACCCATCATATCACTAGCCACCATTTGCCATGGCCTCGTGATGATCCTACGTCGCTTAAGTCCAGCAGGAAGACGCTGTTCAACCTTAGTCTGCTGGCAGACTATGCACTGTCGTACATATTGCTCGACGTCGCTATACATTTTCGGCCAGTAATAGTACATGGCTACTCGAGCGTACGTCTTTTCGCACGGTACCGCGATTTTCCATGCCTCGTCTAGTACTCGATAAGTATACAATTGTCCCCCATGAAGTTTGAATCAAGGTACTTTTTGCGGTCTGGTTTGTACCTTCCTGACTCTTTCCTGATTCCATTCATCCTGAGTCTCATTGGCCCATTTAACCACAGAAATTGGTACCGCGCTGTCTTCGTACATCCTTGATAAGGCATCTGGTACGGCGTTCAGTGAGCCCTTCCTATGCTCCACTGTATAACTATGTCCTTGCATTTCCAAAGCCCAACGGGCAAGTCTCCCAGTTGGATTTCGAAGATTACATAGCCAGCGCAAACTGCTATGGTCAGTTATGACTTTAAACTCATATCCTTCGATATAAGGTCTAAAATTCCTTATCGCCCATATCACAGCTAGGCATTCCCGCTCAGTTACAGAGTAGTTACGTTCAGCCGGGGAAAGGGTACGGCTAGCAAACTCTAACACTCTTTCTTCGCCGTCTACAATTTGCATCAATACGGCGCCTAAGCCGGTATCGCTAGCATCTGTTTGTACGACGAACTGTGCGTTGAAGTCTGGTCAATGTAAGATTGTCGCTGACGCCATCAGCGCTTTAATCTTTGTGAAAGCATCTTGTTGTGCTTCACTCCACTCACACTTCCTTCCCTTCTTGGTCAATGCAAAAAGAGGTTCAGCGATGCTCGCAAAGTCTTTTAAAAACTTGCGATACCTAAGAATCGCCATTCCTAAGAATCGCCTTAGCTGTTTCAAGTTTGTCGGTGCTGGATAGTCCACTACCAGGGCTATCTTACCTGGATCAGTCCGAAACCCGTCATGATTGACTAGGACGCCTAGGTACTTGACCTCACCTTGGCAAAAGACACTCTTATTTTGGTTGATTACTAGGCCTGCCTCTTTCACCCTTGTCAAGACCTTTCCTAGGTACTTGATATGTTCCTCGAACGTCTCTGTGACCACAGTTATGTTATCGAGGTATGAATAAGCGTATGGCTGAAGTTCTGGTCCGATAACTTCATCGATTAGCCTCTGGAATGATGCTCCTGCGTAGGCTACACCAAAAGGCATGCGCTTAAATCGGAACAATCCCAGACCTGGCACCGTAAACGCCGTGATTGGTCTCACTTCCTTCTTGAGCGGTATCTGATGATCCAGTGCCGAAATATACTTCGCTTTCTGCAGTTTATGCAGTATATTATCCATATTCGGCAACAGATAAGCATCAGCTTTTGATAGCGCATTAACTTTCCGAAAGTCAACGCAAAAACGAAACTTCACATTCGCTTTGCGCACCAAAACCACGGGGCTAGACCAACCACTTGTTGCTCGTTCAATAATGCCCGCCTCCAGCATCTCATGTACCTGGCGGTGCATTTCCTCGCCCATCATCCTCTACACTGGGTAATATTTCTGCTTTATGGGTCTAGCAGTACCAATGTCGATGTCATGTTCAATCAGCTGAGTGCGACCTAGCGCATTCGGCTGGGCTGGTTTCATATTAGCCAAAAGTCTATTCAGCTTAGCGCGTTCGTCCTCCGTAATCCTCGCTAAACCTACTGCGGCTATATTGAGCACACCTGTAACTCCGAGTGTTGCCAGTTGAAGCTGTACTATTTTCTTTTCGCGCTTCAAGTATAACACTCCCTCGTTTGGGTCATGTATTGCATCGAAGAGTCTGCTGAAGTTTGCTCCGACTAGGCAGCTTTCGACTGCATCTGGCATTATTGCTATAGTTACTTCTCTCTGGACTCCCTCAACTTCAATTGGCAGGTCTACTGTACCCACAATCGTTGAAGTCTGTCCATTGGCGCATTGTGCTTATCGATCTTGGCACGGGCGTATCTTGCGTCCACACGCGCTGGCTATTTGTAAACCTAGCGTGCCCATTACTGTCAACGCCTCTCCCAGATCATAGAGCGCTCGCACTTGGAATTCTCCAATCCCAACTTTTACCCAATAGCGTGACTCATCGCCATTTAGGTTGGGTTACGCCTCATTGCTAACCTTGGCTAGCTTTTCGATCATCAGATCGAAATCATCCGGCGAGGCCTGGCGCGCTGAACTAGTCCCAGTCTCATGCAGCTCCGTCCTCAGAGATGTAGAGGCCTCGCCTACGTCTCCTTTTTGGCGTTTCCCGACTGATGTCTACACATTCTGGCGATATGGCCCTTTTTACCGCAGTTAAAACACTCTACGTCTTTGTAGGTGTTCGTCTTTCGTTTGTTGGGTCTCCTTGACTTATTTCCCGACCTCGGGCTTTCCTTCCGAGGTGGGCTAGTCTCCTTGCCCTTTTTCTTTGGACTTCTATTACGCCCTCTGCTGGCACTGCGGTAAGTCTTTCGCCGCTGTGGTGACCTTGTCGGGGACTTATTCTGAAAAGCCTCCTTAAATCGCTCGTCGAGCAGGCGATTTATCGCTGCTAGGTTCAGCGGCTCTTGCCCGTTACCTCTGCTCCCAAAGCCGCTACCTTGGCCTTCGAGCTATGAGGACAGAGATCTGGCTTATAAGCCAATTCTGGCAACAGTGAGGCTGCGGGAGGTGGAGGGGGTCTATATACCGACTCGGTCTCGATGGTGGCTTCTATCTCAGCAGCTGCTTCTAGAAATTGTTCCACAGTGCTGTAGTCTTTTCGCTGCAGAGTTCTCTTTATAGCAGGCAGCATTTTGTGGTATATCACATCAAGCTGCTAATACGCTAGGCTTCGGCACCATCCTGCGCATAATACCCTGCAGACTCGTGATAAACACGCGTATAGACTCATTTGGTCCCTGTGTGCGTGCCTGTGCCTCTGCTTGAAGCCTCTGCTGGTATCCTTCAGTTTTGCCGAACCACGACTTGCACACGTGCAAAACTCTTGCCAGCTATTCCACCCTCACGCTAAAATTTACTGACTCTATGAAACTAATTCACGCAGCAGCAGCGGCTACCTAATCTGATAATTTATTAGCGAGCTATTGCGTATTTGCAATACACGAAAAACCTACGCTATCCTATCAGGATTAAGCTAGCCAAGAAAGAAAAATAAAAATCTAACGCTTCTACTCTAATAGCTGTGGCGTGATTTTATCTCGCGAATTACAAGTGCAAAACAGCGTGCTTTGCATGAATAAAAAAAAATCTAACGCCTCTATTCTAATAATTGTGGCGTGATTTTATTTCGCGGATTCTAAGTGCGAGACGGCGTGCGTTGCACCGAATTTCTGATCTCGTATTCTTTTGTTGTCGTATAATACGCGTTATGCTGCGTATACACAGGTAGGCTCTATCACTAGCCAGCTGTGCTATCCTATACGCACACACACTCACACACGCTCGGGTACGCGTACTATATCGCTTCTATTGCGTTACGGCGCTTGCACTATGCCTGCGCTACGTACTGTAGCGGACACACGCATTTGTAGCACCCGCACGTACTCTCACACCAAGCGGCTCGCGCACACACTCTCTGCGCGCTCACAGACGCTCCCACCAACCGGCTCGCGCACACACTCTCCGCGCACTCACAGACGCTTCCACCGCGCGGCTCGCGCACACACTCTCCGCGCACTCAGGTATACTCCCGCTACACAGCGTACTCACACGCGCCAGCTGCTTCGTACTCGGCGCTCGCACACTACTATAGCGCGCACGGATTCTGCTACTCTCGCGCGCTGCTGCTCAGCCGACCAACGAACCGATATTTGTTTTGATCGGCTCGGCGCAAATATAATATTGTATATCACGCTTAGGCCTTTTCGAACTCGCGGAAATTCAACCGACTTTCTACGAAATTCACTTACTTTTCGCCGGATCGAGAATTCCATATCTCGAGTTCGCGCGCAATACTTTTTCTTTTCCTATCCCGCGTAGCCCCACGTTGGGCGCCAGTTGTAACGGGGTGGTTTCTAGGCGGCTAACTGCCTATGTACCCCGTACAAATGCAAAGTTCTCCTGCACTTTGCTTTTGCGAGATGCTGTAGTCGCTCGTGTGGTCGCCTACCTGCGACGATGCTCCGGTGCTCAGTATGCACTACACTCCTGTGTAGTGCCCGCGGAGGCGGCGGTATTCGTCGGTTTGAATAGGAAGAGGGATCGGGACGACAATCAAATCAACACACTACCGATTGTACTAAAAAGGCGTTTATTCAGTAAGAAATCTGCCGTCCGGGTTGCGCGTATTCGCGTCATAGAGATTAATCCCTACTTTATCCTATCACGTCGATCCTCGTCGTACTCTGGCCAGGGAATCTCCTGCTCGACCTTGCCGTGCTCCGGTTGCGGTGATGCACCAGTGGCAGTGGTTACTGCGGCTGCTGCTGTGCTGTAGTTGCTGCTGTTGCTGCCTCCCCTGGTTGCTGTGGCTGCGCTCGATGGTGCTGTGGCCTTCGATGCTGCCGTTGTTGCTTCCTTGCTGCTGTTGCTGCTGCTCAACACTTGGAACCTTTTGCGCGTGTAATCTCTGACTTATCGCGAGTGCGGACAAAAGCTAACTGTCTCGAATTTCCCTCAAATTGCGAGTCCTCTACTGACCTTCCCGCGCTTCAGCTACCCGCGCCGACGTGCGCATCTCGCCGCCCGTTACAATATATATATTGTAACGGGCGACGAGACGCGCACGTCGGCGCGGATAGTCGAAGCGCGGGAAGGTCGGTAGAGAACTAGCAATTTGAGGGAAATTCGAGACAGTTAGCTTTTGACCGCAATCGCGAATAGTTGAGTTAAAACGCGCGCCATACGTTGAGCGAGATCAGCAGCAGCAACGAGAGCAACCCTAGCAGCAACAGCAGCAACGGCAGCACAGCAGCAACCGCAGGAACCACAACTACTACCGCAACAGCAACACGGCAAGATCGAGAGAGCTACTCTCTTGCCAGAGGACGACGTACATCACCGCGATAAGAAAGTAGGATTTTATTTCTATTTATTTATGCGCGATCGACTGGCTAGGCATTTGGCCTCAGTCACTGATCCGGTGATATATTTTGCGGCCTTCTCGCGACGCGAATACGCGAAACGCAGACGACAAGCTCATTATTGAATAAACGCCTTTTTTTATTAGAATCGGTAGTGTGTTCATTTGATTAGCGTCCCGATTCCTCTTCCTATTCAAACCGCCGATTACCGCCACCTCCGCGGGCACTACCCAGAGGTTTAGTGCATACTGAGCACCGTGGCATCGTCTCAGGTAAGCGACCACACGAGCGAGATCAGCATCTCGCAGAAGCAAAGTGCAGGAGCACTTTACATCTGTACGGTGGCCATAGGCATTTATCCGCCTAGAAACAGCCCCTTTACAATATATATATATATATATTATAGTGATGACAATTATTTATATTTATTTATTTGCCTTAGTAAGTTGATGTGTGTGCAGTTATTTCCAATCGAAATCTAGAGATATAAACGTGCACTGGGTGTACAACTATATCCTTCTTATATCTTGTTTTCCTCAAGATTTTTGAAAAAATAATTTTTCCTGGAGCCAACTGTGGCTTGAGAAATACAAAAATCTATCTCAGTTTCTATTTGACTTCCGCAAACGCAAATCATGCTCAGACAATCTTACTATTTTCATATGTTAGTAGTAACCCCCCCACAGTGGCAAGTCAAAACAAACCAGCCGCTGCCGCCGCTGGTTGTGCTGACGCACCACTGTGGGGGGGAGGGGGGAACCTTCACCGCGCGGAAAGGAGAGTACCTATATGAGGGCGTATACATGGGGCGTATACTACCATGTATACGCCCCATCAGAGAGAGAGATAGAGAGAGGGAAATAGAGAGAGAGAAGAGGGGGTAAGGAGAGCGAGAGCGAGAGCGAAAGGGAGAGGGAGAGGGAGAGCGAGAGCGAGAGGGAGAGGTGAGGGAGAGGGAGATGGAGAGAGAGTTCGAGGTATTATATATATATATATATATACATATAATAATACATATTTATATAATATGATTGGAAAAAATACCTTTAATCCCGATATGTGAAGGTATAGACTTCAACTGCCTTTCCTTTGCTCTCAAATCCGTCCCAAAATAAACATTTATTTCTCAGCACTTTAAACAAGCTCTCTGCTTGTTCTAATGGCATCTGTTGCAGACTATACAGCCGATAATATTCAGGCCACATCAACACTTCAATAACACGAAACTTAAGGCTTCATAATAGTGTGATAGAAGTCTCATATAATCGCCGCGTGCGAGCTATTAATCGCCGACGAAGCAAATCGGGAAGCGGCCTTAGAACAACACTGGGCACTGCTACCTGGTCTTCGATCTGTTCTTCAGGTGAATCAGTCTCGAGAGCAGAGTCATCACTTTTACCATCATCCGGGAGCATAATTGTTTTTATCCACAAAATTATTTTTGGTTTTTTATACACACTTAACTGATCGTTTATTTAAAAGTTTATTTATTTAAAAACACTTAACTGTCCATTTGATATCTGTTCTGGTGATGATAATGCACATGGCAGAGGTAGCAGTTATCGTCCTCTGTGAATTTCCTCATTATGCTGTACACTCCTTTACAAATACTCCCGGTAAAATTACACCTACAATCCCGCATCATAATCACCGGAGAGAGTTAAACCATCACTGATGGCTGCTCTCTTCCAGAGGTGTGATACTGTGACACTTTGTTAGCCCTGAATACGTCCGATTCCACACTACAAGCACATCTTGCTCATTCTCTTTTCGCTGATGCTTCAAAATTCAGAAACAATATCTTTGACCAACTCCCAAAACATTTGCAATTTCTTACCCATGCTTTGCTTGCTATAACAGCGCAGCTACAGTATCTTATTCATACTTTTTCGCTGATTAACAAGAACAGAGAAAAAGTAATTCGATAATGACACTGCTTGAGATCCAGGACATTCACAGGCGTATCTAGTATAACCATACAGCTGCTTTATTATTCAGGATTCAAAAGAAAAAAAATATTTACCTTTGTGTCAAGCTTATTGTATATAATATTATTTAAATAATGGCTAAAACTTTATTTTGACCATGGATATGGAATAAGTACCCCTACAACCGGTTCTGGTAAGAGAATGAAAATTTCGTTATTTTTTCGATATCTCCAATATTTACGGAGATATCGCGATCTTTTAGCTTTTACCTATTTAGCAAAAATCTAGTTTTCAACCTAGAGCAATGATTTTTGTACTGTAGGTGTATCTTAACGCACTCTATCAATTGCCATTGAAAAGAAATAAATTCACCAAAATTCGCGATTCTTTTATGTTTGAATTTCGTAGGATATCAAGTGTCGTCGATAAGCTCGAGCATCATCAATGACGATCTCAAGTATTTTTTATAGCACTCTCTCTGTCTTGCCGCTCATTTTCAATTTATAATTTAAACATTTCCCCAATACGGATAATCGCGAATAGTGTTCAAATAATGATGTGAAGAGAAAAAAAATATTTTAGATATTAGGGTAGAGAGATCCGTGAAATCATACCGCAGTCACCAGCCAATGCCCATGTTTAGAACTAGTTAAAGGGTTGCATGCAGGATCTTCATCGGCAGCTTTGTGAGAAAGCTGAACCAATGGATTTTGTTGGTGTAACCATCAATTCGAACCAGTTCAATGATGGTCCCCTTTGGCTATCATTCAGACTTATACAGGATTTTCAATTCGAAGATCTTTGGGAAACGGTTATCCGTTAATTGTGGTGTTGTCAGAGGTTTGGCCGTGAAGAAACAATCTATATTAAACATCAATAACGATGACAATCTTTGTCTACTCCGAAGTTTAGCTACTGCTTATACCTATGCCGTCAGAGGTCAGGTGCGCTCAGGATTGCTTCACAAGTATTGGAACCTGATTCGTCAATCACAAGGAAGAATTCAAAAAACTGCTGCCACAGATCTTATGAATTTGGCAAACATTCAAGTGCCGGTGGAAGGCTGTGGACTAGCAGAAATCCATAAGTTTCAAGAATTCTTCGCTACTAGCGGTACGGCAATCGTAGTTTATAATTTTTCATAGTTCGTTCGTGGAAATCCACCAATCTATGACGGCACACGATATGTCAGTGAAAATCACGGTGATGTTACACACGTATTACGCATAATGTATTACGACCGGACAAATCATTTTTATTTAATTATTGTTTTATTTATTTATTTATTTATTTATTTATTTATTTATTTATTTATTTATTTATTTATTTATTTATTTACTTATTTATTTATTTCCAGAGTTACATATAAACAGAGTTACATATAAACATTTGCAATCCGGTACAGAGTAGATATTATTTTACACAATAACACACTATAACGTCGCAAATCCTGCAGAGGAATACGAGGATCCCTGTTCGCAGGTCCAGTTTAATAATAAGAAATATAACAAAATGCTGGTTAATTATGCTGTGGATTACACAGCAATAACCTCAAACCATACTTAAATCTTCCATACAATTCATTCATTCTTAAGGTAGCAAGTATCCAAATCGGACTTCCTTACTCAGATCCTACTATCCTTCTCACTTACACACATTCGCACGCAAGTTTTGGTTGGGTTACGAAAGCGTTTTCTAGTTTACCTCATTTGTGTGTCGGGATTTAACAGTGATACATAATCTTTTTAACATTTTGTATAAATCCATCCCCGGTAGAAATCATTTAACCCCCCAGCCTAGACCAGCCAGTAACAGACCACTTTATGCTGTAACTGCATTTAAATGATTTGTCACTGGTCAGTCCCGGCTAGGAAATTGAATGACTTATACCAGGGTTATTTGTTACTTTATACGCTAAATTATCTATTATATGCTAAAGATTCTACATTTTTGTCTAATTACTAGTTTCATGACAATGTCACAAAAATTAATACTTGCTAATAAGATTACATTTCACAAGATTATGAGATTCAATATTTCTATATATTAATTATCAACCAATATTAAATCTTGTTGGAGCAAGCGGTAGCAAGGGCTACTGTATACCATGCAATATAAGTTATTGGCGAGCCGAGGAACATAGATGTTCAAACAAGTGCTATAAGCGCATGCCCTGCCACAGTGTAATACAGCGGAAAATCTAAAAAAATTTAATGCTTGTTTAAGATTATTTTTTGGCCATGGTTGTTTGCAAAATCATCTTAAAATAAGAT
This sequence comes from Muscidifurax raptorellus, assembly GCA_020010945.3. Lineage (NCBI taxonomy): Eukaryota > Metazoa > Arthropoda > Insecta > Hymenoptera > Pteromalidae > Muscidifurax > Muscidifurax raptorellus. The sequence goes on from JAHUUD020000047.1 coordinate 289,519, forward strand.
CATATAATAAAAGCAGTAATGTATGTAGTAAAATAAGACTTTATCAAATTTGTTTTAAAATTGTTCAAGTAAATAAAAGTCAGCCGCATGAGTGTAATGTATCTTTTTGTAAAACGTGTAAATCAAGATGACATATTAGACACCTGTGTTACGTACAACCGATCAAACAGACACAGCGTGTAAGACCAGTCTTATTTTTATTTTACGACTTTGAAACTCAATAATCTCTTCGGGTGCTGGGTGACGATGAGAAAAAAAGGCACGTTCCAAATTTGTGCATTGTACAGCAAGTATGTATCAATTGCATAGAGATTGAAGATATTTCAATTAGATGCGAGATCTGGGGTATTCGCGAATACATGTTTAATCGCGACCCGGTAAAGCAGCTTGTTGATCTGGCATTAGTGCCAAGAAGACAATTTTAGCAGGTTATATGCATATCACACAATGCCTAAGGATACGACGTACAGTTCATATTTAAGTATGTTGTGGAAAAATTCAATCCAGAGAATCTTATGAATTTATTTACCAGTGCAGAGGTTGAAGTTAATGGTATTCTACCTGTAAATGACGATTCACTCTACGTCAATTGGTGCTACAGAGACGAGGCTCTGTCATCCTCAGTATCGTCATTAATGACAAATGTGGTGCTCACTGCTTTTACAATAGCATATGCACGTCTAAAATTGTTCCGATATCTGTATACCACTAAATACCGACCAATGGTAACTCATATTAGTAGGTCCCTGTTTTACTGACAGAACATTGCATACCGACCGTGCTGCCAGCGATAGCGCCCCCCCATATCGGTACTGTTTCTGACGCTCTCCCAACCTGTTTTATCAAACGTGATTGGTTGAAATTTCAACATGGCTGATTCGTTCAGGAGCTAGCATCTGGACGCTGGCTGGGTGTCTGAGCATAGATCTCGGGAGCGCGGGTTCGTATCCTAGTCTCAGCAATCTTTTTCTGATTTTTTCTTTTTTAATCAAGATTCTCTACCTTATCGGCTGCTACTATTACTACTATTATATCGACAGTGATGGATAATTTGGAATAGGATTTGACGGATTAAAGGTTGGGATTAATAAATAAATACATCAAAATATTCATTTTTTATTTTAGTTTATTCAAAAAAACATACATTACTTATTATATAACGGAAGATGAACAGAGTAAATAATGTGTACTTGATATTACTATAAAACTAAACTCATTCATCGATCCATTAACCTCTATGTATGAATAAACAATTTTTCCATGTAAATACATGTTTCAAAATCCTTAAGTATACAAATAGCGTTAGAACTCTTGATAGTAAAAATCTATGTAAATGCATATTTATAAATCCTAAATAATAATATAAATTTTGAATTACATAATTATGATTTAAAAATCCTTAAGATACAAATAGCGTTAGAACTCTTAATAGTAATAGAATTATGATTTATAAATTTAGTTAATACATATATGGTAAAATGTCGAAGAATCCTTGAGTATACAAATAGCGTTAGAACTCATAATAGTAAAATTCTATGTAAATACATGTTTCAAAATCCTTAATAATAATAATAATATAAATTTTGAATTAAATAATTATGATATAAAAATCCTTGAGTATACAAATAGCGTTAGAACTCCTAATAGTAATAAAATTATGATTTATTTTCTAAGATCATCATCATCATCATCATCATCATCATTGTCATCATCATTGTCGTCATCATAGTCATCGTCTCCATCATTACCATCATTATCTTCCTTTTTACTGTTTTTAATCGGCTTCAATTTTAATTTTCTCTTCTTTCTTTTTTCTTTTTTAACTACAACTGGTGAAAAACTTTTTTCTTGTTTTATTCTATGTTCACTTACATCGATTAGCTTTTCTAGAGATTTTACGATTGGTTTGAATAAGTCCTCCAAATTTTTTTCCACTTCTAATTTTTGTGATTTTAATAAATCATACTTTCGTTTCACAGCACTTCGAGCTTTCTCAACTTCACGTAGGACTACAGTTTGCTGATTAAAATCAGACATCTTGATAGCTTAGAGTCTCACAACTGAATGCTAAATTTATTCTGTATTCTGTATATTTATTATAAACTGATCAAAGCCTTTTCTATAGTGACCATCATTAATATTACAATCTTTGTCTATGACGAGAAAACTATGATTACCATCATTCCAGCACATTGAGCAAATATCTTTGAAACGTTGATGTCATAGCTGTATTAACGTGATCATTGTAAATATGCTTTAAATTCATATCATCTTGTCGAAAAATATTTGCGCATACGACTGACACAAGTAAAAGCAATCTACACTTTTATGTCTACACATGCAGTAAAAAGCTTTGACATTATCCTGCTTTTCACAAGCAATATCATCAAAGACAAAAATTGAATTGGGTCGAGCTTCATCAGGTGATACGACAAGATCATGTTCCCCGAAAGGTAAGTACTTAATTCCCTCCAAAGGCTTAAAGAGTTGCTCCAAAAATTTATATTTTGGATGATTTAAAGATTTTGAATATACGTAAATATTTTCAAATGACAGACTATTAGGATGAATGATTAGAGATAAGAGGGCGTTCGTTTTGCCACAATTTGATGGACCACAAAATACTGCTCTTATACTGTTAACAATTTTCCATGACGTGGTTTTTTCTGCTGCTGCTGTGTCAAAAGATCAAAATTAATCACTGGCAACTTTGCTGACTGCTTCTTAAGATCCATGATGCTTCTCAAAATTTCATATCACTACTGACCCGAGACAATATAAATATTCTCATTTATAGTTTTCCATAGTTAGTCTCACATGAGCTTGCTATGAGCTAGCATCATGCATCATAAGAGAGGTTCAGGTTTAGTGAATACATTGATTAACAAATTACCCATTGAACTTCACGTGCCTGGTTATCAGTACTGTGGTCCAGGTACTAAACTTGCTGAGCTAAACGCTCGTGGTGATCCTGGAATCAATCCTCTCGACGCTGCTTGCAAAGAACACGACATTGCCTACTCGAAGAATCATAATAACATTCAAGGGAGAAACGCTGGTTTGAAAGAAAGAGCAACAGCTTTAGCTGTAGCAAGTACCATGAAATTAAAATCAAAGTTTGGTATGGGTGTTGGAGGAAGATCTAAAAAGAAAACGATTTCAAAGAAAAAGACTACGTTAAAAAATTTGATTAAATCAACTGCAAAATCAATTATTCCTGGCAATGACTCTCGCTCTATGATTAAATCAGCGCTGAAGATGGCTCGTGAGCATGTAAAGAAAAATGGTGGGAAAAGTAAAGTTAGTGTTCCACGTATATTGCCTGTTCCCAGCAAAGTAGGTGGCTTTCTTCCAGCACTTATTCCACTTTTTGCTGGTCTTAGTGCAGTAGGTTGACTAGCTGGAGGAGCTGCTGGAATCGCTAAAGCAATAAATAAAGCAAACACTGCTAAGAAACAAATGGAAGAGCAAAAGAGACATAATGAAAAAAAGGAAACGTTGATGCTTGGTAAAGGACTGTACCTGAAACCTTATCAGGAAGGTTACGGTATCGCTCTAAAAAAAAACAAAAAGAAACAGTGTAGGAAAAAAAACTTCAATGAAATAATAAGACTACCAAAACGTGCACTTACTGACTTTGATCTACTCAAATATGCAAAATTAATGAAAATAAAAAATTTTCGTGGAGTTTTTATGCGGAATGCTCTGCCTCTAAACGGTTGTCGAGCTAAAGAATCAGCAATCTTTAATCTAGATGATGCTAGTGGAAGCGGCACGCATTGGGTAGCTTATCGAAAAAATGGTAACGATATTACATACTTTGACAGGTTCGGAGATTTGCAACCACCCCAAGATCTTATGAACTATTGGAAAGTCTCTCAAGTTAAATACAATTATCAGAGGTATCAGGAATTTTCAACTTTTATCTGTGGTCATCTCTGTTTCAAATTTCTCTGCAATCAGCTCAATCGTAAGGATAGTTTCGGTCTATATAAAAAGCAATGAGCTGATGATTTAAATTAGTCTACTCAAGATGGTTTTTGAGTCGATGACTCTCAGCCTTTCAGACACTTCCTCAATCCTCGAGACGCACTATTTTCCCCTCATAGAACTGGATCCACATAAACAGTACAGTCTCGGACTTGTTGAACTGCTAACTTTTAATTCTATACCAAACGTCGATGAAAACTGCAATAAGTTTTACGTTGGTCAAGAAATAATTGAGCTTCCCACGGGTAGTTATGAGATTGAGGATATTAATCGAAATTTTCAAGGAATTCTCGATACTCGAGGTATAAAAGTTATTATCAAACCAAATAATAATACGTTGCGCAGCATTATTGAGTGCAGTCATGAAATAGATTTTCGACCTAGTGACTCGATTAGTCGTTTACTGGGATTCACTCCAAGACTCTTGAAACCAAATATAAGTTACAACTCAGATTTACCAGTAGCTATTCTCAAAGTGATCGCTCTACGAGTCGAATGTAATATTACAACAGGAGCATACATAAATCAACAGAAAGTTCATACAATACATGAATTTTTCCCAGCAGTTCCACCTGGCTACAAGATAATTGAGGTTCCCAAACAAATAATACTTACCGATATCTGTGAAAGTGATCGATCATTTACAATTACGTCTAGTAGATCAAGATGGTGATTTGATTAATCTCCGAGGTGAAATTATTACGATTCGTTTGCATCTTAAAAGCAGTTGAAATGGGTACTGTTTTTAATGCTGAGAAAAGCTATATTAATAGTGCAGTATGTCGTCAGACAGTCGGTCGACAACGAGTGATCAAACGATTAACATGTCGGAACAGTCAGTTTCTACAAAGTCTCGGTCTCAAAGTCCGAGGAAGAATAGAACAAAAAGTGAGAAAAATACAGAAAAAATAATTTGGACATTTATCTGTTGCTGTTGTCATTACGTACCTGATAAAAAAGATGGAGACAGTTCTTAATGTACAATCTCCTGTCATCTTTGATGAATCTGTCTCACATTATGAGGTTCATGCACATCAACCCTACACCTCACTTGCATTCAACAATAGTGATGAAATTCGAATAGCTATACAACATCAAGATTTGTGTGTACTGCCATCTAAAAGTTCTCTACATATTTGTGGCAAGATTGCTAAACAGGATGGTACTGCAGTACAACACACTCTTTTTTTGAACAATGCTGTAAGTTATCTCTTTGAAGAAATTCGATATGAGATGAATGCTATAGAGATTGATCGCTGTAAAAACGTAGCTGCAACGACTTTGATGAAAGGTTACACTTCTTTCTCACCAAGTCAACTAAAGTATCTTAAAAATTCTGGCTGGACACCTATTACTGAGTAGGAAATATAACCGATGTGTTGAGAGGCATGAGTTGTGTTGTTTATACCTCGATGCTGTGCGCCAAGGAAATTTTGCACAGCTGATGTTGGAAGGTTTTTTTTTGTAAATAATGGACACAGAATCTTGAAAATAGTTAACTGCTATATTCAATTACAACGTCGGTTGAAAATCTATTTTAGCTGTTGTCTGCGTGGCGGTCGTTGGATAACTAAACATCTCAGATTTTTCTCGTAGTCCTGTCTGGGGATGATAGGTCAGAGGGGTTGTGGGTGTGATCTTAGGAATAGGTACCGGAAACTGTCATTGGTTGGGTGAAAGTGCTGGGAGTGGGAGTAAAGGAAGTGCATCGGTACGAAAAAGAGAGAGAATGTTAATGTAAAAAGTCCAGGTAAAAGCGGGTAACGGTTGTCAATAAACCAGTTGTGCGAGGGTCAGCGTCGTGTCTTACTCAGTACATGTGCTAAGGCTTATAGTTGTAAAAGTCTTAAATACGAAGTGGCGTACGCTGAGCCGTAATAATTGCTTCGGTTGTAATCTTGGTCTGTCCTTTTTGAGGATTATTTTTGGAGTACATATTTAATGGCAGTGTGGATTTATAATAGCGGAGCATTTTTATAACTAGGCCTATAATAAAGTGGGGTGTATATCTAGCAGTGGCCCAAGTATGCGGGGATATCCAATGTAGCATACTATATATAAAAGATAATCCTTTTTGTCAAGAGATATGTGTAAAAATATATAAATTATAAGAACGTCGGAGTTACGACGGAACATGCCGCCCGCTATTGATCGGTAGCGGTCAATTACATTTTGTATCATCTTATTGGTTAACAGTTTCTAGTGGCAGAATCGCTATCTTTTTTACAGGTCGTTTAAAACTGCCACTAGCGGTCTTAATACTAACAACGCGAACAACGCTGTCATCGCCGGGGTGAGTTTCGATGATGCGTCCCAGAGGCCAGTGCAGTGGAGCTGTGTTGTCTTCCTTGAGGAGCACCATTGATCCAACATTAATTTTTGTAGAGTTTCGAGATGACCACTCGCTTCTGGTGTTGAGTTCATTTAAGTACTCCTTGTGCCATCGCTGCCAAAAGTGTTGTTTTAATTTTTGCAAATATTTCCAATTGGATAGCATGTTGGTTGGAGTATCGGAGAGATCTACGTCTGGTACTGTCATTAATAAATCATTGATAAGGAAGTGTGCAGGAGTGAGGGCAATTAGGTCATCAGGATCATTGGAAAAAGGTGTTAAGGGGCGAGAGTTAAGAACAGCCTCGATTTCAATCACATGTGTATTAAATTCTTCGAATGTCAAAAGTGTATTACCTACAGTGCGAAAAAAATGACTTTTGAATGATTTGACAGCTGACTCCCATAGGCCCCCAAAGTGTGGAGATCTAGGCGGATTGAAATGCCATTCGATTGATTCATTAGCGAGTTTGTTTGATATCGTGTTGTTGTGTTCATCCGACTGGATGAAATCATAGAGCCGTTTTAACTCATTATTAGCACCAACAAAGTTCGTACCGTTATCAGTGTAAATATTTTTGCTCTTGCCTCGCCTAGAGAAAAATCGCCGCAAACTGCCAAGGAACGCTTCTGTTGTTAAGTCGCTAACCACTTCCAAATGAATTGCTTTGGTGGCGAAGCACACAAAAATGGCTACGTAAATCTTAACTGTATTGCGATTACGAAATTTCTTTTCTTTAATCATAAATGGGCCGCAATAATCTAGTCCTGTGTTTGAAAACGGTCGCGACTGTGTGAGTCTAGTTCTAGGCAGATTCCCCATAATGTGCTGAGGAGTTGCGTTTCTAAAGCGAAAGCATTTAATGCACTTATGCACTATACGTCGTGTTGTATTTTTGCCGTCTATCGGCCAATAACGCGTGCGAACTTGATATAAGGTGTTCTGAATTCCGGCATGCAAGGAAGTCTCGTGTTCGTGTTTAATAATCAGATCCGTGACATGATTATTTTTTGGCAAAAGAATTGGATGTTTGCTATCGTATGACAAATGAGAATTGTCAATTCTACCTCCAACACGGATGATATTATTGTCGTCAAGAAATGGATGTAGAGTTTTTGTACTCTTATTGTCGACCGGTTTGTTTTTAGATAAATCTCTAATTTCTAACACTTGGTTCTGAGTTAGTTGAATGACTCGATTTTTAGCCAATTGTGTTTCGTGCGCAGAGAGTGGTTCAACGTTTTTTAATTTGAATTGGATGTCATATGCAGCTAATAGATCAATTTTCCGTGGTTTTGTTTTGCAATTTTTCAGAAAACGTAAACAGAATGCTATGACACGAATGAGTTTAGTGATTGAAGAAAATCTAGTGAGTAATGCTTGATCTGTTAAAGCTATTTTCAAAACTGTAGTTTTGCGCACTTCAAGTAGCGGCAATTTTTGAATAGGTGACTCAGGCCAAGTTTTCTTGTCTTCCTTCAGCCATTTAGGGCCACTTTTCCACAGATCATTAACGAGAAAGTCCGACACTGATTGTCCTCTCGAAATAAAATCCGCAGGATTATCCTTCGTTGGTACATGATGCCATTGCGACTCATTTGTGACAGATCGTATCTGTGAAACTCTATTCGCAACAAAGGTTTTTAAAATATGAGGTTGTGTGCTAATCCAATTGAGTGTTATTGTTGAATCAGACCAAATTCCATTTAATACCTAGGGTTTTTACTGATTTAGACGGATCAGTCAATAAATCGACGTTTGCAATATCTTTTGGCAACGATTCAATTAACCTGTGATCGTTCGATGCCCATTTTCGCAGATTGAAGCCGCCCGATTTCAGCAAATTATTTAATTCGTCGCGTAATTTTTCAGCATTCTCTAAGGTATTGCTGCCAGTCAGCAGATCATCTACATAAAAGTCGCGTTTTACTATTTCTGCTGCTAAGGGATAGTTGTGTTTTTCGTCGTCTGCTAGTTTATGCAACGTCCGAATTGCTAGAAATGGAGCGCAAGCGGTACCGAACGTTAGTGTGTTAAGCTGATAAACCTCTAAAGGTTCATTCGGACCCTCCCGCCAAAAAATTTGTTGAAATTTTCTATGGTCTGGATGGACTAAAACTTGTCGGTACATTTTCTCGATGTCGGCTGTCAAGGCGAACGGATGCATACGAAAACGAATCAATATGTCGAAAATGTCATTTTGTATCGTAGGTTCGGTTAAGAGCGTTTGATTAAATGTGACCTTTTCTCGTTTTTTATTTATGTCGTCTTGATCATTCTCATCCTGCTTGTCGTCAGGTATGACCGAACCGTTAAAGACCGGTCTATGTTGAGTAGTCGTACTGTCTGGTTTGTTTACTGCGTGATGAGGCATATAATTACCGCGCTCATCAGGATTTTTAACCTTTGTCATGTTACCTAACTCTAAGTATTCTCTCATGGAGTTGACGTACGGAGTTTTCACATGTGGCTGTTTTGCGAAACGTCGCTCGAGTGCGAAAAATTGCTGACGAGCTATATTGAACGTATTACCGAGCTTCACTAATTTGTCATTGAAAGGCAATTTTACGACATATCTACCTGTCTCGTCACGATACACATTGTCTAAAAAATGTTGCTCAGCATCGGCTTCTTCCGTAGACAGAAATTTTCTCTCTGGGATTTCTTCCGTTTCCCAGAATCTATAAATGTCGTTGTAGGTCGAGTTGATAGATAAATTACATGAAACAGGCTGAGCTATCAGTTCATTGCTTGATATCTTACCGGCTATGACCCATCCGAATCGTGTTTTCTGCAGTACGGCATCTTGATTTTGAATATGCATTTGTTTTGCACAAAGAAACTTGTAGAAAAATTCTGCACCGATTAAAGCGTCAATCTCTGACGACTTGTAATACGAGGGGTCAGCAAGAGGTATATTTTTCGGAATTTCTAGTTTTTTCGAATTGATCTGTTGTGCAGGCAGAGGCGCAGAGACGTTTGGCACGACTAAGAAGCTGAGATTAGTTTCGTACTCCCCTTGCGTTGAAGCGATTTTAGCATTGACTTTATGTCGGATCATAGTTTCCATCTGATTTATCGCTACCACAGGAATATTTGTTTTTGTTCGTTTTAGTTTAAGCAATTTTGCAAGCTTTTCGGAAATAAAATGAGCTTGTGCGCCTCCGCCAAGAACTACGCGAGCGATGTGCTTCATGTTATGGGTATCAAAGAAAACTACCTTTGCTGTAGCGAGCACTATTTTCGCTGAACCGTCAGTCTGTATATTGCCACAAGCTACCGTCTTAGTATTTATTTCAGATTTGGAACTAATTAACGTGACGTTGGATGGTGAATTAGACTCGGTCGGTTCGGCTGAATTGGTTTGCAGATGTCTGCATGATATGCTAGGTTGAGCATTGCTTGTGCCTTGCCGATCAAGATGTTATAACGTATGATGTTTTTTATTGCATTTTTTGCACGGTCCACATGTACAATTTTCATTAGAGTGACCCTTCCGTAAGCAATTAAAACATGCCTTGATTTTCTTTATGGCATCAAGCCTCTCGGTAGGAGCAAGTTTTAAAAATTTTTCGTATCTAAAAATTTTGTGGTCACTAGTGCAAAAATTGCAGTAATCTGGCTTTTGAGAAACGTGCAAGACTCTTTTTGCGTTATTGGCAGTACTCTTAAAATTATTCATACTTTGTAATGCTCGATTGGGAGCTTATGGCTTCAAAAATTTGAGAACGCGTGGTTAGGAAGGCGATGAACTGTTTAAGTGTAGGTAAATCCCTTGAGGTAATGGTTTTTTCCCATTCTTGATGAGTTATTTTGTCTAGCTTGGAAACCATTGAATAGATCAAAATTGTGTCCCACGAATCGACGGGTTGGCCTAGAGCTTTTAATGCACGCGTATGTTTATTGATACTATCAAGAATTTCTCGCACGTTAGTAGCACTTTCACGTGCGAACGCAGGCCGTTCGAGCAAAGCCTTTAAATGACCCTGTACGATAACTCGTTTGTTATCGTACCTTTCGGTTAAGAGGGTCCATGCAATATCATAATTATCTTCAGTAGTTTCTAGTGACTGTGTGACAGTAGCGGCGTCATCCTTCAAACACGAACGCAAGTAATGTAATTTTTCGATTTTTGAAATGTGAGATTTGTTGTGAACCATGGATTTAAAAGTGTCAAAAAAACACATCCATTGATCGTATGCTCCATTAAATGATGGCAAATCTATTTTAGGAAGACGTACATTGGAGTGGTTCGCTGAGAATGCGCTTGTATCGTTGGCAGCGCGACTATCCTCTCCGTTAATGACTGATGCATGATCTTTTAAAAATTTACGAGCCCGGCGCATAACATCATAGTAAAATGTCTCAAATTCGTCTCTATAAGTCTTATTGTCGGATGAAGTTTCCGACACCACGATATCTATTTGAATTTCTTCAAACTCTGATAAAAGGTTTTCTAATGAAGACAATCGCGATCTAACTTCATCGTAATCCTCGATAGGATCTGCAGATTCAAGATAAGAGCTGAAGAGCGTCAAGCGTCGTTTGAGACAGTCGCGTTTCTGTTTTAGCTTCGCCAATTACTTAGCTACGTCGGCCATTGTGATTTTTGGACTGTTTTAACTCAAGCAGGAAGGAAGGTATAGAAGGATCAATGGTTCAGTTAATGACTCACCGTGTGTATACTCTCGTCGTGACCTGACCTCACGGCGACTGTGCTGGTCGATGCTGACTCGCTGTTAACCCTTGATTTGTCGATCTCTTCTCCTATATTGTATTGGATTTTGCAACGGGCTTCACGTTGCTTGATGAATTCCTTAAGTCGGTGTTCCGACTTATTACCGTATACATTGAACTTGTCGTTATGTCTTGAAGCCAGTTTCACTAGTGTGTAGATGCACAAGTATGTAGAGAGAAAGTCCTTTCTCGTAGTCACAACGAAATTTGTATTATAGTCCTATAATACGATGAATGTTGAGATACAGATTTTGACACAATTGAATACTTGAACCGCACACACGCAATGAGTTTGTGTTTAGATTTTCTGACGTTATAGTAGGTACTGTAATCCGGCTCGAAGGACCATGTTGAGAGGCATGAGTTGTGTTGTTTATACCTCGATGCTGTGCGCCAAGGAAATTTTGCACAGCTGATGTTGGAAGGTTTTTTTTTGTAAATAATGGACACAGAATCTTGAAAATAGTTAACTGCTATATTCAATTACAACGTCGGTTGAAAATCTATTTTAGCTGTTGTCTGCGTGGCGGTCGTTGGATAACTAAACATCTCAGATTTTTCTCGTAGTCCTGTCTGGGGATGATAGGTCAGAGGGGTTGTGGGTGTGATCTTAGGAATAGGTACCGGAAACTGTCATTGGTTGGGTGAAAGTGCTGGGAGTGGGAGTAAAGGAAGTGCATCGGTACGAAAAAGAGAGAGAATGTTAATGTAAAAAGTCCAGGTAAAAGCGGGTAACGGTTGTCAATAAACCAGTTGTGCGAGGGTCAGCGTCGTGTCTTACTCAGTACATGTGCTAAGGCTTATAGTTGTAAAAGTCTTAAATACGAAGTGGCGTACGCTGAGCCGTAATAATTGCTTCGGTTGTAATCTTGGTCTGTCCTTTTTGAGGATTATTTTTGGAGTACATATTTAATGGCAGTGTGGATTTATAATAGCGGAGCATTTTTGTAACTAGGCCTATAATAAAGTGGGGTGTATATCTAGCAGTGGCCCAAGTATGCGGGGATATCCAATGTAGCATACTATATATAAAAGATAATCCTTTTTGTCAAGAGATATAAAAGTGTAAAAATATATAAATTATAAGAACGTCGGAGTTACGACGGAACACGATGCTAATGGAAACTTTGATGTGACAGTACCTCTATCAATGATTTTTGGTTTCGCTGAAGATTATCGTAAAATCGTTGTAAACGTTAAGCATGAACTTATTCTCACAAGATCGAAAAATGATTTGAATGCTGTTTTGCAAGAAGCTACAATGGTAGATGCGAGACCTTCATATGAAGATTTCAAAATTGAGATCACTCGTATAGAGTGTCTTATGCCCTACCTCATACTGTCAGATCGACGAAAAATACAACTATTTAATTATATTCAAAAAGATATACCAATTGCAATGAGTTTTCGTTCATGGGAGTTGTATGAGTATCCAGTACTTCCAACAACTACGCAACATGTGTGTCCTGTCAAAACATCGAATCAGTTGGAAAAACCACGTTTTATCATTCTGGCTTTTCAAACAGCGAGAAAGGGTGTAAGAAGACAAAATGTTAGTCATTTTGATCATTGTAATATTAGTAATGTAAAACTTTTCCTCAACTCTCAGAGTTATCCATACGGAAACCTTAATCTCGATATTTCAAACAATCAGTTTGCTATGCTCTACGATATGTATGCTAATTTTTAAAATGCGTATTACTCTGATAGAATTGTAATAGATCCGCTGTTAAGTAAAGAAGAATTCATTACACATGCTCCACTCATAGTTATCGACTGTTCTAAACAAAATGAGTCACTCAAACAGGCAGCTGTAGACGTACGTCTTGAATTTGAATGTAAGGCTAATATACCTGAAAATACAACAGCATATTGTCTAATTTTACATGATCGCATTGTCAAATATAATCCAATAAGCGGTGATGTTAAGAAAGTTGAATGAAAGTTTATATAAGGCTTGTAGAAGAATAAGATAGTCAGTATTTGTTACACCATCCGTCAAGATAAGTCTCAAAAAATGAATCGAAATAATATTTCATACACACGTCTTAAGGAGGATAAGGACGCTCGAAAAGTACAAGATGATAAACAATGTAATATCTATCGAGGAGAACCTTGCTCCTCTACAGATAAAAGTAGAGAACAATCGAAAAGTTGTTTCGATAAATATTCTATTAGCACAAATTCTATGCCAGGATATCAAGGTTATAAGAAGTTCTGAAAGATTTTATAATACATATCTTTACAAATAATGTTTTATGTACCTTTCTTAAGTATTTTTGAATAAACTAAAATAAAAAATGAATATTTTGATGTATTTATTTATTAATCCCAACCTTTAATCCTTCAAATCCTATTCCAAATTATCCATCACTGTCGATATAATAGTAGTAATAGTAGCAGCCGATAAGGTAGAGCATCTTGATTAAAAAAGAAAAAATCAGAAAAAGATTGCTGAGACTAGGATTCGAAACCGCGCTCCCGAGATCTCTGCTCAGACACCCAGCCAGCGTCTAGAGGCTAGCTCCTGAACGAATCAACCATGTTGAAATTTCAACCAATCACGTTTGATAAAACAGGTTGGGAGAGCGTCAGAAACAGTACCGATATGGGGAGGGGGCGCTATCGCTGGCAGCACGGTCGGTATGCAATGTTCTGTAGGTAAAACAGGGACCTACTAATATGAGTTACCATTGGTCGGTATTTAGTGCTGCGGGACCCGCCTGTGGCAGTATCAGCCCTGCCCCTACTACTAACCTATATATAGCAAACGAAAATTTACAGAGTTAGACAAAAGTTACCCATATGGCTATAAGATATCGGTAACTGACAGCCTGTAGTTACATGTAGCGAAAACTATTAATTGGTTGAGAATTGTGCTGACATCGTGCTGATTGGGCACGACACACCACCATCAACCTGATTGGACAAGGTACGCTGCCGTCGAGATGATTGGCTGTTTGTACTCATGCAGCTGGTGGTGGTGAAGGTGGGCGGTCATAATGATTGCGCTAGTCTTGGGGGGGGGGGGTCTATATTTAAGTCAACGTGTTCACACTGCAAATTACCGGTATTTGACTGGCTACACGGTATATCTTTAAAGAGGAATTATTATTATCATTTAAATAATATAATAATAAAATGATGTACATTATATGTTTAGATGGATTTAGAGGGCCCGAACAAGATTGCTAGTGTAGGTTACCTTCCAACGAAGAAGGTATCTGAGCTGGAGGTTGATCGTTATTACATGGTGACGGCACTAAGAGAAGTCAAGACACGTTTTGGCTCGAGGATTGTGGCAGTTCTCGATGAAGAATTTCAAATTTTTCTTCCTTCTCAGGTATCTTCTACACCGTCGAGGGATACTAACTTGTTTGATAAGCTGCGTGCCCAAGCCAACAAATTACAACTTTTCTTAGACTATAAGGTTAACAACGCTATTGAGTTTACCACGGTCTAACTCTTTTGTGAATAAAAACTATAAATATGGAAAAACGGGTACAATTTCAAGAGAAATCAGTGGTTCATTCATTGTGTGTATGCATATAAAAAAGGACGTCGTGTAGAGTGGAAACAAATAGCCCGTGATCAAGAGCGTTTCCGAATGATGGTTGTAAGAATTTTGGTAATCGGGTGTAGGTCAAGGAAAAAGGACACACTCGGCGAATTCAGGATAGAAGTTTTTATTTAAGCAGAATAGGCGTGTAACGGGGGTGTAGAGAAAACGGTTAGTCGTGTGTTACTGTGTTCGAGTCCCGAGAAGAAGTGTTTTTTCCGGGCTCATTCCGTTGTCGTGGAAAAGTTCTCTTGACTCCAACTCCCTTACCTCTGACTAATCAACGGTAAGGAAAAGGGCGCTCGGTGGCGATGTGCGTATGCCCGCACGCTCGGGCCCCCGAGACCGTCCGGTTGGTCCGCTTAAGCTTTATTATGTTCTTCGGTCGGACGCTCTCGGACGCGCTTTCGAGAGAGAAAGAGTGCCGTAAACGGTTTCGAGGAAAACCCGGTTTTAGGGTTTATGTTTGCGTATACAGTGTTGTATAGAAAAATGTGTGTGTGTGTGTGTGTGTGTGTGTGTGTGTTTGACAAGTGAGTGTGTAGCTCGGCCGCTGCAGAACTAATAGCATTATTACTGATGTACTTTTAAAAAAACTCGAAAAATTGTCTATTAAATAACAAATTGTTTGCACTTATAATTTTTTTCTAAATAAATGTAATTTTTACTTTCATTGTTTTTTAAAATTTCTTAATCCCTTATACTATACCTAATTCTTATGCATGTAGACGAAAAAAAACTTCTATTGTGTAAATATAGATGGCACTGTGTCACGTGAAAGGTGATTGTTGAGAAATACTCGCACAGACAACGATATGCACACACACACACACCCACACAGCTTATAGCTGATCGAGAGCGGAGCAAAGGGCTAAGGGTTGCTACCTGAGGTTTATTACACCCGATCTACACCGACGCGACGCTCCCCAGCAGAGACGCGCAGCAACAGGGCCTCACTTCTTAACGGACCGCCGGCCAACCAACACTTCAGTGATAAATCTATAGTCATATTCTACAAGTTATTCTCATCAAGTATATTCCAACATTTTATTCAAACTTTCATAAACGTGTCACATTTGTGTTTGCCCTTTTGTCTCTAGTCTCTGTTAAACTCTGTGTAAACTTGTGTGTATTATTTAAATAAAAATTCCTTGAATACTACATATTTTACCTCATCACAACAACAGGTTATGGGCCCAGACCCTAGTGAATAAAAGTGCGCGACACACATTGATATTTGAGAACATTAAACAATATTGAAAGTAAATAAAGTTACGTGAGTTTTTTTTGATCCAGTGAACAATGGCATCAGAGAGCGTACGCACCGCCATTCAAAAACTCAACGGTGAGAATTATTCGATATGGAGTTACAAAATCAAACTTCTATTGATGAAAGATAAGTTATGGGAAGTCATCGATAAAGATCCACCTACTACAGCTGATTCTAAATGGACTGAGAAGGATGAAGCAGCATAAGCTGCTATTGGTCTACTGGTGGAAGATAGCCAACTAAGACTAATAAAAACCGCGAAATCAGCACGTGAGCAGTGGACGACGCTGAAGGAGTATCACCAGAAGTCAACTCTCTCAGGTAGAATACATCTGCAAAGACGTCTCCATCACACAGTATTGCAAGAGAGTGGTGATATGGTCGAGCATATAGCTACGTTGTCAGAGTACGTAGACAAACTCTATGGCATGGGCCACACAGTGGATGATAACACGTTTATTGGTGTATTGCTGTGTAGTTTACCAGAATCGTACGGCACCCTCATCATGGCGTTAGAGGGAAGGCCAGAAAAGGATCTTACGCTTGACTTCGTCAAAGGCAAGTTGACCGACGAATTTTTGCGGCGTAAGGATTCGCGAGAGGCAAAAACCAGTGCGTCAGACGAGACGGCGATGAATACGACGTATAAAGACAAAAAAGGTGACGAATCATCAAATATAAAGTGTCACTTCTGCAAGAGAAGAGGTCATATAAAAAGTGAGTGTAAAAAGTTTAAAATTTGGCAAAAGAAGAATAAAGAAAAAGCCAACAAGGTAACTGAAGAATCTAAGACACAAAAACAAGATTACGGCGTCTATCTGGCAAGGTTCGAAGTTTGCCTCGGTGCTAAAGCAGAACAAGAAAGCTGGATAGTGGACTCCGGCGCAACAAGCCATATGGTACGAAATCGGCATTTTTTCGAGCATCTAGATGCAGGAAACAGAGGGTACGTACGCTTAGCGGATGATGAAAACCGCGTTCGGGTAGAAGGCGTTGGTACAGCAGCCATAAAGTGCGCAGATGCGGGCGGAAAAGCTTCGACTATAAAAGCGCATGATGCGCTCTATGTACCTGGAATAGGCACTAATCTGCTATCCGTAAGTAAGCTCATGAAGGATGGCTATAAAGCAATTTTCGAGAAAAATATCTGCAAGATCGTAAAGAACGGGACAGTGCTAGCTACCGCAGAGAAAGTTTCTAATCTCTACGAGTTGAGACCTGAAAGTTTTTTCGCAGGAAAGGTAGTGGCAATAAAAGATCGCTGTGCTCCAGACTGTCACCACGTGTGGCATAGACGCTTCGGACATCGCGTTACAGCCGCAGTAAAGGAACTGTCCGAAAAAGAGCTGGCCACTGGCATCCGAGTATCGGACTGCGGGCGAGACATCGTGTGCGAGGACTGCATTAAGGGCAAATTGGCCCGTAAACCGTTTCCCAAAGAATCGAAAACCGAAACGCATGCACCCCTCGATTTGGTACACACAGACGTCTGCGGCCCGATGCAGACAACGACACCGGGAAATGGTCGGTATTTTATGACCATCATCGACGATTATTCCAAATATACATATTTATATATTATGCGCCATAAAAACGAGGCTACTGAATTCATCGAGGAATTCGTGAAAATGGTTAAAACACAGTTCGGTAAAGTTCCTAAGATCGTTAGGTCAGATAGAGGAAGGGAGTATGTGAATAAGGAACTCAAATCATTTCTGAAAAAACAAGGTATCCGTATGCAGTATACAGCACCTTACTCGCCACAGCAAAACGGCGTTGCTGAACGGAAAAACCGATCGCTGCTCGACATGTCAAGATGCATGCATTTCGATGCGGATCTCGACAAAAAGTACTGGGGAGAAGCTGTCCACACTGCAAATTATTTGCAAAACAGGCTTCCTAGTAGAGCAACAAGAACGCCATTTGAACTTTGGCATTCGGAGAAGCCCGACTTAAAGAATCTACAGGTTTTCGGCAGCCCTGCTTATATGCACATCCCTAAGGAAAACCGTAGAAAGTTGGATGTCAAAGCAGAAAAGTTTATTTTTGTTGGTTACTCTGATGAGTCTAAAGATTATCGACTCCTAGATACAGAGACCGACAAAATAAAAATAAACCGAGATGTGGAGTTCATCGACAAGCGAGGCATCAAAGAAAAATCTCCGTGTATAGAAGAATGTGAGATTTTCTTACATAAGGACCAGAACATCCGAGAAAATGATCCCGTCGACAATGCTTCTACAGTGTCATCAGTGTCATCAGACGAAGAGTATGCCAGCTCTAATGAAAACAGCTCAGCAAAGGGTACGAAGAGACAAGGACGGCATTTTTTGCATGAAGCAAGAAAAGTACATCGAGAAGATCATACAAAGATTCGGACTTCAAGATGCCAAAACCTCCAATATTCCGCTCGATCAAGGCTACATGAAGATCAAGGTCGACGAAACGCCAATGACCGAAACTAAGCGTTACCAGCAGCTTATCGGAGCGTTGTTATATCTCGCTGTTAACACGCGGCCGGATATATCTGCGAGCGTGACTATTCTCAGTCAGAAAAACAAGCAGCCCACTACAGTCGATTGGAATGAGGCAAAGAGGGTCGCCCGCCATCTGCATGGAACAAAAGGAGCCGAGCTTCGGCTAGGTAAAAAGGGCAGCCCACCTACGCTCATCGGCTATGCAGACGCAGACTAGGTAAAGTGCCGTATTGATCGAAAATCAAATAGCGGCTACGTATTTCAATACTTCGGATCGCCAATTAGTTGGGCATGCCGAAAACAACAGTGCGTATCTCTATCATCGACAGAAGCCGAATATATAGCCCTCGCAGAAGCGACTCAAGAAGGAATATGGATCCGGCGCCTACTGGAAGATATCGAAGGGAGACCGCTAAATGCAACTTTGATTTATGAGGACAACCAGAGTTGTCTTAAGCTTTTAGATAATAAAAGGTTCAATCATCGAACAAAACACATTGACACTAAATATTGTTTCGTTAAAGACGTTAGAGACCAGCAACTAATAGATTACAAGTATTGTCCTACAGCTGACATGATCGCCGACATGCTGACCAAACCATTAGGCAAAATCAAACTAAAAAGGTTTGCAGAAATGTCAGGCTTAATTAATTATTAGGTCACCGATGTGTGCATCGTTGAGGAAGGGTGTTCAGAAATACTCGCGCAGACAACGATATGCACACACACACACACACACACACACACACACAGCTTATAGCTGATCGAGAGCGGAGCAGAGGGCTAAGGGTTGCTACCTGAGGTTTATTACACCCGATCTACACCGACGCGACGCTCCCCAGCAGAGACGCGCAGCAACAGGGCCTCACTTCTTAACGGACCGCCGGCCAACCAACACTTCAGTGATAAATCTATAGTCTTATTCTACAAGTTATTCTCATCAAGTATATTCCAACATTTTATTCAAACTTTCATAAACGTGTCACATTTGTGTTTGTCCTTTTGTCTCTAGTCTCTGTTAAACTCTGTGTAAACTTGTGTGTATTATTTAAATAAAGATTCCTTGAATACTACATATTGTACCTCATCACAACAACAGTGATTGGTCGGTCATCACTCCATCGCTAACCTGTATGGTTGGTTGCCTGTACTTATATAAGTATTGCTACACCTATATCCACGATAATATAATCCACGATCTTATATGTGAAGGTTAATGTGAAATATTGGTTACATGATTGTCTCAGTAGCAGTTATGGATACGCGATGGAAACATCCGTTTATCTCCATGCTGTGCGGTCCTACAGGATGTGGTAAAACGGTATTTGTGAAGAAGTTCCTAAAGGATCTTGATCATCTGGGCGAAACCCAAATCGAACGTGTCATTATCTATTACGCAGAGTGGCAGCAGAGTTACAAGGATTTTCAAAGCAAGAAGGTGGAATTTCGCGAGGGTTTACCGCAGACTAGTAACTGGGCCAGTGATTTCAGACCGAAACTCGTAATCATTGACGACTTGACGCGAGAATCATCGTCAAACGGTAGTATAGTCGACATTTTCTCGAAGGCCTCCCACCATCACTCGCTTTCGGTGATATTCATCACACAGAACGTCTTTCATCAGGGTAGAGGACAGCGTGATATATCTCTAAACGCACAATACATTGTCGTGTTTAGAAATTTGCGAGATAGATCTCAGATACAGCATCTGTCGCGTCAACTCTTTACCGAGGATCCACGATTTTTGCGAGAGGCTTATTGGGACGCCACATCGAAACCATACGGATATCTTCTGCTGGATTTAAAACAGACTACACCGGACAACTGCCGATTTCGTACCTGTATCTTTCCGGACGACGAAGTGCACTACGTCTACGTGTCACGGAATAAGAAGATGAATAGTGGCGACACGTTGAATCTCGTACCAATCGTCTCCTTGTGATGGGTGTGTCTAAGTGACGACATCCCTTTGCGTGTAAGAACGCTGTCATTTTAAAAGCGCTGTTCCATTTGAACGATAAATAGCAAAAGGCTCTGCTGCAGACGGCTGATTCGAAATTAGTGCGTCATATTTGTGAGTGTGCTTTGACTGTGTTGATCGGTAACGTGCCGTTGGAGAAGTCTCACAAATCACGCTTACGCAGACATGCAAAAACACTGCGGAAGTTGTGTGAGCTTGTCGAAAAAGAAAAAAAATCATTGTACAACTTGGTGGTTTCTTACCAGCATTATTGGCTCCTATTATTGGTACACTTTTGGATAGTATCATTAGTAAGTAGACGACATGGAACACGCTAAAAACATGGTGCTTGTGCCGCATGAGAACGTTGAACGTCTCCAGAGAGTGCTAGCAAATAGCGGATGCAATAATGCTACTAATATATTAAAGATTGTTCGAACACCCGAAACTGTGATGACTAGACTAGATGCTGAAATGAACAACATACTCAATTCATCTACTTGCAAAAATGAGCGAGAGAAATGGACACAATATCGTGCTGCTAATATATATTAAGGACTGCTCAAACACCCAGACCCGTGATGACTAGACTAGATGCTGAAATAAACAACATACTTAATTCATCTACTTGCAAAAATGAGCGGAAAAAATGGACACAATATCGTTCTGTGGTGCAGCGTTATCTCCAAATCAAGGATGTCGGTAACTGTGATAAGATTAGAAAAAAGGAGGAAAAAGATAACAAAGATTGGCTAAAAAGTACAGGCGTCAGGCTGGACAAGTATTGCGTAAATTAAGTGTTAGTGGGAATATCGCCTGGGATGCAAATGGTACAGTGACAATAGGTGGTGTACGTATACACGGAGCCAACATGATTGACCTGGTAAATGATGCTATGAGAAATACAAAAGGTTCTCCGCCACATGGATATACGCAATTTGCGGTTGCTCTTCGAGAATCGTTTATACCACGCAAATACATCGGTAATAATCGTGTTTGGAATACCATAGTAGCTAGTACACCAGGCCAGGCTATCCCGTCTGAAAATATACCACTACCACCAGGTGGTGCCACTGGTGCCGCTCCACGCCAGAAATTATCACCAAGTAGCGTTTGTTACCGATGTGCATTAGCTGGAAGCACAGACTTCCGAAGGTGAGCGTCTCAGCACAATGGTTTCGAAACCAGTTGTGTAGGCTGCGTGCACGATGATCCAAATGGGATGGGGCCGCTTATCTTATGACTGCGCGCGGATTATCGCTGGACCCGGCGCCGAGAGCCATAGAATGAGGCGTCTATGCGACGTCTTGGAAAATCTACGTAAGTACGATGTTTGTTGACATCTGCTAGGATTTAGTATTGAGTGAGAGTAGGGATTTTTCCAGCGAGCGGCGGCGGCGGCCGGGTCGAAGGGCTGAGGCCCGTCCGCTGTGGCGGCAGTTGAGAGTCAGGCCTCGTTAGACTAGGTTCATTACATATAGAGAATTGTAACTGCGAGTATTTTTTAAATATACCCATATTTTTTCTTGAACGAGACTTGTTTTGAATTTTATTTCCCGTCACACAATTTCTTACACACTGAGAGATAAACAGCGTTGTTCGTCTATTTTGAACGCCACGCCAGGCTGCTGCCGAGACCAGTAGCTCTGACACCGACGAAGGAGACGAAAGCAACGGAGGCATAGCTGCGCGAGTACATAAACGGAAAAAAGCAGCAACAGTAGCAGCAGCAACTGGTCAGGGAAGTGCAAAACAGTCGAGGAAAAAAGTTGTTGCTGGCAGTTCTGAAATTACATCATGGCGACGATTGAGCGGGAGGTTCGAGCAGGACAGAAGAGTGAAATCACCGACCAAGAAGAAAAAGAAGAGCAAGAACGAGTGAACGTGCAAAATAGCGCACTGGATTAATTGATCGATTTGCTACCGATTGAAATGCACGTACCCGGATATATATTTTGCGGCCCAGGTAGAAAACTGCTGGAACGTATTGAACGTAATGAAGTAGGTATCCAATCCATTGGATGAGGCGTGTCATCAGCATGATCTGGTATACCGTGACAAATAAGGCAACCGGCACAAAGCTGATCAAGTTTTAGCTGAATACGCATTTTCACGAATGCTCGCGGATGAAACAGATGGAGACGAGCGAACACTGGCTATGATGACAGCCTGCTGCATGATCAGCAAGATAACCTTTGAAAAGTTTTTTTCACAAATCAAGAAAGTACTGGAGAGGAATAAGAAAACAGTGCAAAATAAATCAAAAGATAGTAGTAACAGCAAATTTGATGAATCTGTGAAAAGGGGGATTAGGAAACAACAAAGAGAATGTAAGGGGTCGAAAATAAAAAATAAAAAAATTAATAAACAACCGATGCATGATGAGTAGAAAAAGAAGAAGATTCAAGAACATTTATAACGCGCCTCCACAACCGGCAGCGTACGCTGGTATTGATAAACTTTTTCAAGTTACACGTGAGAGAGGTAAAAACAGTAATAAAAAAGAATAAGTTAATCGTGAGAGTGTTGTAGAGTGGCTCGACAGTCAAGATTCGTATAATCTACATCGACTGGTCAGACATCGATTTCGGCGACGTAGTTACAATGTGCAAAATTTGGATGATGTGTGGGAGGTTGATCTCATGGATTTGAGATCCTTGAAAACTTACAATGATGGCTACAGTTATATTTTGACGGCCATCGATGTTGCCAGCAAATATAGCTGGTTGGAACCGATGAAGCCAAAAACCTTCAGAAATGTCGCTGAGGATTTCTTGCGTGTACTACCGAGAAGCAATGGGCGTATACCAAAGTGTCTCCAGACAGACAAGGGTAAAGAATTCCTTGGTCGTGAGACGCAGCAAGTTTTGCGCGAAAATGACATCAATCACAGAGTGGCACGAGGTCCGGATACAAAGGCTGCCATCGCGGAGAGACTTATACGATTAAGGAGCGAATTTGGCGATATTTCACTCACAGAAATACACGGAGGTACATCGATGTGTTGCAGAATGCAATAGAGGCATACAATCACAGTATACACTCAGCGATAAAGATGACACCTGCATCTGTGACCTTGTACAACGTTGCGAAAGTACGGGAAAATTTACAGCGTCGCTATAATAATAACAATGGTTGTAATTTACCCAAGTTTAAAGTCAGTGAGTTGGTTCGCGTCAGTCGTGCACTATCCGTCTTTGACAAAGGATACGAGGACGGCTGGACACTAGAGTTATTTAAAATTGTGCGGATTTCTCTGACACGTCTACCACCTGTCTACCATTTGCAAGATCTGTCAGGTGAGTACATAGATGGTGGTTTCTACGCGGCGGAATTGAGCAGAGTTCGAAAAGAACTGGTCACGGAATCATTCAAAATAGAAAAAATGTTATGCAGTAGAGGTAAGGGTCACTCAAAGGAGTATTTCGTCAGCTGGAAAGGCTATCCAGAAAAGTTCAACTCCTGGGTCAAGGCTAATATAATAGACTTTCGCAAATATGAGGGATCAATTTTACATTATTCTGCCTAGCAACATCAGCAATTTTTATCATTGATCACCTTGCTGACCGAATTTTTGCCAAAATGAATTTAGACAAAGTTTAGTTATAAATCTTAAACCAGGATTTTTTGCTATTTTTTCAACAATTAACCCAGCTCGTTTTTCTCAGGGTTTCATTGTTTTACTTTATACTGCCATATTTTGTATATGACTATGACTTTATAAGCTAAGGCTACGACTTTTTCCAATTCTTCGGATACCCAAGATCCTGTTATACCACGATTTTCCACACGTTCCTGCGTACAATTTCCCTACTCAGGTTTTCACTGCATGTCCTACAAAGACAATGTCCTACAAGACATCCTCACAGGTAGTACAGGTAAAAACAAATCGCGAGGAGATAGGATTGGACATTTTACTAAACGTTCGACATCATTCAAACAGTTACCTGCACCAATTAACCGACAATTATCACCTACAAAAATTTCGGGATGTCCTATCGGAAATTTACCTATTTTGCAGATAAAAGGGAAAAGGGAGCATATATCTACATATTCTATTGTCTTGCCTTCTCTAACTTCTGCTAATTTCACGATATTCTCAGTCCTACTACTAGAAAACCGTCGCGTGGATTTAACGTGTTTGACCACAATATCGGATTGTTATCGATATATCTTTTAATTTAGGGTGAAAAATTATTTTGTAACTTTTTAAACTCATAACCCCAAATTTCATTTAATTTATAGACAGCCTCAAGAATACGTTGTGAAGTTTCTAATATATCTTTTTAGATTACTTTTCATATGTCGTGTCGAATTTTATTTTTAATCGATTGGCATCTGTAAAACAAGAAGTAAAACGGTGATAAAAATTATCTGATTCATAATATCCGTCAAAAAATACCTTCGGCTAGCCTTACTTCTGCCCCGTTACCTGCATGTCTAATGTCGAACCCTGTTTTCTGCTCTTTATAAAGCACCCATTTTAGAGATTCTACAGAATGGCTATTTCCTTTCCTTTAACCACCGGGAGGGATTATTGCAATCTCATCGATTTTGAGGAAATTTTTGCGAAAAACATGCGAGCAAGCACTGGCAATCGTTGCACTCTCTATAAATTTACTTCTTTTATAAATTTAATCGTTTTTCCTATTCTCATAAGCATGATACTAATACCGTTCATTATGACATTAGGAGTAACTTTGGTATTTCTGACAAAATATTTCAATAATAATTGATCGTCAAAACTCTTGCTATTGTCAGCTATACAAACTATTCTATTTCTTTAATATTTTTAGGTTTTTTGTTGCGTTGACACCTCTAAAGTCAGTAATTGCACCATTGTCACAAAATTTACAATGTTGATTCATATTTGAATTAATACATACATTGTAGCATAGCGCCGCAATAGCTAAATTAACCCCATGTTTAAATGACGATTTGTTTACCCTTCACACTCTTGCTCTTGTACTGTTTCAAAATCGTAAAAAAGAAAAGTATGCTTCGGTTTTTCGAAAGTATCTTAATCTTCTAACCCAATCGCTTTTTTTACCTTACTTTTCACAACAGGCATATAACAAAGGTGATTATACGGACGAGTAGAGGAGTAAGTGGGAGAATATGATTTTCCGCACTCATGAGTATTTTTCTCAACTGAAACAAGATTATTACAGACACGACATTTATAGCAGCGCAGTTGTCAAGAATTCGATTAAACGATTTTGGTTCTGAATGATTGTTATAGCAAGCAGTTCCAAAAAATTCAATTAAACAATCGTTACATTTTATTATTCCGTTATTTTTTACGTACAAGTATTTCTATTTAATTTTTTATTAGATAATTTACAATAATACCTACATACTGCTAAACCAGTTAAATTAGTAATTACATCAAACTGACCGATCTCATTTCCAAATTGCGTAAATAAAATATTTAAAAAATGTTTGGAAACAATATTTTTAGCTTTTAAAACTTCAAAACCGTGAAAAATGTCGGTTCGCCTGTACCTAATTCTTCACGTGTATATACATTTATAGCTGTTTTAACTGTATTAAAATAATTTTGAAACAATTTAATTTCAGTCAAACCACAACCAACATCATCGAACTATCATGCACACGTCTTAATTGCATGATAGCTGTTATTAAACGATATGAAAAGGGTTATACCGGCGATGACACACTCTTACGATGGTAGGCAGCGAAACATACACTCCAATCGGAATGTATGTTACTCAAACGGGCCTACGTAGGCGAGTGCACGACACTAGTGAACCGGGGTTCAGCCGGCCCCCTTCTCAATCCTTCAATAACATCACTTATTTCAGAGTCCTTATACTATAATTCTTATTACTAGAAATAAACCTACCATCCTTATATCGTTCAATTCAGCAAATACGGCCGCCACGATTTCCAAAATCGGTAATTCATGATTGAAAATACCCTGCCTATGTAATCGTGATAGAAAGTACCTATCGAGGTTCTAAATAAAACAGCTAAAGTGACCCATGACCGTTCTCGCAATTTTGTCCAACGCCTGTTGCATATGAATGCTGGCATTAGATCTATGTCGCGGTGAATCATCGTACTCTAATTTGAGCTTTCTTAAAAGAAACTAAAGCGGCTCCAGTCACACTGTCCAACTCACAATTACTTATTCCTTTGATATAACTTTGACCAATTCAACATGCAGATGCTGATACAACACAACAAAAGTAAATCCACCCGGCAAGAGGTAGAACACAATGTCGAAAAATTGTCAGCCATGGTCGAAGCTGAACTTGGTAGAGATGCTAGGATTTAGTTGCGGATTCCTATATACTGCTCGACTCATAGAGCTCTTTTTCCCAAACTTAAAAAACCCCGTAACATAACCGTACTTAATTTCCATTGTTTAACCTTTGTAGCTGCTCACGGGAACAGTGTCTCGAAGCTCGTGTAGCCTATTTTCAAATGAAGAATCTCGATAAATAAATAAAATATCTAAATTTTTCAAAGAAATAAATTTAACTAAAGTGATATTTAGGCAAACAACACATTGAAAAATACTGTAAAGTTTAAGTGAAAACTTTAAAATGTATTCTAATAATCTCTAATAATCACGCAGGGTACGCTCGCCCCCGCAGAAGTCACTGAAAAGCGACATCCCCTTTCAAGGACCTTGATTTTCTCGTCCGGTTCAAGTGAATCGCCAGATGCCAATGCATCTGAGATCGTGTCGATTTTCCCTCGCGAAAGGCTATAAAAAAATAGACCCAACGCCGCGTTCGACGTTAAGCCAACACGGTCGACCCACCCATTCTCTAGAAGTAATAAAAGTCGGTCCCAACGCAGAGTTCGTTGTCAAGACGAAACAAATTGCGCGAACCCGAGCCAGGCGCAGGGCCACGACGCTGCGACGCGAATAACAGTGTAACGAGACAGCCGTCTCGTACAAACACACATAGAAACTCAGCCGCGCGCACACCGACACGAGGTCGGACACAACAAACAGAAATGCGTACCCGCACGAACAGGAAGGTGAATCCGCACGAACCGGAGCGAACGCGCGCGCACAATAACTAACACAGTGACACACAGACAACAGCCCCGTATACACTAGCGCACAGCGGACTAGGAAGTTCAGTTCAGCTCGAGCGTTCAATCTATACAGAGCCGTGTGCATACGATGCTGTGTAGAAGGACCAAGCGAGAGCTAACCGTTGACCTACCGTCTCGTGAGCACACGTGACGGTGATTCTACTATGACCGCCCATTTTCCTGATTACCATCGTGTGGACACGAAGTAACCAGGAAGCCCAGGAGATCAAGAGACGACCTCTTCGTGAGCACACGTGGACGCTGTCTCTAGGCCTCACCGACCATACTTTACACCATACCAGACCGTAGTTTCCCTTGCCTCCGTGAGACCACAGGGTAAGGAAAACTCCGAGTCTAGGAAACTAGGAGTCGCACCAAGTCGTACGCACATGTTTTGGTGGGACACCGCTACTCGCACAACACCATAGCACCGTATTCTCTTTCTGACTCTGCGCACACAGGACAAAGGAAATACAGAGCCCACGAAAACAAAGGGTTTGTGTAGTCGTGAGCACACGTCTCCACACCACTCGGCAACACACAACCACCGCCTACCGTATCAGCCACCACTATGCGCACACAGGGTGGTCAGGAACCGTAGCACCGGGAAGCATCTCGAAGCAGCGTAGCCGTGCGCACACGCCTCCGCCGCCGACAGATGGGATGTTAACCGAGACACACACCTACACCGCATCGTACCGTACCGACGAAATTGTAAAACTATCCCGTACGAAGACTTTGTAAAGGATATTGTGAACGAAATCTTTCTGAACTCCACACGTTGGCTTATATATTTCAGATAGGAGAGAACATCTAAACTTCAAATGTAATTTAAGCTTTCAGGTATACATTTAAGGGGCACGAAGATAATCATGGGTGACTTTAATGCAGACCAACTCTCCCGATGTGAAGATGCCAAGTTCATCAAGGCTTTCATCGAGGAGAACTTCCTCCAGTCGGTTCTCTATGTTGCTACTCATCATAAACCGGAATCAGACACCTGGCTTGACCTCTGCTTAATCGAAGAGCAGGATCGCCTGCTGTCGCACTAGAAAACTGATACACCTTTCATTAATGGACATGACCTTACTACGGCCACAAAGGAATCTGTGCCGAGAAACTAAGGGTTTATCTCGGCGCTTGTGACTCGTTATCACTCGATACTTAATCACTTGACGCTTGCAACGCTACTCTCAACACCAACTTGACTAACGCCATTAATCATTTCGCCCCATTACGTACAGTGACTCTTGGACCAAAACGTCACCCGAGGTTTACCATGGCTCTTCGTGACTCCTTGAAAGAACGGGACAGACTCTACAGACGGTTTCGCAGATCACGTCACCAGCTGGATCTGTATTTTTATAGACTAGCGAGAGACGATGCTCATAAACAGGTCGAGGATGCCAGGCTGAATTACTATCACTCACGCCTGTCCTCCCTGACTGATGTCGGCGAGATCCGGAGAGAGCTTGAGAGACTTGGAATTACCACCTCCAAAGAAAAACCACTCACCCGCTTCTCCATTGAAGACCTCAACGCGCACTTGAGCGGAATCTCTCACTATCCGCTGGCTCTTGCCATAGAGGAATATCTGCATACCCTGGAGGGTCTAAATATCCCCGAACATTTCAATTTCAGGGAGATAACGGAATCGGATGTCATAGATGCAGTGATGTACTTTGACTCCCAGGCCAGGGGCAGTGACGGCATCCCACAGGTTGTCATTTATAAAGCACTGCCGGTACTCGCTCCATTTCTATGTCGTATTTTCAACCTATCCTTGAGCGAGTCATGCTTAACCGCGGACTGGAAGAAGTCACTAGTGCACGCACTAAATAAAGTTAGTTCTTCAACAACTCTGGCTGACTATCGTCCGATCTCCCTCTTATGTTTCTTGTCCAAAACGCTGGAGTGTGTAACATCCAACGATGCTACCGCACTTATTAAAAATTAACACCTTTAGCCTGCACTTTCGTGCAATAGCTGGGTGCTTTGATTGCTTCAAGATACTTTTGAGAATTAAAGGAAAAGAAAGAAATCTAATAGAATGACCCCGTTTAAATCGGTTCAGACTATTAGATTTATAGCAAGAAGGGGATAATCAAACCGGTATTAATCGGTTCGAATACCCAAACGATAGCTATAGAAACGATTTAAGAAAAGGTATAGACAGTTAATTTAAATTTTACTTACTCTTTTGTAGACGGCTAAAACTGCTGTAGATAGGAAGACACAAAATGTAAAGTCAAGTATTGAATAAATTTTGGGTTCGGACCTAACGTTGTTATTAATTTTAAGCCAAAAATTGTTTATATATAATTTATTTAAAATATTATTTTTTTTTTAAATTTTAATGGTAATACCGACGCGACCGGAATACGTTTACAAATTAAATTAATGCAAAGTAAGCGCGTATAATAAAAGTGCGTACCAAGCGCAAATAAAATAAACTACCGTGCTAACTGAGAGCTGGGACCGGAGTGAGTATCTCAAGTAAACTGTGGCAGTACGAAGGGCCTAGAATCATCCCCTCTCGATGTTGTTGGGGTCGCGTTCCGCCCAGATGCCGAAAATCAGCGAGTGAGAGAAGTCGTTATATTCGAGATTGCCCTCAGTTACACCGAATTTTCGCATCTCTCCTCCTACGCAGCTTCGATCAGGCCCTTCGGTCCGCCTACGCCCTCTTTTCTATGACCGTGGTTCACCTTTTCGCCGCTTCTGATATGCGCGCCAATTTGTATAAAATTTCCCAAGCATTTTTATTTATCGTTCTTAAAAATTGCAAATGATGCTGTATAAATATTTTATATTATTATTTTAATGCTTGTGAAATTCACTACAAAGTGATACCAAACAACTATACCTAAAACTTAATAAAGCTCTTCTGCGCTTTAATTTAAGAAAATATTATAAATAAATAAATTTACTAATGAAATGTATGCATTTCATTTGTTTGCAGCATCAAAATTTATTTTAAATTTAAACACAAATTAGCAATGCATTGTTATAACAACCGTAGCTTCACACCGACTGATTATTATAACTCTGCAAAAATGACATAATCTATTGCAACAATCGTAGCTTCACACCGACCGATTGTCACAACAAAGTATATAATTAAAATTGAAAATAAACAAATAGACATTTGATCCATTCATAAATTATGCACAAAAAGCGAACTGTATAGATCGAAAAATATACAGTTTAGTGCCAAATAATTGAAGAATAAATCGAGTTAATAGTTTATATAACTATAATAATAGTATTAGCTGCAAACAAATTATGCTTTTATATATTTTATGTAGAATCATCTCAACAAAGCTGTTGCTAAAAGCGAAGGTATGTAATTCGAAAATTGCATAGTTTATACACCAGCCTGATGACAACAATTCTAAATAAATATTTCAAATTTTGAAAAACAGCGGAAAATTCTGGAATCTGTACACAGCTGCAAGCGTGCATACCTTCCAGAATTGTCCCTGCAATAAAAAAAAGGTCCGAGCCTCATAGGCTGTCTAATTTATGGTCGCTTAAGACACTGCCGATATCTTTGGCGAACGCAGCTGTTTGTCACAAAACTGCGCTTGATCTGTCACGCCGAAAACTTTCTAGTATCGGAAAAAAATGCGCAGAAAAACTTTATTATCTCTATTATAATTTATCCGCTAATGCTTTTCGTCGTTGGGCGCAGCTCAAGAGATTTATGATAGGGCTATTTGTCCCTCGCTTTCTTTCTTCAGGCCCGCATCTCCAAATTTCTATTTTTTTTTTGAAAAGCGTCACGTACGCATTTATCTAAATATTTAAAGTTTTAAAAATTTCCTAAATATGCAGGACGTGACACCCCTCGCCTAAATTGATTGTTATAAGAAATACAATGCCGCAAGAACAATCATACGTTTTAGCTTATTATCTATACTTAGTTTATACAATTTTTGTTGTTTTTTTTTTTATTATTAATGCAATATAAAAGAATTATATAGAGGTATATAAAATTAAACTAATTAATTGAAATGATATGAGATAGCCATAATATTGTCAAACTGAACTGCTAACCCTTTAATGAAAATTTCATTGCAAATTAAACAATGACTTCCCATCGTTTTTCGGTTGAACATCTACTACTTTTGATGTACTAGGTTCTGACATTAACTCAAGTACAATATCTTTAATATCGTTGTCTTGATTCTGTGTTATATTTGTTTGACTATTAGAATTTGTATTGCGTGAAATCAAATAGTAGGCCAAGGTATTCCATATTGCTCCGAGTATATGTATTGAACATCCATATATTTGATGTAATGCATATCCGTTTAAACACATTCCAATTGTTGCATTGATGATTTGAAATATGATTATTATTGCAATTATTCCTGCACTAGCTGTTCCAAAAGAAATTAATCTGTTCCATATTCTTCCCCAAGTTGATTCCATTATCTTCGTTACTGCACCTTCATTCATTAATTTGAGAAGTGTACCTTGGTCATTCGGTATTGTGTGTCCGTGTAATTCTCTTGCTGTATCATTTAATACTGCTGGTTATTCGATTGGAAACATTATCCTCTCTCTTAGTTTTTCTAATTCTTGTTCTGTATAGATGCCACTTGTAGCAAGCTCTCCTGAACTCAAATAATTCCAAGTCATTCTAGTCATTGGCTTTATTATAATAGGGTTATGTGCATCAGTTAATCCTGGTATAAATTTATACCAACTGTTTCCAACTTTGTAAATTGAGGGTAATATTTTGTTGAAGAATATTACTGTGCCTTTTCTTTTTAAAATGTGAGTCCGCGGTGTTAAGAAATAAATCTGATTGTTTTTTGACACTTTTAACTCTGTATAGCAGGTTTCTCCATGCTCTAATTTTACTTCTACAGGGATACATTTTATAATATGCATAACTTCCCCTGCAACTACTGCCATACATCCTGGACCCTTCATTAAATTGTAAGCGAATTCATCCGGAGAATGTGTGGCTATAGCTAAAGAATTTTTAATAGTCTCCCTTTCTAAATTACAACGCTGAACTATTACATCTCTATATAATTGTATCCTTTGCATTCTTATATGCTTCTCTACATACACAAACTTTGAATTTTTTTTTTCCTATTTGCAAAAGATTCACCTCGCACGGTTTCAAAAGTATCAAGTTTTAGATTTTCAGTTTTTATAATTTTATACCCGCATACACTGTCTACGCTTTGTCTCGTCAGGGCAAATGTAATGTCTTGTGTAGATAAAGAATAGATTACCTGTTCATTATAATCGGTATCTATTAATTTATTTGCGTAACCTTCATATATAATACTAAACTGATTAAATTTACAATAAACATTTGGTATTGATTCCCAAAATGAATAACCACCTGTCATATCTATTCAGTTCGTATCGGATAATGTACATGTAGTTCCTGATTTTAAATATATTTTATTTTCATTGATATTAACTTTCGCTACAAACTCTTGTAATGTAATTTTTAAAGTACCAGTCACAAATACATTATTATAAGTTCCGTATGGATCTGAATAGGCTTGTCCATTACATACATTATTACTATCTACGTTTCCTGCTAAATCTATACTGTGAGTGATTGATCCATTCACTCGTAATCCAGTTATCATATTATTGTTAAATCTGAAAATTCCAGTTTTATGCATTTCTGTACAAACTCTTCTACCTATTTCATATATATAACTTGCTTGTGATTTTGAAACAAAGGCTTCATGAGAAAACATTCCGCATTGATCGATAGTTCTACTTATCTCTAATTTACATTGTATAACGTTAGTCTCCTCATTTTCATTAATTTATAATAATTGGATATACTTCCTTGTTACGTTGACATCATTATACGGTATATTGCATGCACCTACATCTATTAACGATACGGTTGTTACATTAAGATTTCGTGAATCACAGCCATAGCCAATTATTAATTGGAATTAGAATAATTAAATGCTTCATATTGATGTTTATATCTTCCTTATTCTGTAATCACACAAAAAATTTATTAGTATACGATATTCTTAACCCGTTGCTGTGTGCAATCTTACTACCCTTATTTTATTTTTATTTATAACTTCCAAAACTTTATGTGGTCCTGAATAATGCTTTCCAAATTTCCCTGGCTTATGTCCTGCCAAAAGAAATACGTAATCGCCCACTTTAAAATTTTGTGCATTAATTTTCCTATCATAATATTTCTTGTGACGAGAGCAATAGCCCTCGTCTAGCCCAGCATGCTTCTATAGGCTAAGTTATAGATATGTGTGTACAAGAGAGACAGCGGAGACGAGCTAGAGGTGAGTAGGGTAGGAAGAGAGAGAGAGCAACGCGACGCGATTAGCGATACAGATACGTTTCGACTACCGTTGAGTGAACTTCTTGTTTTGGGTCGAGAGACAATAGAGTGTGCGATTGCGAGATATTGACGCGAGAACAACGGCCAGAGTTTTCCTGCCTGCGACACGTGCCCGTTTGCGCCTTTACTGCAATTACTGTTTGTAAGTACCTGCTCTCTTTCTCTCGCTTGCTCGCTCACCACTGCTTTCGCGCTCTCGCTGACCTCGCTCGAGCTCGTCGCGAGCTTACGCTTTTCCGCACGGCTTACGCGCTTTTCAGATTGCTTCTACGCTGCGACGCTGCTGTAAATCTCCTGCTTTTATTGAATAAAGTGTGTGTTGTAACGTTAACTATCGCCTTGGCTTATTTTCCGTACTTTGCATGCATTATCGTTTTACTTGCCGCTTCGCGTATTTCAGCCACCCAGCTGCCTCCGCGGGCACGCATTTCGCTTCGCGAAGTGCGTGCGAACTGACTAGCCGTCGCCTCTGCAACCAGGTGCAGAGATACCAAACCACTCGCCTTCGCGAGCAAACAAGTACGCCCGTCGGCTACTTGATTATAACGAGGATCGTCGGTAGCATTGCACGCAGCTAAGGACTGCGCGACCGCCGCATAAATAACCACGTGTTCATCCCGTTATATTCTTTGATCTAAACTTAGAATCTACTAAATTATCATAAACTAGTTTTTGAATGTCATTTAATCTAGTCACTAAATCCATAATATATCCTTTATAAGTCGGTAGCAAATCACCTTCTCTCAACGGGTTACTGGATGGTAATCGAGCTAATCTTCCAAACACAACTTCGAAAGGCGTATGCTTGGTTGATTCCTGAACACATGTATTATAATTTAATATGGCTATATCTACCCATTCGTCCCATTCATAATCTATATCTGTATACTGTTTAAGAAACTCAGCTAACGCGTGATGTGAATGCTCTAAAGATCCATTAGATTGTGGATGAAATGCAGTTGTCTTTATTTTTTTAATTTTAAACCTCTTTGCAACTCTATTCATTAAACCACTTAAGAAATTCTGACCTTGATCAGTTAAAATGATTTTAGGTGTGCCAAAGATGCAAACGAATCTTTTAATAAAAGCGTCTGCTATAGTTGATGATAAAGTATCTCGTAATAGAATTGCTAAACAAAATTTTGATAATTGATCTTGAATTGTTAAAATATATTGATTATTATTTCTGATTATATTCAATGGTCCAACTATATCCATCGCGATTTTAACAAAAACAACTCCAGGTGTATCAGTTATCACCATTGGCTGTTTTGTCTTCAAACGTACTAACTTTTTAGCTGGCAATTTAAGCATTGTTATATTCTACGCTGTATATCTAGTTTAAGATTTTCCCAATAGTATTTTATTTAATCCGATTATATGTTTTTGAAAGCCTCTATGTCATATAGGTGAATTATATAATTCATTAAAAATGTCGTCTCGTTTTGCTTAGGTACGTATAATAATTTCCCCGAATAAATAATGATTTGAACTGTTGAATCTTTAAAAACTTATTTAATTATATTTAAAATGTCTTCCCAATCTAAATTTTCTACGTGATTACTCCTAGTTAGACAGACTATTTTCTGATTATTTTTTTCTAACAATTTCTTTAGTACTATTAATGTGTCAAAAATTAATTCCTTCGTTTTTGTTAAAGATTCTGATTTATCTCCTTTGATACATAGTGCATAATATTTATAATTATTTTTGCGTTTAAATTCTCTTACTTCTCCAATCCCTAAGCCATTTTCTGATTTTAATTTTTCAAATTCTTTTAATTTACTTGCTCTTTTATCACAAGGTTCTCCTTTATTATCAACAAAATAAGCTACATTATCATTTCTATATTGAATTAATTCTTTGCAATCCACAATTTGTTTATTCATTTCTAACATTTTAGTACCCTTATTATATAAATTTATCATCGAACTTTTCTCTTTTATTTTCTGATTCATCTTCTGATTGTGTTTCATTAGTATCTTGCACACTTATAGAATTATTTCCGTTTCCTAACATCTTATTTTGATTCAAATCGAGTATAATCGAATTTTTTTCACTATTTTTATTTTTAAACATTTTACTCTCATTTCTTTCTTTATTCACTTTAATCTGAGCTTCATATTCACTCTCATCAGTAATATCACTTTCTTCATAATTAATTTTAGTAATTTTTCTTTTTGATTACCTACGTTCATTACCAATCAAATTATTTATATCTTTATTTTCATCTAAGTCACTTTTACGTGTCTTATTTAAATCTTTATCTCTTTTTGATTCCTTATCATTTTGTTCTTTTGTAGCTTTATCATTTTCCTTACTTGATAAGCCCTTATCTTTTTCAATAATTGTAATTCTATGAGTTTTATACTTCTTTTTCTGATTTATTACTTTCCTATTCATTTTATCTTTATTAATATCTTTCTCAAGTATATTTTCCACGCTTTTAATCGGTTCATTATGTATATCTGCTTTAGTTATTATTTGATTGGTATTTTCTTTACTTTCTTTTAACCGTTGTGCTCTTGTAATGACATTTGCATCTAATAGTAATATTAGAGGTTTCTTGACAATGCATCTGCATTGGAGTTTAACTTTCTAGGTTTATAAATAATTTCATAATCATATTCTCCTAGCTTGAATCTCCATTTCTGTACTCTTGTGTTGAGATCTGCAGGTTTAAAGCAAACCAATAGCTTATGATCCGTAATAATGTTAAATTTTCTTCCTAACACATAATGTCTAAATGTTGTTACACCGTGTATCATAGCTAAAGCCTCTTTTTCATAAACTTCATAATTTATTTCTGAACCTCTTAATACTCTTGATGTATATGCTATTGGTTTATCCTTGCCTATTTCTCCTTGAGATAAAATACTACCAACTGCATATCCTGAAGCATCACAAGTTACATTAAAAGTTTTCGTAAAGTCAGGAAATTGTAACAGTGGTGCTGAGCAAAGCATTTCCTTTAAATTATCAAACGCTTGCTGTGCTTTCTCATTCCATTCGAATTTGTCTCCCTTTTGACGTAATTTGGTCAATGTTTTTGCTATTTTAGCAAAATCTTTTATAAATCTTCTGTAGTATCCCGCTAAACCCAAAAATTGACGTATATTTTTAACTTCTTTAGGTATAGGAAAATGCTTAACAGCCTCTATCTTTTTGGGATCAGGTTTAAGTCCATCTATGTTAATTTTGTGTCCTAAATAAGTCACTTCTTGTTTCAAAATTTCACACTTATTCGGTTGTAATTTGAGGTTTGCCTCACGTAATCTTTCCATAACTTCGTTAAAAAGTGTTTCATGCTCTTCTAAAGTTTTTGCATAAATAACTATATCATCAATGTACACATATACTCCTTTTCCAATTAAATCTCCCAGTATTATAATCATAAGACGTTGATATTTCGCGGTGGCATTACATAGGCCAAACGGCATACGAACGTACTCAAAGTGTCCTAGTTGAGTTGAAAATGCAGTTTTTGCTGCATCCTCTGGATCCATCATAATTTGGTGAAATCCTGAGAAGCAATCTTAGGTAGTAAAATATTTTGCACCTTGTAATTGATCAAAAATATCCGTAATATTTGGAATAGAATATGCATCAGGAATAGTTTTTTCATTTAATGGTCGAAAATTGAGTACTATTTGCCATCTTGGTTTTCCATCTGGTCCTGGTTTTTTCGGTACGTCCACAATGTTGTATTATAAGGTGACTTCGAAGGTCCGTATTATTCCTCTTCTTAATAAATCCTTAATCTGAATTTCTATTTCTTCTTTTAATATATGCGGTAATCTATACTGTTTTGTGCATACTGGATAGTCATCTATTGTATTAATTTTATGTTTAAGTATATTAGTTCCTTCTAAAATATCACCTTCTAAATCTGCTCGTTTTGTTATTAATCTATTTAGCTGTTCTAACTTTAGAATTTAATCCATTTACATTTATTAAACTTTTAATTTTTGCAATTCTATCATCTACACTTAAATCTTAATTACTATACTCGTGTTCATCTTCTAATACTATTGAAA
The DNA here is from genome assembly GCA_020010945.3 of Muscidifurax raptorellus. NCBI lineage: Eukaryota > Metazoa > Arthropoda > Insecta > Hymenoptera > Pteromalidae > Muscidifurax > Muscidifurax raptorellus. The sequence continues at coordinate 327,322 of JAHUUD020000047.1, forward strand.
ATATATTTATGTGCTTCCGTGCTAAATCTATGACTTCTGTAGCTTCTTCATCATCTATATTTTTTATGTTTACAACCAATTTTAATCCTTTAATCTTATCTTTATCCTTTACTTTTCTATTATTAACTTTATCAATTGTTTTTTTACTCCTTGCATAATTTTGTTTACTATTCTTAATTCTTGCTTTATTATTAGTGCTATTATTTAATTTTTCTTCGTTTTCCTTTTGATTTGGTATAATTTCATTAAATATATTAATTAAATTTACTTCAATAATATTTCTACGCTCTTCTATCTCTAATTCATCTAATAAGTTTTCATTAGTTGTTTCGAAGTAAAGTAATTCTCCTAAATTAGAATATTCATTCATATAATAATCTTAAATTTTATAACCATCATAAGGATCATATCTGGTTTTTAATGAATCTGAATCCGAGTCTTTAAGTAATAAATCTAGCCTTTTACAAAAATTTGAGCTTACATCTGTATCTGAATTAGAAACTGAAATTATGTCTGTATCAGGTTCAGGATTTGAATTTAAATCTGAATCAGAATTTAAATCGGAATCTACACTTGAATCTATGTCTATACCTCTAATTACCTGTTTAATTACATTATCTGACTCATCATTTTTAATGTACCTTCTTGTTATCGGTGCGTATTTTTCTCCTATTTTTACTCCTTTTCCCAAAATGTATTATTGGATTTACCGAAAAAATCTACTCCTAAAATTACTTCGGCTGGTATTGGAAAATCGTTTTTAACAGTATGAACTTTATGATTTATCTCAAAGAAATCTAAAAATGTTGATCCTAGAGTGGGAGTAATATTGCCGTCAATACCTCTTAAATAAATGATATCATTCCGATCAATTAAATTTTTTTCCGGAAGCATATTTTCCTTAAATATACTCCCTTCACCTCCTGTATCTATTAATAATTGCGAAACTTCCATATCCGATGAATAAATATCTATGTACGGTAAGTTATTTACTGCATTTGAATTCTCTAAATTAATAATGATTTCTTGAGCTATATATATATATATATATATATATATATATATATATATATATATATATATATATATATATATATATATATATTGTAACACCACACTTTCTGTGTGTTACATAGCAGAGCAGGATGCGATGGTGCAATCACCAGTCCTGCTCATGCTGAGATAGATAACCTAACTAGCGAACAGAGTGCATAGATTGAGGAAAGGCTCTATGCAGCCAATGCGTCAAAACCCCCCCAACACCTAACCCCTCACATGCTAAATCCTACCTAACTAAAATATATCTACCTAAGCTACCCTATCCCCTCACATGTTACCCTACGCTCTACCCATTTCCCCCTTATACCTCCCTTCTTCAATGCCCTGGCAGGCGTTGAGGTGTTGGGAGGCCAGTCACAATCCAACCTAGTCCCCTGTAAATAGAAAAAGATATTAGTAACTCATCAGAAGAGAGAGAAATAGTTAGTGCAGTGCAACGACACAGACTGACTTACCTCGACTCCTATGCAGCTCCTGTAAAGAAGAGAACATTAGTACAGGATCACTACGATGAACATAAGGAATTAAACGTACCTGCTATCGCTGAAGGAGTCACCACCGAAGTATGTTGCTTCACTGGACGTCCTGACAGGAGAAGAGAACAGCATGCTCCAGACATCCTAGAAGCAAAATAGTCACTACACAGAAACTGTCAGAGGCGTACAGTCAACATACATAGGTATCATACTATGTATGCACTTATCAGATCACAAGTTCCACCAGCATCCTCGCACACTGTGTCCAGGAACGTCGAGAAGAAGATGGGACGGCCAACTCACAGCATTCGCAACAGGAACAGCTGACTGGTCGTATTTCCACTGCACCAGGAGGAAGCCGCACCGGTACACACGCACCGCACTACATGTCGTAGGTCATGCTGTAGCAGCATGCCCGCTCTCGTTCGCTCTCTCTCACTCACATACCTACAGTCCCTTCCCCGTCACGTGACTGGCCCTCTCAGCGTCTCGACGGCTGTTATGGGAACTACGCAGTCGAACCTCGCCGCTGCCGAATCCCCATAGCCTCGAACACTCTGTTCTGGAATAGCATTCGAAGCACTCGTCTAAACTTCGCACTCGACACCCTCGACAGCATCGCCAGTAGCTAATATTCGTATACATAGTCAATATTGAAACCTTGTGCCATACACCGAGAGCCAACAAGCCATGTTCGAAAAGGGACAGCATCCTGCGAATTGTAAGTTATACTTAATCATTGTGTGTGATACCGCCCGCGTAGTAAACTTGTCCGGATTCGAGCCTCTGGGTTATTCACTTGTATTCGTGCTACAACCGTAGCTGGCGCCCAAATAAAGTTAATATTTTATAATTTATCTATATAATTATGTATACAAACTCACTGGATGTAAATATATTATGCACATAAGTAATTAGTGTTCTAAATTTATGTATCATATTTACACCCAAGTAATTGCTCGACATCACAACAAAGTATGTTAAAGTCTGCCAGAATGCAGCGCGCATATTCCGAGGCATTGACGGAATATGCGTCATAAAATTGGCGACCAACGTGGGGCCGAAAAATTTTTTTTCAATGCAATCTCGCTCGCGCGCGAGCATCGCGAAACGGTTTTTCGACATTTTCGGCACGACGCGAGGCTGTTCAGCCTCGCCAGCGGCCATTTTGAATTAGTAGCGTCGGTTGAGAGACAACACGAGCACAGTCTGTTAAACTATATCTATAGACATAGTAGACTGTCTTTACTCGCTTTCTTTTGTTTCTTTTGTGCTACCAATTTTTCGAATAAAATTTTTTGAAATGGTGTTGTGTCTAAACCGATAGTAATTACGAATATTTATCTTTGTAAATTATTAGTAAGGTAAACTTATTTTTCCTTCATATACATATTGCTTGTTTATTATTATTTGATGGTTTTGGATATATTAAGTATATTTGATTTTATTTCTTGCTGTGTGTGTGCATTTACTTATTTTTTTTTTCTCTTTCGTCACCCTGCCCGCCTATTGTTACACGATTTTATATTGAAAAATAAAAATAACCTTCCTTTCTCCTCTCACGATACACACTCACACAAACAGACCCCCCATACCCTAGACATAACAATTAGCTAATAACCAATAGGTAAATAAACTAATTAATCCCTTCTAAGTAATTTCGAATAACATGTTTTGAATTTCGAACTTAGCAACAAGCATTGCCTCGTATTTGTATTGATACAAAACCACTCGAATCGAATCGTATTGTTTTGAATTTAATTTCGAAGAATCTCGTATTGCCATAAGCTCATATAGTAAACAGTGCTTGTCTGCTATTCGTATTCGGACTTCGAATTTCTCACATTTTCGTATACCTTATTAACTCTCGGGTTATTGAATTTTTGAAATTGAAATTCGCTTTTAAATTGTTTTACCCTAATCAACCCACATTATAGCATCGCTTGCACCTCACGAAGGACATTGGCACTTAATGAGAATTAATGCTTTTGCACTTTTTCTCATCGCTCTTGCTTGCTGATAAAAATTTTTTTTGCTGTGCTCTTTCTTTCTACACTAATGTATTTTAGCAACAACATTTTATTTTTTGTTGTTGTTAATTGAATTAGTTTATAAAAATTTTTTTTTAATGGAATTGGGTTTTATAAATTTCTTAAGAGAATTAGTTTATAAAAATTTTTTTTTTGCTTTTTTTTGCCTTGCTTGTTTACTTGAATGAATTATTTTTTTTTCTTCTATATTAGTACATGGGTAGTAAATTAAATTTAAATAATAATAGGGAAAGAAAGGGAGCTAGTAATATTAAGCAGCCTTGAATGAGCAAGAGTGGGCTAAGGGCCCAGTGTGCCTATTTAGTAAGATAATGTCGCGTTATCAAATCGAAGAATTTAGTTTTAAGCTGCAAGAAAATTTAGAAAAGAAGAAAGTATCGGAACTTAAGGAAGATTTAAAAGAAAGACAATTAACCCAAAGAGGAACAAAGGCAGAGTGCATTGACCGTTTAATTCGATATGAATTAATTAAGAAATTCGGCAAGAAAGCAGCTCATTGGGATTCGGAAAGTGAAATCGACACAGCTTCGCAACAAGAAGAAAATTTGGATGTTGAGGAGAGTGAGACGTCATCAGCTGGCGAAAGCGTAATAGAGTCGGTTAAAGAGAATAGTCCACAAGTCACAGACGCATCGGTCAAGATGAGCGAAGATTCGACAAATCCGATCGCTAGCCAATTCAACTTCGACAGTCTTTCAGCGTTGATAGACTAAACCAACCGCGATATGTCACTCCCAGACGGAAGAGTACCCGTTGCATCGACTCCAGCGACACTAGAGAGAAAAACGGCACCATCGATATCATTATTAAGGGAAGGTGCTACCGCAACTGGAACAATACCGCGATCGAAGGAGAGTATCGGAACGGATCAGCAAATTAGAGATAGTAATTACAACACAGCGTCAAGTGGAACGAGACTACCTACCTCGAATACAGAATCGCATCACTCTCACTCGAAGTTAGCAGATGACCCAGCACACATGGCAAATACCACAAGAAGCCAAAACAAACATAATCCTACCCAACCCCTATTTAACCAAACCCCATACCCCACATCGAATCCTACCACCCAAACCCAACCAAACCAATCGAATAACATACCCCAATCGAATCAATTTCCCCAATACAACCAGTTTCAAAATATAACTCAGTTTCCCCAAACGAACCATTCATCGCAGCCTAATAGTTTCTCACAAGCGAATCAATTTTCGCAAATGGGAAATTCGAATAGAGAAGAGATGAACACGTCTAACTTAGGAAACAACATGCCACAAAATTATAATTGGTTAGCAAACATGTACCAGTGGCAGTACATGAACCCATTTTTATCGGGATTCCCAAACCCGTATTTTGCAATGCCACAAGGTCAAATGCTGCCGTAGATAAATAACCCCCACAATACGAACCAGCAAATACCAAATTCGAACGCCAACAATTCTGCAGTAAACTCAAGTTATGCACTGATAGATACAACCTACCAGAGGGAACAACGAGCTGCAGACTTAATACAGAAGCAAGTCAAACCATTCTCAGGGAATCAAGAGGATGATTTAGAGGAATTTATTAGAAGCTTAAGAGACTGCAGAGATGGATTGAAGATATCAGATAAGGATATTTTGCAGCATGTGACGTTACTGTTAAAAGATGAAGCGCTGTATTGGGCTAGAGCTCAAAAATTCAATTGGAATACAGTAGAAGAATTACTAACAGGCTTGGTTCGCAAATATAGGAAGCTAGATTATCAAATTAGGTTAGAAGATGACATTCTATATAGAACACAAGGACCTCAAAAGCCACTCGGGTCATATATAACAATTATGAGAGAATTAATGGGTCGTTGTATACCTGAATGGCCACTGGAAAAACAACTAGATCGAGTACATAGGAATTTCAACGTGAAATACGTAAAAATAGAAAGAGTAGACTTCGACTCGTTTGAAAAATTAGAAGCAATAGGAAATAAGATTGAAATACGAGAAACAAGAAAAAGTTTGTATCGTCCCCCACCATCCCTCGAAAAGTCCCTATGTCCCCAATTAGCTTACAAGAGCCCAAAAGAGAAGAAAAATCGAGTAGCTGCAATAATACATCAGACGAAGAAATAGACCAGCGAGTAGCAGCTATGAATAATTACACTAGCAAGAGATCGAATGGATCAGGAACATATGTCAATAATAAAAATGACAACAATAACAATAATAGTAACAAAAACAATCAGTCGATCGCCAAGCCAAAGCAAGGAAACCAACCTAGAAGAACACAAAATACAGATAGGAAAAGTGTTAATAAAACAGAAGAAGAGGTAAAGAGAAAATATCCATGTTGGGTTTGTAAAGAAACAAGCCATTGGGCGGCTGATTGTCCTCAAAAGAGAGGAAAAATTTGTTATCGATGTGGCAAAACATATGTCATGATCCGTACGTGTCCCAAATGCTCCAAGGAGTCGGGAAACGCAGAGGGAGGAAGACTATAAGGGCTAGGTTAACCTCCAAACACTCGAAGGCCCAGGTGCAGGAGACCGGGCCAACAATCGTCAAAAACTCGAAACCACCTAGTAAATTGATAAATGCTGGATATGATGAGAACGTAGAAATACCAGCAGGCCCGGTTGGCACAGTAGACAACAGACTGTACCTAAATATCGAGATCGCAGGCAAAATGTTCCCAGCATTAGTAGATCCAGGAGCAGTCGGCTCATTTATTGGTGAAAAAGCTGTCAAAGAATTAGGAGCTGAAATACTCAGTGAAGATGGCTATATGGTAATGGCTAATGGAGCCATAGAACAAATCCTCGGTTCAGTACAAATAAATTTTAAATTGGAAAATAGCGAAATTACAACACTCATACGGGTACCGAAAAACCTGGATTATGACTTCGTATTAGGAATGGACGTGCTGTCAAAATTAAAATTGAAGATCGACTTAGAAAATCGAACTTGACACACTGATAACGGTATAGTAAGGAAATTTTATCCGAAAAATCAAAATCCAGGCTGTATAGTGGCAAATGCTGCTATAGGTGGAGTAATTTCGGAAATATCGAAGAACCAAAGGAAAAAACTCGAACAAATTATTTTCGATTTAACACTACCCCCTCAAAAGCCCAGCCCTCATGCAAATCTAACCCCCATGTAATTGAACTTTTAAATTATCGCCCCATAAAACAAAGAATGCGCCCTATCTCCCCTAAATTATTAGCAAAAGTCCATGCAGAAATTGATAGAATGTTAGCTGAAGGGATAATTGAACCGTGTGAAAGCGCCTGGAGCAGCTGTCCAGTAATAGTACCAAAAGCTGACGGAGGAATAAGATTTTGCATAGATTATAGAGCCCTCAATGGCGTGACAAAGAAGAACGCATACCCGTTACCATTAATGGATACGCTGCTAGGAAATCTGCGAAATTGTAAATACCTATCGAAAATAGACTTGAGTCACGCATATCATCAAATACCCTTGGACAAAAACAGCAGACAATACACAGCTTTCGCAGTCCCCGGAAAAAGCTTATTTCAGTTCTGCAGACTACCCTACGGCTTATCAAATGCCCCAGCCATATTTCAGGCAGCAATGGATAAATTATTTACGGCGGAATTGCAACCCCATGTATTCGTCTACATGGATGACATCATCATAGCAACGGACACATTCGGAAAACACCTAGAATATTTAAAAATTGTGTTACAGAAGCTAAAGGAAGCAAACTTAGAGTTAAACAGAGAAAAATCGGAATTTTGCTGCCCTGAAGTTAAATACCTTGGATATGTGATAAATCGCCAAGGATTGAACACCGACCCCGACAAAATTGCCCCAATTCTCAACTACCCCCCTCCTCGTAATCTAAAGCAGCTCAGGAGATTCCTTGGAATAATCGGATGGTATGCCCGATGTATAAAAGACCTAGCACTCGTAAAAACCCCCCTAACTGAGTTGCTGAAGAAAAATGCCCCGTGGAAATGGGAAGAAGATCAACAAAAAGCATTGTTGATTCTTCTGACAGAAGCCCCAGTACTGGCTCGACCAGATTATACTAAGCCTTTTTGCCTCCAGACAGATGCAAGTAGTTTCGCTTTGGGAGCCGTATTAACACAGACAATTGAAGGAGAAGAACACCCAATAGCCTACGCAAGTCGATTACTCACGAAGGCTGAAAGAAACTACACAGTGACGGAAAAAGAATGCTTAGCAGTACTGTGGGCAGTCGAAAAATTTAGAGGTTGTTTGCTAGGTGAAGAATTCACAGTCATAACAGACCACAGTAGTCTGAGGTGGCTACACAAACTGAAAGACCCAGCTGGAAGATTAGCCAGATGAGCGACAGCACTACAGGGTTACAATATGGAAAAAGAGCAACGTAAAGGAGCTCTTCATATAGTACCCGATGCGCTGTCTCGTATGTTCGAAGAGGAAATCTGCTGTATAGCAGCCTCAGGGATGATCGAAGAGGATAGCTGGTATGCTAAGCGTAAAGCAGCAGTGATGAAGAAGCCAGACAAATATCCCAATTGGAAAGTACGAAATAACTTATTGTACAAACATATCCCAAACACTCGTATAAATAAAATTATCCCAGATTTAGATAGCTGGAAATTAGTAATACCAAAGCACGATCGCGAGCGAGCTCTGTTCGAATGTCATAACACTCCTCAATCAGGTCACATGGGGACCGCTAAAACCTTCAATCGTCTCATACAGTCATATGTTTGGCCGAAAATGAGGAAGGATGTGGAGCGTTATGTCAAACAATGCCCAGGTTGCCAAATGTGCAAAGTTCCCCAACAATCGCCAACGGGACTTATGGGCCATCGAAAAATAGAAGGACCTTGGACGAATGTAGCAGCAGATATAATGGGTCCACTACCGAAAAGTAAAGGACAATGCCGCTACATCTTAGTATTCCAAGACCTCTGTACAAAATTCGTCGAAATCAAAGCACTTCGTAAAGCAACAGCCAAAAGCATCATTAAGGCTTTCGAAGAATTAGTAATCTTCCGATGGGGATGTCCAAAATATTTCATTACCGATAATGGTACTGAATTTTCGATAAACTCGTAACTACACATATGGTGGACCTAGAAATAATTCAAACCACCATTGCTCCTTATCACGCGCAGGCAAACCCAGTCGAGCGTTGTAACAGGACAATTAAACAAATGCTGAGTATCTTTGTGAAAAATGACCACTCTAATTGGGACATCCACCTCAATGAATTCGCCTTTGCAATGAATACGGCGGTTCAAGCATCGACACTCATGACCCCCGCGTTCTTGAATTTCGGAAGAAACCCCCTCCAACCCAAACTACTCACCCAAACACCACCACAAACCTCAGACTTCTCGAATCCTGTAACGTGGGCAGAAAGGGTTGCAAGACTGTCAATTATCCATGATATCGTTCAAAAAAATCTGAAATTAGCCAATGAGAAACAAGCTCGTTACTATAATAAAAATAGACGGGATCTCAAGCTAAAAGTAGGAGATCTCGTCCTTCGGAGAAATCGAGTTTTGTCATCAGGTGCTGATAACTTTGCTGCTAAATTAGCGCCAAAATTCACAGGACCTTGTCGAATAATCGAAGTGTTATCACCAGTCGTATATTTGCTTGAGGACATTGACAGTGCGAAAAGAATAAAAGTTCATGTATGTGACTTGAAACCCTATTACCCACCCACTAATAATAGTTTTTCGAAAACAGCTACATCTCATCACGCAGCGGAGAAGGATGGACACCCAAGGCAAGGGAAGGGGCAAGAAAATCCGAGCCAGGAGGATCGACTGGGCGGAGCAGGAGCTCGACCGCCAACTCGAAGAGGTCAAAGCGTGGGGAAAGATAGAGCGACCTCGAAACCTTACGACCTTCGGCCGAGGAAGAGGCAGGGGAAAAACACCCCACAGCCCACCTAGACGCCCAGGACAACGGCTCATCGATTTAGAAGAGGATTCAGTCATTAGGTCAGCATCGCCGCGAGAGGAGTATATTTTTGACCTGATCAGCGGTAGATACAATTTGTTTCCTCGAGCCGTTCCTAAAAAGGGCATATGTCCCTTTTCGCCTTGTGACGATCCGGTAGCCTTCCATGCACCGTTTTCAGAGGATACCTCACTCGGGAGTCAGAGACGTAGGGAACGGCAAGGCGATACTGAATCCCCGAAGCAGTCCCCTAGAAGGATTCCCCCGTGCCCAATACCCAAACCGAAGCCCCTCACCTACCTAAACCCGATTCGTAGACCCCGTAAACTGGAAAATCCCCCACCCCCCATAGTCAAGGTAGTTCATAGTAAAAAGGGTGAACAGATCCGAGTTCACCGAGGCGACGAGATCACGTTCGTTAAAGATTCTTATACCCAGACCAGGGAGGAGAGTCCCTCCGCGCGGGAAGGCCGTGTGGGAGAAATCCCACAAGGCATAGCTGCAGGGCCAATTAGGTTCATACCTGGTGGAACACCAGCAGCCCCTGCAGCCTTACAAGGTATCCCTGCACTGATGGATCTCAAAATCCCTCGGCCTGGATCGTCTACTACCGTTAAACCCGTTCCAGCACACTCCCCTATACAATCCCCGAAAACCAACAAAACCCATAGTGCAGCCACGACTCAAACCTTGATACCACCACTTATGAGTCTACGAATTAGAAAGCCACCCATCCTGACCCAAACTGGGGAAGACAAGTGTTGGAACTGCGGAGGAACAGACCATCGGTACTCGAAATGTACACAACCGAAGTCTCGGTTCTGTTACAAGTGTGGCCATCGTGGATCTGATACCAGAACGTGCTCGACATGTTCCAAATCTCCCCCAGCTCCACGGACGGGAGAGGATGGAACAGCATTAAGAATACGTCCAGAATCTCGGCAATTTAGATCATCGAATAGTACTCGACCAACAGCATCAACGCATGAAATTTACGGTCAACAAGGAGTTCATGGAGAGGCCATACAACCAGTGATGATCGTGATGCAGGGCGCATCAGTCTTCCTCCGTTCCCCATGTCAACCGTCACCCCAGTAAATTCACGTACCGCTCTACCGTCCAAAAGGAAATAACCCACCCATACCGCATACCACAACAATCCCTCCAATATCGCATAATTATCGCTCTATCGTCTAAAGAAAAATATGATCCACCCATACCGTATCGAAAAATACCTCCCGTACCGACTACTGCAGAAATAAACCACACCAATACCGAGCACCATGATAATACTACCCATCGCTCGTTGTAATACATTCTTTAAATTTCGGCAACTTACTCGAGTCAACCAAACGCTAACTTTTGACTAAGCACCTAAGGTAAAAACTGTATATAATTAAAATTATAAGCGACACACATAGCAAGTAAATCGCTTACGTCTACGCAGAATAACTAAAATTTTCTGAAATGCCGCACGGGGGGAGAGATGTATTAAAATACTCCGTGTACGAGTCGTAGACATTTAAGAAAATTTTCACACAATATTAAGTGTCACTTGCTATTTGCATTATTTTAGTTTCACATGAAAAATTGTTGCGAATAGGATTTTGTATTTTTGTAATAGATTTAAGAATTTCAGATGCCAATAGACTTAAGATTGTTGTGTCCAAGACCTCCAATGAAGGAAGATGGGCCAAAAATTCGACAGAGAAAGAAAAGAGTCAAGCCATGGGAACACCAACAAAACCATGAAGTGCTGCGATAATGAAAAATTAGAGAAGTTTGTAATATAAATCGAAAGTATTATTGTACTTTTCTTTCTCACGTACATGCGAAAATAATTATTAAGATAGAATAGGCAAACATTGTACAAATTGCGTTACTACAGAATAGGCATAGTTTTAAGACACTTACGACTTCTTCGCGTACTACGTTATATTATGTATTCGAAATAGATATAAAGCATAATTATGAATAATTATCTAGAAAATAATAATCGAATTTTTTGTAATCCTTCAGTAAACCGTCCCCGCGTAGCGTGTCCGGTTTAGGAAGGGGCAGTTTGTAACGCCACACTTTGTGTGTGTTACAGAGCAGAGCAGGATGCGATGGTGCAATCACCAGTCCTGCTCATGCTGAGATAGAAAACCTAACTAGCGAACAGAGTGCATAGATTGAGGAAAGGCTCTATGCAGCCAATGCGTCAAAACCCCCCAACACCTAACCCCTCACATGCTAAATCCTACCTAACTAAAATATATCTACCTAAGCTACCCTATCCCCTCACATGTTACCCTATGCTCTACCCATATCCCCCTTATACCTCCCTTCTTCAATGCCCTGGCAGGCATTAAGGTGATGGGAGGCCAGTCACAATCCAATCTAGTCCCCTGTAAATAGAAAAAGATATTAGTAACTCATCAGAAGAGAGAGAAATAGTTAGTGCAGTGCAACGACACAGACTGACTTACCTCGACTCCTACGCAGCTCCTATAAAGAAGAGAACATTAGTACAGGATCACTACGATGAACATATGGAATTAAACGTACCTGCTATCGCTCAAGGAGTCACCACCGAAGTATGTTGCTTCACTGGACGTCCTGACAGGAGAAGAGAACAGCATGCACCAGACATCCTAGAAGCAAAATAGTCACTACACAGAAACTGTCAGAGGCGTACAGTCAACATACATAGGTATCATAACCTATATATGCACTTATCAGATCACAAGTTCCACCAGCATCCCCGCACATTGTGTCCAGGAACGTCGAGAAGAAGATGGGACGGCCAACTCACAGCATTCGCAACAGGAACAGCTGACTGGTCGTATTTCCACTGCACCAGGAGGAAGCCGCACCGGTACACACGCACCGCACTACATGTCGTAGGTCATGCTGTAGCAGCATGCCCGCTCTCGTTCGCTCTCTCTCACTCACATACCTACAGTCCCTTCCCCGTCACGTGACTGGCCCTCTCAGCGTCTCGACGGCTGTTATGGGAACTACGCAGTCGAACCTCGCCGCTGCCGAATCCCCATAGCCTCGAACACTCTGTTCTGGAATAGCATTCGAAGCACTCGTCTAAACTTCGCACTCGACACCCTCGACAGCATCGCCAGTAGCTAATATTCGTATACATAGTCAATATTGAAACCTTGTGCCATACACCGAGAGCCAACAAGCCACGTTCGAAAAGGGACAGCATCCTGCGAATTGTAAGTTATACTTAATCATTGTGTGTGATACCGCGCGCGTAGTAAACTTGTCCGGATTCGAGCCTCCGGGTTATTCACTTGTATTCGTGCTACAACTGTAGCTGGCGCCCAAATAAAGTTAATGTTTTATAATTTATCTATATAATTATGTATACAAACTCACTGGATGTAAATATATTATGCACATAAGTAATTAGTGTTCTAAATTTATGTATCATATTTACACCCAAGTAATTGCTCGACATCACAACAAAATATGTTAAAGTCTGCCAGAATGCAGCGCGCATATTCCGAGGCATTGACGGAATATGCGTCATAATATATATATATATATATATATATATATATATATATATATATATATATTCTCTTTAGCTAATTGGTTAAATTTAAATAAGGTACCGTTTACTGAAAAATGATTTGAACTAAAATCTACAATGCATTTATTTTCAAAGAGAAATCGACTACTTAATATGCTCTCAAATGGTGCTTGAAAATCATCATCTACAAAAAACTGAGTTAATTTATTAAAAATTTTGAATTCACCAAATCCTAATGAATTATTAATGCTTTCTGATTTTCCTTTAAATAAAATATTCTGCGAGTTAAAAATCTCGATATTATCTGATGCCTTACTAATTTTAATTATATTCCTTTGTGCCCCAGAATCTATCATAAATGCAATGAATTGTTCGGAACTACTATCGTTATAATTTACATTAATATATGGTATCAAAGAACTTCTTTCATCTGCTGATTCTATTTTGTTAATTCTTTCAAAAAATCATTCTCGTCTTGTTCGAACGCTGAGCGTTTCTTTTTGTCTCGGTTTCCTGTTTAACGTTCTGTTTCAGGAAACCACTGTCGTTTCCCTGATTATGGCTAGTTTGATATTGTTTAACTCTACATTCCTCATTCAAGTGTCCTAAACGCTTACAACGATTACAGAATTTTCTCGTATTAATTTTACAATTTGCTGCTGTGTGACCTAAAAAATTACATTTTTGACATTTAAATTGTGGTTTGGATTCATTTTGATTTACTTTTTGTTGGCTACATTTATTCGCAGGATGTCCTGGTGTATCACATATTTGACAAACCATGATTAGAACCTGACGTTTACAAGTTTTAGCTGTGTGCCCTATCATTTCACAAATTTGAAATTTTTCAAAACTACGCTAATTTAAATTTCTGCAGTTTTTTGCATTATGACCTATTCTTTCGCATAACATTTTTCTTTACTTTGATTATTTGGACAATGCCTGGCAATATGACCCAGATTTTTATATAGATAAGAATTAAAATTTGAATTTATTTTAACATTACATCGTTCCGTCTCATGTCCGTCCCTTTTACAAAGTTTACAAAAACTAATTCTTCTCGTTTCTCTAATTCTAGTATTAGGTTCTTTTCTCAATGACCTTTGCGCTTCATAGGCTCTCTCGGCTGTTATCGCATTTTCCACTATGTCAGTTAAACTATCTGCTGTTTCTAATCTCCTTTTTATTTCGGGCAATAATCCTCTTTTAAAACATTCGACAACGGTTGTCTCGACATCGATTTTGAAAGCTGCAGTCGCTTCTCCGTCTAGTAATTTGTTTGCATCAAGGATTCTTTTACCTATTTCTCGTAATCTATTCGCGAATATTATTACTTTTTCATCCTCCCTTTGATATGCATTTCCTAATTCTCCTAATTAATGAATGGATTTTGTCTGACCAAATATACTCTTTAAAAAGTCGCCTAATGGATCTACTGTCTCAAAATTTTGTCTATAAATCACTCTCCTCGCTTCTCCAGTTATCTTGCTTCTAAGAAGTTTTACTACATTTTTCACCGATACTGTCTCTACCATTTCTTTTGCCTCTTCACAAAATATAAAATATAAAAGCTAACTGGTATGTTACTACCGTCAAATTCGGGTACAACCTTAAGCGCATCTTTTAAAGGTACTGGAGCTGCCGTCATTTCTATTTCTGACTCCTCGTCTAACGAGTCTTCACTATTATTTTGTGAATCCTGACTTTGTTTGTCTGCCTCAATTACAGTTTTTTCTCCTGTTAAGTATATAATTTTATCTTCTGTCAAATCTAAAATTTCTGAATCTAATGTAGTATTGCGCGATGTTGCTGAATCAAACGTCTCTGATGTATCCGACTCCGATGACTCTACTTTCTGACTTGGTGTTTTTTTAAATTGTTCAAACTTATCCACGTACTCTTTTAATTTTAATTTTACTTACTTTTAATCTTAGATAACTTTCACTTTAACTTTCACTTACTTTTAATTTTGGATCTTTATTCGCGGAACTTATTGTAACGCGTTTTTCTTCTTCCCTTTTCCCACTCATAAGCTAACTTTTATTTTAAATAATTATAAAATTTTATATAATGTGTAATCAAAAATTTAGTAGATTTAAAAGTGCTTTGATCAAAATGAATATTAAAATATTAATAAATGTATTAATTCAACAATTTATATTTCTTTAAATATTTAAAAATATAATTCTATTAATTATTTCAATATTTATTATTTCTCATATTCCCTCGCCTAGGTTTTTTCTTATAGGTTACAAAGGTCTCATAAAGATACGTTTGCAATTTTTTAAAAATTAATAACAAATTTAGTTGCAAAATAAAATCTTGACATTCGTTTTAAACAAAATAAATTTGTTCTTTAAAGGTTAAATATTAATTATTATAACTCTTTTATTTCATTATTTAAGTTTAATTTGTTAATTATAATTTGACTATTTATTTAGACTCAAATATAAATTTAAACAATACGTTATTATACATTCTCTCTAAAATTTTCCTGTGAAATCCATTTAATTATTTTAATATTTAATAATTATTTATTTATCAAATATACAATTTCTAAGTTACTTTCAATTATCAATTTTCTTGTTTAGTAAATAAATTATTCCATTACGAGACTTAAGATCTGTTCTGAATTCAAATTCAAATTGCACAGTATATTTCGAGCGCGTCCGATGGCAGCACTGCAGTGCTTCGAGTTCGACTGTTGCTATTCGATAGTGACGCTAACTTCAATCTTACGCTACGTAGGTCACGCTTGTTTTGACAGGAAAGCGTCTGCTACCTTATAAAGTTGTTAGATAAATTAATATAACTAACTGCTTTTGTTTAACTTTTTCAGAATTAATTCTTATGATTTATCAATAATTCAAAAGCCATATATTCAAAATATAATTTTATCATTTATAAAATTTTAGTTAACAATCATAATCAATTTTCTAATATGCACTAACCTTTAGAATTTTAATAATAAACTAGCAATAAATCACTCACTCGCTAACGCTCGCTCGGTTGTACTTCGATGTTGTTTTATTAACGTACATAAATTATAATAAATAACTTCTTTGAATTGAGTTTATTAAATTTGCCGTTTTAATAAAAATAATGTAGTACTTCCGAATAATTATGACCTTGTATAATAATTATTGTTATTATAGTATTATATAATAATTATTTGTATTATCTTTACTAATTCCATTTTATTTGAGTTCTTTGCATCATTACTTAGGATCCTTACATAATAATGGACCACAGTAGTGATATAAGTCACTATATAAACTATTAAAATAAATAGAATTCAATGACAAAAACTAAAGTTAATTGTCTATTGTAAAAGAAGAAAATAATTACATTTTTAATTTTTTTTAATGATTGTTACTAACGGACATACAAATTTTGCTCAGATACATGATATACATGCATGTATATGTGAAATGGCAAAAATTAAAAAAAAAAAAATGTTTTGAATGATTTACAAAGTTTTATTTTTAAACAGGTTGTTATCTATATAGAATTACATTCTTATAGCAGCTTTAATCATAGCTGACATCAGAGTAGTAGCAAGATTTCGTCCAACTTTATTCATCTTATTGAAATAATTGTGGTTATTGTGTCTTCTCCCTCCTTTCTTTCCTCGATCTGAAGCATAGCAAAATGTTTAAACAGCTATATATTTGATGTCAATGTGTTAAAGAATAACTTTTATTTACATTTTCTATTTTTCCATGTTTTGTGCAGGAATGTTTTTTGCTGATCGGAGGATGAATGCTGTTGTTTTTGTGTTGAATTTTCTGAAATAAACATTTTATAAATATATTTTTACTGCAACAATTTATACTTGCAATATAAATCGTTTACAGGAGTAATATCAAACACTTAACCTTCATACAATATTAACGATTTCGCGTCATTAATAAATGTAATATAAAAAAGGAGTTGTAAGCATGTAAAAATTTTTTGACAATGATGCATTATTACATTATCGTCATAAGATTAGTTATTTTATAAACAAATATATAGAAGTTAGTATTATAATGTCATTGCGTATAAATTTTAATAATAATGTATATGCATATGTGTTATATACACTTACATTTATATATCTTTCGGTAAAAAATTAAAGCTTGAGTTACAAAAATACAAAAAGGCTCAAATTTTGAATGAAATATTACATTTTTTTATTATTAAAGCAAATTGAATACACTTTGATACAATATTTTTACACTATCTTTTACCATTATTTATGAATTAATTAAAAGAAAATAAAGTTTGTTTCATCCCCGACCAAAAAGTTTGACTTTTGCCTGAAAAATGAGGTAAAAGTAGCATATGATTTCTTAAAATCAACCAATGGAGCAAAAGTAAATAAAAATTTTTGCATGTGAGAAATATTGATAATACTGATGAATACGAATACGATGAAATAAGGCAATATCTTAATACAAAAGATATGTATGTGCACCGGAAGCTATGTTTAGATTATTAGAATATACTTTAAATGAAATATCACATACAATAAAAAAATTACCTGTACATGAAGAAGATGGACAAAATGTTTTTTTTGAAAAAGGTAAAGAAGAAACGATAATAACTAAAAATGTCGAAACAGAATTAACTGCTTATTTTAAATCGAATCAAATAGATTCAGAAGCTTCAAAATACTTATATTCTAAAATACCAGTATTTTATGTTTTTGATAATAAATCAAAAATGTGGAGTAAGCGAAAAAAAACTAAAAAGCCCGTGTTAAGCAGAATGTATTTAGTCAATCCTAAGAACGGTATTTTATAAGGTTATTACTTTTACATATTAAAGGAGCAAGTTCTTTTGAACATTTGCGTACTGTAAATGATGTCGTGCATAATACTTTTTATGAAGCTGCTGTAGCTAAAAAGTTAGTTGACGAAGACCAAGAATGGGATAGATGTTTAGATGAAGCAAAACAAGTACAATTTCCTGTTGCACTTTGCGAACTATTTGCTTTCATATGTATTTATCATAACCCTATTAATGCAAGGCAGTTGTATGAAAAATACAAAGAGTTTTTTTATCACCCTAAATACGAAAAAAGCATTGGAGAAAACATTGCTCTAAATACAATTGATAAAAATTTACAAATTAATGGGTATAAATTATCTGATTTCAATTTACCAGTTTTGACTTCAAACATAGAAGAATATGATGATTCAGCAGTAATTTTTGATAAAAAAAACGTATTAGATGATTTGCAATCAAAAGTTGCGTCACTAAAATCAAATCAAAAAAAAATTTACGATACTGTTTTGAAATGTTTAAATAACAAAAAGAATAATTGCATTTTTATTGATGGACCTGGAGGAAGTGGAAAGAGTTATTTACTTAATGTTTTAATCGACTATTTAAAACTGTCAAATATACTATTTTTGTGTGTTGCTTGGACAGGTATTGCGGCAAATTTATTGAGTAATGGGAGAACAGTTCATACGACATTTAAATTACCACTTAATATTACAGACGCTACCACATGTAACATAAAACACAACTCTGAGTACAGTAAAAAATTGAAAGAAGTACGAATTATTATTTTGGATGAAGCAGTAGATCGTCTACTTCAGGATTTATGTAGTGACAAAGATGCATTCGGTGGTAAAGTTATGCTTGTGTCAGGAGATTTTAGACAAACATTACCAGTTGTTCGGCACGGAAGTCGAATACAAGTTATTGAGAATTCAGTTAAACAAAGTAATTTATGGACTAATTTTACACGTATGACATTAAACGAAAATTTACGAGTATCTAATAATGATGACGATTTTAAACAATGGTTACTAAATGTGGGTGAAGGAAAAACGACTACGTCCTATGAGAAAGAGCATGAACTAATTGAAATTCCTAATGATTTAATAACGAAAGAAGAAGATATTATTAAAGAAATTTTTGGAAATGTTATAAAAATAAGTGATAAAAAATTAAAAGATAAAGTTATTTTGTCTCCCAAAAACAGCGATGTAACGAACATTAACAATGAAATTTTGAAGATAATGGAAGGAGAATCGTATGAATATTTGAGTATAGATACGGCAGAAGATGATAATGGTGAGAATTTGGATGTTATGTTACCAACAGAATTTTTAAATTCATTAAGTCCAAATGGTTTACCACCACATAAATTACATTTGAAGATTGGTGCAATGGTTATACTTTTAAGAAATTTGAATTTAAATGAAGGTTTATGCGATGGAACAAGATTAGCAATAAAAAATTTATTTCAGTATTCAGTTTAAGCCGAAGTTTTAAGTGGAAATAATATAGGAAAATTAGTTATGATACCAAGAATAACATTGTCACCATCCAAAGAAGAAATACCATTTAATATGCGCAGAAAACAATTTCCTATTCGATTAGGTTTTGCTATGACAATTAATACATCTCAAGGACAATCTTATGATCAAGTTGGTATTTATTTGCCATCGCCTGTTTTTAGTCACGGTTAATTGTATGTTGCTTTATCAAGAACAAGAGATAGAAAATACTTAAAAATTTTGCTACTGAACAATGCAGAAATAAAGAATAAATTGACTAAAGATCAAAAAGTTTATACTAAAAATATAGTGTTTCAAGAAGTATTGTAAAATATTAGTATAAATAGATAAATGACGATGATGAGACGACACTGAGGTAAATCGATAAAAATTAAAAAAATTATAAAAATTATAAAAAATTATAAAAAAGTATGAAACATCAGCAGTATTTTACAATTTAGTGCTAAACAAAAAATCGGCTGCAGCATCTTTATAGTGTAGCGCTGGATTCAAAATTGTCGGTAGCAGTATTTTTGTAGTGCAGCGCTGGAACCAAAATTATCGGCAGCAGCATTTTTGTAGTGCAGCGCTGAAATCAAAACTATCGGCAGCAGCCTTTTTATAGTGCAGCGCTGGAACAAAGTAAAATCGGCAGCAGAGATATATGAAAATTATAGATATATGAAAACGCAGCGCTGAAAGAAACACATAAATCTCGAAAATTTAACTTACCAGTACGTCCCCGTCGTGAGAGTCGGGCAACGTAAATAAGTTGGCAAACGCTGGAAGGTCATATTCCACACGTTTTATTTATATTTTGATTCTTCCAGATTCACAGAGATTCGCAAAATTTTAAATGCACTTTCGGTAAATTTTGTAGTAATAATTGTCGACAGCGGTGTCTTGGACGGTTCGGAGCACCTCAAGATTATCAAAAAATTCAAGGTGGATGAGCGGCTCTGAAGTTGACTCTGCCGTTTTGCCGTATATAAGCGGCAGCGCAACGCAGCAGGCCTCAGTCGACAGCGGAGTCTTGGGCGAGTCAGAGCTCCTCAGGACCAACAAAAAATTCAAGGTGGATGAGCGGCTCTGAAGATGACTCTGCAGTTTTGCCGTATATAAGCGGCAGCGCAACGCGGCAGGCCTCAGTCGACAGCGGAGTCTTGGGCGAGTCGGAGCTCCTCAGATCGACAGCTCTGCTTAAAATACACTGATTTGATACTTAGCGTATAATTGATACTTAGGTTTAATAAAATTGTTTAGACAGAATAAAATAATATTAGATTAGAATTTAATTAAATATGATTTGTAAGGTTGGTCTGATGAGTTTCAGTGGAGGTTCGCAGTTCGCTTCGGCGTTCGGTCAGACGTTTCCAAAATCGTTACTCAAAGACTATATGCTTTACAAATCCAAAAACCTATTAGAATAGTCGTTATAGTTATAAAAAAATATGAATTTCAAAAAAATGCACCGGAGAACCGGAGAACCGGAGAAAATTTGGATATGTCACTTTAATATAATATAAGATTATGCATATTTTACTAATCTCTAAAATTTTACAACACAGGTTTTTCAAAAAAATAAATAGTTGCAACGGCGAGTTTCCATAGCCTACAGGGAAGGCTTTACAGAGCCGCTAGTTACGGCCTTGACCAAGGAGCTCTCGCAGCGGTTCACATGTGCCGGCCCTGGATCTAGCGCTCTCTCTCGCGCTCGCACATGGTCCATATGATTATCGCGTACGAGAGCTACCGACGCAACAACAGTACGCGGCCCACGTAATTGTGTCCATCGCGCATGTCCCACTCTCCGTATTCCAGGGCAATACCGCAGCTCAGTTAAGCAGTTCGTGCGCCGCGGTAGTCAGTTCTATCTCATCACTTCTTCCTGCAGCAACACTTTCTTCCTATAAGCAAAATGATTTAGCTGCAGCCACATGTCGTCGAGACCAGGGCAAGTGATATCCAGTCACTTGAGTAGCCGCTCGTCTCGCCGCAGGATCATCGTACGGTCCTTATTGGTTTTAAGTATGGTTTAATGTATACATTACTAATTCTCTGCACCCGGGGATATCGATCAACGACTGATCCGGGGAGTCTTCTCGAAGTCGAGAAGACTCAGCAGATTGACAATTATTAACACTGCCTCTGACAAGGCCTAAAAATACAGCTAAACGCTGTCCTGCTGGTTGTGGCTACGTCACGCTGCCAACAGGTTGCCTTATAGACGCATATCCGTGTATTTCGTATCCATACTAATGAGTAAATAGTTCACCTAACACATACCTTTTAACAATCTCAACTATTGCGAGATTCACTAAGCATGTCACATATTACCGCGTAGCTAATAAGTACTTAATCAGTAGTCATCAATTCGTGATAGTGTGCCGCGTTCAATTTAACTCATGACGCACTTATTCATCCTATAAAATCCGTTTGAAAGCCAGGTTTCACCTGATGTCACGGTGAGGACAAATAAGTCAATGAATTAGAGTTTTGTAACTAAAACAAAAATAAATAAAAGTAAAACATTCAAATCACGTATTCGCTTGCAACCTTATTATTGTCACTAATGTTCGGTAATGGAATAGTTCGCGTAATTGTTACCTCATTGTCTTGCGATAATTTAGATCATAATCGATTTATATAGTTATTTACGATTATCATTCGCGCAGTGCGTAACCGTTAAATATCCACACGCATTATGAATGATGTAAACATAGCGTGTGTATGTTCGACCTAAGTAGCAAGTTTCTCGGAACGACAGTGTAGCTGGTTGTGTCTTCAATTGAATATAAATCTCATTCATGAATTAAGTGAATAAAGGCTTCATGCCACGACTATTTCCAAATATATATGCTGTGTATAATTTATTGACATTATTCCACTCCTCCATCCAGTGCCTTGTGACCCTATATATATATATATATATATATATATATATATATATATATATATATATATATATATATATATATATATCTTCATAGAAATCAAAATCAACAAGAGATCTCAGTGTCTCGATAGTTCACAAATCAAAATAATTATTATTCATTTGCGATACGAATTTGTTGACCCAATAAGCACCGCCTAGGTTTTAAACAAAGTCATGCATTAATCTAACTTAGTTTGATTAGTCAGTACGAAAACTTAGCATCGCCTACATGAAATAATTATCCCTCCATGGTACCCCTGGTGGGACTGTATAAAAACATTATTTACTCGCGAATTAACTTGCAAATGAAATAATTATCCTCGCATAGTATTTCAACGTTCTAATTAGAACATTTATTTTCTTTATATTTTGTGTTTAACATAAAACATTTTTTACAGTCATCAATTAACTCAAATAAACATCGCTTACAATATTTATTTTTTACTTTTTTCACCTTTTCCGGAGAAGAAAGGCAAAGGTATCTCACTAATTTGAATTTTATTATTTTGTGTAATAGCCTCTGGGTTCGGTGGCGGCGGAGCTGGTATATAGACAGCGGCAATAAGCTCTAGCTTTTTCTGCCTTAGCCTATTCCTTTTACCTTTTCTCGCACGCTTGTTAATTTTTTTTCCATAAAGTAATATTCAATTTCCGTACATAAAATTTTCACCGTATAAATAAACACGTGATTACTAAACTAAGCCTAACAAAATTTTTAAATAAATTTTCTAACATGCACATGCAGACGTTCTCATGATATTACAAACAATCAAGGCTGCGTTATGTCCCACGTTGGGCGCCAAGAAAAAGAGACATGTAACATCCAACGATGCTACCGCACTTATTAAAAATTAATACCTATAGCCTGCACTTTCGTGCAATAGCTGGGTGCTTTGATTGCTTCAAGATACTTTTAAGAATTAAAGGAAAAGAAAGAAATCTAATAGAATGACCCGGTTTAGATCGGTTCGGACTATTAGATTTATAATAAAAAGGGGATAATCAAACCGGTATTAAACGGTTCGAATACCCAAGCGATAGCTATAGAAACGATTTAAGAAAAGGTATAGACAGTTAATTTAAATTTTACTTACTCTTTTGTAGACGGCTAAAACTGCTGTAGATAGGAAGACACAAAATGTAAAGTCAAGTATTGAATAAATTTTGGGTTCGGACCTAACGTTGTTATTAATTTTAAGCCAAAAATTGTTTATATATATATTATTTAAAATATTATTTTTTTTTTAAATTTTAATGGTAATACTGACGCGACCGGAATACGTTTACAAATTAAATTAATGCGAAGTAAGCGCGTATAATAAAAGTGCGTACCAAGCGCAAATAAAATAAACTACCGTGCTAACTGAGAGCTGGGACCGGAGTGAGTATCTCAAGTAAACTGTGGCAGTACGAAGGGCCTAGAATCATCCCCTCTCGATGTTGTTGGGGTCGCGTTCCGCCTAGATGCCGAAAATCAGCGAGTGAGAGAAGTCGTTATATTCGAGATTGCCCTCAGTTACACCGAATTTTCGCATCTCTCCTCCTACGCAGCTTCGATCAGGCCCTTCGGTCCGCCTACGCCCTCTTTTCTATGACCGTGGTTCACCTTTTGGCCGCTTCTGATACGCGCGCCAATTTGTATAAAATTTCCCAAGCATTTTTATTTATCGTTGTTAAAAATTGCAAATGATGCTGTATAAATATTTTTATATTATTATTTTAATGCTTGTGAAATTCACTACAAAGTGATACCAAACAACTATACCTAAAACTTAATAAAGCTCTTCTGCGCTTTAATTTAAGAAAATATTATAAATAAATAAATTTACTAATGAAATGTATGCATTTCATTTGTTTGCAGCATCAAAATTTATTTTAAATTTAAGCACAAATTAGCAATGCATTGTTATAACACCCGTAGCTTCACACCGACTGATTATTATAACTCTGCAAAAATGACTTAATCTATTGCAACAATCGTAGCTTCACACCGACCGATTGTCACAACAAAGTATATAATAAAAATTGAAAATAAACAAATAGACATTTGATCCATTCATAAATTATGCACAAAAAGCAAACTGATCGAAAGATCGAAAAATTTCGAATAGATCGAAAAATATACAGTTTTGTGCCAAATAATTAATGAATAAATCGAGTTATTAGTTTATATAACTATAATAATAGTATTAGCTGCAAACAAATTATGCTTTTATATATTTTATGTAGAATCATCTCATCAAAGCTGTTGCTAAAAGCGAACGTATGCAATTCGAAAATTGCATAGTTTATACACCAGCCTGATGACAACAATTCTAAATAAATATTTCAAATTTTGAAAAACAGCGGAAAATTCTGGAATCTGTACACAGCTGCAAGCGTGCATACCTTCCATAATTGTCCCTGCAATAAAAAAAATGTCCGAACCTCGTAGGCGGTCTAATTTATGTTCGCTTAAGACACTGCCGATATCTTTCACAAACGCAACTGTTTGTCATAAAACTGCGCTTGGTCTGTCACGCCGAAAACTTTCTAGTATCGAGAAAAAATGGGCAGAAAAACTTTTTTATCTCTATTATAATGAATCCGCTGATGCTTCTCGTCGATGCGCGCAGCTTAAGAGATTTATCATAGGGCTATTTGTCCCTCGCTTTCTCTCTTCAGGCCCGCATCTGCGAATTTCTATTTTTTTTAAAGCGTCACGTACGCATTTATCTAAATATTTAAAGTTTTAAAATTTTCCTAAATATGCAGGACGTAACAAGTAGCTAGTGCACAGGCAAACCTCTGAATATCTCGAATCAAGACTTTTCCTTGATGACCTACAAACTGGTTTCCGTAATGGCCACAGCACACAGTCCGGCTTAGCAGGTTGACTGATGATGTCAGGCTTGACATGAACAAAAAGAAGGTAACACTTCTCTTTGACTTTAGCAAGGCGTTTTATATTGTGCGTCACGTCAGGTTACTCAGAAAGCTAATATCTTTCGGCTTCTCTAAGCAGGTTATCTGCTGGTTCGCCTCTTACCTCACTGATAGAAGGCAGGCTATTATTGATGACGGCAGTAAACTCTTCACTTTTCTACCGGTAACATGGGAGTACCACAGGGGTCTGTACTAGGCCCACTGCTATTGTCATTATACATCGACGATATCGGCCTTTGTCTAGACATTGACGTATCTCATCTCATTTACGCCGATGACTTGCAAATCTACAGCCAATGCCACCTTGAGGAGCTCGATTCCTGTTCCATGAGGATAAGTGCTAACGCCGAGAGGATTATGGGCTGGGCTGTACAGAATCATATTAAAGAAAACGTTCTCAAAACGCAGGCGATCGTCCTTGGCTCCTCCTATTATATAAATGCTCTACCTTCTACAGCTAATACCTACATTAACATAGGAGGAGCCAGGGTCGAATATCAGTCGTCTGTGCTTAGTCTGGGACTGGTGCTCGACTCTAAACTTACTTGGAAGGAGCACGTTACTCAACTGTGTAAGCGCGCACACTCGCTTATGTATAGACTATACTTCTTTAGAAAGAGCACCGGTTTTGAGCTACGCAAGCATGTCGTGCAAGCCCTACTGTTCCCCATCATCGACTATTGCTTATTAATTTACTGTGACCTGACACAAGAACTGGACATAAAGCTACAGAGACTGGCAAACACAGGAATTCGTTAGATCTATGGTGTTAGGAGGGACGAGCACATCATGCCCTACAGGCGTGAGTTTCAATGGCTCACCACCGCCGGACGTAGGAAGTATTTCAAGGCCTGTTTCCTTAGGAAACTTTTTAGCACCGCTACTCCATCTTATATCATGGCCTTTTTTGACTTCCACATCGCACTCCGCCCCGTGAGGGGTCACGTGACCCCTCTGGACATCCCCACTTTCGTAACAGAGACGCTGAGGAATTCATTCAATATAAGCGCATCATATCTTTGGAATTCATTGCCCTCTCATCTTCACGACAATAGATCACTATTATCTTTTAAACGTCAGGCAAAACTATACTTCTTTAATCTTGAAAACATCTAAACACTGTACAATCACTTTCAACTCACAATCTCATAATTCATTTCATTCATTCACTGATATTGTCTCATCACTCATTCATTTAATCTATAAAAATTCAATGTACTTTATTATTGTATTACTGTTAATGTTTTTTTTTGTACAACAAAATGTACAGAAATAAAAATTATCTAAATCTAAAATCTAGATCCTCCATTCTATCTTTCTGATACTACAAATTCACACAAAATGAGATAATAATCCTGCTGCCAAGAAGGATGCGGGAGCAATGACAACTGCCCTAAAAGGGGATGTGTAGATTCGTTACTTGATCTTACGCGGTAACGATGCCAGCGAAGGCGCGCTGCCTTTCTGGGCGGGGGGCGTTAGGATGCAAGAATGAAACCGTAGTGTGTTTGACGACAAGTTGACACTGTCCTCGTCTAAGTCGGAAAGCTCTCAAACTTAGTTCTAGATCAAATCATACATTCGATTAAAAACTTCAAATTCGTGAATGACAGACTTTCGTATATTACTATCGAAGGGGAATGTATGTTATAACTATGCCTTTATTAACGTACACTGTCCTACGGAGGACAAATAAGAAGTCAAGGATCTCTATTACGAAAATCTAGAGCAAGTAATCGACCAATCCGCGGCTTACAATACTAAGATAGTAGTGGGGATTTTAATGCTAAAATAGGGAAAGAAGAAATGTTTAGGCCTACTATAGGGAAAGAAAATCATTAATTTCGCCGTGGCAAAAGATCTCATAATTAAGACTACGTGCTTTAAGCACAAGGATATACACAAAGCCACGTGGACATCGCCGGACGGGGCTACGCAAAACCAAATCGATCATTTTCTCATTGATAGAAGACGGCATACAAACGCATTCGATGTAAGGATCTATAGGGGGGCAGATTGTGACTTGGATCACTTTCTAGTAGTAGCCAAATTAAAAGCCAGATTAGCAGTCGGTCAAAATATTAAACAAAAGAACAAAGTAGAAAGCATCGATATAGAAAAACTACGATACAGGGCGGAACGAATTAAATACCAAATAGAAGTTAGTAATAGATTTCATGCACTCGAGGAAGCAGACTCGTCACCGGAGGTAGATGATGAACCGAACGATTTATGGGGGGTTATCGAAAAAACGGTAATAGAGGCCGCGAACAAGGGGCTAGGGAAAAAAAGCCTAAAAACAAACCATAGTTTGACGAAGAGTGCGAACTTTGGTTTGAAGGACGGAAAAAGCTAAATTGAACAGCTTACACAATGGAAGCGATAGGACCATAGAAGAGTATCATAACGTAAAAAAACAAGAAGGCGCGATCTACAGAAGTAAGAAACGCGAGTATCAGAAGAATCAAATCAGAAAGATAGAAACAAATAGTAAGGAAAATAACTCATGTGACATGTATAAAGGAATAAACGCCATTAGAAAAGGTTTTTAGAGTAGGTCGCAGTTGATGAAGGATGACGCCGTAAACCTCGTAACAAACGAAAACGAACTGTTAAAACTGTGGAGAAGTTATTTCGATGGGCTATTAAATATGCATGAAAATTGCAAAGAAATGGGGGACGAAATCCACACTCCTGCATTCCATATAGAGGAACCGAGCTATAAAGAAGTGGAGGCCGCCATTAATAGACTAAAAAACAATGAAGCCGCAGGAAATGATTCTATACCAGCTGAATTACTTAAATACGGAAGAACCGCGCTCACTTTCAAATTTTATGAACTAATATGTGCTATTTGGAAGAATAAAACAATGCCGGAAAACTGGAATGAATCTATCGTTATACCGATTTTCAAAAAGGGGGATAAGACAGACTGTAAAAACTATAGGGGTCACTCACTTTTAGCAACGGGCTATAAAGTCTGTCAAATGTAATACAAGTCAGACTCACGCCATTCGCGGAAGATATAATAGGAGATGATCAGTGTGGATTCCGGCGCAACAGATCGACAAGTGATCAAATATTTACCATAAGACAACTATTAGAGAAAAAGTGGGAATATTGTAAAATTATACATCAGCTATTTATAGACTTTAAAAAAGCGTACGATTCTATTAAGCGAAGCAAAATGTACTAAATCCTTGTGCTTCTCGGTGCACCGAAAAAACTCGTAAAATTAATTCAAATATGTCTGAACGGAACCACAGGAAAGGTCCGAGTAGACGGTAACATATCCGAACCGTTTACAATACGCGACGATTTGAGACAGGGTGACGGACTCTCCACGGTACTCTTTAACTTAACGCTAGAATATGCTGTTAGGAAAATGCAAACTAGCCAACTAGGCGCAACACTTAATAGTTGAACAACACAGATTCTGGGATACGCATATGACTTGGATATAGTGGGGGATCATAGGGAAACGGTAGCAAGAAACGCGGAAATTCTCATTGAAGCGACTAAAGATACAGGATTAGAAGTGAGTGAATCGAAAACGAAATATATATGACAATGGGTAGGGAAGGCATCTGCGTAGGGGAAGGGGATCTCAGAGTTGGAAATTTCACTTTTGAAAAGGTTAGCGAATTCAGATATTTGGGTTAAACTATAAATGATAAAAACGAGATTAAAGTCGAGATCGACAAAAGACTTCATTCGGGTAATTCTTGCTACTTCGCCGTAAGTAAATTATTAAAATCGAGGCTGCTGACCAAGAACATTAAAATAAGGATATATAGGATCATAATACTGCCGGTGATTTTGTAAGGATGCGAAACGTGGGCACTTACTAAAGAACAGGAAAATCGTTTTAGAGTATTCGAAAATAAGGTTTTGCGGAAAATTTGCGGGTCAAAGAAAGATGAAGAAACCGGGGAGTGGAGAAAATTACATAATGACGAGATACTACATAATCTATATGCATCACCGAATATCACCAGAATAATAAAATCACGCAGGTTGAGATGGGCAGGGCATATAGCAAGAATGGGGGACGAACGTACGCAGCGCGTGTTATGAGGGGCAAGTCAAACGGACCGCGACCTCTAGGTAGACCTAGACGCAGGTGCGTGGACAACGTAGAAGCGGACCTGAAGGAAATTGGGCGGGAGCGTGGGCTATGGGTTGGATTATCACAAGATAGGGCTGCATGGAAGGCTTGCGTAGATGAGGTGATAAACTTCCGAGTTCCAAATGCCATTTAAAAAAAAAATTATCTAATAGAATTAAACCTTGCAGTTAATTAATATTTATTCATTTTTTGTTAGTAAAAATATAGTCTTTAAAAACATAGTATATAAATCAAAATCTTTAAGCTCAGGCTTAGAGTTTTGTTATCATCCGGATGGTAGTGCCTATATAGACACCTAATATTATATTAAAGGTATATCTTGGGTTTTGATACTGTTACCTAATATCCGTCACATAATCATCATATGATGGATTGGGACGTTATCTTATAATACTGGTATCTGGATAAAGTTAGTCGCACACGGCTTATAGTGTTAAGACTGTGAATTCAGCTGCACATAGCAATAATACTGTTTTGTATGGATATAGTTTTTCCACATATATATACAAAGTAGTTTTTAGCGTCTAAGTCTAAAACATATTCGAGAACGGTATCAAAATGAACAGGCTAACTGATGACGAGATTTAGCTGGTCCGTCCTGTTTCAAACAACCATATGGTTTTACTACGTGGTAAAACTACGTGGTAAAACTACGTAGTAAAACTACGTGGTCGTTTGTAACAGGGCGCTCAGTAGCTTTTGGTGTCTATGTCTAAAGAATATTCAAGGACGACAAAACTTTCTACAAACATTCTTGTATGTCAATTTGCAAGTAAATACATTTACTGGTAAAATAACGTAGATGAACATCTCGAGGTAGACCAGTATGATAATACTACAGGATGACATGCAGAATATTTCTACATGAAATACTCAAGATAGTCTACACGTATTGTACATGTTAAGATGCAGTCTATCTTGAAGAAAACATGAAGAAAATTCATAGGTATTGTTAACGTCCGTTTACTAACAAAATGTACAGGTGTTTCTCCTTGTTTTCCATATAAATATTTGCAGAGATTTCTACAAGAAATTTAAAAGCCATCAACATAAATAAATCAATTAATTTTAATTTTGATTCTAATACTCGTTTCATTTGGTTTATGTGAGGTGTAGAAATAATTACTGCGAGTAGTTAGTTCGGCCGACGTTTCGAAGGCTTATTCCTCCCTCTTCAAGGCCACTAAAATTTATTGATAAAATAATATTTACAAAAGGTCTTTTGTACAATAATTGGATTTTTTTTTAAAGTTATGTTATGTGTGTCTGATAATAAAAGTTATGCTTGTCAATTGTTAAAAGTTGTGTATAGTCCAAATTATTAAAATGAGTTTTCCAGAGAAGGATTTCTTGCCAGCTCTGATGTTAATGAGCTGATAGCAGATATGGTACTGAAGGATTTGGTGCTACTGAGAGATGGCGAGAGTGTGTGATTGTGTGTAGTGTGTGGTGTGTGAGGTTGTAGGGGGGTAGTGTTATGAGAGAAAGGCGAGAGAGCGGCGAGTGGGCATCAGCGTGGCAGGATAATCAAGAAGGTAGTACGGTTTTGCGTACCAATAGGCAAGTGGGCGCGTCGAGGGAGGTTGGATCTCTCAACGAGCCCACCCGCTTGCGGGATTTGCGGCTCTAGATAGAGTCAAGGCCCATAGCCAGGAACCAGGAGGTCCCTCGACGCGCCCACTTGCCTACTGGTACACAAAACCGTGCTGCCTTCTTGATTATCCTGCCACACTGATACCCACTTGCCGCTCTCTCGCCTTTCTCGCGTAACGCTACCCCTCTACAACCTCACACACCACACACTACACACAATCACACCCTCTCCCTATCTTACAATAGCACCAAATCCTTCATTACCATATCTCCTGTCAGCTCAAAAACATCAGAGCTGACAAGAAATCCTTCTCTGGAAAACTCATTTTAATAATTTGAACTATACACAACTTTTAACAATTGACAAGCATAGCTTTTATTATCAGACACATATAACGTAAGTTTTAAAAAAAATCAAATTATTGTACAACAGGGCTTTTGTAAATATTTTTTATCAATAAATTTTCGTGGCCTTGAAGAGGGAGGATTAAGCCTCCGAAACATCGGCCGAACAAACAACTAACTACTCGTAGTGATTATTTCTACACCTCACATACATAAATTAAGTTTCTTAAAAAATCTTAAAAATCGTTAGCTTAACATAATATACATTAAACGCTTCTTTATAAGTACTACTATATGGATGATAAGACAAAAACTGTGGACTTAAATAACAAAATTAAAATTTTTTAACAATTTAATTTTGTGAAAATTGAAACGGGCCAAGCTTTACCAAGGCGAGGCCGTAGAAAGAGTTCTAGACTCGATATGGGAAGAGGCAGGAGTGTACTCGAGGAAGCGAAGATCAAACTTACAATCACCCCGCACTACGGTTGAGTGAGTGTAAGCCGTCCCTACCCTCTGTAGTGGAGGATCCACCAGAGGGAAGCTGCTCGTGTGCAACGGGAGTCGTGGAGGGAGATCTATTCCACGAGCTCCGTACACTTAGGATCACCACGCAGCTTTGGATTAGTCTGTGAGGATCCACCCTCTCACAACCGATCCGTATTCGAAATTACCCACTTGCGAACAGGGAACCACCCTTCTGATCCCAAGGGGTATTCTAGAGGTGAAGGATAAACAAAAGAATAATCAAAATTAATAAATAAAATATGAATATATATATTACTTTAAATATACAATCTTGCCTTATACTAACTGGAAAGGGGGAGGGTCCCCTTAGCACCGTTCGAGAGCACAATGCTCATTTGCATACTAAGTGCTAAGGAAACAGAACACTTGGAGAGGACGACAGTTCTCCTTATGTTCTGAGCATCAAGGCCAGATCGTGAATGCTCGATGCTGGCTGCGGGTCTCCTTTTATATCTGTGGCCGTCCCTCTCTCCAATTCTTTATGCACGCACTCCCTCTACCTGCGCTTAGGTAGGCTATTACATATACATACTATCGCTCGCTTAGTCGGTAACTTATTTCTTACTTATCGGCAAGTTATCCGTTGGTGGCCTCTTACCTACTACGTGGGGCCGCCGTCTCAAAATATTGTTTCAATAATTAAGATATTCTGAGTCTGTCCTATAAACACATCGTGTACTAAATAATATTTTTTGTTATAATATTTACAATTGAACCCTAGCAGTCATTCAAACAACATTTTGATAAAATAATTAACAATTGCAGCGATTAAGTGCATAATAATTCATATGGTTTTGACAAGATTTTGTTTAATGGTATTACACTGAGTTTTACAACTTCATATTGTACTAAAGCT
Source organism: Muscidifurax raptorellus (assembly GCA_020010945.3). Classification (NCBI taxonomy): domain Eukaryota; kingdom Metazoa; phylum Arthropoda; class Insecta; order Hymenoptera; family Pteromalidae; genus Muscidifurax; species Muscidifurax raptorellus. The sequence continues at coordinate 359,941 of JAHUUD020000047.1, forward strand.
ATATTACTAGACAAAATTGAAGAGAAGATTACTGCAACCTATACATCATCAATCACAGCTGAACAAGTGGAGTATCAGGTAAACAAGAATAAAGAAGCTTATTTACCAGCAATTAATGTACACACAGCAACATTTGAAGGGATTGTTAATATGTCCGAGTGTATCGATTATACAATCCAGACTAATGAAAAATAGCAACTGTCGTATCGCAGTATTGTGCTAATATTATTGATAATGTTTCCAAAAAATTTACAGAAAATATTTTAATCCGTCAAACTTACCATATGTTAAACAATACTTACGCTTACAAAGTATTGTAATTAAAAATATAATAGTGATAATTATTTATTATTTTTATATTATCATAAAAATATGTACATTTATGTACATACATAATATCGCCTGTACCCGTATATACTTACATACACACGCATAGATCCAAGTATTCAAAAAAGGGAAATTTGCCATACTCATACACCCTCTATACATATTCGGCGTCAGTTCTTGAAAGGGAGGGAGAGTTTCTAAATCTGTACAGGCTCTTTCTCCCCTCCACCAACCGAACACCTCAATGACGGCCATCTTCCCCAAGCGGCACTGAGGCTACACGGCGGCCATTTTTTCTATATCTGTACACTGACGTCAGACTCCTTCTTCGTAATTGTATCCATCTTGCTTCTATATTTGCACAGGCCCTTCTTCCCCCACCACACACACCACTTTAACGGCGACCGTATTAGTTTTTCATAGTGGCACTACACCATAGGGACGGCTATACTGTATCTATCTTTGCACCCTTCATAGGCTTTACCCTAATTCTCGGCTTCGGCCGCCATCTTGTTTCTATCTTTGCACATGTACTACTGCCGTGCTAGCCCTGGCGGAATGGACAAAATTCATAAATTTATTCAATTTAGCGTTTGCAAATAAAGCGATTGTCGCAGTTCTCTACAAAAATAATCTGCCGGTGCCACAAATAGCGAAGAGCTTTAAGTTGTTAAAGATTATAACATGGATGGGAGGACACCAGGATATGTATAAGACATATAGCAAACTATATAACATTTGTACAAATCGCGCTTGATTTCTATGGTACTCTACAAAACACTATAAGGGAAAATGTGCACATCATTTCAATCCAGGATATGCGTACAAAGTACGTAATTTTAACACCGACAACGTATGCTAACGTGAACGAAGTAGCGCATGTTCTTACGGAGAAAATGATCTGCATGTTTGGCCCCCCGGAGGCAATCGCCGCGGATCCGAGCGTACATTACCAAAACAAAATGCTAGAGCACCTCGCTAAAATTTCCAAAATTAAAAAATTCTGTATAACACTTTACCACCCGCAAGCTAATGACTCTATCAAGCAAAACCATCATTATCTAACGGAGTTCTTGCCGAAATATGCGAAAAACACTGAAAGATGGGATGAGTAGACCTCAATTTGTCAGCACGAATAGAATTGTTATGAGCATGAGAGCATTCCATACACTTCGCACGAGCTGTTAATCAGCATGAAACCCAGAACCCTATCTAGCTTTCTGCGGGACCGCGACAATCTCACATATAACGAATATGTCAACCAAATGACCGGAATCTAATGGCATTGCAAACGACGGCAAAAATGAAATTAGTTCAGTCAAAATACCTATCCAAATATTACTACCGTGAATTAAACTCGAGACAGTTTCGAAAGGGGAAATGGTTTTGTTATTGAAAGAACTCAAAGAGGGCTCAAAGTTATGCATATAAATAAAATACAAAGCCCAATTGATTTAGCGACAGAGGCTGACAACGTAAGCCGAGATAACTCAGAGGACTAGTGGTTTTGATACTGTTTATTTTGCGCGGTCCCGGACGGGGCACACGGGAAAAGAACAACTCTAGTCCTCTTCAAATAAAATCTCGGATTAATAACGGAGAAGATTGCACCTCTCGCGACGTCGGACGCTGATTGGAAAATTATCTAGTAAATAAATTTAATGCATTATTTCAAGGCAGACGAAGAGTTGGTCGGAAACATAGCCAGAGTAGCGCGTGCATGCCAACCCAAGTTCAATACCGACGACTTATTGTTAGTCGAGGACGACGGTGAAGCTGGACGGCAACCTGAGCATGTGCTGGACCTGATCCTTACACACAGCAAATACGTAAGACCGCCCTGCATTCGTCGATCTATGGTTTGCTTCGTCAGAAAAATCCATAAGTTCTTTTCGAGCACATTGGATAAAGTAAACAGTAGTCTCTCTGGCTAAATAGACTGAAATAGTCGGAAACTTTCAGATATGTGTGGGGAAAATTAAAAGTAGCTTCAAAAATATTAATTAATTGTACTCTGGAAAATAATAATGAATTCGTCACATAAAATACATTGCAAAATGCTAGCGCGGGAATTGAGCAATTTAGATTAGATAACGAAGTACTAACCCATGCGATTTTATTCGCAATAAAGGATTTAATCTACCCTAGAATTATATCCCAGAGCACCTTTAGCTATGTTGCGAAAGTAGTCAGAAATACGGTCGCAAACGGTAAATTCCCGCTGCCGGCAGGCGGATTTTCAGTAATCGCGATAATGCGCGTGTCTAGAATCTTAATTCTGTTTTCAAAAGGCTACCACGTATACCAGATTGTTAATTTGAACAATAAGCATTATCAGTGTCGGGGGCGATATCTTTTATTCCTTGTCTTCGTCTCATATCAAATACCTGAACAACCTAGAAATATCTGATTATCTTTATAAGGAACATTTATATGTCATAACGAATTCGAATTAGATATTTTTTTATCAAAAAAGTGAACTTACCATGGAATAGTAATATCGACCAACAGAAACAAAATTATTAGTTGATTTTACATTAACTACATCATACTCTGCATATTTACGATCACCATTATCATCAAAAGCTACCCGCCCAGTTGCACCATTCTCAAGCGACTGCTGTCTTACGTACCTGAAACAAATAATTCGAATATAATATATATATATAATATATATATATATATATATGTGTGTGTGTGTGTGTGTGTGTGTGTGTATTAAAACGTATTACAAATTAGCTTGTGTTTAAACCTAAAACATGATTATTTTTGCTTGATAAATAACATATGATAAGCTACGAGCCAAGATGGCCGAGGATGTTAAGTGCTCGGATAATTCCAATTTACATTATTACAAGTGTCATCCTAATAAACAAGTGAAAACAGTGATCTGCATCATATGTGAAAATGCATACCACAAGAGTGATTTTGATAAAAAGAAAGTGCCTAAATATGTTGGTGAACACTTAATAATCTGCCCTGAACATGTACTGAAGGATATAGGTACAAACACTGCTGAGTTTTAGTTAAATGATGTGGCAAAAAAAGTGATTGCACTGATAAAATTGAAACAAACTGAAGAAATTAGACGAGAGCTGCTTCAAGAAATACAAAATAAAACAATAGAGAAACATAACGCCTCAATATATAGTGAAGAAAGTGACATTGATAACCTAATAACCGAAAACAACCTACTTAAACAACTAGTTACTGAATTGCAAGATAAAAATTAATTACAGAAAGACATTATAGAATTACAAAAACTAGAAAATACAGTTACACATACAAATAAGAAAACCTATGCTGAAGCGGTGAGTGAAATGAAACCCAAACCGAAGCAGATTCCAAGAATAAGAGTGAAGGCCAACGACCCCAGCCAGCGAAACACTATGGAATTGCTGACAAGCTGTCTTGTCGCAGAGAAAAATATACAAACTAAGTACATTCGCAAAGAAAATTAAAGTGAAATCGAAATTAGTGGTATGAATTCTCAAAGTATTGAATCATGGAGGCTACATTAAAAGATAAACTTAAAAACTGTGAAATTAAGTTAGAACAACAAGGTAGTCCGAAAATCAAAATAACGGGTATAACCAATGCTACAAATATGGATAAAGATGAAATAGAAAAAGATATTAATGCAAGAAATTTTAAGCAATTTAATATCAAGGGAAGGGTATTGTACATGTACACCAATTCAAGGAACAAGACCAACACAGTCCTAATGGAAGTACCACCTGAAACATATAAGTTTATTCGTGAAAGTAATAATAAGATTTTCGTAGGGCATCAGTGCTGCAAAGCCTATGACCTCATAAACGTTACACCATGCTACAACTGTGGAAGATTTGGCCATAGTGCAAACAAATGTAGAAATGATCCCGCCTGTATTAAGTGCTCCGATAATCATAACGTGAGTGAGTGTAATAATACAAAAATCGAATGCGTAAACTGCAGTTTCAACAGTACGACTTATAGAACAAGTTTACCAACAGACCACTTACCAACAAATAGGCTCAAATGTAGTATTCTCAACAAAAAAAATTAAACAATACATTAATTCTATTGATTACCCGGAAGTACCTATTTTACCGATTTGGGTTGAAGCAAGCGCTATGAGACAACTATATAATCTACAAACTAATAAACAGTTTTACCAAAGTCAGGTAAATAATGGTAAAAACGCAGGAAATAAACTAATTACGAAAACTACCCTTCAACTAAGAACCCACAACCAACAAACACTCCAACAACAGAGCAACAATGGCAGCACGACTTTTAATAGAGACTTTTAATAGAGACAGAAATAAATTCATTCATCAAAAAACTATTCAGTGCGACCAAACAAATAAACTGGACAAAATATAAAAATTCAAAAGATCCGAATGAAAATATAAATGATATAATAAAAGATATACAATCCTGCATTAAGAAATCAAGATGCAAAAAATAGAATATTCGCAATTACAAGAAAAATCCCAGAAAAGACTGGATAACCACAGCAATATTGAACTCGTGCAATACAAAAGAGAAACTATATAATGAACTAAAACAAAAACCTGATAATGAAGAACTAAAAGACCGCTATAAACAATTTGTGAAAACCTTAGATAAGGTCATAAAGGAAGCAAAAATCAAACATGACAAAAAAACTATAGAAAAAAATAGTAATGATTCTAGAAAACTTTGGTCATGCACAAACAAAAAATTGGTAAAATTAAAAATAAAACAGATACCAATATTTCGCGATTGAAAATTGATGATAATATGATAAAAGACAAGAAAGTTATTGGGAACAAAATGAATGAGTATTATTGCAAACTTGGAGAAACATTGAGCAATAAAATAACTATACCAATTAACAGAAATATAAAGCTACCTGAAAGCAATACAAGAACAATATTCTTAAATCCCACAAATGAAACGGAAATTATAAAAATAATAAACAACTTAAAATTGAAAAAAGGTGGTATAAATGATATTAGTTCAAAGATATTAAAAACTATATCCCCAATTATTGTAGACACTTTGGCATTTGTGATTAATCACTGTATTGAAACGTCGATATGGCCCGATATGCTGAAGATGGCTGAAGTTGTACCAATTTACAAAGCAGGGAAAAAAATGATATCGCTAATATCAAATATAGCAAAAATTTTTGATCCACAACAGAATTACAAACTTTATAAATCAGAGTAAAATATTAAGTGAAAAACAATTTGGCTTTATCAAGAATATTGGAACTAAAGATGCATTAAATCTATTATCCAAAACAATATATGAAAACTTAGAAAAAAGTAAACCCATAGCTATCACTTTTCTGGATCTAGCAAAGGCTTTTGATACAGTGAACCATAAAATACTACTAAACAAACTTTATGTGTATGGTATAAGAGGAAAGGGGCATACATTGATTACAAGCTACTTAAGCGACAGAAAACAAAAGGTAACAATAGATTCACATGTAAGTGACTTTGAAAATGTCAACACTGGTGTACCTCAAGGTACTATACTTGGTCCCTTGCTCTTTATACTCTATGTAAACGACTTGCTTACAAGCATGCCTAAAGACTCTATCCTGTCTTATGCTGATGATACAGCAGTTATAGCAACTGGGATAACCTGGCCAGAAGTTGAAAGCAAAATGATTAAATACTTAGATGATGTCTCAATATGGCTAGCGCTAAATAAATTAACATTAAATATACAAAAAACAGTCTATTTAACTTTTGGAAATTATAGTGATAGTCTACCTAAAAAATTCGAAATTAAAATTAATAATGAAACATTAAAGAGAGTGAATGAAACAAAATATCTGGGTTTAATTTTTTATACAAATATGAAATGGGAAAAACATATTGATAATCTTATACAAAAGACTAGATATCTGATTTTCATTTTTGGTAAAATCACCAAATTTATCGACCTTAATACATTAAAAATTGTATACTATGCTTTCTTCCACAGCCTAACTAATTATGGCATAATTGCATGGGGTGGTGCATATCAAAACAAATTACAACTACTGCAAAAAGTTCAAACAAGAATATTAAAAATCATAAATAAAAACACCTTTCAAAAAAAAATGCCTCTAAATCTGAAGCAATCTTTCGCATATGAATTTTACTACGAAGATCTTAAATACCAATACATCAATTCTGCGAGTAAAACTAGACACAAACTGATAATACCACCAAAGTATAACAAAACTATAAGTACTAAAAATAGCTATATCAAAGCTATCAGTATCTTTAATAAATTACCAAATGATCTCAAAATGTTAGGAATAAAAAAAAAAAGTATAAACAAATTAAAAGATTGGCTTAGGAACAATGAATAAAGTTAATGCAATAGTGAGAATAGATTACCAGCTAATTAATTTGTGGCTAAAATCGATATACTATCAAGATAAAGGTGCACGTCACTGTATGATATACTCTAAAATGCAAAATCTACTTGAACATAAAAATACAACATTAATCAAAAAAGAAACTATCAATAGCGAGGATGGAACCAGAAAAAATTCAGCATTGAATAATAACATAACGTTAGATATTAGAACTTATATTTGCGCCAAGGGTAATTGTAAATTATACAATAATCGACGACATCGTCGTATTTCCAATTACAACTACAATAAAATGATCAACTCATATCCGAAAATTATAAATAGCCTAGGGAAAATAACAAATGAAATAATAAATGCATGGAGGCAAAAAACAGGAAACGGAAAAACCAATATCAAGTATATAAAATTCATAAAAGGAACAATTAATGATTTAGAAACAAAATCAGATTCTAACACAGAAAGATATAAACCAATAGAAACGGTTTTTGACAAAATTGATGAAATGGCGATAGAAAATAACAAAAAAATAAGTAATAAAAAGGCAATGGATGCACCGGGACAACCTATTAACAACTCAGCCAGTAATAGAATGACATATGGAGATATAAACTACCTAGGCTCAAACAAGGCAATTTTTTACTTTGATAGAGGAATAAGAGGGAAACAAATATTCCTAAACTCAATGTGCTCACTGCCAAAAACAGTCACCGTATAATGACATCGTAGTTATTAATGACATAGTGTTTACTTCATCATGTAAATGCGATTCATCTAACCAACACAAAAAGATGTTTCCACATTACAGAGTTACCTGTGCAGTTGGACTCACGTGCCCGGCCAGGCTTAACTCATATGAAAGAATAGCTTACGCAAGAAACAAAAATGCAACAACAGAAACTTTTACAACGGCAAGATCTATGCTAGTAAGGAATTGGTAAACTAAAATGCGTGGACACAAAGACTAGATCTTAAGAACGAACATTTAGATAATGATAGGAACATAATGTACAAATACATAGAATCTCATAGATAAGATAGAATTATAATATACAGAAATAGTGAATCTCATAATGTTGAACAATGTAATCTTATTAGCAAGTATTAACTTTTGTGACATTGTCATGAAACTAGTAATTAGATAAAAATATAGAATCTTTAGCATATAATAGATAATTTAGTGTATAAAGTAAAAAAATCCCTGGTATAAGTCATTCAATTTCCTAGTCGGGACTGACCAGTAACAGATCATTTAAATGCAGTTACAGCATAAAGTGGTCTGTTACTGACTGGTCTAGGCTGGGGGGTTGAATGATTTCTATTGGGGATGGATTTATACAAAATGTTAAAAAGATTATATATCACTGTTAAATCGCGACACACAAATGAGGTAAACTAGAGTTGGGACGAAGAGAGTCAAAAAGGCTTTCATAACCCAACCAAAACTTGCGTGCGAATGTGTGTAAGTGTGAAGGATAGTAGGATCTGAGTAAGGAAGTCCGATTTGGAGACTTGCTACCTTAAGAATGAATGAATTGTATGGAAGATTTAAGTATGGCTGGAGGTTATTGCTGTGTAATCCACAGCATAATTAACCAGCATTTTGTGATATTACTTATTGTTAATCCGGACCTGCGAACAGGGATCCTCGTATTCCTTTGCAGGATTTGCGACTTTATAGTGTGTTATTGTGTAAAATAATAGCTACTCTGTACCGGATTGCAAATATTTATGTGTAACTTTGTTTATATGTAACTCTGAAAATAAATAAATAAATAAATATATACACACGAACGCATGCACGTATACGCACACACCACCACCCTCCACAGCCCATCCACCCTTCTCCATCCCCCTCCACCCTAATCTTTACATTAAAAATATTTTGTAATTGTTATTATACAATAGAAATGAAGATGATTCTCCTGTTTTTAATGTTATACTTGGAATAAAAACTTTTTGTCCAATATTTTCTTCTGTAATTATTTCTGCTTCAATATTAAATTTGAATAATTTTGTTATTTTTAATCGTGTACCGTTACATAAACTATCTGTTATACTTAAATGTCTAATTAACATAACAATTTCATTAACTTATAAATTTAATTTATGAGGTGGAAAACCTACTCTAATATTGTTTAACATTTCTATAGGATAATTAAGATGAATGTTTTCATATGTTTGATTGACTCCTTTATGTGTTGCACAATCTATACTGTAATATGTATGGGATTCACCATTTAATAATTTTAAAACTTTATTATTAAGAATTTTAATATCTTCATTATGTGGAGCTAAAATTACACGATCAATTAATATAACATGGTTAATATCTTTATACATTTTATAACAAACGTTATTAGTTTTCCATAAGTTTGGAATTATAAAGGGATTAATTTTTCCGTCTCTTATCTTTAATAACAACAAAGAAAATGCTACGTTTCGTGAGCGCATAACTTTTGATAATTTCATGACTTAAAATAAAGGCCATAAGTTAAAATATTTTATTGTGTCTTCTATTATAGAATTTCTATAACCATTTTATCACAGGTAGTACTTGCCCAAAATCGCCTTCCATAATAAGTAATTTACCACCAAATGGTAAATCATTATTGCATACATCTTGTATTGTTCGATTGACTATTTCTAAAGATTTTTTTGGTACCATAGAGCCTTCATCCCAAATAACGACTATTACAGTCCAAGCCATTGATAAAATTTGTTGTTTTTTTGACAGAATAATATATTAAATTTTTATAGAAAAATGTTTTCCCACCCCCTTGGGGCTATCAATGAAGTAAGTTTTATGATCGTTATTAATTAATTGTTCAAATACAGATTTTTTATCTTCATTCAATTGATTATATAAATTTTCAAATATGTTACTAAAATGTGTTGAAGCATAATTAATTTGTTCGTCATTTTTTTTAATAGTGATATCTGGATCTGGTAAACTAAAATCTTTGCAAGATTTATCATCTGTTTGTAAAATAGTTTGAATGTGATAAAGTGCATAATTCTCTTTATTATCAGAAAAACCTTCAGTAAAATATATTTTTTATTTTTCCCAAATAATATTAGCTTGTAAGTTTTCAGCTAAAATGAACCAAGCAAAAAATTTTCGCAATTGATAAAGGAGCCTAATATTACAAGCTCCTTCAAAAATATTATGTATTTAAGAGTTATCTTCTACTAAATCCATCGCAAGTGCAGTTTCTTCATAAGTTTGATATATGATATTATATGTTCGTAAATATTTAAAGGAAGCTGCACCTTTATCCGGTTTAGAATTAATATAAAAAAAATCTTTCACTATCTTTAGGAGAAACAGTACGTTTTACCCATGACTTAGTTTTTTGATTAAATACATGATATTAAGGAATATTAGTGATACGTCCGAATGAGCGCAGCCGACCAATATACTTACTGTCTGTAGAGTTCTTTAAGTTTTGTAATTGTTATTATAATTGAGGTCAATGAAGGTAATCCCTTTTGTCTACCGCAGACGCGGTCACTGCCTTCCGGGAAAGTACTGTTTATTTTGTTCGAAAGAGAAAAGTACTTCGTGTGTGTATAGTAGGTGTAGGTGTGTGTAGCAGTAGGAGGTTGCAGCTGTGGATCCTCGGTCTTTATAGCCTTCCGTCGGTGGTTCAGATCAGACTGTCGATTAGTCGACGGCTCTCGGCTTCCATTCTTTATGACGTGCAGGTGCAGCCAGATGGGTTGATGTATTGGTCTTCCTTCAGAAGCGAGAAGGCGATGACTTTCGATAAAAGTGGACACTGTTGTATATTCAAAGGATGCGACACAATTTTCATTTCTTCTTGATCATGACTAATGCTTGTGTCTTGAATGATTTCTGAGACTTGTGAAGTTGGCGCCCGGGATAAATAAATATTATTATTTATTAACTTACCTTACCAAAAATGATTCCTCTTCACTTGCGGAATAAGTCTCCACTTGAATTTTCACTTGCGGATTTTTTATTTTTTAATAAATGCAAAAACAAAATTTCCGATTCGGGCGCGGCGCCAAAAGTTTATAATTATCTATCTTCTTTAAAAGCTTTGCAAAAACCACTTATTATAGAATTAGATTTCTCTTCATTAGCGGATTACATAAATATCATCGATTTATTGATTATATTTATTAAAATTGTTAAATAATGAATTTTAAACTTTCCTCGGAAAGCTGGTTATAATCCCAGTAACTTTTGTTCCGCCGTTCCTGTATTCCAAAAACGGGCGCTAGCCTATGACATTAGTATTTGAAAATAATCAAGATTTTCATGTTATTAGACATACATTAGTGTATCAATCGTTTTCTCCTCACACGCGGATTACTGTCTGGTAACTGTAATCTCCGTTATTTAAAAAATTTTTATGTGAATAGCAAGGACGGGTAGAAACTGGAATCTGAGGGTTAGGTGCATCGTGCATAGACCCATCGGCAACAGCTGATCATTGTTTACTTTGGCTTAAATCTCTGAGATAGGTTTGAGCATATATTACTCAAATGACTTTAGGAAACCAACTAATCATCAACATCAGATAAGCATAATTTTATAAAACATTGCACAACATACGTACTTTTTGTGTTAAAAAAAGCTGGATACTTTGTGCAGTTTTCTTATTGATTTCAGGTAATCTAGACATTGTTATTTGGATTTTTCTTTTCAATGTCGGATATTCATGCACTGTGGATATTGAAACTGTTGATATTCTTGCATACTCAACACAATACTCTCATTCAGTATATCAATAACTGCAATGAATGAAAAGGCTAAGGATTATACGGATGTAAACTCGAGGTAAGAACAATTATTGGCTAAACTTAATAAAACCTCTGTAACCCTTATAAAAAATTTGACCTGACTTTCATAAATATTAACATGATGCAGTTGAAATTAAAAATATGTACATCAATTGGAGTAAATTCAACTTTAAATATTAGTTTACCATCGTGAAAGAAATTTTCATGCAAAAAAAAATTAGTTCTCTTCTTGTTTCATTGTTGACGTGACAGCAAAAACACAATTTGAACAACAAGTATCGTATATTCAAATTGGCCAGAGGTAGTATATTACTGTAATTCAATATGTAAGCAATGCTTAGTGCGTATATATATATATATATATATATATATATATACTTTTAAAAATCTGAAATCAAATATATAATTTACTTGTTACTGTACACGGTAATCCACTTAAATATATTTGTTTTAATTTACAAGAAATCCATCACTTTGTTACCTGATAATATTGTATGCAAAAGTATTTTGTCATTAACTTTCAAACCAGCAGTCATAAAAAGGACGAGTTGAATATAGTGTATCTGTAATAATATATAAAAACCTGATTATATATATCGTGTACGATTAAATTTTAACTGCATCAAAATTATTTTTCCAACTAAATTTCTTTTTAATTTACATAAATATTTAAAAGAATAGAATAGAACTTACCTCAATTCGAACAGTAAAACATTAATTTAGCAGATATGGATATCTCAGCTTAGGACACACTGTCTTAAATAACAATGTTTTAGATCTCTAAATAGTAATACAAATTTTTGTTTTAAGTTTAAATAGATCTACGTGCCTTGCAGTTATTAAATGAACACAAACGTGTAAATTTCTGAAATTTTGGGCAAGTTTACATGAAAAAATTGACGGTTAGATTGGTTGGAAGATTCTTAGAAATGTTTTCTCTGTTGGATATACTGCGTGCTACAGTTACCAACAATGTTTTCTAAATAGCGCGCGATCTTCATTTCTTTTCTTATCGCATCTATACAATGTTTTATTGTGTGCAGCTTTGTGTGAAGCTTTGTGCAAAAACGTAATTAAAATGCAAGAGTTCTAAATTAAACAACAATAAAACAACTTTATATACATAAGAATTGACTAGTCATACAAGAGGTTATATTTTATTGCATACTGTATATATAAATATAATTACTTATATATACATATAAAAATGTATGTCATTTTTCTAAAAATAATTATTATATTTTATCCAGGTATACTCAACACATTCAACAATTATGCCTGCGGGGAAACGAACTGTACAACATGATACTCGATTGGAAATGCTTAAAAATTTTGAAATATTTGATAAAAATGGAAATTTACTATGATAAACCAAAAAAAGAAATTTTAGATGATAATGCAAACAATAATGAAAAAATAACTGAAGAAGAAGAGTCCGAAGGAAATAGTTCTCAAAAGGAAAGTTCCGATGATGAAAATTGTGAAAATGGTAACTATATGCCAAACAAGAATAAAACAGATGTGATAACTACTTTGCATCAATTAAGATTGGATATACAATTTAAGAAGTTTATACGTCAAACTAGCTATTTCAATTTTTATACTATGTGGTGGAGTCCAGAACAATTACAATTTTATAAATTATTGTTGAATGAAATAATATGTTTAGAATTATTTATTTTAGAAGACTGTGTTAATGAAATTCAAATGACAAACTACACAAGTGGGAAAATTAATTTGTACGCTATTGTTGGAACTACAGATTCAAAAAATATATTTTCATTTTCCCACATGCTTTCAGAAAATAGCAGTAAATTGTATTTATGGTTATCGGAATGGATACGATCTGGTGCACCAATACCTTCAGAAATTCTTTGTCCAGCTGTGTATAAAGTACTACTATGTGTTTGCGATGTATTTAATGGCTCAAATAGTTATGATCAATACATTTTACAATGTTTCAATGTTGTTCATAAGCAGATGCATTCTTTACCAAAATGTATAATTTATGTAGATATTAAAAGTGTAATTCATTGGATAAGTAATTTAAAATGTTTTCAAAAAGAAAATTTGAAAAAATTTTACATGCACTGCATATTATATTTAAGTACTATTGACAAATGGGATGAATTTATTAAAAGTTTGCAAGAAATGTTTGTTCTTTTATTGTTATTTTATCAATGTTTGTTATTTTATCAATGAGTGATAGTGAGAATGAATTTTGCGTTAATTATAGGAATAAGTTAATAGGGAATTTCAAATCACAAGATTATTTAAACTGCGAAGAAGAACAAATAGATATGTCAGATATCATACAGTCATTGGTGCTCAAAGATGTTAAGCTTTTTTTTAAAAGTAAAAGAGAGGAAATAAATTATTTATGTACCACTGGGACAAGTTTTTTCGATGTGCCAAATGCTTATCAGTGCAAGGAATTTTCTGATTATCTAATTGCATTGTGCTTCCACTTTCCATTATGGACAAATCTATTATTAACATATAAATCTACTATAAGAGCAGAATTACATACACCAAAAATTTGTAAAAAATTTCAAGAATGTAAATTGGAACAGTTATTTGTATAAGAATGAAAATTGGATGGGCTTAGGTGATGAAAAATATGACTACTGTATGGATAATGTAAAAGATAAGACACTTATAACAGAAAATCTTGATTTGAGTTTAGAACAGAGTTACTTATACAAGAATGAAAATTGCATATGCGTAGGTAATGAAAAATATGACTACTCTATACATACTGAAAAAGATGGCACAGTTTTAACAGAAAATCTTGATTTAAGTTTAATGCAAATTACATCTTTGGAACCATTGATAGATGAAAAAGATAACAGTCAAATTTTAGCTTCAACGTAAATCTGATGAAAAGGAATTTTATGATGAAAACAACAAATACACAGAACTCTCCAATGAAAAAAAAAATCTTCAATCTGAATTGTCACATACATTTGATGAAAAAGAAGTTAATGTTGAATTTACAGAGATACCGATAAATACATGTCAAAATAACAATGGGTCATTATTTAGCAAACACATAATATATAAGAAAATAGAACCGCAGTATTGAAAGGTATTGAGAACAAACCCCCAATGAGAAAAGCGAGACCAGTAAATAGAAAAACCAATAAAAAAACAAGTAAAACTACTAAAATTCTACCAGAACAAAAATCAAATGAAATTTTATCAAATTCTAATAAACAATTGTTTTATAATGTTATTAAATTCAATGTGTTGGATTTGTCGAAACATACTTTCATTGTAAATGGAAATAAGCTGGAACCTGTTGATTACGATGGCACACTGATCAAAGTTACAAACACATCTCCAATTGACAGTATTTTTGAGCTCATCATACTCACATTACAAAAAGAAAATCATATGCAAAGTTTATTTTACAGCTCCATCACTATAATTGATGATTTCAATATTTTTAAAATTCTCATGTTTTATATTATCAATCATTGTTCTATTAATTATCTATATGGAGAAAGATTTAAAATAATGTTGCCAATCAAACAACAATCAAATGAAAATATTCTAAAACTAGAGCCTAATAATTTAAACTGCAATTGTAATGTAAATGATTTATTTTCCACGCTTGTCAACTCTTCATGCAATAATACATCACAAATATTTTGTTCTAACTGTAAAAATTATTCCACAAAGGTATTACCCATAGTAACACCGAATTGGTTATCTATTATATTGAATGGAATCAGTTGTTTAGAAAAAGAAGTAAATGATGCCATAAAAGATTCAGCAGTGTACTGCGATGGTTGCTCCAAGCAGGCACAATTAACACAAAGCATTAATTCGTTTTTAATAATAGATGTAGAAGATTGTTACAGAGATCATATAATTAATCAATTAAGAAAATATGAAAAATATTCATGCATTAAATCCAAAGCTATGACTTCTAAACTCATAGATATTCCTAAAATTATGCAAATAAAAGACAAAATGTATACTCTATCAGGAATTATTGGATTTTTAGAGCCCAATGATCCGAATACTATAGCTCATTATTTTACGATATTCTATCATGGACAAAATAAATGGGAACTGCGCGATGGATTAGCAAATGAATGCAAAGAAATTAAAGAAACAAAGTTTCCAATAGCGTGTAAGATTGCTTCAGTATTATATGTCCAAAAAAGTAACTAAATAATATTGACGTAGTGTATCTATGAGAAGAAAGTAAGAATAGGAATTTTGATGTACGTCCATATGCACTACGAATGAATATAATATTCAAGTCTTAGATTAAGTATAATGCTGATTTCGCCAAAGCTAGTAAACTAATTTACTGATGTGAAATGTTTGTATGTGCCTTAAAAACACTATTAAAATAAAAACTTGCATCCACGACCATTAGCATTTTTAATTGTTCCTAATTTCTAACTTGTTGCTTTGATTTTCATTTATGATGATCTTCTACTCCTTATTATTAAGTTTGCCTGTATTATTAAACAAATGAAACAAATAGAAAATTATTAAAATGCAAGATTTGTCGGGTTTTTACAAAGGATATACTACCTCTGGCCAATTTGAATACACGCTCTTGTTTTTCAAATGTTGTTTTCGCTGACACGTCAACAATGAAACAAGCGGAGAGCTAATTTTTGGCATGAACATTTCTTTTGAGATGGTAAAACAGTATTTAAAGTTGAATTGACTCCAAGTGGTGTACATATTTTTAATTTCAACTGCAACATCATGTTAATATTTATAAAAATCAGGTCAAATTTTTTATACAGAGATTTTATTAAGTTTAACCAATAATATTTTTGGTCTCTTGTGTGAACAACAAGTTTCAATTAGTTCGTAGAATATTTGGATTTAGTAAAAGAAGTTTGCAATGTTCTTACCTCGAGTTTACATCCTTATAATCCTTAGCCTTTTCATTCATTGCAGTTATTGATAGACTGAATGAGAGTATTATTTTGAGTACCCAAGAAGTTTTGATGTCCACAGTGCATGAATATTCAACATTGAAAAGAAAAATCCAAATAACAATGGCTAGATTACCTAAAATCAATACAAAAACTGCAGAAAGTATCCAGCTTATTTTAACACAAAAAGTACGTATGTTGTGCAATATTTTATAAAATTATGCTTATCTGATGTTGAAGATGAGTTGGTTTTCTAAAGCCATTTGAGTAATATAAGCTCAAACATATCTCAGAGATTTAGGCCAAAGTAAACAATGATCAGCTGTTGCCTATGGGTCTATGCACGATGCACCTAACCCTCAGATTCCAGTGTTCTACCCTTCCTTGCTATTCACATAAAAATTTTTGAAATAACGGAGATTACAGTTATCAGACAGTAATCCGCGTGTGAGGAGAAAACGATTGCTACACTAATGTATGTCTAATAACATGAAAATCTTGATTATTTTCAAATACTAATGTCATAGGCTAGCGCCCGTTATTGGAGTACAGGAACGGCGGAACAAAAGTTACTGGGATTATAACCAGCTTTCCGAGGAAAGTTTAAAATTCATTATTTAACAATTTTAATAAATATAATCAATAAATCGATGATATTTATGTAATCCGCTAATGAAGAGAAATCTAATTCTTTAATAATAAGTGGTTTTTGCAAAGCTTTTAAAGAAGATAGATAATTATAAACTTTTGGCGCCGCGCCCGAATCGGAAATTTTGTTTTTGCATTTATTAAAAAATAAAAAATCCGCAAGTGAAAATTCAAGTGGAGACTTATTCCGCAAGTGAAGAGGAATCATTTTCGGTAAGGTAAGTTAATAAATAATAATATTTATTTATCCCGGGCGCCAACTTCACAAGTCTTGATTTCTGGATCATTTTTGGTCTGGCGACGGGCAGCGTTATAAACTGAACTGTTATTTTTGAAAAACTGTATCTTGCAGCCCTTTGCTCCCGGGCTTTATATACTAGATTTTCGTATTCTTCCTCATTCCATACTAGGAGTGGATAATTTAAAATATTCTTTTAGTATCTAGCTCTAATAGAGCCGTGACAGGTCAACTCATAAACACTTAGTTTTATTACTCCCAGTTTGGGGAATCGAGTTCGTAACTAGCTCTCCCGCTACTCTACTTTGCCTACGCTATTGTTGAGAGCGCGCGCGTGAGACTTTCCCGATTTGTTTTGAATTAGAAAAGTCGCGCAGCCGGTATATTTTTATCATCGCTTCACTTTCGTTCAATCATTATTTGCGCGTGAACCCAAAATCATTTCTCTTGATTTTTATAGTGTTACGGTGTATTTCATTTTTATTTACTGTCTTTGTTGACAAGTGTCGTGATTTTTATGCGGTCTGTTCACTGACTTGTTTCTATGTTGTAATGTCTGTGTCGGTTTCCTGAAAGCTGCCATTCTAGCGGAAATTGGGACAGATACGCACTGCCTATGGCTTATTATCTATTTTTAATATAGTACTACCTTTTTTCTCGCCCGGTGACACCTGCGATGGCGGAATTTTGATATGGGTATGAGTATGTATGTATGTGCCTGTACGTACGTATAATATTTTTATATTTGTTTAATGCGTAATGGAATTGAAGATTCCATTACATTAGCATATTTAATATTTTTTGCGAATTCATCATTTCTATTTAATCTGAACCATCCCGTTAAAGTAGTTTCTTTTTGATTGGTTGCTTCTGATTCTTTGTTTTCTTTAAAAATTATTTTTTGTTGATGGAATCATTTGACCGCCTGATCGTATTCGATGTATGTGACTGTTATTTCATTGTTTTTTCTGCGATACTCAGGGTAATCATTATCTTTTAAAGTTGTAAAGATACAAAATTGTTTAGGAAATTTTTTTTGCAAAGAGATTTATGTGGACCATATAACATATGTTTAATTACTAATTTTTGTAATTTTTCATCGACTTAATCTGGAATTTCTGCTGAAATATAATTATTGATTGATTGTGGTGTATTTAATTTATGATTTGTATGTAATGTAACAACTATGTGAGCATGTAGTAATCCTCTTTGTTGAAATTCTATAGTAAAAACATGGGCAATGACATTTCGAAATAATTTATTCTTAATAATATTAGTTAACAATAATTAAAATTTTGTGTAAAATAATCGAACAGTTTTATTTGAAACATCATGTGGAGTAATTACTGACGATAATCTTTGTATCTCATCTTTCAATTCTTTCCTTTTTGTTATTACAGGTTTACCTTTTGCTCTTACAATTACCACTGCATCTTGATAGTATCGTTGCATATACCTAGGACTACCTATATAAATAGCTGCTAAAATAAAAAAATTTCCTAACCTTTCTAAATTTTCAAAATTTTTTGATATATTAGAAGCAGATTTTAAAACATGTTCTAATTGACCTTGTTAACATTCAATTCTTAATTATTTTTGATTATTTCTAAAATAGTTCATTGTATTATTTTCTAGCATAATTGATGCATATAAGAAGTATTGTTGAGTTAATCTCCCACTAACGAGTAATGGACTGAAAGTGTTGTCCTAGAAGAAAATATATAATAATAATATTGTAAAATCAAAAGACTATTTGATTGTTTATCATTGCATTTATGTAATGAAAAATGTTTGCTGAATTATAGTATTTTTTGGTCTGTTAGTTTTTTACTATATCCTATACTCCATCCTAAATCACACGAGGAAACATCAATGGGAAAATCATGGGGTCAACGTGATAAGATAATTTATTTAAATATATATGTTTTCGTTTAATAGATTATTCATTTTTAGGGTAAACACATAAATCATGACTATCAGGTATTATTGCTTTTGATACAATATTGCTCCACATTCAGCTGTAAGCGGTTAATTGTAACGGTGTGTTAGGTGATTGTGAGTCACCTAGCAGTATTAATTTAATTATTATACGAGCTGATATCGCGCACGCAACTATACAGCTACGGGAGAGACTCCATTCCTCGAGTCTCTCCTGGCTGTCAGCTAGATCCTTCTCTCTATTTGAAACGCGGACTTGTATGTGATAGAGTGTCTTACCTTTTACTATTTTGTTCTTATTTGATGATCTGTTCTTCTCTTTGTTGGCCTTGAACCAAGGAAATTATCCAGCCTTATAATATGTGGTTTGGACAACAAGGACGAACACAAATGTAACTTCAGAAATAATCTTGGCTTTATTTGGTACTCTGTACACAATTATGACCTTTTCTTATATCTGTATATATATATATATATTGATATATCCGAAGAAAAAGGAATCGCCGCCGCAGGTTAATTTTAAATAACACGAATGATTTTAATGAACAGTTGAGAAAAATTGAGAGATAGAAAATGTGTTAAACAATTTGAACAAAAATGAGAAAAAAACTATTAAAGAAAACAGTCGTCCGTTCGGCAGCTCGGCTCGAATCGGAGTGCCTGAGGTAGCGTGGCTTGGGGACGCTACGGAAGTATATCCGGACCTCCCACGCGTCTCCAAGCTCCACTTCCCCATCTTGACGTCAGTGCGTCTGCACTCGTCGCACTCATTAGGCCTTACGGGACCTGTCGATGGTGCAAAGTTCAAGACTGCAGCGTGGCTTCGCACGTGCGGTCTTGCGCAGTGGAGGGGAAACTGTTTAGGTCAGCGAGATTCTTGGCTACCTGATACTTTTGTGGCCTTGAGTCTCGCTGTACTTTTTATGTGCAGAACTTTCTCGATTTCACATTAGAAATAATTGTTCGAATGTGAATATCGCAAAGTTGTCACATAACATCCTCCCCCCTTTGAAAACGTTTGTCGTCCTCGACAAACTTCGCGAGTCCTAAGGGTAGTGTGGTTCAGTTGGTGGTCCATGACAAGTAAGGTTCAAAGGTGTAAATGTATCAGTTAATGAAAAAAAAACTAAAATCTCAAATCAAGGACAAGGGCGTACGTGTTACATGGATGATCTGTTAGTGTGCATTTTGCTTTTGTAGATATGGAGCAAGTTTTTATGACACGTAAGCGTGATGGTTCTACCAATCATTTGTTTAGTTTGGGTGTGCCGTCCTACCCTACACAAGATCTTCATGTTTTTTATCTTGTTAGTTTATGCGTTTTCCCTTCTTCCCTTTTTTTTTTTATACATGTGCTTTACGTTCATTGGTCCTTTGCTCAGTTTGGCACAGTGTGTCCCGCACATGATCTATGTGATGTTTATCATGTGCGCGGCGTGTGACCTTTCTAATGAATTTCATTCTTTTATTTGCACGATGGAATTGGTTTGTTGGATAGGTTATTTCTTTCAAGTCCTTGATTTGGTGTTGAATAAAAAGAAGGTGAAGAAAGCTTATTGAACTTAATTCTGGCGGTTGCCACTTACTTGTTGCTGGATTATTTGGTCCTAGGGTCTTTTACAAACTATCTTAGTTCCTGTTTCATTAGTATTGTTAGTTTCCTATGCTTAATGTATTGCTTATTTTCTATTGTATAAATCGTATATGTATTAAAATTTTCTTTGAATATTGTCATTTGTTAGTACTTATTCCTAAGGGTGTTATATCTTAGCTTAAAATTTGACAATATATTTTATTTTGTGATATGGTTGGTGGGGTTTAGAGTTAAATGGTCCGGGTTTTATTATAAAAGTACAAAAATATGGTTTCCTTTATTATATCAATAAATCTTATAAGTAAATTGGTTTCTGCCGACGATAAAGTAGGTGAGATATCCATCAGTAGGTCCAGGAAGGGTTATTGTGATGGAGTCCCATGACTGATGAGGCTTAACGTCTCAAAGCGGTCCAGCAGGTCTTCATTCTCGGCGTCTACCCTGTCTTCTTTGATTGGTACCAATGGTTCATCGAGCATCAGGTCACCGTTAATGCTCTGGTCCAGTAATGAGATTGGGTTGATTGAACATGCCTCCTGTTCCGTTTTCTCGCTCAAGATGGTTTCGGCTCTGCTTGTCCATGGTGTGTGTTTGGCGGGGTCTCTATTAGTTTCTATTTTGTTCATGTTGTTGGTGATGCAGCCATTGCATTCTTTTAGATGTTGGTCCCAATTTTTATACAGTATTATTTGGCCACATGCTTTGTGCAGCAGCTTTGCATTTCCATTTTGGATCTTGCAGACCATTTGATGTTCTCTTTTCATCCTCGTATCAACCAATTGATGATAGACCGGATGTATCCTTCTGTATGACTGTTGGTTTCTCGCAAGATGTTTTGGGCTGGCCCATATCTGTCTGTAGAGATGGTTATGATGGTCCATAGCTTTCTGAGCATCACTGAGGTTAAAGTACTGCACAAAAGCTAGATATTTCTTATGAGGTTTTTCCTCATCTTGATGTTTCTGTAGTAAAAATTTGATGTGGTCCACTGGTCCAAATGTTGCGAATACTTTTACGAACTCTTCGTGGTCCATGGCTAAGGGTACTTGGGCGCAGAATCTTAGTCCTGCAGTGTCGTCTAAACGTCCGGTTATGATGCTGGGTTTGGGCACTGGCATCTGACTGGGTTTCATTGGCACCCATGTGTCTGATGTGTCTTCTCCTGCTTTCTTTGGTTCCAGGGTTGATGAAATTCGTTCTTGGTTCTCTGTTATAAAATATGTGGCACTCTCATTATCTTTGGCATCTTCGTATGTGGCTAATATTTTTGTTTTTCCGTCTTTGTTCGTGTAAACCAGCTCTATCCACACTGGTCCAAATTCTTTTAGATTTGCCAATAGATCGTGCGTGGGTCCTATTATTGTAATTGTCATTGTTTTGATGTTTAGTTTTTTTAAATGTGTGATTTGTGGCGTCATGTGTTTTGTGTCATTTTCTTCTGAGTGGGTACATTGTTGTATAAATTGTAGTTGCGTCTCCTGTTTGAACTGAGTTTCGACAGTTAGGCCTAAACCTTGTCTGTTCGTGCATGGTGTCAGGACCGGAGCTTCGACCATGCCTTGGAGATTTCGTCCCAGTCCTTTTCCGCGTTGATATCCCATCTTCATCATCATTCTTTGGGGTACTGACAAATTAGATTCCTCTGCAAGTTTTCTTTCTACTGTTGGTGTGATGTCATTTTCTTTGTCATGACCATCCATACATTTCATCGCATCTTCTCCTGCATTCAGGGCTCTATTTTTCTGATGTTCATTTTCATATATGACCATCAGTAAATATAGGTTTGGTGTTGTCGTAGTGGTACATGTGATGTTGCAGGGTCCATAATTTCTGAAGAGGTGAGTTATGGCCTGTTGGTCGCCTTGAGCTTTTGCTAATATGCTCACTTTGTCCATCTCAGTGATGTCTAGTATGTTTATACTGGTGTGGTCCATTTTGCTGGAACAATTCAAGTTGGTTTGAATTAGTTTTGGTTCAGGTCCAATTTAAATATGGTACTTAATGTTTATTATTAGTGGTCATGTAACAATTACTAGGGTATGATTTATGGTTTTGGGGTCCTTGTGCTTCGTATTAGTTACGGTACGCACTTTAGATCTGATGTTGGTGCCTGTCTTTTTCTTTAATATTTTATGGTGTGGGTACTCTTTTTTTTTTTTATGTGTCCATAGGTGTAAGTGTCCATCTCGACGTCCTTTAGTTTGTCAATGTACTTTCTGACCCTCTTTCCGTTGGGGTATTCTAGAATTACATTTTTCCGACCTACGAATTCTATGATTTTTAGTGGTTTATTTTTATATGAATCGAACTTATGGACGCGGGGTTCTTTAATCAATCTAGCATATCCGCCGACTTTTCCTTTGAAAGTTCTGACCTTTTTGTCATACCTTTCTTTAGTCCTAATTTTGTTGGTTATTTGAGTTTCTCCTGCTAACAGTTTCATTTCTTCTAGTCTTAGTACTAGGTCTCGCATATAAACGCTATATGTTTTTAATTTTTCATCGGAGGGTATTCTCAAAGGGAAACGTGCTATCTTTCCATAAACCAATTCAAAGGGTGTAAAGTTCGTGGCTGCGTGTACACTGGTATTATATGTAAAGGTTGCAAAGGGGGTTAGGTGGTCCCAATCATCGTATCTTACAGAGTATATTCGGATGAACTCTATGAGTGGAGCATGACTTCTCTCCAATGACCCATTTGTTTGAGGTCTATAGCCTGAAGTTGTTAGATGATTTATCTTGAATAGCTTCAGTAGTGATTCTACTATACTTGATAAGAAACTGGTCCCTCGGTCTAAGAGCATTGCTTTCGGAGCTCCAAATTGACAAATGAGATATTTCGCCAGTGTGTCAGCTATTGTCGTTGCATTGAGGTTTTTGATGGGTATTGCTATTAGGTATTTGGTTAAGTTACACTGCATCGTTAAGAGATGACAGTTCCCTCTTGGTGTCATCCTCAATTTTCCCACTATGTCAATTGATACTTTATCAAAAGCTTCTATTGGCGTGTCTGTGATGATCATTGGTTCTCTCGTCTTGAACCGTTCTATTTTCTGTTCTTGACAGTTTGCACATCGTCTGACGTAATTTTGAACGTCGTTTCTCATTCCTGGCCAATAGTTCCCTTAGTTTCTGGTACGTTTGGTTGATTCCTTTATGTCCTCCTGTCAGGCTGTCATGAAGGTGTCCAAATATTTCTTTTCTGTCTTTTTCAGCGGGTACTTCTGCTTTTCCGTAACACATTGTTACTCTTATTTCACTTTTGTGGAAATGTTCATGAAGTATTTCCATGATGGTTGGGGAGCCCATCTGGTCCAGAATGTCTCCTTTTCGTGCTACTCTGAAGATTTTGATATTTCTATTGAGTAATATTTCTTTTAGGTTCTTGAGTCCTTTGTGTACATTCTCCATTTTTATTGTGTTGAAGTACTTGTCTTTCACTATTACAGTAAATATTTGATGTTTCTTGAAAGGAGTGACTAAGACTTGTCCTGGTTTTGGTCTTTTGTTCTTTATTTTCATTAGATCAATGGCTCCTATTTCTTCGAGTAGTCTTGTAACGGACCACGTATTGTCACAATCCGCTGATAGGAAATGCACAATATTGTCTCGCTTGTGTGTGAGGCATTCTCTCACGGTAATCATGTTGTTGGGAATTCGCATGGTCTTTTCAGTGGTACGAGTTAAATCGCTTTCGGATTTTTGCTCGCTTTCTCGTGTGTCATGACCTTTATTTAGGGGCTCTAAACCTGGTGGGTTGGGTAGGAGAAAAGGCATTGTGGGTTTTGGTGGTTTAGAAAATCTTATATCTATAATGGAGCCTTCTTCGGCTTCTATTTCGCTCAATATCCCTAACTTCTTGTGATTCTTTGACTTATTTCTTGGCGTACTATTGGCGGTAGGGCTGTCACTTTTTATTGTAGGTGTGACTGATAATGTCTTTCTCACTGGTCGCAGTATTATGTCAGTTACGCTCTCGACATCTGACTCATTTCCTGTGTCCTCTTGACCGGATGCTTCTTGTAGCTTCTGTCGTGCTCGTTTTATAAGGGTTTGAACACTTTTTCTCCAGACTTTGTCTACGTCGATTTCTTTCTCAAATCTTGGATCAGATGTGTAGATTGCTTCACGCACATCATCAGGTACATTGTCATCGTCAGAGAAGTGTGAGGGTATATCCAGTTGTGTATCTGCTTCAGTTGTTGACTCATTGATATCAACTTGTTTATCCATTTCATATTTTCTCATACTTTCTTCAAACTTCCTGCTAGCTTCTTCTACTTCTTGTTTCGTTAGGGTGGTTCTGACTGATAGATTTTCTATAGATTCTTCATCTACATTATCTTCATCTTGAGAATCTTCTACTGCAGTCGTGTCTATTGCGATATTGCTTATAGTTTTATTCTGACTATCTTCTGAAGAAGATGTCTCGTCCTCGGGTACTTCTTGGGTTTCATCTTCTGTGGTTTCTGAGTCTGGTTGTCGTAATCCGCTGTATCTGGGGTCTGGTATGGGTGGTTTATCTAGATCGCTGTCTTCATTAGCCGTTGACGATAGCCATGATCTCCTGGATGGGTTGACTGTCATTGAAACATCCGAGTCTGTATCAGACGAACTTCCTGGCACTTCTCGTGGTTTGATGGAAGTTGTCTCTGTTATTGCTGTTTCAGTTTTTGTTGGCATTTCTGTATGCGTAGTTTTCTTTGTGCCAATGGGTTTGGACGTTTTGCTTGGTCCTCCTTGTTTGATGTATTGTCCTACTGGGCTTTCTACCTGAGCACGTTTTGCTCTTATCCTCTGCGCTACCACACTATGTTCTAGTTTGGGCGCTTCTTTATTTGTTTTCGCTCCTATGGGTCTACCTCTGCCTCTGGGTACTGTAGTTTTCTCCGATGCTGAGTGTGCTCTGTTGCGAAAACTAGTCTTCTGTAATGTTATTTTGCTTTTAGCCTTTTCTTGTTCTTGTTTCGCCTTTTCTTCTATTATCATCACTTTGATCCTAGGTAAATTTTTGTTTATTTCCTCTTCGGTGGTTTCTGGAGGGTTCCTTGAAAGCGCATCAGCATTTTTGTTTAGTTTTCCTGGTTTGTATTTGAAGGTATATTCATAGCCTGTGAACCTAAACATCCATCTCATTAATCTTTGTCCAGGGTCTTTTCTGCTATGCATCCAATTTAATGGTTCGTGGTCAGACACTAAAGTGAACTTGCAACACAGTAAGTATGGTCTAAACTGATGTAGAGCATATAGTACCGCTTAGCACTCTTTTTTAGTGGTGGAGTAATTCCTTTCAGCTTTATTTAAAGCTCTAGACAAGTATTGGACTGGATGATCAAATCCATCCTTTTCTTGACTCAGGACTGCTCCAATCGCGTAGTCGGATGCATCTGTGGTTAAGGTGAATTCCTTATGAAAATCCGGGAATTGTAAGATGGGTTCTTCCATTAGGCATTGCTTGAGTTTTTGAAAGCTCTCGTCACATTGAGGGGTCCATTCAAACTTCACGTTTTTCTTTAATAGGTCATTCAATGGTTTCGCTATTTTAGCAAAGTCTTTGATATACTTTCGGTAATATCCAAACATTCCTAGTACTTCTCTTATATTCTTGGCACTCTTGGGTGTGGCTAGTTTGGCTATTGCCGAAACCTTTTCTGGATTGGGTTCAACTCCTTTTGCGCTAATTATGTGTTCTAAAAATCCAACTTCTTTTCTAAAGAATTCAATCTTGTCAGGTTGCAAGACTAACTTACGATTTCGTATTCTCCTTTCATGGTCTTTTAAATTTTTACTGTACACTATGATGTCATCCAAGTATACTAACATTTCAATATTTTGTAGTCCTCCGAGAACCTTTTCCATGAGACGTTGAAAAGTCGCCGTAGCATTCTTCAGTCCTTCTTTTAGGCATTAGAAATTATGTGGTCCACAATTTCTAATTCCTTTATATTCAAATGATTTCTTCTGATTGATGCCTTCACTCGTTCTAATCTTTTAATTTGGTCAACAATTGCATCTCCATCAAAATCACTGTCTGTTTCTTGTAGAAAGTCTGGTCCAGTATCGAAAGATATTAATTCTTTTGGATCTACCTCTATCATTACGTCCTGTTCACTTGTATTTATGGCCATCATTTTGCAGGTATTGTTTACATTATAGACTACGCCTTCACCTAGAAATACATTGTCATTTCCTACATCTATCCTAGGAATATAGCCTTCCTTCAAGTCACTTTTGATTAGGTTAATTTGGACTACTTGTCTAGTTCTAGCTTTTATCATGTATTTTACTTTGTCCGCGGTAACATTTTCTTGGTTCTCCATATTTTGTTCAATACATTTGCTCTCGTCATCAATTTTCCTTTCCACTTTCAGTACTTCATTTGCTTGTTTGCATGTATAGCCTCTTCTTAGATTCCTTGGGTTATGTTCTTCTTCATGTCCTATGAACAGTATGGGATGCATTACATCAACACTTAC
Source organism: Muscidifurax raptorellus (assembly GCA_020010945.3). NCBI lineage: Eukaryota > Metazoa > Arthropoda > Insecta > Hymenoptera > Pteromalidae > Muscidifurax > Muscidifurax raptorellus. The sequence continues at coordinate 387,190 of JAHUUD020000047.1, forward strand.
CATGAGAGCATTCTTATGGTAGGAGATTACTGCTTCTTCCTTCTTTAGGTAATTCCTTCCTAACATGCCATCTTGTTTAATGGGAAAATCATCCTGTATTATTTGAAATTTTACTGGGGTTCCTCTTATGTCCAGGTACACTGATCCTGCTGTCCACACTGTTTGGTCTGTGATGCCTTCTAATTCTCTGGCATCTTCAATGGTTATTGGTAAGTCGTCGTGCAGAGCTCCAACTTTTACTAGGTTAACAGTTGCGCCATTGTCTATCATGAAGTCCAAATACGGTCGCTGTGTTCCTTCGGGTATCCTTATTCTTACAGCTGTTGCCTCTCCATCTTCCCAATTATAGTTTTCAGGTCCTTTACAGTTCGTGGAACACATCCTCGCGATTTCTCGGATTTGGTTAGTATCGCCATTACTGGGGCTTTCGTCTGATTTTCTTGCAGGTTTCTAGGATTCAAATCTCGATTCTGGTTGTATTCCTGCATCTGTCTCTGATAATTTGCTTGGTCCATATTCCTTGGTGTTTGTTGATCGTTTTGTCTCGAGTACTTTTGATTTTGGCTCGTCATCTTGGGTTCGTGACGAGCCTGCTGGTAGTTTAAATTGTCCCTATCATTTTGGTTGTCATATCTGGGATTTTCATTGCGCCAATTGCTGGTATTCCGTCTGTCGGGTCGATTCTGCATACTTTCATATCTTCCTGTTTGTGGGTTGAATATTCGTTGACTCGCTCTGTAGGATTGATTATTACTTTCACGCCAACGATTGTTCTCTTGTCGATTGTCGTTGTAGTTCTTGTTCTGGTGAAATCCATTTCCATAATTTGTATTGTTGTAACGATTTACATAATTCGGATTTCTGTAATTATTCTCCTGGTAATGGTTTTGTTGATAACCATTTGTTTGGCGGCGGTTGGTGGAATATCCATCACATGGTGCATTTCTCGATCGATCTTGCATGCAGGCAATGTATTCAGGTTTTTCATACTCGTATCGTTCCTCTATGTAACCGATGTATTGAGGTTCCCTATGCTGAGTATTCCTGTATTGATCTTCGTCATTGTTTCTTCTGTTATGTCTGTGATTCGTTCCCGTCCGTGGTTCACTATATAATCTGGGATTGTTGTAGCTATAAGTCCTGCCACGGTATGGTCTGGAGTCTGGGATTATTTTGGCCTCCATCCTCGTCTCTAGGCGTACAGCTTCTTCATAGGCTTCACGTAGTGTTGCCGGTTTGTTGTAGTCAACTCTTTCCGCTAAATTGGCAGGTAGGCCTTTTATGAATATATCCACTGCAAGTGATTTCAACGGGTCCATCATTTCTTTCCTATAACTATCGCCTTTTTCTTCTTGGAGTGCTGTTTTTGCACTGCCAAGCAAAACGTTGATTTCATCATAGAAATCACCAACGGTGTCATGTTCTCTCATTCGAATATTCTGAATTTTGTTATTAAAATAGCTAAAATTCCTTCCTGGTCCGAATCTCTGCTTTAGATGTGCTGTGAGTTCTTCTACTGTGGTAATTTGTTTATTGATTAAACTCTTCTTTGCTGGTCCGATGATCTTGTGCAAGGCATTCTGTAAAAACTGTGGTTGTATATCCTCACTCACTAGAGACGCTGCATTTCTTAAGTCCTGAATGTATTCTCTGAGACTTCTCTTGCCATCAAAAGTTGGAATGCCGCTTATGCAATTCATGAGCGCAAAGGTATTTGCCATGCTATTCATTAGCATGAAATTGGAATCGGATGCATTTGCATTTGTTGCTCTAGCACCTCTGGCATTCGTTTCGTCGCCGAGATTCATTTTGAATGCTCTTCTTGTTATTTTATATGAAAATTCTGAATGAGCAAAATCTGATCTCCGTCACCTTTTTCTTTTTTCAAAAGGAAATGATTTATAATGGGTTTAGATGTTGGGATTGCCCATTCAATCGGGTTATGGGTCGCTAAAGTGTGGGTGCAAGGTCACCAGGAAATACCTCAAACTGGTTCAAGGACGACTAAATGTGGTCTAGTGTCAATAAAAAAATTAATTGGCTTTATGTTTATTCGTTTCTTTTAAAGCAAACTCCAAAAGTTCATTAAACTTTTTGCTTACTTCAGATTGAAAATTTAAATTATTCTCAAAAACTTTATTATGATTCGTGTTTATTCTATTGTCTTCCCGGTAATAATTGTGCAATTGATTATTTATTTCTTTGAGCCTTTTCTCTAATGCTTTCTTTTCAAACAATAATTTTTGCAAGAAATATTTTTTTCCTGATCTTCTTTTGTTAAATAATTTTTCTTTGCCTGAAAAATTTTCTTCCTTCATGGGTTGTGTCTTATTGGATACAATGACCGCTGTTAAGCTGGTCCAAAGAGAGCCGCTACTCAGCTGACTCAGGATTCACAAGAGTAGTCGCTGCTAAGCAGACCAAAGGATCAGGTTGCTACTGAGCAAACCTTACGATATAGAGTGACCGCTATTGAGCAGATCTAAGGAGAAGCCGCTAATAAGCTGACTCATGAGGTATATGATGCATAGTCACATTTGCAAGTAACCCAAAGGAAAAGATAGAAAATTCGTCAGCCAATAAAGAATTTAAAAAAAAAAAATAAACAAAGTGTATAAGTCTAAAATTACCTTAACAAATGCTCAAAAGAAAAAAAAAAGGAAACTTCAATGAAAATCACTGTTGCACTCCTGGTTTGAAATAAATGAAAATTTTGCACTTTCAAATTGAAATAATTCAATTAAGTTAAAATGGTCAAAAGAGCGAATTTATTATTTAAAACACCGACTTTTATTTTAACAATATGCGATAAACCCTCTTTGTAATAAGCTAAAACAATTAAAATTGTAAAATGCCCCAAGTTAATTTTATTGTCAAAAAAAAATTATTTATTTATCTAAATTGACACTCTGATAATTCATTTATAATAATTTGTTAATTCCTATTGCTAAACATCATTAATATGTGAATTTTACATGAACTGTACTTTGAATTTCGCGCGCGTTCTATACTCTTTCAAAATGGCCGCTGTAGAGGTGCCGAGTCACTAGGCCTACACCACTAAAGTCTCCTTAGTGTCGCGTCTAGTTCCACGCCTGCGCTGGTGTTTGCTCCGAACAAACACGAAGCGTCGACTGCTACACGCTATGTAATGCGCGTTTAACCTCCGCGCGCGTTGCGTGTTTTTTTTATCGAAGTATCTGGTGTAAAACGCGTTATTTATTGACGAAACCCATAATCTGCGGATTCGCGAATGTTTTCTCTATTCGTGTGTGTGTGTTTCAAATTGTTTAGTTGGTTAAAACCAAAGTTGTGAGTAAAAGTGTTCAAGGACCCGACCCAGTATATTATACGCAGTGCAACCTGTTGCTTCTAGTCAGATAAGTATTTTTATTTATAATCTCCTGATTGAATTCTCATCAATTGAGCACAAGAGCAAATTGCTTTCTGTAAATTGTACGTTTCTATTCTACAGGTGGTGTGAATTTTCATACACCAAGCAAATGTATCCGAGAACTTTTGTTCATTTGCGAACACTACTTCATAGGTACGTAACCTTTAAGTTACTTATTCAAATATGAGTATAAGACAACTATTTTGAATGGTCTTACCCCTTTGTTGTCGACCATTCAATAGAATTATATTATATATTTTGAAATATGCTAATTAATATATGTATATATAGGTTCAGAGGGTCAACCACGCTCTGCGGGGTCTATCATCTCTATCGAGCACCTGCGTCAGCTACGCCCTGGTTCGACTGTGGCAGAAAAGTGCCAATTCAGCTATTTCTTGCTGGTCGACCAGATTTTGGTGAGTTTCACTGAGTACATATAAATTCAATATGTCCACACCTTATGCATGTGAAAATATTACAATACGTTTATTATGATTGGGCCCTTCCCTTTTAATTGTATTTCAACACTATTCGCACATGTCTTATTTTTGATTTGAGTAATATTTAGAATGACTTGGAATTTGTTTGTAAAAACTCTCTTTATAGCAATCGTTATTATAATTTTACTGCATCGTACAAAAAAAACTAACGTATTGACCAATTATTTAATTTGAGAGGGTTAAAACAATTTAAACTCTCCTTGTATTTTTCAGATATTAAATCCTGGGTCTTTGTATCAAACGCGTGGTTGTGACGTCACCGCACGACCCCGCGCTATGCTTTTTACGCGTCTGCTATTGCCGATAGCACGCGGCTAGGTAACACGATGCTCTTTCTTATGCTTTTGTACTTCTCTTTCGAATATTTATTAATTTTTTTCGCATGGATATTTATATATTTATTCGCGCACTTTTTATTATATTTTATTTTATTTGTTTAATCTTTTTAATATATATAATCTTCTTTTGTTTTTTCTAGATACTACTACTTTTACTGGCATGCAACGAGAGAGAAAAATGAGCAGACAGTTATGCGCGAGATCTCGGTGGGACCTCCAATTTTTGTTAGGTGATTGTGAGTCACCTAGCAGTATTAATTTAATTATTATACGAGCTGATCTCGCGCACGCAACTATACAGCTACGGGAGAGACTCCATTCCTCGAGTCTCTCCTGGCTGTCAGCTAGATCCTTCTCTCTATTTGAAACGCGGACTTGTATGTGATAGAGTGTCTTACCTTTTACTATTTTGTTCTTATTTGATGATCTGTTCTTCTCTTTGTTGGCCTTGAACCAAGGAAATTATCCAGCCTATTAATATGTGGTTTGGACAACAAGGACGAACACAACTGTAACTTCAGAAATAATCTTGGCTTTATTTGGTCCTCTGTACACAATTATGACCTTTTCTTATATCTGTATATATATTGATATATCCGAAGAAAAAGGAATCGCCGCCGCAGGTTAATTTTAAATAACACGAATGATTTTAATGAACAGTTGAGAAAAATTGAGAGATAGAAAATGTGTTAAACAATTTGAACAAAAATGAGAAAAAAACTATTAAAGAAAACAGTCGTCCGTTCGGCAGTTCGACTCGAATCGGAGTGCCTGAGGTAGCGTGGCTTGGGGACGCTTCGGAAGTATATCCGGACCTCCCACGCGTCTCCAAGCTCCACTTCCCCATCTTGACGTCAGTGCGTCTGCACTCGTCGCACTCATTAAGCCTTACGGGACCTGTCGATGGTGCAAAGTTCAAGACTGCAGCGTGGCTTCGCACGTGCGGTCTTGCGCAGTGGAGGGGAAACTGTTTAGGTCAGCGAGATTCTTGGCTACCTGATACTTTTGTGGCCTTGAGTCTCGCTGTACTTTTTATGTGCAGAACTTTCTCGATTTCACATTCGAAATAATTGTTCGAATGTGAATATCGCAAAGTTGTCACATAACACGGTGATTTAGTTTATTATTTTTACGAATAAAATATAGTTTGTAATTGGGTAAATGTTGTATGTTTGACAATTGATGCAAATATTTAAAGTTTTTGGCATATGGATTGTTGATTAAAATATTTTTTAGGTCTGTACTATGTGTTTCCGTTATTTTTTCATTTATTTTAAGTCTTTTTTCTATGGACTTGATAAATGTATAATTGACCACAATTTGGATCTTCATTTAAAGGTAATGTAGTAGGTGCTATGTGATAAACCTGACCTTGAATTTTTATATTGTAAATATTATAATTAATAATTATCTACTAAATCAAATGTATTTAAATATTTTTTTTTGATACAGTGTGCGTAAAGTGCGATTTTTCGTACTTTGCGACTTGTTAAAATCGTATTTACGCTCCCTATATCAAAAAATATTGTTCGATACATGTGCGAAAATTGTGTGTTGTTTATCATACAAACCTCTTAGTCGTGTAGAATCAACGTTTACGCACTTGTATCGAAAAATACTATTGTGTAATTGTGTGCGTGAAGATGATGCGTGAAGGACGATTTTCGGTGCGTGAAGTCAACTTCAGACACTGCTCCGAATTCATCGTGCCTGAAGCAAAAAGATGTGTCTGAAATTCGAGCTGAAATCAATATTCATTTATCGTGAAACTTATGAAGAATTTTTAACCGTTCCCTTCAATAGTGTCGGAATCTTTTACCTATCTCCAACAATATTTTTTATATATTTTAAAAAAAACCGTGAATGTTTCCCTTTTTTCTCACGTTTCAAAACAGAAAAAGTAAATTAGCTGGGATAGACTTAAAAAATGCTAGACAGCTTTCCAAAATGGCAAAATTATTTTTTTTGTTGTGAAACTTGCCTCCACCACTGTACGTGACACAGTAATGCGCAAAGCTGCCAATCGACGTACAATCGGCCTACACCCTAGGTGTCGACCACTAAATAAATGTCTTCTTAAATGAGCTGTACCCGAAACCAGTCTTCGATTTGCTTCATAAAGCAGGTGTTGCTAGTCAGCGACTTGGGTATGCCCGACCTATAGGCGAGAATCTCGTGGTGAGGGAGACTCAGCGATCCATCCGCATTCCCATGTATTCTTAGGCTGATCTGGAGAAACTTCTTCCTCGAGGTGTCGCTCGAGTATGACAGTGGTTCTCAAAGAAGTTTGGGCCTGTCCTCGCGGTTCTAAAGAATGAGTTTGTCGTTGGTTACATCAAGATAAATTGCATCAACTCACGCAAACATTTTTCTTTGCTTGAAGCAAAATGCTCTGAACGCAAATTTAATGTCATAGCCATCACTGGGGCCTTCTTGAAACCTGATGATCCAGAAGGCCATCTTTCGTTTGATGGATATAAATTCTTCCGGCATGATCGCGTGGGCAAGGAAGGTAGTGGTGTAGGAGCATATATTCGTGATTCTTTTGCAGTCAACATATTAGTACAATCAATTTACAATTTTTGAATGAATAAATGGTTATACAAATTGTTGCAGCTGATTTATATCGTGGCCCTTCCGCCGCTTAGCCTACTGTCTTCGCTGATTATCTGTTACTTTATTTTACACAGCAAATCACCTTCAGAAAACTTTGAACTCCTTATCCCTGACTCTGGTCCGTTCTGAACTCACTCACTACGTATTCTGGCATTCACCAGGAGGATTTTAATGCCACCTACTGCCGAAAAGGTAATGAAGTTACATGTTATTGCTCGTGTTCCTGCTGTCCAACTAGCTCTTGATTTCCTGGTAGCAATCTCACCGCTGTTCTCCGACCAGGACCAGGGATTTCTTTTCAAAGTTTGTATTTTATCGGGAACGGACAATCAAGTTGAATTCATGGCATGCAAACCCTCCGCTGCAATTGATGCCACTCTCCAGTCCATGACTTCTGCCCTCATTACGACTTATGATGCTGTTGCTTCTATTAAAATGATCAGACTTCCTTTCAAACGTAACCCGTGAGTTTCACCAGCCATTCGTCACCTTATAAAGCAATGAGACAAAGTGTCTTAGGGAGCGACGCAATCTTGCCTCATTAGCGACTTCGACGACTTTAAAAAACTTCGTGCTTATGTATCAGATGAGTTGAAAACGGATAAAAATAGCTATATCGCTGGGAAATTGGAGTCAGTCCCAAATCTCAAAGCTCGACTTTCCTCTCCACATATGTCTTTCTGTGCCGAAGTTCTCAACGCTCACTTTGCGAATATGGTGAATCTGAGCTCACCATTGTCTGAGAGTAATTATGATAATGCTTGCAACTCACTCATAAGAGACTCTTGACACACTTCTTTCTTACTTGCACCAGTCAATGAAAAAGGCGTAGAAGAAGCACTGAAACTCTGCCAATCTAAGGGGCCAGGTGTAGATGGTATTTCTGCCCCTATGCTTCGATCAGTGTTTCCCTCATCTTCAGGTCACTTACACAGCTATTAAATAACTTTATTGTCACTGCCACTTATCCATCTGACTGGAAGGAAGCCCTTATCACCTTACGCTTTAAATCTAAGGTTTTAACGTCCCGCTCTGACACCTGACCTATTGCTTAGCTACCTAAACTGTCTAAAGTTCTTGAGCAAATTATCCAGCAGTGCCTGCTTCAAATAGAAATAAACACCAGGCCGGATATTTATCCTGGCAGTGAAATATTTATTATAGGGAAAATGGATTAGAACATTTGGGTTAGAAATGCGTGACTTTAACTGAATTTATAATAAACACCAGGTCGGATGAGTCCTGACCGTATAATGTATAAAATGAAAAAAATGCTTTTACTTTATATAATTTGCACCAGATAAGACAGAGTCCTGACCATGAAATGCTTAAGGGCGAGAAATAAATTAAACAATTTACTTGTAATTCACTTATAGAGCTTGGGTTGGATGAGAGAGAGAGAGAGAGCATGAGAAGTTTCAATTCGAGGATTTGGTCGCTGCTGAGTGCTGAATACCTTGGCTTGATGCTTGGAACTTGAATTAGTAAAGCTTGCAGTCGAATGGAGCTGTAAAATATGCTTTGGAAAATGCTGCCAAGACAGTGCTGCAGAGGGCTGCGTGCGTGGCTTTTTGAAGGGTGGGCGATGCTAACGCCATCTAGCTTAGGCCGGATCCATACTGGAGGGGAGTTATGCTATCTCTCTCTCATACCCAAGTTTTCCGTTTATTTAAAACTTATTGTGTATTTTACAATTTTATATTTAATATTTATTCCTAAATGTGACGCACAAACAGTAGATGTCATTATTTATTACTATTTCTCATATTTTAGGGTTATAATTTACTTACGTACAATTAAACATATAGAACTTATAAACTAATTATAATTATGAAATTGTGTAATGTGCATGTATTCACTTGTGTCACAAGAATGCGTATAAGCATACGAGCTTTTTACAATTTCTCATAGGTTGTTTTATTTTAGGTTATTTATTAATTTATTATATTAATAAAATAGTTGTAACACTATAAAAAATGCTAATCAATAGATTTTTGCATGCACAATCAGTACCCGTAAACGGTTTATACCTATAATCATTATTTATTGCAAAAAAAGATAGATTAAGGCGTTGGGGCCAGGCCAAAAAATCCTTGGTGCACATGCGCGTGCAAGGAATTCGGCTGCAGCAGAGTATATCTAAGTATATATATAGCTGCAGACGTTATACGTTATATGGAGATATCGCGGCCATAGTATTATTCATTATTTTCTAAATCTTATCGAGTCGTATTATTTTCGTATACAATATAATTTATCCGAAATAGACGCGTATGATAATCTTAACCTCTCTTATTTTTTATGAAAAATATATTTCATTTATGAACCATCATGCTTTTATTTTTACAAAAGTGATGGAAATTTCCCTGCCTCTAACTCTCTAAGAATAGCTAGAAGATTACATTATGAAGCTTTGATGTTCTGTGAAGATGGGATACGATTTATATTCTCTATATTATTTCCTCATGGCACTGTCTTGGTATACTCCCAACCCTGTACCTGTGCACAGTACAATGTACATAGTACGCAGTAAACAATTTTATGGTAGCTTCGGTGCACAATATACGGTACATACTCTGTTTGGCAAAAAAATTATGTACCATGTACTTTGTATAGTATATACTGGATTATCAATATGAGTGAAGACAGCCAAGACAACTTTGAAATAGTATGTACTCAACTCAGAAGGATATGTAAGAAAGCGACCAAGCAGTCAAGGCAAGATTCTGGCATTGGATAAACGATCAACCCCAATCTTTCGTAGTTCAGTCGAAAATGGTTTGCATATGTCTGATATTGACTATTTACTGAGGGAGTAATATGATGTCGAATTAGACTTTCATCATGGTATTGTATTAGATGGAGGATTTAGAGACGGAATAACGTGAGATATTTTTAATAATAATGTGTTAAATTTTAAATTCCCACATTTTATTGTATTCATTGTTTAATGCCTTTTATTTCATCTACAGGCTATGCGTGATAGGAAAAAGTTAACTCAGCAGTAGCAAAAAGGCTTGATGAAATTTATCCCACCCAATATGAATCTTAACGAGCTTGGTCACACAGTGGCCTATGGCTCGATTCGCAATAATACTTCATGGTTGCATTTAAATTTAACTAGTATATTTTGGCGGATCGAAGGTGATGCTTGCAATGCTCTAGAATCTGCCAGAGGAGGTGGCATTCAAGATGAAATTTTAAACTCCATTTTAACGAGTCGTAGACAATCCTGTATGCAAAGAAGTGGTGATAAGTCGATACTTTCCTGTGATATTATGTATGAGAGATAGGTGTTGGCGCAGAAATTACAAATTTATTTCGGTGTTAGTTTACAAGTTTTGAAAACCAGGCTAAAGAAATCGCAAGGGCTTAGTAGACAAGTAATAATTTTTAAAAGAAATGATTTTTAGAAAAATCTTATTTTTGTTTAATTTGCAGAAAATTTAGATCATTATAGTGAAACCCCAGATTATAAAAAATTTTCCGCTGTTTTTATGGAACCAACTGATAGACCAAAATACCTTAATTTAGAAATAAAGCAATCATCAGAACCTTTTAAAAAACCAGATTGACCATCTGAGTCTTATTGTGAAAGTTTAATGCCTTTTGTTCTTGACGTAAAGCAGTATGTGCCAGTGTACTTGCCACCTAAAAATAATGGCTATGTGTAAGTATTTCATGTATTTACTTACAAAATCATAAGAATTTTTTGTATGTTTGTACATTTTTAGTTTTAGTGTACATTTGTGCAGCAGACAGTGTTGTACAGTTGAATAGAGTTTTTGTTATTTTGATCCAAGTTTGTTGATTGTTTGGATTGTACACTTAGATTTTTTGTTTGCTACTCTCTTTGTATAGTATAATATCCCGTTTTCCAAAGAACTAGTTATTTGAGTAACTGAGTCAGAAAATATTATTCTCTGACTTTTTAAGTTCTTAATTACAATTTTAAATAAACACTATACAAGTAATGACTGAAATTTTGAGGATTTTTTGCCAAAAACTTAAAATCAGGTGTAGTGTAAAACACTCTTAAATGTAATGTCAAATCTGTTTTATCGACAATCGCGGTGTACATTCTGTATTGATATAGCAGGCATCTGAAACAGTCGGGATTTCAAACTATACCCATCTTCCATTTACGAAAGTAAGTACTAAGTATATGAGCAAGTATAAAAAGAGAGTTCTACAAAAAACATTATTAAAATGTGATTAAAATGAGTGAATCTATATTTTTTATTCATCGATAACAAGTGCTTAGTGTTAAGGTTAGGATCTGGATCTGATCTAGATCTGCATTTCTTCAAACCCCGCGCTCGCGTCTTTTGTTTAGGCCCGACCGCGGTACGCAAGTGCCTTATATTTTCCCCCGCGTAAAATGTGTGAGATGCGATATCTCACGCAATTTTCAAGCAATCGGGCTACAATTTGAAGAGAACTCTCCTCTCACACAAACTGAAAAACTATTTTTTTTTATCCCGATCATCTACGTTGTTTTAAAATGAGAGCACAATTTGTTCGATTTTATATATTTTTACGTGTATTTCTAATAAAAATTTTGGTTTTACACGATTTTCTCTGAGAGTTTTTAGTCAATCAGGCTAAAAATTTTTGTGGGAACTTCCCTTATCACTAGAACCTCATGGTTCTATTTTTAGCATGATCCCCAATATATATGCAGAATGCGGGCACCTTCAAAAACCGTTAAAAACTGGTTTTTGACTGTAACTCGAATTCTAAGAATTCTACAAAAAAAAGTTAAATGGAAAACTTGTAGATCTTTGAAAAATACAACTTTTTCCTGTTGACACCTAAACGTGAAAATGCTTTCGACTCAAGTTAACAGCCCAAAATCGCTTTTTTAAAGAAATAAATCAGTTATTTATCATAAAACTTTGGGGCTATACATTTTACATTAAAACGTTAAATGTAAAAGTTGTAGATATTTTGAAAACAAAACTTTTTACCGTGACAAACATTTTTTCAAAACACTTTTAGACAAACAACAACCCTAAAAGCGATTTTTTGATACATAAATTCAATAACAACTTCGGTACAACATGCTCCATTTAACCCGGCATTTTTTTAGGAATTTTTCCACATTTTTACAAGACTTATATTTTGGCCTTTATTCCGTACATAAATACAAGATTAAACCACTTATTTAATTAAAAAGTGCGTAATTTAGAAAAAACGTGATTGCCGAGTACAAGGAACAATGCAGCTGATCCGAGTAAATTGGCATTAGAGAACGATACACGCTATACAAATTATATCTTCTAAGCTGAATTAGTACAATTCACTTCCGAAATTTAAGTGTATTGTACTGAACTAGAAAAACCTAAACTCAATAATAAGGAAATTTTCTTAGATGAAAGAAAAGCTCTAAGCAACTTACTACATCCCTCTAAACTATGCTGAATTCCTAAACAATCAATTTTCTAATTAAAATCCTACTAACGAAATTCGTCTTCCTTTTTTATTTACTTCCTCTTGAAAATATTTAGTTGAATATTTTGCCATGCTTTCCTTTTTGATTTTCAAGCAAGATTACGATACAAAAGTGCTGTATTACTTATCTGAAATTGTAATAAAACAAAATTAAAATAATGTATATTTTGAGAATGTGTCTATTTAATTTTAAAGAAAAATAAATAATTGATACAAATACAAGCAAATTATCAGTTTTCCAAGAATTTTGATGATAATGTTGATGACCGCAAGAAGAATACCAATCAGCATTTTAACCACAATGTTGAAATAAATCAGAATGACCTTGCGTAATACAATTTTTTCCCCACCCTTGGATTGAATTCAAGAAGAACTAAAAATTCTAAGCTACGACCAACGCAACACATTTATAACCAGAAATATACAAACATTACCATCATAAGATTGTATTTATTTTATTATATTTATATTTGATTTTATTTTTATTAAAATTGAAGCACTTATCAATTTAAATTATAACTTTGTGTTTTCAATTGTCTCATTATGAACATAAAATGTAAACGTTAAATAACTAGCAAGAAGCGCGAGCACCGGGCGGCATGGTGAGTGCGAAGCGCGAGCGTCAGAGGTCGTGCTTTAGAGGGAAAACGCGAAGCGATGCAAGGCGGCAAGCAACCGAGGACGCCAGGCCGCGCGTGGCGCGCTAGTTTTGTTATATTTTTACAAAGTGCATGATTATCCTTGTGGCACATGCTGCTCATTATTCAGACAATTGAGAACGAATAAAACTTGCTTTTGCTTTTCATCTTTTCAAAACACTTCGTCTACTCAAAACACCACTAATTTGCTTTTGATTTCATCCTAAAAGTAAATGCTTCTATTTCAAGATTGGTAAAATCAACAATTGATTCTATTCCCTTATTATAGCCATTTGTTGATTGCGGACTGACATTTATTCAGGATCAGTATAACGATTACAATCTATCGAGACCAGTCTATCGAGTCCTGGAAAATTCTGACTGCTCTGCATACTCATCGTGTAACTTCATCAGCAGCAACCTTGGTGAGCATCGCTTAGAGGGTGTCAACATCATGGAAATTGATCACTGATTACCGATCCAAGGATACCTTTAAGTAAAACTTGTGTAATCGAGTGAGTAATTATGGCACTATACGTATACTTCAAGTCCATTTTTTTAAATTCTTGATTCTCTACATCATTCTCAATATTTGTTAGTATATCATTTTAATACTTTTATAATTAAATATAAATCAATTAAAATAGTTGCACAGTTTGTAATTTATTCTAATGTCTTTTTGATAGAACTACTATAGTCTTGGCATGTGGACACCGAGTCTCAGGATTGTCTGGCGAGTGCATATACATCTCATCGCAGGGCTTCGTGGTGCAAACTGTATACTGTCTTCAATCTTCAAAAGTTCTACAAGGGCATCGATCAAGCTGGCTGGTCAACTGCTTCAAATAAAACATTTCCACTTGGGTAAATTACAATATCTTTAATTTTTTTGTTTCATCTTCCCTTTACAGTTGAGATAACTTTGGATTCTTCATGAATGAGAGAAAAATCACCATGTATCATCCCAATCTCAAACTTATAGGCTCTTCTATGAAATATACTACTTGAATCTAAATTGTTTTTTATTTTTCGAGGTTTGGCTGGATTACTTGGCATACGTTCCATTCTTTCTACTAAATTTCTGATTGATTGATTTGTCAGAAACAATCTGCTCAGTACATGCTCGAGAAACTGTAAAAAAATTTTTGCTCTAGTCTTGCTATCGCAATCTGACGTTGAAAGTTCGTATCCTGTATATTACAAATATTACAATCATTCTTCGCTCTGTCTTCACAAATCTCTCAGCAAATCTCTCAAGGTGACTAACCTTTATTTTATACTGCTACGGTTATCAGACTTAAAAAGCTTATCCTCTATATAAATGATGTATGTACTTCTGATTCAGGGACCAGCTTGATCAAATTGTCATCATGGAATCATCCAGTGGTTCTGAATCTGATAACGCAAACGACAGTGATTAGGATAGTGATGAATGTGACGGTGATACCACACTAAAAGCAATAGAGTTTGCCACAGAATTAGACTTAAAATCGTGGGACAAAATTAAGCCTATACAAAAATTATACAAGGATAATCGTATTTATGATAAACTAAAAGGAGATTGGACTAATATCGTTGCTGACAAAATATGGAGAGCCTCGAAATTACAATGCTGCTATAAATTCAAAGATATAAATTTTATGGATTTCTATGGATAGTGTACTGAGTGTGGTGCCAAATTCAGAGGTACTTGTGAAAAGAAACCTACAGAGCATGATTCATTGATAAAGTTTCATCAAAACTTTTGAAACGTACCATATATAACGTAAGGTAAACGACTTACTAAACAGTCACAACGAGTGAAATAATGTTTTTTTTTGTGTTTTAATTTTTGATATTATAACCAATTTTATATATACATATACATACATATGTATTAATACCGTATATCGCAATGAATTTGTAGAAATATCGATGATTGAATAAATATTTGATTATTAGTAAATATAATAATAATGATAATAAACTTTATTGCATTCATACATTTGTATTTTAAAATGCTTTCTTAACATATATATAAATATTTGTGTGCTTTAATACGCCTCTTTTTTTTTTTTTCTTCTTCTTCTTCTCTTTTTTCTTTTATCTCTCCTCCTATTCTTCCTTCTTCCTCCTTTCTTCTCTCACCTCTTCTTCACTCCTCTTTTCCTCTTCTTACCCTTCTCCTCCTCCTTCCACTCGTACATGATTCCGTCCACTCTCACCTTGAAGTCCCCGTTCCTTAGCAGCTCCCCATTCTTTTTCGCTTCCTCTCTTCTTCTCTCTCTTATCCCCATGGCTTCTTTCTTTGCCCTTCTCTCCTCCCAACTCATCCACTGATCTATTCTCACCTTTCCCCCTTCATTGATTCCCTCTCTCCTCTTCCATATCTTCTCCATTTCCTCTTCTGCCGCAAATATGATTTTTTTTGTGTCCTGGTTTGCGGTCTCCTCCAGCTCCCAACTCGTTCCCTCCAGGATCTCGTCCAGCCAGTCCTGCAGCACCTCCTTCTCGTTCCAGTTTGTCCCTTTATGGATGATCACACCTCTCTCTCCTACTTTGCTCCTCCCTCCCTCCGTCCTCTTTCTCTTGTTGGTATTCACAACCCTAACCTCACTTTTCACATTTATCCTTTCCCTTTCAATCCCTTTTCTCTCCTCTCTCCTTACTTTTCCTTCCAATTTTTCTACCAGTCCCTTTAATTCTTTGACTGTTCTCTGCATCTTCTCCCTCTCTCTCCTTTCCTTACTCAATTTTCCTTTCAAAATTTCTACATCTCCTTCTATGTCCATCATCTTTCTCTCCGCCGCTTCTCTTCTTCCTCTCTCCAATTGCAGCTTCACCCTCCACTCCTTCATCTCCTCTCTCATATCCCGCATCTCTCTCTCCACTCTTCTCTCATGCTTCGACATCTCTCCCTCCTACTTTTTTGTCGCCTTTGGTTCTTTATCTTCTTTTTCTCTCTGCTGACTTTGCACGCTCTCTCTCTCCCTGCTATAACCTCTCTACTCTCCTCACCATGTGCTCTCCTTTCTGTTCCTCTCGTTCCTCTTTCTTCTCCCTGTTCCCTCCGTCTAATTCCTCCTAGGGAATTTTCCTAGACTTCCCCGCGTGCTTTGCGCGCGCTTATCAAATCTCCTTTCTGCTTCGTCCTTACTTTTCCTACCTTCCTTGCCTTCTCCTCCTTTATTCTTGCTGCCTTTCTTTATTTTTCCTCTTCCATATAGTACTATAGAGTTTCCCCACTTGCGTTCTTCTCCCTCCGACTGCCACTTCTTCCCCTCTATCTTCGTCTCCACACATTCTTCGAACACATGTTTAAGCGTCTCCTCCTCACTCCCACATAGCCTGCATACCCTTTCTTCTTCCTTCTTCCAGTATTTGTTCCCTCTTGTCTCACACCCTAGTCTGAACCTTGCCGTAACGCTGAGCGCCCCTCTTCTGTGTTCTCCCACTTCCATCAAGTACTCTGGTATTTCTCCCTGCTCCATCATTACCTCCCTTATTTCACCCGCATATCTGGACTCCTTTATTTCCTCTCTCCACTTCTGCCATTGTGTGTCCTTGTTTATCCTTTCTATTTCCTCCTCCACTCCCTCTTCCTCCTCCATTCTTCTCGTATAATCCTCCACCGATATCCCGCACTTCTCCAATTCCATTCTTCTCACGTCCTTCCCTCTTCCCTTCCATTCTCCCCTTTCTCCCTCTCTCTTCAGCAGCCTCCAGCATTCTCCTAGCAACGTATTTTCTTTTGCTCTCCTCAGTTTCCTTTCAAACCTAACCGCCCTTTTCCTTGTCCTTGTCTCTAATTTAACCTTTTCGTCTCCCAGTGAATCACATGTGCCGGCGTGGTTCTATCTAGGTACAGCACCCATTTGATGTACCTTCTCTGTATTTTCTCTAAATCCTCCTGCCCTTTCCAACCCCATATCTCCGCCCCATATTTTATTACGCTCTGCACTAGAGCGTCGAACAGCTTCATCCTCATCTTCCAGCTGTCCTTGAACGTTGCCTCTCCTAGGCCTCACAGGGTACTTATCAGCGCATTTGCCCTTCCTTTCACCTTCTTCACCTGTTCTTCCTCTTTCCCGTTTTCTTTCATCGTGTATCCCAAGTATTCAAATGTTTTCACCACCTCTATCTCCCTTCCATCCCATTCAAATTTCTCTTCCCTCCTCCTTCTTCCTCCGTTTCTAAAAATCATGATCTTCGTTTTCTCTGTGTTTAGCTCCAATCCCTTTCTTTTGATGTATCCTTTGAATCTTCTTAACATTTGTTTCAACCCGCTTATTAGTAAATATAAAAATACTTATTTTCTTTTTATTTATATGCTTTCGTTTTCTACATTTCCATGGTGCATTCTATATACATTTCATACACTCTTTTATTCAAACTTAAGCGTGAAAAAAAATAGAAAGAAAAGAATAAAGAAAGACAGAAAGAAAAAAATAATAAAAAAGGTGGGAGAAGGGGAAGGAGGACTGTTACCCCCTCCCAGCCACCGGAGCAGTCTCTCCTCCCGCGCGTTAAAGGCCACTTTTGACTTGCCACTGTGGGGGAATTACTACTTGTGTGTTCGAATACTGGCTAGCCGAGAAGGTGGACGAAGTGGTGTTTCGACACGGGGCGGCGTCTCAAGGTAAAGGAGTCGAAGGGTCCCTGGCGTCCAGGGCCGAGGAGGCCCGCCGCCTCGTATGCATTGAAACGAGCGTAGGAGACGGAGGATTTCATTGGTAACACCAATGGGGAAAACCCTGCGTTACAACTCGTTTGAGATGTAATCTGACGGTAATTATTTCTCCGCGAAAGTTAACTAGATTTCCGTCTTGATCGACTATACGCAGTTGCAGATGACTAATGCTTCGTACCGTGATCGGAAGGTAAATGACCTAGGATGGTACTTCGATGATCTTATATCCTGGTGGCACAGCGGGAAAGAACACGTGTATCGTGTGAACCAGGCGACCGTTTATATAGACTCTGGATGTGACGTTGCACTCCACTGGAAGAGCGTTGACCTTGAGAATGGCAACGGGGAGGTCTGAACTGTGTGCTAGATTCACTGGTAACAGTCTTTCAGTGAAACCGAGCACTGGACCTATGGAATCTTGCGGTCGAAAATCGTTGTCGTCACTGCACTTGATGATGCTGCGAAGGGTATCATTGTTGCCTTTCAAACTGTATGAAATACTCTTGTGCTCCAGTGATTCTTGCAGATAAGTATATATATCCTCAATCTCGTAATTACCTGGTGGTAAAACGACAACTTCCTTACCGACGTTCAACTTGTTAGCGCCTGTGTCGATGTTGGGTAAAGAATATGAAGGCCAACAATTCGACTAAGCCGAGAACGTAGATTTTATGCGGTGAGAGCTCGATCGGAGAAAAAAACTGAGCTTCTAGTACGGAGGATGTGCCTGACAGACTCAGTGTGAGTGACTCACTCTCCATAACTGTTAGTTGCGTAATGACTGCATGCTCGCACGTTCACGCTTTATATAGGCTTTTGAAGTCTTTTGGCGAGAAATTCGAGGCACAGGTGACCACAGTTGAAGGTATTGAAGTCTTGATACCTTTCGTGATTGTACTTGACTTCGTTGACCCCCGAGTACAATAACAGATCCAAAGGAGGCTGAAGGTCGCCGAAACTATCGAAATACACTACTTCGTTGCCTCGTTTGTGATAGGCTACCCAATGACTTCCAGGATCATCCGCGTCGTCAAGGTTCACTACAGCTGATTCGTTGTGACGCGGGCCACTAGCAAGCAATGCATTTCTCATAAAGACACCTCGGAAGTAGGGAATTTTCAGTAGTTTAGCGAACTTGCAAATATCGGCATCGGTGAGTGCTCTACGTGGCAATTTCACGTCGACGATCTTTTTTTTTTTGCTCAATCCGCTACCTCGTAGATAGGGCTTGAGTCAAAGCCCAGCCCCGTTTTTTAAGGTTTCAAATATAAGCCCTTGCCAATGGCAATGTCTTTTATCTTCTTGTTGCGACGGCGACTCTCCTCCAATTGCAACTTAGCGTCGTTCACTGATTTCGCTATTCCCGCCGCACCACTGGCCACGGCTCCAGCTGCGCTCAAACCATCAAAAAGCGGCACGTCAAATGGTAAGAACCCGCCTACTTTCGATGGTACGGGTAAAACGCGTGGTGGTTTTCACCAATGTCCGAGTCTCTCGCTATGACTCTCTGCCAAGCTCGATCAGCTAAGACTTGGTCCGATGCGTGTCGGGCCTCGAGGTTTTTGCAATTCTGCGAGTAGGCTATGTCGTGCTCTTTGCACGCACTGTCGAAAGTATTAATTCCTGGATCACCGCAAGCCAAGCGTTTGGCTAACTTGGTACCTGGTCCATAGTACCGATATCCAGGTATGTGTGGTTCGAACGGGAATTTGTTGATCAGAGTGTTCACTATACCGTGACCTCGACGAAGACGATGACATTGCTTACAACTTCTATGTACGATCATCACACCTCGAATGTTTGATTATGACTGAGACGCGAGCTATATAAGCGCCTTATTTATAGTCTCACGTTCAGTCATAAAGGAGCTCTCGTGGTATACACTAGAGAGGGGTACCCTATAGCGAGACAGGTGGGTGGTGCCACGTGGTGTGCACGTGTGTTGGCAACTTATAGCGAGCTCCCTCCCCCCTAGACCCTTGGAGCAGGTAGTCGGCCTCGCTATCTCTCTCGCCATAGCAGGCGAGAGAGAGTAAGGCTCTGGCGGGTAGTGGTGTCACCCCACCACCCCCTCGCTATACAACCCACCACCCACCACCCCCTATACCTTATAGTGAGATAGAGAGTGGGTGGTGTCACGTGGTCTGTACATGTGTCGGGGGTTCTCGCAAGCAGCGTATAGCGAGCCCCCTCCCCCCTAGACCGTTGGAGCAGGTAGCTGGACCCTCTGTCTCTCGCATGCTATGGCGAGGAGATTAAGGCTCTGGTGTCACCCGCCACCCCTTCGCTATAGGGGCCCACCACCCACCGCCTACCATACCTTATAGTTATAGACAGTGGGGGGGTGTCACGTGGTCTGCACATGTGTTGGGTGGCTCTCGCTGGCAGCTTATAGCGAGCCCCCCTAGACCGTTGGCGCCGGTAGGAGCTGCGCTCTCTCTCTCTCTCTCTCTCTCTCTCTCTCTCTCTCTCTCTCTCTCTCTCTCTCTCTCTCTCTCTCTCTCTCTCTCTCTCCTCTCTCTCTCTCTCTCTCTCTCTCTCTCTCTCTCTCTCTCTCTCTCTCTCTCTCTCTCTCTCTCTCTCTCTCTCTCTCTCTCTCTCTCTCTCTCTCTCTCTCTCTCTCTCTCTCTCTCTCTCTCTCTCTCTCTCTCTCTCCTCTCTCTCTCTCTCTCTCTCTCTCTCTCTCTCTCTCTCTCTCTCTCTCTCTCTCTCTCTCTCTCTCTCTCTCTCTCTCTCTCTCTCTCTCTCTCTCTCTCTCTCTCTCTCTCTCTCTCTCTCTCTCTCTCTCTCTCTCTCTCTCTCTCTCTCTCTCTCTCTCTCTCTCTCTCCTCTCTCTCTCTCTCTCTCTCTCTCTCTCTCTCTCTCTCTCTCTCTCTCTCTCTCTCTCTCTCTCTCTCTCTCTCTCTCTCTCTCTCTCTCGCATGCTATGGCGAGCGGGTGTACGGTACTCTGATATGATGGGTACTAGTATCACCCACCACCCCCTCGTTATAAATGCCCGCCACTCATCATGTATACACATACACACACGCACACACACACACGCGCGCGTGCACATACGAATTATATATATATGCAATGGGAAAATAATTCCTCCTTTGTTGTTTGTAAAGGTAAGGAGAGGAGGAAAGAGTCGCGGCCAGAACCATAGCCGCCTAGCAAACAGCCAGAACGTGCAGCGGCGACAGAGTCGGCGGTGCGGAGAGGGGGAAGCCTCGTTGCGAGCAGCAGCTGTAGCCAGTGGTTGCGCGCGCATTCGTGGCCTATTCTAGCACACGGTTCCGACACCTGTGATATGCGTTTATGAAAGGTGTGATTGGGTGGAGGCCGGTGGAGGTACACGTGCGACCTGGATGCATGTGAGCGTAAGAGGAGGGGCTACAGAAGCCTACTCCACACCGGCATTATTGTTGCGGCCGGACTTAGTTTTAAGTAATTGGAATGGAGTATGAGTGAGGATTGTTGACTGAGTGAATCGCGGTTCGAAAGTCGCGCGCTTTGTATGACTAATTGACGCGTGTCGATGACCCGTCAATTGGCGGTTCGCGGACAGGCCCTTCGCGATAAAAGAAGGCTTGCGGCGCGCGACTCGCTCACTTTGTTCCGGACTAGCCCCCTAGCAACATCTCGTTCAAGGAGTCAGTTACCATTAGTTCGCATTTAAAATCTGCCACGTGGAGTAAGGAGAGAAGGAAGGCGATTGTGAGGCGAAGTGGCGAGAAGACAACAGGATCAGAGTTCAATAGGAGGTTTGTTGCAAATTTGTATCGGGGATTTCGTGGTTCAGATTGTGGTCAGTTTCTGCGATGTGGTCCGCAGGCGTGATTGCGTGAATGATGCGGTGTGACGTAGTCGAGGCGTGCGACAGCCTGTTTTTCGGGTGCGTGGATGTAATAGAGCATCCGTTGTAGAGTATCGGTTTTTCTACCTCATTTCGTGGCCAGACTAATAATAAACATTGTCGTTTCTCTATATACAATTTAGAATTGAGTGTGTTATTCTTCCAAACCCGATATCCTCTACTTGAGTACACGGAGTGGAGTACGCCCGAGTACTCCACAGTTTGTATCGACGACGGAATCTCCTCTGGGAGAAATTGTCTCAACCGCGGCGCGTTAAGAGTGTTTGAAGCCGAAACTACCTGCTGGCCTGGAGCCCATTATACATAAATTCGGTCGGATTGGTATTTCGTTGTTAACGTTGGTGCTCGGGAGTTGCTTCCTGGACACATATTCCCCGGAGCAACCGCCACGTTACAATATGAAGGAGTGGGATTTTTAATCGTAGCGGGTAAATGAAAAAATTTCAAAAAATGTTTATTAAATATAATATATATTAATAAATAATGTAAACGTTATTAAAAAAAAATACAAATTTTACATTTTATCATTATAGATGTTACGTAGTCTGGCTGAAAATACGGCCGTTGTATTTTTCAGGTCATTGAGCCGGTTGGAGACCTTTGTCTTCTTCTTAGACTCGAATATTACCGGTTGGCTCGCAATGGCCGCTAGTCGCCTCTGCAGCATCCCTCTTGAGTTTTTTACAGTTTCCTGTAATCAAAATAATTTAATTAAAATAGCGATTTAAATTATTACATACTACGAGTTAATTTGTAAAATACTTACAACATCTTCTGCTTAAATTGCGAGATACTCGAGGGCTACGTCTAATCCAATAGATGCAAGGGGATAATGGTTCTAAGAGTATTGGTGGTGGTGGTGGTGATGGTGGTTGTTTCCTGTTGACGAAGCTGTGTTCCTTTAATAACAAAACAGTATGCTCAAGTCAGTTACCAAGACAAGTTAAAGTGTTTTCAAGCAAAAAAAAATGAATCGAAAAAATATTTCATACACACCTCTCACTGAGGACAAGAATGGTCGGAAAGTACAAAATGATAAACAGTATAGTACATATCGTGGAGAACCTTGCTCTTCAGATAAAAGTAGTAAGCAATGGAAAATTTTTTTCGAAAAGTATTCTACGAATACGAATTCACGGCCTGAACAGCATGGTTATAAGAAGTTCTGAAAAAATACACATCTTTGTAAACTATTATTTATTAAAATAATTTGTATTTTATGTTCTAAAATGAATAAATAATCCTAAAAAAATGTTTGTACTTTTTTTTCTTTGAAACGAGACGTTGTCGTCGACCGTGTCGATGGTCCTCTATAGATTACTAAAAAAAATAATATTTATCAATGCATAATAATAATAATAATAAAGTTGTATATTTTTTAACCTGTTTCCGTTACATCCAGAGGCGTTGTCTGTTTCTATTGATTACTTAAAAAATATTTACGATTGCATATTAATAATAATAAAAAGTTGTATATATATCTTTTTGACTACATCCGTCTGGGTCGTGGTCGTCGTCACCTGAACAAACTGTAAAAAGATGTGGAGGGTCGAAATAAATAAATAAACACAGCATTTCAAATATATAACACTTATATTTTCATAAATATTAACAAAAAATCCTTAAAATTATTTATTATTATTTCTAAAACCGATGGGGAGCGATGTACCATCTTCAAAATAGCACCGTTTTCATAAAACTACTCTACACGTTTTACTTTCGCTCTTAGTAACTAAATCAAAAGCCGCCGTCCGTCGGATACTTTTAAAATTTAATTTAATATTAGAAATTTCTTTATTTATGAGTTTACAAACGTTTTCAAAATTAATTTTTTTCGCATTAATATAATTCAATCTAATGCCTTTAACTTTAACACATTCAAAATTTCCGACGGACGAGGACTTTCCACGATAACCGTAAAATTTCGGGCCACCAGATATAAAATGACTGATTTAAGAGTCATCACCATATGTGACTAACTCGTCAGTCATTTGGCCCAAAAAATTACCCAACTCTGGTTCGTACTCTGTATTATCATTATTGCTAACAAAAATTACAGAGTCGGTATCGCAATATAATAAGCACTTATTTAACGCTCCATGTATTCGTACAATACGAGACGCGCTTGTGCGGTCGTGTATGCAGCTATCACGACGTTAGTATAGTTGGATGGACATATAAAATCCTCTTTCATTATCCAATTAACGCATAACACGTTTTCGCATATTAATAAGAGGCCTTTTATTTCCTTATCCTGAGCCATAATAAGTTCGAGAAGCCGCTTACGCGTTTTGACGAATTCTGTCGAGGGCAGATTGTCGCACTGGCCAAATTTGCCCCAAAATGAGTTGAGACATAGTTTAGCCACCGCACGCAATCCAGGGTTTTTCTCGATTTTATCGTAATCGAGGAAAACACCCTCTTTCTCGTAGTACATATCAATGTACTTGCGCTTTTGAAGCTCGTCAACGCACTCGACAGGCCAGCCCGATGCTTGTTGTTTCATTACAAGAAACGAATTGATGTAGTCACCGAACAAGCCTTTATCGGTGTTTGATTTTAATTGTGTGATTTGATATTGCCAAATCACATCAATTTTTAAAAATTTGTAGCCTTTTTCGAGTGCTTTGACGAGCTCGTCAGACACCCAGGTTCCTGAGAGCGCGCGCAACTCAACGTTTTCGTGAGTATAGGTGCTGAAGTTTTCCTCTTCACAACAGCCTCTGCAGAGAGGAAAAGGCAGCTTGCTACGCATTTTGACAGGTAGAACGGGTATATATAGATCCCACGGGGGTAAAATAACACATTTTACTAACCCGTTCACCCTGTCAAAATGCTCGTAATTAACACCTGTTAATTCGTGGCATTCTGTACCTACATATATTTCAGGATGTCGGATATAATGAACATATATCTGTATATTTTATGTTTTGAGAATCGCGCGTCTCAAAGGAGGTGACGAAATTTTCAGTGCGTCCACCGAAAAAAAGCGTCACGTGGTTCTAATTTATAACCAGTAAGCCTGGGGTGTCTGTATAAAAACACCTTGGGCAACCATGTGTGTAACAACCTTGAAATTCAAAGACAGTACCTTTGAATTTCGAGGCTGTATTAGGCTCGTCGCAAGGGTTTTCGAGAAAACCATCAACCTTGATACCCCCGGGGAGTATGTATTCACGTGATCTTGTTGCATGTGCACTAGTGGAAAAAATTAAAGGATCAAAAAAAAGTTCTGAATTTTTAGGGGTTTTTTAAATGGCTGTATTTCCCTTAAAAATGGTCGTATCATGATTTTAAAAAAAGCATTTTAAAGCTTGATGTATCTAGTTTTAAGATCTTACAATGATACAATTTTTCAAGCTTCACGTACCGCGCAATCCTAAGAAATACTAAAAAGAATTTTTTCGATTCTTTTTTATGGACCATCAACTTGGGAAAAATTTTTCGAATTTAACCACCATATGCGTCGAATAACTTGATTATTTAGCTTCAATTTTCTTTTTTTAAAACTTCGATTCGACCACTTCTCGCTGAAATATCGAGCTTTGAATGGAAAGATCTTTTTTCTCTTTAATCATCAATATCTCAGCAACCGCTTATTGTACAAGAAAATGAAGCAGGGTTTTGAAATCTTGAATAAATTTACCACAAAAATCAGCGATAGTTTTTAAAAAAAAAAAATTTTCTTTAGTCTTTACATTAATTTGAAAAAGCAAGAAAAAAATGGCCTTTGGTGGCTTTTCGGATAATCAGGCGTTTAGTTGGAAATGTCGCGTAAACCTGTAATGTTAAGTGTGCCTGTTACAGTTCAATATGCCCACAAAAATCTCACAAAGTTTCAATTTGATCCATCAAGCCGTTTTTCTGTTTCATTAGATCGAATTTCAAAAAAATTAAAGGATCACGACTTTGACGGTAAATGATCATAATCTTTACCAAAATGAAAAAAAATGTTTTTTTCGGTCTTTGACTGCAGTTTTATGGATAGAGGTGTTAAAATTTATTGGAAAAAAAACATTTAATAAAATTTTTTCAAAAGTAAAATAAAAAAAAAATTTTTTTTTGAAATTTTTTTGTTTTTCAACTTTACAAAATTTAAAAGAACAATATTTTATCATTCTCAACATGATTCTGTTGTTGCATCCCATGATTTTTCTGATTTGTAAACTGAATTGACTCGAACATTTAATTCAATTTAAAATGAAGTTTATATACCCAATCGTATTTCGAACTCGAGCTACACGTTTTTCAGAAATTGCTTATTGTTAATTTTCGTGAGTTCTTACAACGCTAAAAAAACAGTTTTTTTTAAAACTACTCCTTTTGCATCAAAAAAAATTTAATAAATTTCCGTAAATCAAAACTTTATTTTGATTTCTTATCATGGTAAAACGGCATTTAACAGAGCCGCAGGTTGCTCGCTTAATCACTCTGCTTGAAGAGGGTTACAGTGAACGTGATGTTGCCAATCGGATGGGTGTTAGTCAATCTGTCGTATCTCGAATGAATGCTCGATACCAGGAGATGAACCAATACACTCGTCGTCCTGGAAAAGGTCGTCATCGTGTCACGACTGTTCGTGATGATCGGGCAATTGTCCGACAAGTTCGACGTGATCCTTTCATCAATGCAAACATCGTGGCAAGAAATTTCCCAAATCGGGTATAACAGCAGCAACAGCGACAGCGACAAAGACAGCGACAGCGACACCAATTCCGTATTATTTCTTCCCGGACAGTCATTAACCGTCTTCGTGAAACTGGGTTAAATGCACGTCATCCTAATCGTGTACGACTGTTGACAGCAAGACATCGCCGAGCTCGTTTAGTGTATGCAAACGCACATCGAGCCTGGACATTAAGACAATGGGGAAACGTTTTATTCACCGACGAATCCCGATTCAACCTTCAAGGGAGCGACCGACGTCCCCTTGTTTGGCGTCGTCGTGGAGAACGTTTTCGCCAGAACTTTGTCCGTCCGATCGTTGCCTACGGCGGTGGATCTGTCATGGTAAGAAGTGGTCGAATCGAAGTTTTAAAAAAAGAAAATTGAAGCTAAATAAACAAGTTATTCGACACATATGGTGGTTAAATTCGAAAAATTTTTCCCAAGTTGATGGTCCATAAAAAAGAATCGAAAAAATTCTTTTTAGTATTTCTTAGGATTGCGCGGTACGTGATGCTTGAAAAATTGTATCATTGTAAGATCTTAAAACTAGATACATCAAGCTTTAAAATGCTTTTTTTAAAATCATTATGCGACCATTTTTAAGGGAAATACAGCCATTTAAAGAACCCCTAAAAATTCAGAATTTTATTTTGATCCTTTAATTTTTTCCACTAGTGTATTATTTTGCAACCGTATTCGCGCTCTAGCCAAAGAAGCCATTCGAGTGCTTTCTTTAACTGTTTATCGGCAAGTCGATAACCCTTTGTAGGTATCAAGCCAATGGTTTTTTCATCTAGAAATTTAATCCTATGTATTCGGGAGCAGGCCGAGGCTATTGTCGAAGCTTAAACAAATTTCGCGAAAAATTGTGCACGCGCGCCTGAGGATTTCGACATCCATTTTACAATAACGTGTAAGTTATTCGCGAAAATTAAAAATTACATCCATTTCTTTCTGCTCGTTATACCATGTGTAAAATTGTTCGCGTTCTGCGGTATTCATAGACTCGGGACCGTAATTATCCGGAGATGGTAATGTACCTATATATGAACAATTTTCCCGTCTATTAAAAAAGTGTGGAAAGTACCCTTTTACACTTTCAGCGGGTAACCCAAAAGCTTTCGGTAGTGCACTTAGCTTCATATTAAAATAATTTATACTATCGATAAATTTAGTATTATGAATTGTCATAACTATAATGTTACGACCATTCAAGATAACTTTTGGTTCGACATTTAAATTATTTAATATTAACTGTTTTAAAATAAAATACGTGTCGAAAGCTTTTGCGTTATGCGCGATACACACCGTCTTTTCAAAAAAAGAGCTTTTACCACGCACGCTCAAATCGAGAAAATTTTTTACAGGGTCTTTTTCAAAAACGAAGTCACGAATACCGCAAAATCAACAATGTGTACCATTCAAGTTTTCGATATTTATACAAATATCGCAAACTTGACTGGCGACGCATAGATTGACAACGTGTTTATAACACGAGTTGTGATCAGTACTAACTTCGTCCTGACGCGTTTCAAAATCGTAAAAAATAAACCGTGTTTCAGGTTTATTTTCTACGATTTTGTCCGTGCAATCATTTTTAGTAATTGGCTTTATGTAGCATGCTTCATTGAAGGTGTGTTCGCATTGACATCGTCTACAATAAAACATGCCACATGTGTGTTTTTTTCCGTCACGTTTCATGTTCAATTGTTTATCACAATTGACACAACAACGTACGACGGAACACACGCTACTAAATTTTGTGTAGCTGCCCTGTTCTTTGTGTATATTATAACAGGTTTCACTGGCAAAATTCCTGTTACAATCAGCACAGTGTATAATGATTGCCTGGTCACACGGAAGACGTGCAAAACAATAAACACAGGATTTTGA
Organism: Muscidifurax raptorellus; assembly: GCA_020010945.3. Classification (NCBI taxonomy): domain Eukaryota; kingdom Metazoa; phylum Arthropoda; class Insecta; order Hymenoptera; family Pteromalidae; genus Muscidifurax; species Muscidifurax raptorellus. The sequence continues at coordinate 415,225 of JAHUUD020000047.1, forward strand.
GCATTTGTGCAAATCCTTCGACTTGAAGGCTTTATTGCAATTATCGCAAAAATTCGAACTCCCGGCGGTTGCTACGACTGATTTTACGTACGTGTAATACCCTGGTTGCCCCTGCGAACCCTCGAAAAATAATAAATTTTTTCACACGCGTTGTTCTCGTCGCGTAAACCGGCTCTTTCACGACCGTCGAAAATAACCTCGGCCTGTCTATTCGCAAATTTCCTATTATCTCTAATTACTATAGCTATTTTCTCTTTTATAAATAATTCGGCAAAGCGTCAATATGTTCTAAAGTACACCCCTCCGGAGGAATATCACTTAGAGATATGTTGGCGCTTTGCAGCAAATCAAGCGCATACATTTTTTGCGCTCCCCTACGGCTATCGCACGTGTTACGTCCAGATTACCAATTTTCAATTACAAAATCTAACACATTAATACAATTACATTAATTCCTACCTGAATTGATAATCGAACTTCACGATACGTGAAAGTTAATAATAATTTAAATGATTAAAAGAGTGAATGATAGGAAATCCCTTTTGGCTACCGCGGACGCGGTCATCGCCTACCCGGGAAGGGAGCCGGATACGAAGTCACTTAAACTATACATTATTTCTTTTTAAATCGACACACGTTTATTTCTATGAAAAGAGAAAAGTACCTTAAGATGTGAGTGTGCGTGTCTGTTTGTATATATGTGTGAAGAGATTCTTGAGTGTCTGCAGCTGTCAATCCTTGGCGCCTTCCAGTCTAGACTCGGTGGTTCAGGTTACAGCGGTGGCTAGATGCACTTAAATGTGACGGCTCGTCCTTTCGATGTGCGTAGTGTAGATCGCAGGAAGTCCCCTGCCTCTGTTGCTTCTTCTTTTCAGCAGGGGGTGATATTCGGAAAAATGCCGATGGATGCACTTGCTCGACTGAGCGACTAAGTCCGGTATACTCTCTACTTTTAAACGTACGACTAGCGAGTAATGTGTGATACTTGTTTCAAGAATGGTCTGGCGACGAACAGAGTAACGTTCTGCGAGAGATTTCGGATATTACTGTCGACTTTTGCCCTTTGCTCCCGGGCTTTATATACTTGCATACCCCCTTGTTTTTCTCGGGCTAGCGATTTCCATATTGGGTCACCTCACTATTTTGTATTTTCCTCTCTCAATTTTAAGGGAATCGTAGCAGGTCAAGTCATAAACATCATAGTTTATGACTACCACTTAAGAATTTGTCTCTTTTGGAGCTCTCCCGCGGTCTCTCTTTTTACTGGAGATCGCACACGTGTTTCCTATGAAATTCCAGATCGTCGAATATTGCGCCTCGGTCTCTCTCTCTCCTCTCTAGTTTTTTCTCATAGTTGTGCTCATTTTTCCGCGATGGTTTGTCGTCGTATTGCGTGGAAACAGCTCCCCCCGTTCTCGTGCTTCGTAATTCATGGCTCTCCGTTTAAAAATACGAACACGCGGTTCTTATGAAGTTATCATTGAATCTAAAATATCCCTTAGCGTTTTTATGGCATTTTGAATTTACTGCGTAGTTCGTTGGAATATAGCCTATTTGTGTGAAGGTGCCGCTCGCACGTATGAGCGAATCTCTCTCTCTATCTCTCTCTCTCTCTTTGTAAGTACAACAACTGTCTTTCCCTGCACGCCTCTCTTTTTGTACTGCTTTCTGCCGCTTTTTGCCCTCGGGCATTTTCATTTGCAGTTTGTTGCACGCTCCTTAATGCAACCTTCAAGCTGATGTAAAATTCACTGGAGGCTGCATTTGCTTTTACTACTTTTCTGTACTTCAAACTTCATCACTGCAACATAACCTGCAAATCTCCTGGCGCCGTTTTTCTCTGCTTGGCTTGACTTCTATCTCTTCGGACATACACGTGGTGACATCTCTTGAGTCGACGGAACAACAGCTCCCGCTCCATCAAACACAGGTCGGTGCGCTCCACTCTACTTACTCACCACTACCACCATCTGGCGACGAGTTTTACAAGCTCTCTTACCTGCTCTACCTTATCTCTCTACCTTATCAACTGCCAGTAAGTTGCCGGCAAAAAATGAGCAATAGCATGGAGAAGCTCACGGAGCAATATCAAACCATCTGCCATACCTGCGATAAAGCCATTCAGACCAAAGACCCCAAAAAATGCGAAATATGCAATTATTACTTCCACACAAGGTGCATTTCCTTTCGGTCTGTGATGTTGAGAGCTGTTGCAACGTTTGCGAGCTCAGCCTGTGCTGAAGCACAAATAAGAAGGAGACTTGAGTCCTCTCTCAATGGCAGTAGCACAACATCCAAGGGCACCAAGAAGAAGACTCAGTCTACACCACCATCCACTAATCCCTCGCGTAGTCAATCGCCGATGCGCACTGTAGAGACATCGGCGTCGACAATGGAGTCCACCCTCCAAAACATCTTCGCTGCTCTGAGGGAGATCAGTGCCAAGCAGGATAGCGCAGCGGAGGCTCAGAGACTCCTAACGGAGAGGATCTCCGGGCTTGAAACGAGGCTAGGCTCCCTCGAACAGCGCCTTCAAGCCCTCGATTTACTGCCTTAGCTCCAAACTCGCATGGCAGATGCTGAGACAACCATCACCGAGCTGAAGGCACAGTTACAACAGCTTACATCACGGCACGCCTCCTCGCTCTCAGCGAACAGCAGCAACATCCCTTCAGCCGCCGCTGATCCCCTCCAGATCACAAATCTACGAAGGGAACTAGCGGCCATCAAGCATCGTCAGGAGCAGAGCAACAACACCGCGGTGGTCATCACTGGACTGCACTACACTCAAGAGAGTTCACTCAACCTCCTGGTTTTTTCAGTGCTTTCTGCCCTTGATCCCACCCTCATCAAAAGGGATATCGTTGCCACTAGGAACAGCAGACTTCCACCTATCGCTGTCACTTTGTCTTCCCATGCCCTTGTACGTTCCACCTTGGCGGCGAAAATAAAGAAGGGTAAGCTCCACACATCAGAGCTTAATGCCAATCTACTTGAGGAAGCCAAGGCCTTAGCCCCAGACCATCAGGGTCTTATCAACATCAACGAGCTGCTTCCCCCAGAGATACATAAACTTCGTGTTCGGGCCAGGCTGGAGGCCAGGAGGAGACAAGGGTGCAGATCCTACGTGAGAGACGGAAGAATCTTCATCCGCACTGCTGAAGATAAGGAGCGAGCCACCATCATCACCAACGATGAAGAACTAACTAATTTTTTAGCCAGGGGGCCCCTGATCAACAGCAGCAGCAACGTCAACTAAAAACGACACACCTCATTCCACCTACAGCACCATCATCTTCATTTTCGCTCGCCTCATCTTCATCCGTTTTCAAGGCAACTCTGTCCGACGGTCTAAGGGTCTGCCACTTCAATGCAAACTCTCTAACGGGTCACATTGAGGCGGTAAGGCTCTTTTTGTCCACTCGTCCCCTTTACCACGTAATAGCTTTAACTGAGACCTGGCTGGACGACAAGGTACAAACAATACCTCTACTCGACAACTACCTACTTCTCAGACGGGACCAGAACAGAAACGGTGGAGGTGTGGCCCTCTACATACATCTCTCACTAACGGCTACTGTTCTGACATCATCTGACGGTGACTGGTTGGGTAAGCCAGGGAAGCCAGAGTATCTCTTCTGCGAGATCTCCGCAAAAGAGGTCTCCCCTATCTTTGTGGGAGTTGTGTATCGTTCACCCCATGCACCTTTCATTCAAGGTAATGACTTCATTGAAAAGCTCACGACACACATGCACAATCACTCCACAAAGATAATTATGGGGGATTTCAATGCGGACTAACTCTCTAGATCTGAAGATGCCAAATTCATCAAGGCCTTCGTAGAGGAGAACTCTCTTCAGTCGGTTCCTTACGGTGCAACACATCATAAACTGGAATCTGACACCTGGCTTGACCTCTGCTTAATAGACGAGCAGGATCGCCTGCTGTCGCACTGGAAAACTGACATACCATTGATAAACGGACATGACCTAATCACGGCCACTCTAGACGTACAGATACCACGCTACGATCCTAAAACTTTTACATACAGAAATTACAGAGTAATCTGTGCCGAGAGATTGAAGGCCTACCTCGGTGCATGTGACTTGTCATTGCTCGCCACTTCATCACTTGACGATTGCATCACCACCCTTAACACCAACCTGACTAACGCCATTACTCATCTCGCCCCATTACGGACAGTGACACCTAAACCGAAGCGTCACCCGTGGCTTACCACGGCTCTTCGTGACCTCTTGAAAAACGGAACAGACTCTACAGATGGTTTCGCAGGTCACGTCTCCCGCTGGACCTGTATTTTTACAGAATAGCGAGGGACGATGCTCATAGGCAGGTCGAGGATGCCAGGCTGAACTACTATCACACACGCCTGTCCTCCTTGACCGATGCCGGTGAAATCTGGAGAGAACTTGAGAGACTTGGAATCACCACCTCCAAAGTAAAACCACCCTCTCGTTTCTCCAGTGAAGACCTCAACGCATATTTCAGCTGCATTTCCAACGACCGTCTGGCCCCCACTGTGGAGGAATACATGCAGACCCTGGAGAGTCTGAACATTCCCGAACATTTCTACTTCAGAGAGATAACGGAATCGGACGTTTTATCTGCAGTGATGCACTTTGACTCCCAGGCCAGGGGTAGTGACGGCATCCCACAGGTTGTCATTTACAAAGCACTGCCGATACTCGCTCCATTCTTATGTCGTATTTTCAACCTTTCTTTGAGCGAGTCAAGTTTCCCCTCGGACTGGAAAAAGTCACTGGTGCATGCACTGAATAAAGTCAGTTCACCAACAGCCTTAACTGACTATCGTCCGATCTCTCTTCTTTGTTTCCTGTCCAAGGCGCTGGAGTGGCTAGTGCACATACAAACCTCGGAGTATCTTGAGTTAAGACTTTTCCTTGACAACTTACAAACTGGTTTCGCACTGGCCACAGCACACAGTCCGGCTTAATTAAGTTGACTGATGATGTCAGGCTTGAAATAAACAGAAAGAAGGTAACACTTCTACTTCTTTTTGACTTTAGTAAGGCGTTTGACATAGTGTGTCACGCCAGACTACTCAAAAAGCTAATCTTTTTCGGCTTTTCTAAGCAGGTTATCCGCTGGTTTGCCTCCTATCTCACAGGCAGAAAGCAGGCCGTCATTGGTGACAATGACGAACTCTCCACTTTTCTACCGCTAAACACGGGAGTACCACAGGGGACCGTACTGGGACCACTATTATTCGCATTGTACATCAATGACATCGGCCTCTGTTTGGACTCGGACGTATCTCATCTCATCTATGCGGATGACCTGCAAATTTACAGCCAATGCCACCTAGAGGAGCTCGATTCCTGTTCCGAGAGGATGAGCGCTAATGCCGAAAGGATAATGGGCTGGGCTGCGCAAAATCATCTTAAACTGAACGTACTCAAAACTCAGGCGATCATCCTGGGCTCCTCCTATTATATAAACGCTCTTCCTTCCACTGCTAACACCTACATTAAAATAGGAGAGGCCAGGGTTGAATATCGGTCGACAGTGCGTAGCCTGGGGCTAGTGCTTGATTCTAAACTCATCTGGAAAGAGCACGTTACTCAACTGTGTAAACGTGCACACTCGCTCATGTACAGATTGTATTTTTTTAGAAAGAGCACTGGCTTCGAGCTGCGCAAGCATTTTGTGCAGGCTTTACTTTTCCCCATCATTGACTACTGTTCATTGGTATACTGTGAGCTCTCACAAGAACTTGACACCAAACTACAGAGACTGGTGAACACAGGAATACGTTACATCTATGGTATAAGGAGGGACGAGCATATCGCCCCCTACAAGCGTGAGTTGCAATGGCTCACCACCGCCGGACGTAGGAAGTACTTTACGGCCTGTTTTCTAAGAAAACTCTTCAATACTGCTACTCCATCCTACATCTTGGCCTTTTTTGACTTCCACGTCGCACTCCGCCCAGTGAGGGGCGAGGTGACTCCCCTGGACATCCCTGTTTTCGCCACAGAGGCGCTGAGGAATTCATTCCACGTAAGCGCCTCATATCTCTGGAACTCATTACCAGCTCATCTCCGCAACATTAGATCATCACCTCTTTTCAAACGTCAGATCAGGCAACATTACCTTAATCTCGAGAAAATTTAAATAGCCGTCTTGAATCCAGCTTTAAATAATATTTCTCACCCCATATACAATCATGCATACCACACTCATTCAAAGCATTCGTCTCACACCATTACTCATATATGCATCCTCATTCTTCATTTTAATTTCTAAATTTTTAAGCTGTATTTTTTATTTATTTATTTATTTATTTATCAGTAAAGTTACATAAATTACATTTTAGCAATGCAACTTACATACCCGCAGAGATAAACACAGTTATCTGTTTACGAGACTGATTGCTATCTTACATCTAAATCTTAAAACTATATAACTAATCTTTTAAGATTAGTAACCGCAGTCTTATCATTGCTCATTGAAAATATCTTATTATTAATGTTACAGTGATATCATTTTATTTATTTCTGTAATTCCACTCTTTTAATTACTTTTCGTAGTTAAATTTTTTAATTCATTTGGAAGTTTATTGAATAATTCTATAGCTATGATGTAGCTGTTTTTCCTGCTTACTGTTTTTCCTCTGATCGGAATTTGTATAAGTTTTTTTCTTGTTTTGCATTTTAATGCTAAATGTTTTGATTTTAAAGTCTCGTAATGGAAATATAGTGATTCTAGTTCGTACAATTTCTCAAGATGAAGTGGGTTTCCTTGAGTTACAAAATTATTTTTATTAATGATTTTTAACAGTTTTTTCTGTAGGTTCTTTAACAGTAGTAGAGCATTGGAGTAAGCCCCTCCCCATGCTATAATTCCGTAGCTTATAACGCTGTTGAATAGCGCGTAATAGATTAATTGTAAAGTTGCTAGATTCATTAGTTTTGATAATTTATAGAACACAAAGGTTAAATATTTGGTTTTGCTAACAATATACTTTATATGCTCGTCCCATTTCATATGGCTATCGAAAATTAATCCTAGATATTTACAGTTGCTCACTCTGTTTATTTTTTCCTGACTTATTTTTATATCTATACTATATGGAATACTGTTACTATAATTTCCAAAAGTTATAAATACAGTTTTGCTTATGTTTAGTGATAGCCTGTTCAAGGCTAACCAGCTTGAAATACAGTTTAGATCTTCATTCATTTTTACTTCAACGTCGGTCCAGGAGTCAGCCGATGTTATTATCGCAGTATCATCCGCATATGATATTACATTATCCTTAAGCATGTCGTTAACATAGATTATGAATAGTAGAGGGCCCAGTATTGTGCCCTGTGGCACTCCCGTACTTACAGTTTCTTTATCGCTAACAATATTTTGTATTTTAACTCTGTGTTCTCTATTATTTAAGTAACTAGTCATTAGGTCTAATGCCTTGCCTCGAATACCATATCTTTCTAATTTTTGCAGTAAAATTCTGTGGTTAACCGTGTCCAAAGCTTTGGCCAAATCTAGGAAAGCAACCGCTATTGGTTTGCTTTGATCTAGACAGTTATATATAATGTTCGATATGTGTTGTAATGCGTCTTTTGTACCCCTATTCTTAACAAAACCATACTGATTTTTTGAGATGATATTACAACTACTGATAAAATTATTTAGTCTGTTATATATTAATTTTTCCAGGATTTTAGCAATATTTGATATTAGTGATATTGGCCTGTAATTTTCTACATAATTTTTGTCTTTTGATTTGTAATTGGGATAATGACTGCACTTTTCCAAGCTTCTGGCCAAATGGCTTTTTCGATCGATAGGTTACATATATGAACAAGTATATCTATTATGTGTCTAGAGAAACTTTTTATTGTTTTAGTATTTATGTTATCGACCCCGCCGCTCTTCAATGGCATATCTTTAATGATTTTAGCTATTTCAGAATAGTTTGTAGGAAAAAGAAAGATCGAAATCAGATTTTGTTTAGGTAGTCTTATTGATTCGTTAATTGGTTGTTTGAATTTTTTACTTAGTTCTGAGCCTATGTTGCTATAGTTGTGTATTCATAAAATTAGCTATCTCTTTAGGATTTTGAGTTTTTTTTCCCGTGTTGATTATTTGGATCAATAATTTTTGTAAATGGTGCATTTTTTTTTGTGCTTTTTCCTAGTTTTTTATTTATAACTCTCCAAAGATCTCTTGGATTAGAGCAGCTTTTCTTAACCTCGGCACAGTCGTTTTTTAGCTTGGCGTCTTTGACAACTTTATTTAATATCTTCTCATAATTTTTAAACTCTTTCTTTAAAGTCTCATTCTTTGGGTCTAGTTGCCAAGTTTTATATAATTGTTCTTTTCTATTACAAGAGTTTATTATTGCACCTGTTATCCAACTATGCCTAGCCTTATTTTTTCCTAGTTTCTTATTTTTATCTTTAGTAGTTGTTGCTTGGGCAGTACAGTTTTTAATTTTGCCAATTAGTGAATTAACAGCTTGGTTAGGATCAATCATTGATAATATCTCATTCCAATTTTCTTTGTTTGCAATTTTGTCTAATTTCCTATGATCTATGATTTCTATTTTTTCGTGCCAATTACTGATTTTAATTTTTTTAAGCGTTATTAACAGCGGATAATGATCTGTGATCATATTTTCTATTTTACAAGTGTTAGTTTCGATTGAGTTAGTTTTAATAAAGATATTGTCAATACATGAACCTGTATTATCAGATGTTGCTGGTCTAGTTATTGTTTGGAACCCTGGCACATATCCTTTTTCTAAGAAGTTATACAAATATTCCTGACTAATATTGTCTAGTTTTAGTATATCTATATTAAAGTCTCCAATAACTAGGTGATTTTTGGAATTTTGTTTCTTTTTTAGGTATTCCTTAATGTTGCTAATGAAATCAATTTTTGAAATGTCATGAGATCTATACAAGCTTGATATTTCTATTTTCTTTTCCTTATCTAATTTTAAACATGTATTTACAACTCTGAGTTTTCCTATTCGTACGATTTCAGTACTCTCCGTTAGGCTTTCATCAATACACACCATTACCCCATCCGACCTGTTTATTCTACTATTATTATAATACATTTTATACCCTGTTAATAGAAAATAATTATGATAGTCTAGATTCCAAGTTTCTACGCAAACTATTATTAGTGGTTTAATCTCAAGCCTTTCTATAAAAATCTGTAGTTTATCAAAGTTTTTATTTAAACTTCTTATATTGACATAGAGAATATTTTCTTAGTTAGTTTTTAGATAATTATTGAAAGCCTTGATATTTCTAAATACAGTTACTTTTTTGACATTTTCATTTTGTATACTTTCTATTTCTTCAATGTTGTTTTCCATGTGTGTGTTATCTTCTCAGATTATGCTGACTGGTAGAAGGTGACGATAGTAGTGTTACGTCCAGATTATAAATTTAAATTACAATATCTAACACATTAATACAATTACATGAATTCCTACCTTAATAGTCGAACTCCACGATACGTGAAAGTGATAATAATTTAAATGATTATATGAATGAATGATAGGAAATCCCTTTTGGCTACCGCGGACGCGGTCATTGCCTACTGGGGAAGGGAGCCGGATACGAAGTCACTTAAACTATACATTATTTCTTTTTTAATCGACACACGTTTATTTCTAAAAAGAGAAAAGTACCTTAATGTGTGAGTGTGCGTGGTTGTTTGTGTATGTGTGTAAAGATGTTCCTGGGTGGCTGCAGCTGTCAATCCTCGGCGCCTTCCAGCCTAGGCTCGGTGGTTCAGGTTACAGCGGTGGCTAGCTGCACTTGGATGTGACGGCTCGTCCTTTCGAGGTGCGTAGAGTAGACTGCAGGGAGTCCACTGCCTCTGTTTCTTCAGCAGGATATGATACTCGGAAAAGATGCCGATGGATACACTTCCTCGACCGTGCGACTAAGTCCGATACTCTTTATTTCGAAACGCACAAGTAGCGTATACTGTGTGATGCTAGTTTTTTTATATATGAGTGGTCTGGCGACGAGCAGAGTAACGTTCCGCGTGAGATTTCGGATATTACTGACTGTTGATTGCCCTTTGCTCCCGGGCTTTATATACTCGCATATCCCCTTGTTTTTCTCGGGCTAGTGATTTCCATATTGGGTCACCTTACTATTCGTATTTTCCTCTCTCAATTTTAAGGGAATCGTGGCAGGTGAAGTCATAAACATCATAGTTTATGACTACCACTTAAGAATTTGTCTCTTTTAGAACTTTCCCGCGGTCTCTTTTTTAACTGGAGATCGCACACGTGTTTCCAATGGATTTCCAGATCGTCGAATATTGCGCCTCGGTTTCTTTCTCTCCTCGCTAGTTTTTTTCTCATAGTTGTGCTCATTTTTCCGCGGTGGTTTGTCGTCGCATTGCGTGGAAACAGCTCCGTTGTTCTCGTGTTTAAAAATACGAATACGCGGTTATTATGAAGCTATCATTGAATCTAAAATATCTCCTAGCGTTTTTATGACATTTTGAATTTATTGCTTGGTTCGTTGGAATATAGCCTATTTTCGTGAAGGTGCCGCTCGCACGTATGAGCGAATCTCTCTCTCTCTCCCGTTTTTTTCTTCTTGGGTGCCGCTTATACGTATGAGTAGATTTTTCTCTCTCCTGGTTTTTTTCAGATCCACTTCTTATGTGCCGCTTGCACTTATAAGTTAATCTCTCTCTCTCTCTCCTGGTTTTTTTTTGTCAGCTCCACTTCTTGAGTGCTGCGATGACGTGCTAGTAAGTAAGTGTGTGCGTGTGTGTGTGTGTGTGTAGATATGATATGTATAGCAATAGTAGTGTTTTGGATGCGTAATGGAATCGGTGATTACATTACAGTAGTGACGAAACCGATCCAATCCTTGTTGCCGACTGAGTTCTGTTGGACGAGATGTCTATGTTGCCGATATATCTTGTTATTGTAGGACTCACTGGGTAATCAGTTGTCTCCACGTATTTTCTTATTTTGTTTTTAAGCACTTGACACGACTGGCTATCGTTTGGCACGTGTTGAATATCATATTGAGTTTTGTACCTATTATTATAAAAGATGCAGTTTACACATTTTACATCCGTCGTTTTCACACAGTTCATTGAATTGTGTGAACCCGCGCATTTGTTGATATCATCATAAACTCGACAGTTTTGATACCCAATGAAAACTCTGTTTTTGTTATCTTTTATTTTTTTGTAGATTTCTGAGGAGACTTCTATTATGATGCTAAACTGTTTTGTTTTCTTATTCTCGAAATGGTGAATTGCGGTGCAGCTGGTTTTCAAATCTTTAAAATTTCTTTCATTGATGTCAGCTTCCATATCTTTCAGACTCATCTTCTCAAAGTTATCCACTCCTACGACTTTTAGTCTTGGTTTTTTGATCTCTTCCTTCTTTATTTCACAAACTGATGATAGCTTTTCTTTCAAAAATTTTTCTGCATCTATGGTACTATATTCATTCATACAGTCGATTATTATTTCATTGTCATTTTTGAAAATTACTTTCTTTGTTTGTACTGATTCCTTTTGTTTAGATAGTGAGAGACTAAGTATGTTAGATTATTTCTATCGTCGGTATTCTTCTTTTTTATAATTAGTTTAGGTATTTTCTTCTGTTTAATAACCTCCTTGTTAATTTCCGTACTGGTTACTTGTGAGTAGCTTAGTATTTTAGGTACATCTTCTTGCTTTTTATTTAATGCACTGTTTAGTAATTGGTTTTTATCTTTCATTTCTGTAACCAGCTGTTTCAATAGATTATTCTCAATTTTTAGTGTTTCCAGTTCAGGTTATTCACTTGACACGTTTAGATCTACATTGTTGGTTTTATTAATTATGTCGTTTAAATATTCCTTTCTTATCGATTCTCTTTGTCTTAATTTTATTTGTGCTATAATAATTTTAGCTGAGTCATTAAGCTCCACATCACTTGATTTTGAGGTTAGATCCAAGCCTGAATGGTCTGGGCAAATTACGAACGTATCACTGATTGCAATGGTGTTTTTTAGTTTATTAAAATCACTTCTATGATAAACACTTTCACATATTATGCAAACGACTGCGGTTACTTTTTTATTCGGGTGGCATTTATAAAAAACTTCTCCTCCGAGGTCGGGAGGCTCGTTGCCTCCCAACGCCATGTTGACATATTTTCTACAATCACTTTTGTAAATATTACTGTATTTTATATCTTTTAACTCTTTTTTTGTATAACATAATGTACAGCAAATAAATCTAATCTAATCTAATCTAACCTAATCCCGGTTTTTCAGATCCACTTCTTGGGTGTCGCTTGCACGTATGAGTGAATCTCTCTCTCTCTCCCGATTTTCAGATCCACTTCTTGAGTGCCGCTTGCATGTATGAGTGAATCTCTCTCTCTGTCTCTCCCGATTTTCAGATCCACTTCTTGAGTGCCACGATGACGTGCTAGTGAGTAAGTGTGTGCGTGTGTGTGTGTGTGTAGATGTTATATGTATAGCAATCGTAGTGTTTTGGATGCGTAATGGAATCGGTGATTACATTACACACGCACGTTTCCAATTTTTAATAAAATTGGGATTGTTGCAGTCGGTTTGGAGTAGTATGTATGCCAAACCGACCGCTAAGGCGCGAGGTAAACAAAGGTTATCGTCATTGGCTATAGTGACGATAGACTTTTTGTTTTTAGCGTCAGCGCGTGTGACAGGACGCCCTGTATTTATCCCGCCGGTCACATTTTTTATTATGTTAATGTCTAAAATTAAATTATTTCTAATATCGAACGACTCGCAGCTTCGCCCTATTTCAAAAATTATATTTAAAATATCCGTAGGCTCAAAATCTGCTATTTGGCGAACGTTTAGCCAGCCGGGCCCCCTGGAAAAACAATCGCTCGAAACATAGCCTGTTATATACTCGTAGGCACTGTCTGCGAGCCATACGATATACGTATACAATTCATTAAATGCTTCCTCGAACCATTCAAAGGGATTACTTTCTGCAGGGGGCTCGGTCAACCTAACAATTATGCGCTCGCCACGCATCCCTAAATTAGTGGATTCCGACGTATCGCGCGATATTAAAATAAATTTACACCTTTCAGTGTCACCAGCGTCGCTGTCGGTATCGCTATTGCTGTCGTCGTCCATTTTGCTGTCCGCATTTTCCCCTAAGGCACCCCCGCCTACCTGCGAGCCGACATGTTCATCCGAGTTATAACACTCACGGATCAGCGCTAAGCCTTTTTGTGAATTTTAGAAAAAAATCTAATTTTAATTTTACGTAAAAAATGTGAGTTATTTAAAAGAACTATTTTTTTTTTAATGATGATGATGAAAGAAAATGCAAAAAGAAAGATTTCAATATTCTTCGTTGAACACGTGGCGGAAATGTTTATGAGTTTCTATGAACTCTTCACGCATTTCTTCGAGACTAGAGGTGTAAAAGAAGGCACAGTGCAGTGATTCTGTATCGTACCTGCTTTCCCACATCGTGTCTATTCTACGTCGTTCGCGCGCACGGGGTGCCCAACGTATTCCAGCGTAATAATTTAAAAAATCCTCAAAATCATCCGCTAGAGCGTCCGATCTTTGCTCCTCTATATATCGGATCTCTATAAAATTATTTATTTATTTAATAATACACCCCTGCTATTAAAAGTAAAATAACTGTTCTACTTACTCCTATTGATGTTGTTGTGGTCCATGTTGTTCTGATCGAAATGTGTGTTTCTACGGCGACCAGTGTTGTCGTAGTAGAAGATGATATCTGAAGGTTCTTCTGGTCTATGATAAAAATCATAGATGAGTCGGGCACGTGCAAGTTGTGCATCTATAGCTTCGGGCGTATCATGTACGAAAAGATTGTAGACACTAAATTTTGTGTCCCGATTCTCTGCTGCACCGTGCATAGGCTGCGGTGCTACATCCGCAACCTACTGTGGTATAAACGAGTCCGGCTCGTACACGGGTCCTATTTCGATGTTGTCGTTGTTGTTGACTACTATTGTCGATGCCTGCGAGTCGACACTAGCAGCATCATCGTTGTCGTCGTCGCTAGCAACTAAAAATGCTGGATCGTCGTTGCCGAAATTAACATCTTGTGCTTCGACGGCGGCGGCGGGTAGCTCTTCAACGCTGTCGTCGACATCAAAATCTCTGGTGTCGTCATCGTCATCGTCATCGTTGTCGTCGTCGTCGCCGTCGTTGCCGTCGTCATCGCCGTCATTGTCGTCGTTGTCGTTCGTAGCAGCACCATCGTTGTCGTCGTCGGCGTCGTCGTCGTCCGTCGAGGACGGGAGGAAGGACGGGTTATCCGAACTCGTATCGCTGCACACATTGTCTATGTGCAGCACGATACGAGGATCTACTTCGGGTCTACCGATCCAGCCAGTATCTTGAGGCGAGCGTGCCAGTTGATATAGTGATATTAATAATAATGATGATGATGTTGAGGATGACGAGGGAGATGACTGTAGCTGCAACAGTCTGCTTAAACGGGAAGAACAGGGCACCGGCTCGCTTGCAGGTGCAGCTACATCCCTTCGAACACTCACACCACTAGCACGTGTAGTTGCACTTGCCACGCTCATAATACTTTCCGTCTCCACTACCTCCATAGCAATATCCTCTTCGGCTCCCCCCCCTTCGGCCATTTTTTTTAAAAAAAAAACACAGAGAGAAAAACAAACTTCAAAATTATAAAAATCGCGTCAACGGTTGAAACGGCCGGTTGAAAATTCGAACGGACAGTAATGCATTCACGAGAGCGCTCTGGGCATTTATATCTTTTCGGCTACTTGTTAAAAAAATAGACGTTCATCTAAGTATCTTTCCGATGAGCTGTTAGCGGTAGCGGTAGTGGTGGTGGTAGTGGTGGTGGTGGTGGTGGTGGTAGTGGTGGGGTAAGTTGTAAGACGCTTCTAGGGGTTTTCCGAAAATCCTACTGCGTTCGAGTTTTATTGCAAACCATAAAAGAGATTAGATAAGCTTATTTACCTACCCGCTCACATATACCGGTGGCTATAGAAACTGTTTGGTGCTTAGCGAGGCCTTCTATGTATCGGTGAATTGTATAAGGGTTGTCGTAGAAAAATATGCAAAGGATATTTCTTAAAATAAACACGAAAATACGTTGTTTACGTAAAAAACAATATATAGAGGGCGTGGGTGGTGACGTGACCGGAAAATGCGCGCGCATTCAAAGGGTGTATATGTGTGTGTGTATTTTTAAAAATGTGTATATGAAAATTTTGAAAAGAATGGGATTTTTATGTATGAGTATGGATTTAATAGGGCGGAGCTAACTGTTTAAAAGCCTCGTGTACGATTGCCAAGACCAGAGAACGTTTTCGAGTATAATAATATATCGTTATAATCAACTCTAACGTTCATCATCATCATCACAATGTCTCAAGTACAAGTAGAACGTGAACCATCGCAACGCTGTCGAAAAGTCAATGCAGTTTTGAAACTGCCCAACAGTATTTTAGCAGTGTGTTACGCGCTTAATTCTTCTAATACTAAGAGAGTCGTAGTAGGATTCGACGGAACACGTGAGAGCCAGAATAGTAATGGTAAAATATTAAAATACGAGTTAGTGTTGAAAGTTTATAAATGCCGGTGGTTCGAGAGCGATTCATCGAGAGTTAGTTATAAATACAGATACGTGGGAGCAGCTATAAGATCATTTTGATCTTATCAATACCTACTTCACTGATGATTATGAGTATTATCAGAAATATAACGGTCAGCGAACGTTAAATCTGCTAAACCATGATTTACTGTTCACTACATCATATGGATCAAAATCTTTTTTGCTGGAACAACGCCCTCAGTCATTTGCCGATGTCAACACCTATTACAAACAATCAGTCAGTGCACCCAGTGACAACACTTCAGCAGCAGAAACAGCTAATACTGTCAAAGAAAATAAACAAACGTGTAAGAAAATAAAAATTTACTTACAGTAGTAGGGGCTGCACTGCTACTGTGCCACACAGCTCCCACGCCACCGAATACCGACCGATGGTAACTTATATTAACAGATCCCTGTTTTACCGACCGTGTATCTGTTATCGATTGAGAATTTACCACAGGCCCCACATGTTACCGGTAGTAGTAGGGGCTGGGGTGGTACTGCGCCAGGCGGGACCCGCGCCATCAAATACCGACCAAAGGTAACTAGTATTAGCAGATTCCTCTTTTACCGACCGGGTCCCACATGCCCCCGGCCCCATGCCCCGGCTGCTGCCGAGGCCCACGCAGCCTCCTACATTACCGACAGAGGATTATTCTTCGAACATGTTTTTATCGATTGATATAACCAAGGATCTCACGACCTGACCTCTAACGGCTGAAATTCCACAGATTCGCGATTGGCTATGGCTGATCCCAGAATACCGCATATTACTATAAATAGGTTACACTTCTGTGGGTGAGATTCCAATAGGATGATGAAGGAATAAAGTCTGTAGCATTAGGAAGGTGCGAGTGCTGCAGCTCAGCTTCCTGCATTAGCAGGTGCATAAAGGATTTTTTTTTATCGACTGACGAGGGATTTTAGGGTGGGAATATAAATACAATAATCATTTTTTAAAAATCCTTATTTATTATATGAGTATACGTCACTGAAAAAAAAACACACAAAAACTCTTATTACATTATTCTTATAACTAAAACACATTGAAAAATCTGTATTTATTACATGAGTATAAATTCTTATAACTAAAGTATAAACGTAAAAATCCTTAAATACAGTATTTATGATTAATAGTGAAATTAGCGGCTAAACATTCTAGAGAAGAACTGTGAAATATCGTGCATACATATATATACATATATACTTAGCCTATACGTTGATGTGACATAAGAATGCGGAGTGTATAAATGTGTACTTGATATCAACCTTATCGACTAGAAACTGCACCATCGATCCATAATTTTCAGTGTATCGAGAAAACCATCAATAAACAATTAGTATTAATTAAGTGTAAAATACGCTTATGTACAACAGCATTGAAAAATCATTAAAGTTAGTGTAATATAGCAAATAATAATATATTAATACGTCAGCTAATCCTTTACAATAATTTTCTTCTATGTAAATTTAATGTATAATAATTGGTGATAGTATGATATCGAGAAACCCTTAATAAACAAATAATTATAAGGCGCGTTTACAAATAAGAACATCAAAAAAACCTTAGAATATTTTAGCAGATGATAATGCAAAATAATAACATATAGCAAATAAAAAAAATCCTTTCTCTTAGTAAGCGCAATACACCTATGCATAGTTTAAAAGAATTTAGCATACACACTCTAATGATTGAAAAAAAATCCTTAATATTATACGCGATGGAGATATATTGTTATTAAACAAATTCAAAAATGTTTTTACCAAGGTGTTGGAGATAGACATCTCTAGTTTCTATCTCCCGCTTCAACTTCTCCTCGTCGACGGCGTTTTCCATGAGGAAAGTGTTCACTTTGGTATGTAGGAAAACGTCGAAACTTACATCGAACTCTAGCACTATCTTTACACCAAACTTGGTCTGAATTTTCTTGCATTTTGTTATCTTGTACTTTTTGTTGATCTCCAAATCCTTAATTTTTTTCGTAGGCAGGAATGGTGAAGTTTTTGTCACGGCGTTTAGCGACTCCATCCTGTAAAAATAATGAAACAATATATATATAAGTTTATTATATTTATGTATTAGTTATAAGAATATATCATACTTACATAATAAATTATACGTCTAATGTCAATGTCGTTGAATCAGAATCCGATGTGTAATGCTCACACAAATGGAGTGAGCAGAGAATATCTTGGCGTACCGTCCAGAGCCACTTATTTATAGCGTAGACGTTTTGAACTGCACAATTCTTCTTCCAGTCAGGAAGGTAATGTGTACACACCAGCGGAGGTCGAAATTCTGGTGTCTTTTTCTGCGCACCTTTTACCCAAACAACGATGTTCCTTGTAGGTGATAAGTCGAGAAGGTTGGAGCAAAACTCGATGAACTTGTCGTATGGTAGATCACCGTCGCTCCAATTCAATCCATGAAACAAGTATTTCAGCCATAGATTGACACACTTGAGGTCATGCGGCAAGTCGTACCAAGAGTGCGGCGATTGAAACGTTGCTAGTTGAGCTGCTGCTGCTGGTTCGTTAGGATTAATGTATGCCAACTTGTTGATTATGAAGTTGCCGTTTTGTCCCTTGAAGCCCTGAGTATCAACAATCAAATCCATTTTTCTATGGAAAAATTCAATGCTTAATATTATTGATGAGAATGTAATGATAAAATACATTTATTAGAGTATACTTACAATTGCTTTCTCGACTGTGCGTGAAGCTCGAAAATGTGTACCGTTCTCAAACATATGAGTACCCAGGCAGGCATTACTAATCCTGCCGTCGATTCCGATCGGGCATCAGCCCCGGTGGTCGACGCTCGCCTCCTTGGGGATAAACCCCTTGGATCTGGGAGAGGCGAAAGTACGCTTTCGATGCACAACACAACCAGTCCCGTTGTAGGTAACCTGGCACGGGAAGGCAATGGTAATGCTACAGGAAAGAAGGCAGAGACTATGGAGGTAGACGCAGATGGCGACAAGCGAGCAGAAAGCGCAACCTCCAAAAACGTGCACCTAGATCGCCTTGGCAGCAAAATCGATGAGCTGACCGATTATGTCAGGGACAGACACAAGGTGCACAAGCAAATTAAGGATCTCGCCCGGAGCATAAGGGCCAGCTACAGGGCTCTCTGCTCTGCAGACGATAACCTTATGCAGTGCCAACGGCCAGGGACTAAGGGCAAGGTGACCGAAACAACCCCTGGCCTTCTGGAAAGGGCAATTAGCCTAGCAGAGGCGAACGAAGTGACCCCTAAGCCGGTCGGCAAGGGGAAACCACAGCAGGCTAGCCGCGTTAGTGGGGCAAGCTCTGCAAGAAGAGTAGCCGACGACAATGTCCACCAGAGGGAGAAAGACTCGTGGCAAGAGGTGGTAACAAGGAAGGCAAAGAAGAAAAAAGAAAAAAGCGTAAACAGGAAGGATAACACTGATGCTGGTGGCCAAGACCAAAAAGGCACCAGAAAAAGTAGGACGGCAAGAGCAAGACCTACTAGACCTAACGCCTTAGTCATCAAGGCCGAGGGTGGAAAAAGCTACGTCGAAATCCTAAAGAAAATGAAGGCAGAGCCTAGCCTAGAAAAGTTAGGAAACAGCGTACATAGAATACGCAAAACGACAGCAGGAGATCTGCTACTCGAACTACGACGTTCCAAGGAGGTGGAAACAGCTGAGCTCCAGGAAGCGGTGAAAGCAGTACTAGTGGAAACTGCTACAATCAGGGCGCTGCATCATGAAGAGGCCTTCGAGATTAAAGACCTTGACATGCTGACCACTAAGGAGGACATAGTGGACGCACTACGCAAAAATAACGAGAAAGGACATAATTTCGAACCTATGGCGGTTAAGTCGCTTCGTATTAAATATGTATTCGTATTAAAAATGTATTTTTTCGGCCTCCACAGTAGGATTTTAAATTATAATCAATACAACTCCGTCGAAAATCGAAAAAGTACGAAAAATGCCCTTTAAACCTGAAAATCCAAAATGTACACTGTCATATCATTGAACTTACTTTTTACTCTAGAGTGATTTGTCCACAGCGACCTTGTTTCGTCCCACTGTGAGGCCCTACTAGAGGCATTCACACTTCTGGACTTGCTGCTGATGAACGAAGGCAACGTACCGACCTATAAAAAGGTGGACGCTGAATCAGTGATCGACTTAACATTTGTTAGTAGATGTCTGGTAAAAGAGGTGAGTAAATGGACCGTAAGCGAACACTTCACTAATAGGGATCACCACGCCATTATAATGGAGCTGGGCACACAAAACATGGTACACTGTACTAACCCTATAAGTACGAAAATGGAATGGAAAGCCAAGGAGTACGACAAGGAACTATTTCTGATGATGTTAGGAAATATCCAATTGACGGGATCAGCAAAACACAAGGCTGAACAAATGACAAAATGGCTCACCCGAGCCTGTGACGCAGTTATGCCAAGAAAAGTGCCCAATCAAAGATGGGCACCAGTATATTCGTGGAACGAGAAGATTATATCAGCGCGTTCCACCTGCCACCGAGCACGAAGGCTGGAGCAACGGGCAAGGAAAAAGTTTTACCGAACCGGTATTGGAAGCGAAGCTGTAGAAAAATGCTGCAGAAGAATGAAAGAAGCCAAGTGCACCCTCAAGAAGTGCATCAGTGAAAGCAAGCAGAGATGTCATAAGGAGCTGCTAGAAGAGGTCAATACAGATCCATGGGGCAGGCCCTACAAAACAGTTATGAAGACACTCAACGGAAGCTATATTCCCCCACCAAAGTGCCCAGAGGTACTAAAGAGGGTAGTGACAACACTCTTTCCAAGTCAGCCGGACGCACCATATGCTATAGCAGAGGAAGTGCGGGAAGAAGATATACCTCCAATTACAGTTTAGGAGCTACTCGTAGCAAGCAAGAGGGTAGGAAACAATAAGGCTCCCGGTCCTGACGGCATACCAAACGTGGCGCTGAAGCATGCCATCGAGGCTAAACCTGAAGAATTTGTTAGCCTCTACAATGCATGCCTAGCAGAAGGGAGATTTTCGATGAACTGGAAAAAGCAGTGACTTGTGTTGTTACCTAAGGGTAACAAAGCGCCCGGAGGGGAGACATCGTACAGACCATTATGTATGATGGACACACAAGGAAAAATACTGGAGCGCATTATCAGCAGCAGGATGGAGTGCATAATCGAAGAGACCAAGGGGCTTGCCGAGCACCAATATGGCTTTCGGAAGTGCCGATCTACTTTGGACGCGATCGGCCTAGTGCTAAACACAGCCCGAGCAGCTATCAGTGGAAAACGGTGGAAGGGCGGAACAAAGAAGTACTGAGCAGTTATTACTTTGGATGTCAAAAACGCATTCAACTCTGCAAATTGGACGAAAATACATGAAGCGCTTGAAAAGCTTGAGGTGCTCACCTACATCAGGAGGATGATGGCCGACTATCTGAAGGACAGAACTTTACTGTACGAAACGGATTGCGGCATTGAAACCTACAAGGTCACGGCAGATGTTCCACAGGGATCAGTACTGGGCCCGCCATTGTGGAACATTATGTATGACGGAGTGCTGAGACTACAACTCCCGCGGGAGGCTATGGTAGTAGGATTCGCAGAAAAGTTGACGTTTAAACAGCACCTTGAATTAGCAGGTGAAAAAGCGTCAAGAACGACTGCTGCTCTATCTCGGTTCATGCCGAATGTCGGTGGAGCTACTCAGAAGAAAAAGAAGCTGTTAGCAAGTGTCAGTACGTCGATTATGCTGTACGGAGCACCAATTTGGGCAGATGCAATGGCAATAAAAGCCTATGCGCGGAACCTGTCATCCGTGTATAGACGGAGTGCGCTAAGAGTAGCGTCTGCTTACCGCACGGTATCGGACGATGCAATAAGCGTCGTGGCAAGCATGCCACCTATCGACCTCTTAGTACTAGAGAGGAAGGCCATATACATGGCAAAACAGGAGAACAGCGATAGAACGAAGGCAGAAATCTGGAACGCTGCCAGAGAACAAACAGTAGCTGAGTGGCAGAGAAGATGGGACAGTAGCCTGAAAGGGCGCTGGACGCACCGACTTATACCAAAGATTGAAGACTGGATCAAAAGAAGACACGGGGAAGTAAACTACTACCTCACGCAATTTTTGACGGGACATGGATGCTATCGAGCATACCTGTGTAGATTTAATTTAGAAGACTGTCCAGACTGCCCAGCATGTTTGGACATGCGCGAGGACACTGAGCACGTTTTTTTGCTACTGCTCGCGTTACCAGCAGGAGCGTGAAGAGTTTGAACGCTACCTCCAGACCACAGCAACTCCTGAGTTTATTATGGTAGCTATGTTCGCCGCCGCTGAGGGCTGGCACGTGGTTAGTAACTACGCCGCGGTCATCCTCAAGAAAGTGAGGGGTGACGAAGAGAGAAGAAGACGAGAGATGCTGCAAGAAGCTGACGACCGGACGATGCGATAAGAAGCAGACGGCAGCCTATAATGAAGAAGGTACGATAGTAGATTTACTAGATATGGACGCATAAGGAATGACAATCACATCAAGGAGACAAGGCAATGTCCCTATGCCCCCCCGCGAAGTAATACTTGGCCGTAGTACCGCGGGGGAAAAAAGGCACTGAAGACGGAGCTTGGCCCTCCTCACCGACAAATCGGTAAGGAGAGCGAAGAGGATTCGGGTTACAATTGGATTCTATATTCGGTCGCAAAACGAAGGGTTTTAGTTGGTGAGAATCCAACACACGGTGGCCCATGCCATGTCATAGTCTATTAAGATTTTTCCCTCCAACCTCTTTCTCCAATATAAAAAAAAAAAAAAAAACACACACACTCTCTCTCTTATTTGTAGGCTTTGGCTTACACATTAGCGCCCTTTCCTTATAAAACTTCTGTTTTATCATCATTCTCTCTCTCTCACTCACATGCGCGCTCTCTCACTTACACATTAGTGCACTTTCCTTCTACAGTATTCTGTTTTATCATACTCTCCCACTCACACGCGCGCTCTCTTACACACATTAGTGCACTTTCCTTACCTTTCCATACAGTATTCTGTTTTATCATCATTCACTCACTTATATACATGCACGTATGTACCTAAAGTAAACTTTCTCCCTTATAAATGTATATTAAATGAATAATAATGTTACTGTGTTGACGGCTACGATACAAATGGTCTTGTTTTTAGAAATAGGGTTTATACATTTATATTTTATATTAATATATATATATATATAAAATATATATAAAGAAAAAAAAATATATACATATATATATTTTTTTTCTTTATGTTTGATTATAGTTATCATCAAAATGGATGATATAATAGCTTAATGTATGCAGCAAGCTAAGCTTTTGCAGGCAGCTGAAAAATTGTTATTTTCTTCTTCTACTGATTCAACGATTATAACCCGTTGGAAATATAATTTTGTTTTATCACTCAAGACTTTTCGTAAAGTTTTAACTAATAAAGGACTTTTAGTACATCAAAGACAGAGTGTTTTATGCATTATTGCAAAATTAGAATGTATAAAAGCACGACTTGAAATTATATATAAACAAAAAGGTGGTGGTGAAATACATACAGCCAACAATACCATTACTAATCGTGTACGTTGGATAGACATGGATAACGCATTTGAGAATCGTATGAGAACTGTTGTGATAGCGAATTTGATTCATATCGATGTGATGGGTTTTTGAAAGACTGTGCTATATTATTCTCAAGAAAATTAAAAAATATAATGCGTTAAAATGATAAAGCTTTAAAAGTAAATACTGTTTTATCATGTAAATTTAAAAAAATATGTGTAAAGAATAACGATAATGAAGAAGAAGAAGAAGAAGAAGAAGAAGAAGAAGAATATATTGAGACTAAATATTTTAACACAAAAAACCATGAAATTTTATCGGCGACATCATTAATCAAATGGTTTGAGACTAATGTTACTGAACCTCTACTCTCAGATATTGAGGAATTTCAGGAACGCGACTCTGGTTGAAATCTACATTCAATTGAAAATTTACAGATAAACATAAATAAATTCAATCCAATGCATAGCGGCAACTCGTATATACCTCTACCAACATTTATAGAGAAAAGAAAAGCATGTATCAATGTTAAAAATTATGATAACAAATGCTTCATATGGGCTATTTTATCTGCTTTATATCCAGTAAACAGTAAAAATCATCCTAACAGATTAAGCAATTACATACAATATGAACAGACCTTGGATACGAATGGTATTCAGTTTCCTGTATCATTGAAAAAGATACCAAGATTTGAAAAGCAAAACACTACAATATCCGTCAATGTGTTCAGCTTAGATAATAAAAATGTTGTACCTTTCTACTTAACTTCATGTAAAAAGAGTAATCATATAAATCTGCTTTTACTCATGAGTTATAATGATGAAAGTGATGAATTACCAAATCAATCACATTATGTATACATAAAAAATCTTTCACGTTTAATCAAAAACGATTTGAGCAAACAAACAAAAAAACTATTTACATGTGACAGATGTTTAAATTTCTTTTACAAAGAAGATCATTTGACTAAGCATGAAGAACATTGTAAAAAGTTGAATAATTGTAGAATTAAACTCCCTAGTGAAGATAATAATGTGATAATGTTTACAAATCATAGCTATAGTGAAAAGTTACCTTTCATAATATATGCAGACTGTGAGTGTTTGTTAAAACCACTAAGACAAGATGTGGAAACTAACACTCGACCAGTAAGAGTCATGAAATTTATAGTATAGGATACTACTTTAAATGTAGTTACAATGACTCTTTATCGAATTATGATTTTTATAGAGGTCATGAAGCATCAAGATGGTTTGCTGAACAGTTGAAAAATATTGAGAAACAAATAAGTGCTTTATATGCGAATCCTTTACCCATGCCAGTTCTATCTGAAGCTGAAAGAACAGAGTACTATAATTCAAAAACGTGTCATATTTGTAAAACATTTTTGAATAATGATGCCAAGGTGCGTGATCATTGCCATCTCACTGGAAAATATCGAGGGCCGGCACATACTACCTGTAACCTAAATTATCAAGATTCAAAAATAATACCAGTTGTGTTTCACAATTTAAGTGGTTATGATGCACACTTTATTATATCCGATATATCAAATCATTTTCCAGGACAGATTGATTTACTACCTCTGACAGAAGAAAAATATATTTCATTTACAAAACATGTAGAGAATAGTAAAATTGAATTCAGATTTCTGGATTCGTTTAGATTCATGCCTTCATCACTGGAAAAATTGGCATCGTATCTACAGGACTATAAAATTGTTAATCATGAATTTAATGATTGTAACAGAGACCAGATTGATCTGTTAACAAGAAAAGGCGTTTTACCCTACGAGTATATAAGCTCATGGGACAAGCTAGAAGAGTGTAAATTACCAGAAAAAGATGATTTTTTTAGTATGCTTAATGATTCACATATATCTGATAGAGATTATGATCATGCACAAATTGTCTGGAATACATTTAATGTTCAAACGCTTGGCGAGTATTCAGATTTTTATATGAAAACTGATGTTATGTTGTTAGTAGATGTTTCTGAAAATTTTCGAGAACAAAGCATAAAAGTTTATGGTCTCGACCCTGCTCACTATTATACCACTCCAGGTTTTTCGTGGGATGCAATACTCAAATATACTGGCGCACAATTAAGACTTTTAACAGATATCGATATGGTACTTTTTATAGAACGTGGAATCCGAGGTGGCTTGAGTCAGTGTTCAAATCGTTATGCAGCAGCCAATCATAAGTATATGCTTGAAAAGTATGAAAAAGATAAAGAAAAAGAATATTTAATTTATTTAGATGCAAATAATTTGTATGGATTCGGACTTTCACAACGTCTTCCATACAATGAATTTCAATGGTATGAAAATTTTGAAAATTTGTTTTGTTTTGAATCATATCTGATACTTCTCATGGATACATTTTAGAGGTTGATTTAGATTATCCTTACAAAATACATGATAAGCATAACGACTTACCATTTTGTCCAGAACATGCAAAACCTCCTGGATCAAAGCAAGAAAAACTTTTAGCTACACTTCAACCTAAAAGAAATTATGTGATTCATTATGTTGCTCTACAACAAGCTCTTTTTTGAACGGTCTTCAGCTCATTAAGATACATAGAATTCTAAAATTCAAGCAGTCTCCATGGCTCAAATCATATATTGATTTGAACACTAGTATGAGAGCAGCAGAAAAAAATTAATTTGAAAAAAATTTTTCAAGTTAATGAATAATGCAGTATTTGATAAGACTATGAAAAATATTAGAAAGCGAGTTTCAGTCAAGCTTATGAGTAAATATGATGGAAGATATGGTGTAGAGGCTCAAATTTCAAAGCCGAACTTTCATAGTAGTTCAATATTAAATGAAAATCTAGTTGCCATACATCTAAATAAAACTGAAATACTTATGAATAATCCAATCTACATTAAGCTTACAGTTCTAGATCTGCCCAAAACACTGATGTATGATTTCCATTACAATTATATGCGACAAACGTATAAAGATAATTGTAAATTACTTTCCACAGATACCGATAGTTTCATCTATGCTGTTAAATGTAATGATTTTTACGAAGATATGAAAAAGAATATTCACAGATTCGATACTTCAGATTATTCTGTAGATAATTTAACATACCACGTGTTAATAAAAAAGTAGTAGGACTTATGAAGGATGAGTGTAATGGCCAGATTCTCTCTGAATTTGTTGGACTGAGAAGCACAATGTACAGTACACGCGTCAATAATCAAGATAGTATGAAAAAAATTAAAGGTATTAAGGCTTTTGTTGTAAAGAAAACTATTGAATTTAATGACTACTTAGAGTGTCTACGAAATTCTTGCATTCAAAGACGAGAGCAGTTTGCTATAAGATCAAGACTTCATAACGTCGAAACCATTCGGCAGAGTAAGATTGCTCTCAGTCCTTACGATGATAAACGATTCTTGCAAGACGACAGTACAGATACGCTCGCCTGGGGACACTACAAAATAAATGGGTAAGTTCAAATTAAGCATGCATATATATCACAATTTAATTTAGAAACGTTTAATTGCAGTGAAAAGAAGTGTGTGCGATTCAAGGATGAACCAACTATCCATGTAATGTATACCTGGAGATTTGCGCATCATGAAGCTCGATGTGGCAAATGGGAGCAGGCTGCACGCGATCGAGAACATTTCAGGAGAAGAATCATGCAAATAAATGATATTATAATGCCTGTACTTTAAAAAAAACTAAAGGAAATGTAAAATAAATGAAAAATAAATTTTTTTAATTAATTATAATTTATTTTCGTTTACATATCATTTTTATTTGTCCAACTATTGTGAGTATTATCAAAACCTAACCATTTTACATATGTAAGGTTCTGATTTACTATGCTGAACCGCGCAGTAATTCTATATACAAATAATTGTTTATTTGAGTATAGGTGAACTAGCCTTGACTCGAGAGTCTTCTGTTACTATTAAGTAGGTTATGATTCTAATAAACTATCTCCTTATGGTACTTCTTTGTTACGACTTTATTTAGGCAAAGGCCCAATGCTTTGATACAAATGTTACACAGATGTTTTAATCTAATCTTTACGTTCGTTCTTAATGTTACGAATTTACTTATTTCTATATTGGTTCGACTTACAATCACGTTCGGACACTACTAGTAGATTGCACGGTCGATGACTGGGCGGTGTTTAGTATTATCCTACACGGATAGTTCCGTGGCGTGTTGAGAGTGAGTTTCCTTAACTAAGCTGCCGAAGCTAACGCCAGATATGTTGACGGTCCTTAAGCCTCGTACTGTACCAACTCACGTCCAGAGTATGAAGAGTTCCACCGGTTAGCTTCCACGGAGTTTGAGTGGTTTCTAAGCACCCAATAGACGACGCGAAGGACTAAACGGCACTCGTATTCACACACCAGGTCCAGCAGGTACAACACTCGTTGTCCTTGTAAAAAGAGACTTCACTAAAGGCTAAAGGCACTATGAGGACTGAGTGCGGGGCTTATAAGGCTTTGCGGATGATCTCAACGTTAGGGTAATAACCAATCACCGATCGCCACCGAAAGTGTCTTACAATATAGGTTGGTGATGGTGCATAATAAGTAGGTTTTGGGATTGCTGACTCGGGAGTCAGTTGGTTTGATTAGTGGGACGCGTTTGATGTCGTAAACGCGGTTGCGGAAGTGCTTACATTGTGATTGTTGTCGTATACCTGCGCCTGTACACATACACGCCGTCATACATCATTCTGTATACAGTATATCCATACATATAAATATCCTTTATGAACATGGGACGTTACACATAAACTCTATTACCACTTTTTTTCAAAACTTTTTCAATCAAATATACATCAGGATGTTTAGTCTTGAGAAGTTCTTCCTCATAAAATCTTCCAGCTATTGGTTTGTCTTGATAATCCTTTAGATGATAGATGTAAGGCTTTGTTTGAGAAACTTGCGTTATTTTAAAGACTTCAGTTGATCAATTGGGTGTATAACCTTTATCGAAAACCTCCTTGTTTCGACTTACACGTACTTCATCACTAATTTTAAACTTAGCTCGTTTAAATACATTTCTGACAGTGTTTGTCTTTCTAATTCGATTAAGTATACCATTAACTTTGTCTCGATTCACTTCAGCAGGCTTCATTCCTATTGTCCGATGCCGTCTATTATTATACTGTAAAGTTAAATCTGGCAAATTATCCAACCATTTATAGGTACCACGTAGACTAAATAACTGCCACATCTTGCTTTTTAAAGTTCGATTAAAACGTTCACAAATTGACGCTTTGAGATTACTGTAGGTGGAGTATAAATGAATTTTATAATTTTTCATTAGTTTCTCAAAATCTTTATTGTAGAATTCTTTGCCACGATCAATTTGCAAGTTCTTAGGTACTCTTTTTTGTAGCAGTATTGATTTCATAGCTTGAGTTACACATTTTCCAGTTTTTTGTTTCACTGGCACAGTCCAAGCATACTTTGATAGTATATCAATGACTGTAAGCAAGTATTTGAAACCTTTATTCTGTTTAGCATATGGAATCATTTCAACAAGATCTGCCTGCCAAGTTCCATCGATATCTTTAACGAGAACAGAGCGACGTGGATAATTACGTCTAGCAGGTTTATGAAGTTCTTCTACTAGCGCTGCTTTCATCCTGATTTACAAGTTTATTTACTGTGGAATCCAAGATTTGTAATTTCTCGTGTAAATCTCTTAACGTATTATTTATTCTAGAAAATTCAGCCTCAGTATTTATAACTCTATCATTTACTAAACTCTCCAATTCTTGTACAATTTTTTCAGCTCTTCATTTAATCAACTTTTTTACAGACTTTAAATTTACGGCATCATCTTGATCCACAGCATCACCAACATGACATAGTTTTCGGTTCTCTAAATCAAAATTTCCATCACTAGTCAACTTGAATCCTAGTCCAGGCGGTGAGAATTTTACTAACAAAATCAGTATACTTTTTACTTGAATTTTCACAAATATCTTCCCTTGTATTATAGTATTTTTTGTGAGCATTTGTGTCTTTTAAAATCTTAGCATAATTTTTCTTATCATTGTCAGTGATTAAAGTATCATCAGGATATTTCATGAACAATAACTCCACTAGACCTGGATCTTTGTCATACTGTTTATCGCTAACGATAATTTTATCTTTTTTAAAATTTATAGGACTATTTCCAATCATTAGTTTACCATCTCGCATTTTCCTCACTCCATATACTGTATCTAAGGTTTGTGTTCGCTCCTTAAGCAACAATTGAACGATTTCATCAACACTATCAACCACAACTGTTTTTTCATGATCTGAAAAATTTGATACATTACTTTTATTGACAGTTTCTTCTTGATCTGAATCACCTACAGCTGACTCAAACGCTGATTCTCTAGGATCATCATCATCATCATCATCATCACCATCATAGTCTTTTTTATTGTTTTCAAACCGCTCAGATATTAATTTTCTCTTCTTTCTTTTTTCTTTTTTAACTGATGACAAACTTTTTTCTTGTTTTATTTTATATTCACTTACATCGATTAATTTTTCCAATGGTTTCACAATCGGCTTGAATGAGTCCTCCAAACCTTTTTCTACCTTTAATTTATGTAACTTTATCAAATCATACTTTCTTTTCACAGCGTTTCGAGCTTTTTCAACTTCACGTAAGACTACAGTTTGCTGATTAAAATCAGACATCTTGATAGCTAAGCGTCTCACGATCGAGTGCTAAATCTATTCGGTAGCCTGTATATTTATTACAAACTGATCAAAACCTTTTCTGTAGCGACCATCATTTATATCTCGGTCTTTGTCTATAATGAGAAAACTGTGATTGCCATCATTCAATGATTCAAGTTCATATCATCTTGTCGAAAAATTACCAACAAGTTGACATTGTAACGCACTAAATGTTTTGGTACTTGTGCATACGACTGACACAAGTAAAAACAATCCACGCTTTTATGTCTACCATTAGGATGAATGATTAGAGATAAGAGAGCGTTCGTTTTACCACAATTAGATGGGCCACGAAATATTGCTCTTATACTGTTAGGTAGCAATTTTCCATGTCGTGGTTTTTTCTGCTGCTGCTGCTGCGTTAAAAGATCGAAATTAACCACTGGTAACTTTGCTGACTGTTTCTTAAGATCCATCATGCTTCTTAAAAATTCATATCATGACTGACTCGAAACATTATAAATATGAGCATTTATAGTTTCTTCAGTCAGTCTCGCATGAGCTTGTTAGGAGCTAGCATCATGCAACAGAAAAAAGGTATAGGTTTAGTTAATACATTGATTAACAAATTACCCATTGAACTTCATGTGCCTGGTTATCAGTACTGCGGACCAGGTACTAAACTAGCTAAACGTCTAGCTCGTGGTGATCCTGGAATAAATCCTCTAGACGCTGCTTGCAAAGAGCACGACATTGCTTACTCGAAGAATCCCGATAACATTCAAGAGAGAAACGCGGCTGATAAAATTTTAGCAGAGAAGGCGTGGCAGAGAGTGAAATCTAAAGACGCTGGTTTGAAAGAAAGAGCAGCAGCCTTTGCTGTAGCAAGTACCATGAAGTTAAAATCAAAGCTTGGTATGGGTGTTGGAGTAGGAGGTAGAGCTCTCAAACCTAAGAAAAAGATTACACTAAAAAGATTGATCAAGTCAGCAGAAAAATCTATTATTCCTGGCAAAGACACTCGCTCTATGATTAAGTTCGCATTGAAGATGGCTCGAGAACATGTGAAAAAAAAATGGTGGAAAAAGTAAAGGTAGTGTTCCGCGCATATTGCCTGTTCCCAGTAAAGTAGGTGGCTTTCTTCCAGCGCTTATTCCACTTTTTGCCGGTCTCAGTGCAGTAGGCTCACTTGCAGGAGGAGCTGCAGGAATCGCTAAAGCAATAAATAAAGCAAGTGCTGCAAAAAAACAAATGGAAGAGCAAAAAAGACATAATGAGAGAATGGAAATGTTGGCAGTCGGTAAAGGACTGTTTCTGAAACCTCATCGTAAAGGTTTCGGCATCGTTCTGAAAAAAAAGGAACCATGCAGAGGAGGAAAAAAAACTTTGATGAAATAAGACTACCAAAACGTGCACTTACAGACTATGATTTACTCAAATATGTAAAATTAATGAAAATACCAAACTTTCGTGAAGTTTTTATGCGAAATGGTCTGCCTTTGAATGGTTGTCGAGCTAGAGAATCGGCAACCATTAATCTAGATGATGCAAGTGGACCTGGTACGCATTGGGTAGCTTATCGAAAAATTGGTGATACAGTTACATATTTTGATAGTTTCGGTGATTTACAACCACCATAAGATCTAATGAATTATTGGAAAGTATCTCAAGTTAAGTACAATTATCAGAGGTATCAAGAATTTTCAACTTTCATCTGTGGTCATCTCTGTCTGAAATTTCTCTGTAATCAGCTCAATCGTAAGAATAATTTTAGTCTATATAAAAAGAAGTAGACTATTGATTTGAATTATTCTGCTAAAGATGGTTGTCGAATCAATGACTCTCAGCCTTTCCGGCACGTCATGAATCCTTGAGAAGCACTATTTTCCTCCAATAGAACTGGATCCGGATAAGCAATACAGTCTTGGACTTGTTGAGTTACTGACTTTTAATTCTATACCGAACGTTGATGAAAACTGTGATAAATTTTATGTTGGTCAAGAAATTATTGAACTTCCTACGGGTAGTTATGAGATTGAGGATATTAATCGAACTCTGCAAGGGATCCTTGATACTCGAGACATAAAAGTTAGTATCAAGCCAAATAATAATACATTGCGTAGCATTATTGAGGCCAGTCATGAAATCAATTTTCATCCAAGTGACTCAATAGCTCGTCTACTGGGATTCACTCCAAGAGTCTTGAAACCCTATATAAGTCATGGCTCTGATTTACCAGTAGCTATTCTCAAAGTGAACGCTCTACAAGTCGAGTGTAATATTTCAGCAGGAGCATACATAATTCAACAAAAGGTTCATACAATACATGAATTTTTCCCAGCAGTTCCACCAGGTTACAAGATAATCGAGGTTCCTAAACAAATAATATACTTACCGATATCTGTGAAAGTGATTGATCATTTACAACTACGTCTAGTTGATCAAGATGGTGAATTGATCAATCTTCGTGGTGAAATTATTACAATTCGTTTGCATCTGAAAAGCACTTGAAATGGGTATTGTTTTTAATGAGGAGTAAAGCTATATTAGCGGTACAGTATGTCATCAGACAGTCAGTCCGCAACGAGCGATCAAACGATTAACACGTCGGAACAGTCAATTTCTTAAAATTCTCGGTCTCAAAGTACGTGGTGGTGGAGGAAGAACAAGGCAAGCGAAAAAAATATTGAAAAAATAACTTGTAAATTTATCTGCTGCTGCTGCCAAGATGGAGGCAGTTCTTAACGTACAATCTCCAGTCATCTTTGATGAATCTGTCTCACATTATGAGGTTCATGCACATCAACCCTACACTGCACTTACATTCAACAATAGTGATGAAATTCGAATAGCTATACAACATCAAGATTTGTGTGTGCTACCATCCAAAAGTTCTCTACACATTTGTGGAAAGATTACAAAGCAGGATGGTACTGCTTTAGAGCATACTAATTTCGTGAACAATGCTATTAATCATCTCTTTGAGGAAATTCGATACGAGATGAATGCTATAGAAATTGATCGATGCAAAAATGTTGCTGCAACAACTTTGATGAAAGGCTACACTTCTTTTTCACCCAGTCAGCTAAAGTATCTGGAAAATTCCGGCTGGACGCCTACTACTGACGTGGGAAATATATCTGATAATAATGGAAACTTTGATGTGACAGTTCCTCTATCATTGATTTTCGGTTTTGCTGAGGATTATCGAAAAATCGTTGTAAACGTTAAGCATGAACTGATTCTCACAAGATCGATAAATGATGTGAACGCTGTTTTACAAGAGCCTATAATGGTAGATGGAAGACCTACATACGAAGACTTTAAAATTGAAATCACTCGTATAGAATGGCTTATGCCCTACCTTGTCCTATCAGATCGACAAAAAATACAACTATTTAATTACATACAAAAAGATGTGTCTATTGCTATGAGTTTTCATTCATGGGAATTGTATGAGTATCCAGTACTTCCAACAACCACACAACATGTATGGACAGTGAAAACATCGAATCAACTGGAAAAGCCACGTTTTATCATTCTAGGTTTTCAAACAGCGAGGAAAGGAGTACGAAGAAAAAATGCTAGTTATTTTGATCACTGCGATATTAGTAATGTAAAACTTTTCCTCAACTCTCAGACTTACCCATACGGTAATTTCAATCTTGATATTGCAAACAATCAGTTTGCCATACTCTATGATATGTATGCAAATTTCCAAAATGTATATTATTCTGATAGAATTGTAATAGATCCTCTTTTGAGTAAAGAAGAATTTATTCTACATGCACCACTCATAGTCATAGATTGTTCAAAACAAAACGAGTCTCTTAAACAAGCAGCTGTCGATGTACGCTTTGAATTTGAATGTAAGAATAATATGCCTGCAAATACAACTCCGTATTGTCTAATTTTACATGATCGCATTGTTAAGTATAATCCTATAAGCGGTGATGTTAAGAAACTCGTCGAAAATTATATAAAGTTTGCGAGAACAATCAATTAGTCAGTACTGTTATAAACCATTAGTCAAGATAGATCTCAAAAATGAATCGATATAGCGCTTCGTACACTCCTCTCAAGGAGGACAAAAGCGCTAGAAGAGTGCAAGATGATAAACAATGTAATACGTATCGTGGAAAACCTTGTTCTGCTCCTACTAATAAAAGTGAACAGTGCAAAAATACCTTTGAGAAATATTCCACTAACACAAAGTCCAGGCCAGAACATCAAGGTTATAAGAAGTTCTGAATTATTTTATCATGTCTTTACAAATAATGTTTTATGTATTTATCTTTTTGAATAAAAAAAAAAATAAAAAATCATGTTTTTTTTTAATTATTAATCCTAACCTTTATTCCTTCCATCTATTCCTTTATCATCCTATTGCGATCTCACCCACAGAAGTGTAACCTATATATAGTAATATGCGGTATTCTGTGGATCAGCCATAGCTAATCGCGAATCTGCGGAATTTCAGCCGTTAGAGGTCAGGTCGTGAGATCCTTGAATATATCCATCGATAAAAACATGTTCGAAGAATAATCCTCTGTCGGTAATGTAGGAGGCTGCGTGACGGTCCCAATATGTCAATCGATAAAAACATGTTCGAAGAATAATCCTCTGTCGGTAATGTAGGAGGCTGCGTGGGCCTCGGCAGCAGCCGGGGCATGGGGCCGGGGGCATGTGGGACCCGGTCGGTAAAACAGGAATCTGCTAATACTAGTTACCTTTGGTCGGTATTTGATGGCGCGGGTCCCGCCTGGCGCAGTACCACCCCAGCCCCTACTACTACCGGCAACATGTGGGGCCTGTGGTAAATTCTCAATTGATAACAGACACACGGTCGGTAAAACAGGGATCTGTTAATATAAGTTACCATCGGTCGGTATTCGGTGGCGTGGGAGCTGTGTGGCGCAGTAGCAGTGCAGCCCCTACTACTTACCATCCATAGTTATGCAGCTAATCACATTCGAAGGTCTAACATCTATCACAGGCTGTATCAACGCACATGTCGAACGACTTCGCGATCATACTTGTAATATTAACACATGCATCGCGCTAATAGAAGATTACATTCGTGATATTATTCAGCAACGTGTTGCTACGGAAATAGAAAGGAAAAATATCGTGTGCAACGAAAAAGAATTCTTAAAATATGTAACTGATGACTCAACAAACGAATTTATATACAACAATATAAGACATAATCTGCCAAGCGAATTCAACGAGCGTTACTTTGACATTGTGTACGAAGAAATCATGGCATTCCAATTATCTTTTATTCGTGAAAAAATTCGTAAAAGTATGTTTTCATAATTATGTCCAAATTTTTTCTAAAAAAGTATTATAAAAACTGTATATAAAAAATCTTATTATATATATATATATATATATATATATATATATATATATATAATGAAAAAACGACAAAAGAAATATAAATATTATGTACATTATGAAACGAAAACTTATCAAATATTTGTAAAATATATTTTATTCATGTGTGTGTGTTTGTACCGTTGTATATAGCCTCAACTGGCTAGTAAGCTTCAGAATGAATTCGAATATTGTAATACTCAAACCGGTGGTTGCAACCATGTATAACAAAATCACCGAATGCAATACTTTTCTACATTCTCCATCGCCAAGTACTAATGTACTCGGTGATTGAGAATATAGAAAAGTATTGCACCCGGTGATTTTGTTAAACATGGTTGCAACCATGAGTTTGAGTATTACAATGTTCCAATTCATTATGAATCCTACTAGCCGGTTGTTGCGCTACACTGAAATCAGAAAGAAAATTAAAGAAAATGTAAAAAAATTCGCCATAATAAAAATGTTTACATTGTATTGTAATTTGGTATATTGTATAATTTTTTCAAACATCCTGGTAGCTCCTCAGTCATACCTTATTATTCATAAAAAAATAATAACCTTGCTTATAAGCGGTATTGCAAAGGGCGGCGCATCAGCTGTCTTAGTGCGCCTGCCCTCGCACGCTGAGCCACGCGGCGTTAGCTAAATTCATGATTTACAGCCTTATACCCCCGCTGATCAGCAGGCGGTGACAACACACGCGAAAAGCAGCTGATTTGTCGTGTGTGTGAAGTGTAATTTCCGCGCCGCGACGCCGGGGCCCACCCGCCGCGGTGATTAGCTGATATGAGTTGTAAAAATGTTTTATTTTTTTCTTCAAACTAAGGGCAAATATAACGTGAAACTGTAATTTTTATATATGCAAACGGTTTAGCAATTGATTGTCAGTATTAAAATAACTTCGTGCATATGTACAACGTGCAAGCATTGATAAGTTGTGCTAGATCATCATCATCATCATCATCATCATGGATTATGGACACGACTTATTCATCCGTTTACAATGATTGCTAGTAGGCCTACATCCTGTGGAAAAACTTTTTTTGTTAGTCGATTCTTGAAACATCTCGATCGTTTGTGTAACACGTTTTGATCGGATAATCGTGTACTATACAGAGTGGCAAGACACGTACGAGCATGGTTTCAAACCTGCATATGGGAAGATCGAGTATCACGATGGTCTACCTGATCCTAAAGATTATTCACACGATAATGCACATAAAAAATTAATCATCATACATGATCTTATGCGAGAATCGAGCAATAAAGTAGTCGAGGATCTTTTTGTGCGTGGTTCACATCACAAATCGCTGTCCATTATTTATTTAAATCAAAATTTATTTCACAAAGGCCAGCGAGATATATCGTTAAATGCTAATTATTTGGTACTTTTTAAAAATCCTCGCGATCGTGCACAAATTTTCTATCTAGCGCGACAAATTTATCCTGAAAATCCAAAAATTTTCCAACAAATATAGTATGACGCAACTAAACATAGTTTTTCTTATTTATTTATTGATTTAAAGCAAAACACACCAGACGAATTTCGTTTTCGGGCATCTATTTTCCCGACGACAAGAGACATTACGCGTACGTTCCAAAGAAAAAGTGGCGTTAAGCCAGTTAAAAATTTTCAGTTGAATAGCAGATATGGACGGGTCAACAGCGTCGTCAATGCCGAGCAGGGCTCAGTCCTCACCCGACCGTTCAATGGCAAGCTGTGGTTGCGTTGAAAATATAAAAATTACTCTACCTAAATACTTTACAAAAAAAGAGCATTGCACTCTTATACGCACTCTGCCACGCAGATGTGCAACAACGCAGTGTTCTGCTACGAACAGCTGATAAAAATCTTGTACGTTGTATCTGTGAGTGCGCTCTGAATATTCTAAAAGGAAGTGTATGCTTAAAAACTAAAGAGAAAAATAAACTTTCATAGCATAAACAAATTTTGAGAAAATTAGTTGATAAAATAAATAATAGTAAACATAGTAAGACAGGGAAGGGTGGGAAAAAGAAGTCAACAGCAGATAGCACATCTGGTTGGAAGAAGAAAAAACGTTTATTATTACAAAGTGGCGGTGGTTTTCTCCCTTTCCTACTTGCACCCCTAATAAATCATTTTTTATCGAAAATATTGGAATAAATAAACACAGCAAGTAATGCGCAATGGAACACGCACGAAAAATGATGATTATACCGGAAGATGCAGTAGCCGCTAGAGTTTACTCAGGTGTTGCGCAAGATGGTCACGGTGTACGAGGCATGCCAACAGCAACAGTAACAACTACAGCCCCCGATTCTAATCTTACAGATACTTCGCAGATTTTAGATAGCATCCAAACACCCGGTGATGAGTTTTCACGCCTTGACGATGAAATGAGTAAGATTTTAAATTCCAACGATTTTCAAGATAACGATGAAAAGTGGAAAAACTTTACAGAGATATCTATTTTTCATACAAAAATCACGTATTCTACTGCTGCTGCTGCTGCTGCTGCTGCTGCTGACAAGCAGAATAGCTCGTTATCCACGACAAATATCGTGGCAACGGTTCCTAAAATGTATGCTGATAAAGCGCAGCGATTATGATTGACGCTGTTTGGGAGACAGATCTCGTAGACGTGCAAGCATTAAAATTGCATAACGACAGATACAACTACCTACTCGTAGTAATAGATGTATTCTCTAAATTCTGCTGGATGCAGCCGATGAAAGATAAGACGTGGGCTTCGGTCGTTAATGCTTTCGATACTGTTCTGACGCGTACTAATGGTTGCATAGCTGTATACATACAGTCGGATCGGAGTAAGGAGTTTTTGTGCACAGCATTTCAAAAGTATCTCAAGAAAAACGGCATTTTGTTTGGTGTAGCCCCTAATCCAGACGTAAAAGCAGCAGTTGTTGAACGTTTTAATAGAACCTTAAAAGAACGTATCTGGCGTTACTTCACCTACAGAAACACATATAGATATATAGACGTATTACAAGGCCTCGTACGTAGCTACAATAATACACCCCATAGCAGTATAAAATTCACACCCGCTAGTGTAACTATTCATAATGCCATACAGGTACGCGCTAACCTAGAAAAATCTTGGAAACGCAACGATAAAAAATACATAAGATATCGACCTGTAAAGACGGCAAAATTCAAAGTTGGTGGCCATGTGAGAGTCAGTCGGTCCAAGCATGTCTTTGAAAAAGGTTTTGTTTCCGATTGGAGTGAAGAAATTTTTGTAATTGTAAACGTGACTAAGCGCGAAAATCTTTATGCATACTTATTAGCAGACTTGCATGGAGAAAAGATTGAAGGATATTTTTACACCGAAGAATTAACACTAGTAGGAAAGAAACGTATGAGTGAAAATAGCTATATAATTAAACGGGTTATTAGACGGCGTGGCAAGGGTAAAAAGAGAGAAGCACTCGTCAAGTGGATTGGTTATCCGGATAAATTTAATTCATGGATATTAGAAAGTGAGCTCGTCTCCCCTACACATAATGACGACTACTAATTACGAATTTTATCTGCTACTACCTAGTAACAGTAGTATGCGTTACTTTCAGGATAATACAACTACATATTTTACGACACATTTAGCACATGAAATACGGCACATACCTTCTCACTATCACAAACACAGACATCTATCGAATCTAACGAGTTCGTGCATTATAAGCCAGTGTCATCGCTCAATGATAGTGCACCATTGGAATTTGTCGTATCGACTAATGGCGAGTATTACTTAGATCTTGCGCATACTATGGTAAGTGTCCGCATTCAAATACTACCCGATAGTAGTTATCCCCCCACAGTGGCGAGTCAAAACAAACCAGCCGCCGCCGCCGCTGGTTGTGCTGACGCACCACTGTGGGGGGAAGGGGGGGGCCTTCAGCGCGCAAGAGGTGAGACTGCTCCGGCGGCGGGGAGGGGGTAACAGCTCCCCTTCCCCTTCTTCCACCTTTTTTATTATTTTTTTCTTTCTGTCTTTTTTTATTCTTTTCGTTCTTTTTTTACGCTTAAGTTTGAATAAAAGAGTGTATGAAATGTATACAGAATGCACCATGGAAATGGAGAAATGGTAAGGATATAAATAAAAAGAAGGTAAGTATTTTTATATTCACTAATAATCAATTATTTATTCAATTATCGATATTTCTACAAATTTATTGTGATATACGGTATTAAGATATATATATATATATATAATTGGTTATATCAAAAATTTAAAAAACAAAAAAAACATTATTTCACGCGTTGTGACTGTTTAGTAAGTCGACAATTACATCGAGGTGCTGTGACGCAAGCTGATAAAATACATCGACAATATCATTTCGACTAAACGGACTTTGGTCTTTCAATTTTCTCGCCCGCGTTTGCACACTGGCTGTAATAATATCGAACCATTTATCATCAATCAGATTAATAATTTGTTTGACAAACGTCGTTGTATACACACTAGTATTCATGAGTGGTATATTGTCTAGATCAACACTATTAATGTATTCTACAGTCTCTCTGGCAACACAACTTACACTGCCCGCTACAAGCTTAAGATATTCTAGGCATGCATCAATACATTTCACAATATACTCATTCAAACGAAGAAACTTAACTTTATTCATAATAATAGTTGCACAACGGCGTTTGCTGAGAACTCCAAGTGTCCTAGGAGGAGTATTATCCTCAATTTCGATACCCCTGTCTTTCCCACTGTGTGTGAATTTTGCTATCCATCCTGTACCGCAAATATGTTGACCCGTCATATCTTCGCTGCTGTGTCCACAAAGATACTTGAAAAATTCGTTGAAGCAGTCTCTGAATTGCAGCCATCCATCGTAGGTAAAAGCGATTCCATTGGAGTCGTCGCCCAATAGGAGTACCACAGGCTCGTAGTACTCGTCTCTGAAGCTGGTGTATTCCAGGCCGACAATGATCTCCGTTGCGTACGACTTGTCTAAAGTTCCTTTTGGTGTGCCATATCGTTGCGGTCACCTCTACCACCACTTTGAAACGACTAAACTACTCCGAGCGCTTGGTATGTAGTATAGGCAATGGTGGAGATGGTGGCTGTGGAGGTGGTAACCGCCACGTATGCGACACTCATCGGAGGAGGAACAAAGAGAGTGCATTAACACTGATTGAGCAGCAAACATTCGAAGAAGAAAAAACGCTGTCTCTTACAGTATCATCTTGCGCTACAACAATGACATCTTAGAACTGCAGCTTTGCAAGCATCTGACAATGCAACCACCGCTTCCGATAAAATTTTTGTTAGCGTTTTTCCTTTCTTTACAGTCTACATACTGCCGGACTACATCATCGTTTTTTCGCAGATTATCAGAGAAACTCTCGAGAAATTTATTATAACCTAGACCCGCGCTCATATAATGCAGAAACATAATACAATACTGACCGCAAACTTTGGAAGAGTCGCTTTGTAGTCGAATATTACTCCAGCGAAATTGTTTACAATTTTTTCGCAACCGATTTATATGATCGGGTATGAATGGAGGGAGAACAAAACTATCAAAATAAAATGCGCTGCAAGATTTGTCAGCGTACAGGGCAACCCAATGCATACCCGATTTCGTATGATCATCCGTGTTTACAACGAATGCTGTCGGTTTCGTCCACACCTTCGGTATCTGATCGGCTGGGAATACACCGACAGTGTGCGAGCGGATTTTCGACAGGTTTTTCAATATTTGAAGACTGTCCATCATTACAAATGTATTCAAAAGCACTGCTCGAATTTTTAATCGTACCTGTGAGTAGCCACGATTTTAGCCTACAAGCCTGATTTAGTGCACAACGATAATTTTTGTAGCAAGGTTTGACAGCGTGATGCATGCAGTATACATCGGACGATAATTTATCGAAAGACGGGCAATCCTGATCGTACTCAAGATTACAAATTTGACGAGGTATTATTTTATGTAACGCTAGCCATTTATCATTACCCCTAACGTAT
The DNA here is from genome assembly GCA_020010945.3 of Muscidifurax raptorellus. Taxonomy (NCBI): domain Eukaryota; kingdom Metazoa; phylum Arthropoda; class Insecta; order Hymenoptera; family Pteromalidae; genus Muscidifurax; species Muscidifurax raptorellus. The sequence goes on from JAHUUD020000047.1 coordinate 456,510, forward strand.
ATTTTCCACACACTTTTCGAAAGTTCTCTTAAAATTTTTTTCACCGCCTTTAAAGACACCTCACCGTCAATGTAGTCGAGCCCGTGATGGTACTGTGTGAGCCAATCGTTCTGACTCCGTATATCTTCATTCAAATGACCAAGCGCTATTGCCGGTGTTACCAGCCAATGACTACTAAAATTACTGTTCACAGTCACTATGGCTACTTCTTTTGGTAAATTTCGATGCCTGGTGCCTTTGAAGAACTGAATGTCAACGATCACGTCCATGCTTGGATGAAGTGTATAAGAACAATGTTAGAGAGAGACTGAATTTGCAAAGTAACTCGCTAGATGTATATATGTATAGTAGCAGAGAGTAGCGACATCTTTGAGGTGAACGTTTTAACTGCTAAAATCGACAATGATTTGACGTGAGGCATCAATTTCCAAAATATTATCATACTCTGCGTATATAATACAATTGACTGTTTCTGTTAGAGCCGCACTGAAACGTACTTCTAATCTAACGCTACCGTGTTTGATCAAATTCCAATAACTGCAGTCATTTGCCGATAAATCTGGAGTCAAATCAAAGGCAAATAGACAGTATCCGTTTCCCTCGTTGAGAAAGTGTATGCCTGTATCGGAGAATAGTGTGTGATATGCGTCCACATATAGATTTCTCGCTCCAAAGTCTGGTTGCAGTGGTTTCGAAGGCACCTGTACCCCGTCAACGTACAAACATAGAAAGTTTATATTAAAATGCTCGAAATTAAAAGGATTGAGCCGCATATCGCCATTAAAAGCTTTATTTTTGACAAAACCCAGGATAATTCTCTCCGGCAGCTGACCCAATATGATATTGTCCAATGTTTCACCGTGTATACCACTGTGCATAGTCATTGCTTTGACTTCCACCCTCGTCAAAGGGTATTTAGCCGTTGTTTTCGAGAGTGATTGAGCGTGTGCTAGCAATATGCCCGGACTAATTTTTACATGTCTGACTAGAAGGTTCGCCTCCTCGATGTGTATGGAATAAGAGCCTGCAGGATCCATCAGGCAAAAGTTATAGCGAGATTTCACTAAGCGTAATCTCAATTCAACTCCATTGATCAGCAGCTTCTCCTGATTAAACACATCAGTGTGAAGGTGGCCAATAAGATCACCAGATTTATTCGCAGTAAGCAATTTTCGTCTCTCAACTAATCCCTGGTTCTGATTTTCTGTGTCGTTCATTTTTCCAGCCGTATCCTCACACCACAAGACAGTCGACAAGTGGGAGGATTTTGCGGCAGGTCCGTAATTCAGCAATGTTTCGATGTACGATCTGTAGGCATGGATTCTGATTGAAAGACACATCTACTTGATTGAACAGTGAATGCATCAAATTATTGATTGGTCCTACTCGGGCTTGTAAATGTCTAAAAGCTGGTCGATTTGCCTCAGATATATCTTCGTCGGAAGTGGTAGATCTCAAATTTACACGAAGACTGATCATTGTATGAGCCAGATCGAGGTATTCATCACTATTGCCAGGGATCACAAATTCTATAGGTGAGTCATCGGTCAAAGATGATATCGGTTTGTATTGAACCCAATGCGATCCCTCGATTGTGGTTTGGGTTGGTGGAATGTCGAACAATAGCAGCTCGGACTTAAACACTCGCACGAATGAGTGTGTAGGAATGACATTTTTTTTGTTTTATTTATTTTTTTTTGTTTAACTGTCAAAAATATCTCTAGCCGTTCTGCTTCTTTTGACCCTCATCTTGGAGCTCTTCTTTCGAGCTGTCTGCTTCTTCTTCTTCTTCTTTTTCGACTTTTCCACACCACTTCTCGACTTCCGTTTTATACTACTGTCAGTTTTACGTTTTTCCTACCGACACCCCTCTTTCTCTTGCGCACTGTGACGGGTTCAGCGAGCAACTGCAACTGAGCTGGATTCCCGTAGCGGGCCATTTTATATCCCGACCCCTCCATCAGTCTGTCCAATTTTTCTTCCTCCTTTCTTTTCGGAACTTCACCAGATTCTGGTGTGTTGCGTGCCGTAACGTCGGACACAATGTTGAAACCCGTACGTACAGCCTCCTTACCCACAGCTTTGGCCCCCCGACTAATAAGCGGGAGAACTCGGCGAAATATACCGGCTAGGAAGGAGCCGATACCACCGTGACCTCTTTGGTATGGAGAACCGATGTAAATATGGCCAATTCCTCCGGTGTACCGATTCCTACCTCCTCCTCCTACCCCACGGTAGCCATTGCCAACTTGGCAACTGAAGTAATCTTCGTAGCGATTCATCTAGTCGACTTTCTTGAAATGAAGTGTCACGGTCACTGTCCCATAATCGAATGGTATCGATTGTCCGCATTCGTCTCTTATATCTATTTCAATGGTCTGAAATGAGCTGAATAACAATGGTGCGTACATTGGCGGAGAGAAACTTTTGATTCTGGTAGTACCGTATTCGTAATTATCGGTATTCATCGATACAGCGCGTAAGAACCTTGATTGAACATCACCTGTCATATACGGTTCACAGATATCGCTGTAGTTCATAAACATGGCTGGTAGACCATTGGAAACTCGAGCAGGTCAACAAAGAGAATCTGCCTATCCTTCTCGAATCCGAGAATTTTTCGCATTTTCTCTGATAAGCAAAGCTCGTGACTGAACTGAGAGCAGTTATCTTTTCCACAGACTCTGCTGACTGTCACATAACCACCACGTTCAACTATAAGCCGCAAATGACCACTAATACATTCTAAGTTATTTATATATTCAACGAGATTGTGAGTGTCTTTGTAATTTCCTGGACGAATCAGCGATTCTGCGATTGTAAAATTGTCCACTCTTAGCTCATTCGTCTCGAGTCTTGTGGGGGGAGTTCGTTTCAGGGAAAATTTTCTTTCTTCTTTGTCGACTGACACGTGTTGGAACGTTAGCGGAAGTTGAACTTCTGTGAGCGCGACCAGCCATGAACCTTGTAATCGGATCTGTTGTGGCAACTGTGTAACATAAAGCGTTGTAGTTTATCCGCGAAATAATTCATACTGCTGTTGCTAGGCAGAATAATGTAAAATTGATCCCTCATATTTGCGAAAGTTGATTAGCCTTGACCCAGGAGTTGAACTTTTCTGGATAGCCTTTCCAGCTGACGAAATACTCCTTTGAGCGACCCTTACCTCTCCTGCGTAAAATTTTTTCTATTTTGAATGATTCCGTGACCAGATCTTTTCGAACTCTGCTCAATTCCGCCGCGTAGAAACCACCATCTATGTCCTCACCTGAGAAATTTTGCAAATGGTAGACAGGTGGTGGACGTGTCAAAGAAATTCAACCAACTCACCGACTTTGAACTTGGGTAAATTACAACCATTGTTATTATTATAGCGACGCTGCAAATTTTCCCGTACTTTTCCAACGTTGTACAAGGTCACCGATGCAGGTGTCATCTTTACCGCTGAGTGTATACTGTGATTGTATGCCTCTATAATATTCTGCAACACATCGATGTACCTCCGTGTATTTTCGTGAGTGAAATATCGCCAAATTCGCTCCTTAATAGTTCGTATAAGTCTCTCCGCGATGGCAGCCTTTGTATCCGGACTGCGTGCCACTCTGTGATCGATGACAGTCAAAATATAACTGTAGCCCTCGTTGTAAATTTTCAAGGATCAAATCCATGAGATCAACCTCCCACGCATCATCCAAATTTCGCACATTGTAACTACGTCGCGGAAATTGATGTCTGATCGGTTGATGTAGATTATACGCATCTTGACTGTCGAGCCACTCTACAACACCCTCACGATTAACTTTTTCTTTTTTATTACTGTTTTTACCTCTCTCACGCGTAGCTTGAAAAAGTTTATCAATACCAGCGTACGCTGCCGGATGTGGAGGCGTGTAATAAATGTTCTCGAAGCTTCTTCTTTCTCTACTCATCATGCATCAGTTGTTTATTCACTTTTTTATTTTCTATTTTCGACCCTTTGCGTTCTTTTTGTTGTTTGCTAATCCTCTTTTTCATAGATTCATCAACTTTGCTGCTACTACTACTACTATCTTTGGATTTCGTTTGTACTTTTTTCTTATTCCTCTTCAGTTCTTTCTTAATTCTTGAAAAAAACTTTTCAAAGGTTATCTTGCTCACCATGCACCAGGCTGTCATCATAACCAGTGTTCGCTCGTCTCCATCTGTTTCATCCGCGAGCATTCGTGAAAATGCGTATTCAGCTAAAACTCGATCAGCTTTGTGCCGGTTGGCTTGTTTGTCACCGTAGACTAGAAATCTAATCTTATCATAGTTATCGACATCCTTGAGTTGGAGATAACGCTGCAGCACAGAACGATATTGTGTCAATTTTTCCCGCTCACTTTTGCAAGTAGATGAATTCAGTATGTTGTTCATTTCAGCATCTAGTCTAGTCATCACGGTTCCGGGTGTTTGAACAGTCTTTAATATATTAACAGCATTATTGCACCCGCTATTTGCTAGCACACTCTGGAGACGTTCAACATTCTCATGCGGCAGAAGCACCATCTTTTTAGCGTGTTCCATGTCGTCTACTTACTAATGATACTAGCAAACAGTGTACTAATAATAGGAGCTAAAAATGCTGGTAAGAAACCACCGCGTTGTACAATGATTTTTTTCTTTTTCGACAGGCTCACACAAGGTTCGGCTAACTTCCGCAGTGTTTTTGCATGCCTGCGTAAGCGTGATTTGTGAGAGTCCAGCGGCACGTTACCGATCAACACATTCAAAGCACACTCACAAATATAACGCACTAATTTCAAATCAGCCGTCTGCAAGAGAGCCTTTCGCTGTTTATCGTTCAAATGGAACAGCGCCTTTACTGGCAATAATGGGTGATATAGATTTTGTGGTGGTAGTATATCGCACGCGATCAACCCGTTCACTTGTGAAATGTCATTACTCAGCCCTATCAGCTGTCCACACTCTTCTTGACCGATATAAATTTTCGGGTGACCAATGCGATACTTGCCACGTTTACAAATGAACGGATACAGTGAGCACACGTCAACATACCTGATCTTCTCTTCGCCTTGATAATCAAACATTTTGACTGTGTTAGCTGTGCGTCCACCAAAAAATGCATCACGTGGATCAAGTACTTTTCTTTTTACATTCACCACATTTTCTCGAACAAAATGACAAAGTTCTTCATTTTGTGAGATCTCGTTCTTAAACCGACAATTCCATTTTTCAATCAACTGGTAATTTGCCATCTTTAGCCTATAGCTAATGGCCAATGTTCTTTCGTATCTGGCACCCATCGATTCACCACTTTTCAAATCTATATCTCTGTTTATCCTGTAACATCGGGGGCACCCGTGCCAAAAACAGCCTTGAAACTGAAGCACAATACCGTTGTGGTTCTCACCGTCTTGAGGTGCACTGTAACCATCGACCAAGATATTCTAGTAATCTTTTTTCCTGACCTCGTCCTGCATGCTCGATCTGACGATGAAGAACTCGTTGTTCCATCCAAGAGAGCCAGTGTAGGGCAATTTCAGACTGATTGTCTACCATTCTGTAACCATGAGGTGGTAGAATACCGATTTGCGACATTTTAGAAATTTTTTTCTAAACACCCGCATACAAGATGATGCAATAGTTATAGCTTCGACGAAAGGGTCCACACCAAATATCATGAATGTTTTGCGGAATGCTAAACATGCTAATCTCAAAATTGTCACATCTTGCTTACAGTATTTTACAATTTCTCGTTAAAAATTGAATACGTAGCCATTTTGTACTTGTTCGTCGTACCATTTCAAAAATTTCTCTCGCTCCTTGATGGCCATCAAGTCTGGTGAATATAAATCAAGAGGTGGTAGAGGACCTTCGTAAGTCTGATTCTCCATTGTATTGAATAAGTGCGGAAAAGCACCGTTCTCCATTTCGGATTATCCATACGCTTTTGGTAAACTACTCAAAGGCATGTGAAAGTAATTTAAGCTATCAATAAACTTTGCATGTAGAACCTCCATTAAGTTATTTTTGAACCATTCGTCACTACCGATGGCACAACTCGTTGCACAACTGTGCATCGAATATTGGGCATTGTGTGCTATGCATATAACCTGCTGAAATTGTCTTCTTGGTGCCAATGCCAGATCATTAAGCTGCTTTACCGGGTCGCGATTAAACATGTATTTCCGAATACCGCACATCTCGCATCTAGAAATATTCTGTGGTATATTACTGTAATATTTCTAAAATATTACATGCAAAGTGCAAAAAATAAACTCATCACTTTCTTGTAATAATTCTCAAATATTACAGTAATATTTCATAAAACATTTCAAAATAATATAAAATTATTATTTTATGAAAAATTTCCTGAAATGCTTCTGTAACGTTGCACTAATATTGAGCGTAAAATTCGATACACATTATCAAACTTTCTTGCAATATTATTAAAATGTTACAGTAATATTCAACTAAATATTTTAAAATAATATAAGATTATTATTTTGTGAAATATTTCATGAAATATTTGTGTAATATTACGCAAATATTACACGTAAGGTTTGTTGAACATTTTAAGCATTCTTGTAATATTTCTGGAAAGTAATATGAAGTTAAATGAGTATAATGTTATACAAAATCATTTTGTCCATGAAATATTATAAAAATATTCTTGAAATATTTTATGTAACATTTTTACAATATCGAAGCAATATTTTATGTATGTACTGTAACGGGGTGATTTCTAAGCAGCTAACTGCCTATGTACCCCGTAAAAATGCAAAGTTCTCCTGCACTTTGCTTTTGCGAGATGCTGTACTCGCTCGTGTGGTCGCTTACCTGTGACGATGCTCCGATGCTCAGTATGCACTACACTCCTTTGTAGTGCCCCCGGAGGCGGCGGTATTCGGCGGTTTGAATAGGAAGCGGGATCGGGACGACAATCAAATGAACACCTACCGATTCTACTAAAAAGGCGTTTATTCATTAAGAAATACGTCGTCCGTGTTGCACGTATTCGCGTCGCGAGAAGGCCGCAAAATCTACGACCGGATCAACGACTGGGGCCAAATGCCTCGCCCAGACGCAGTGTCTGCAACGCGAGCGCAGCGATATGATAAGAGTCGAGCAGCGGAGTCGTACTGCGATGGATAGCGCCTACTTGCATCGTAGACGTTAGCTCCGTGGTTAGAGCACAGGCCTCTGGCTCTCGGGTCCGCGAGTTCGAGTCCCGTCGTCTACTCTTTTCGCTCCTCGCCCTTTTTATCCGTAACATTCTGGCATCCCTTGTGGGGAGATCACCGGTTTAGAACCCGGCTAAAAAAGAAGATCTCCTCGAACCCACACCTCGGATCTCTACCTTACCCACCTTAACTCCTCCGATGCGGCCCCCAGACAAGTACCCAACCCCGCGGACCTCTGCTCTGGCGCAGGTCCTCGCATGGCTGCAGCCCAGTGTAGCCAAAAAGGAACACGTAAGCGGTCATAAGACAGTCACTGCATATCAGTAAGGAAGTTTGCGAGCCGGGACGGCTTGGCCTCAAAGGGGGGAGGTGTCACAGACGCAGTGTCTGCAACGCGAGCGCAGCGATATGATAAGAGTCGAGCAGCGGAGTCGTACTGCGATGCATAGCGCCTACTTGCATCGTAGACGTTAGCTCCGTGGTTAGAGCACAGGCCTCTGGCTCTCGGGTCCGCGAGTTCGAGTCCCGTCGTCTACTCTTTTCGCTCCTCGCCCTTTTTATCCGTAACACAGTCGATCGCGCATAAATAAAATAGAAATTAATTCCTACTTTCACTTATCGCGTTGATTCTCGTCGCCCTCTGGCAAGGGAGTCTGCTGCTCGACCTTGCCGTGTTCCGGTTGCGGTGATCTACCAGTGGCAGTGGTTACTGCGGCTGCTACTGTGCTGCAGTTGTTGCTGTTGCTGCCTCTCCTGGTTGCTGTTGCTACTCTCGATGGTGCTGTTGCTACTTCGGTGCTGCTCTTGCTGCTGCTAAACACGTTGAACCTTTTGCGCGCGTATTTCCAACTATTCGCGAATGCGGACAAAAGCTAACTGACTCGAATTTCCCTCTAATTGCGAGTCCTCTACTGACCTTCCCGCGCTTCAGCTACCCGCGCCGACGTGCGCGTCTCGTCAGGTTGACTTGCTCCTCAGCCGCTGGCTTCAGAGCCGTCTTCCGTACCGCCAGGAGGAGGGGAGGTACCACGGGAGCGATGCGAACCAGCTTAGGCTTGCCTCGTGGTGGAGGAGCGGTGGACTTGTGCTTGAGCGGAGGAGTGGGCTTCGCCGCTCTCTTGGCTCCGATCTTCCGCGAGATGATCTCGAGCCGGGGTGTGAAGCGAGCAGTGAAGTCGGCTGGTCGTCGGTCTGGGTGCTGCTGTCTCTGTGTTGTAGGCGCTCCAGGATGGTGATCCGCCGGTTGGCTGTGGCCAGGTAGCCGTGAAGCAGTTCCAGTTCGGCTCGGTAAGCCGCTCTCTCGCTCTCTCTCATGGAAGTGGGAGTGGAGGAGGGGGAGTCGAAAAAAAGGTTAAATAATTACAACAGTAATTATTCAGAATAAAAAAACGGTTTATTTCTTAATCGACTAGTACTTGCACTTGCCTAGGCTCGGCTTTCTTAGGTCTAAGGACCGTTGGAGGAGAGGTGAGAATGCTTGGGCCGTCTCGGTCGGCCTCTTCATGTGCCCCTCGCGGTGCTGCTTTGCTAGTGGGCAGCACGCCGGAGGAGCGTAGCCGCCTAGTGTCGGCGCGCAGTACTAGCGGCGCGGTATTCGGAGCTAGAGAGGATGCCGGCGCGTGACGGGTCGCGCGCGTTTAAAGGGCTTGTCGCGAGAGAGCCTATGGGTGGGTTATTACAACCTTTAGGCCCACTCTTTGGCTTTCAGGTCTTCTATGACGGCGCGACTGATCGACGGCCTTGAGCGTGGCCTTCTCCTCCTCGATCAGCCGCACCCAGACTTTCGAGCGCTGCTGGAAGGCCGACCCATATTGGCGCACGGCGCTATCGTAGCGCCTAATGGCCTCCCGCGCCAGCTTGCGAGCCTCGAGGTTCGCCTCGATCGCCTCCTCGATCATTGGTCGTAGTTTGGCCCACTACCTCTCCACTTCGCTTGAGGCAGTCTCCAGAGCAGGTGCAGCTGGTGCTAGACCATCGAGCTGGGCGGTCTCCAATCGCGCCGAGATGGGCAATCCTGCGAAGCGCAGACGGCTCGGCGGAGCATCACCGTCTTCCTCCGGTGGTTGGCTGTCGGTGGTACTCGGGTGCGTCATCAGGAGCTCATCCTCCAGAGTCTCCTCTGCCGAGTCCCGTCTCGGTGGGTCTTCCTCCTCAGACAGACGATCGAGGTCCATGAGGTCATTCTCATCTATGACCAAATCCTCCGGTAAGCGGGCCTCTTCAAAAAGCCTACTGAGGACACCGTCCCAGTCACCTGAATCCATTCTGAAACAAAAATACAGATTATTCTGCCTACCTCGCACGGTTGCGTGAGCCCTTAGGCCGACCACGTTTTCTCTTCACCATGCCTATCGTACGAACCTCTGTCGACGGCTGTGCGGGCACCGGTAGAGGCGCGTCTAGGTCCTCCCGAGGCCTACCGCGCGGCCTGCTCTTCGGCCGCCCTAAGACTGACTCATCTCTCCGCTGCGCAGTGTTGTGTTGCCCCCGCAACCTGGACGGGGTCGAGTCTCCCGCATTGATGCTCCGCGACACGGTGAGGTGGTTTCATACTTCGAGCACCACTGTGCTGCGATCTAACAAGACGCGATTCCGTATTATTGCTTTGTTCGTTACCAGAGTCTCTTCCGCTCGCACGCAGCATCTGACGCTTCGTATCTATTCTTACCACATCCATCGGATTTTCATATCATCTCTCTTTGATTGCCCCCCTCCGAATGGATCTCTGTTTTATGCACTTTTACTAGTCGACCTGCATCCACCCATCTCTGGGTGTTGTCGTCCTCGTCCATCAGATGGTGGTATCGAAGCCTTGCAATACTGAATGGCTACATCTTTTGCCTTAGAAGTAGGGTCAGTCAAGTAGGGTCACACGCGCCAGCTGCTTCGTACTCGGCGCTCGCGCACTACTATAGAGCGGACGGATTCTCCTACTCTCGCGCGCTGCTGCTCAGCCGACCGATATTTGTATACAACGAAATTGTTTTGATCGGCTCAGCGCAAATATAATGCTGCATCTCACGCCTAAGCCTTTTCGATCTCGCGCAAATTCAACCGTCTTTCTACGAAATTCGCTTACTTTTCGCCGGATCGGGAATTTCCTATCTCGAGTTCGCGCGCAACACTTTTTCTTTTCCTATCCCGCGTATCCACACGTTTTGGGCCCCAGTTGTAACGGGGTGGTTTCTAGGCAGCTAACTGCCTATGTACCCCGTACAATTGCAAAGTTCTCCAGCACTTTGCTTTTGCAAGATGCTGTACTCGCTCGTGTGGTCGCCTACCTGCGACGATGCTCCGATGCTCAGTATGCACTACACTTCTGTGTAGTGCCCGCGGAGGCGGCGGTATTCGGCTGTTTGAATAAAAAGAGGGATCGGGACGACAATCAAATGAACACACTACCGATTCTACTAAAAAGGCGTTTATTCAGTAAGGGGCCAAATGCCTCGCCAGTCGATCGCGCATAAATAAAATAGAAATTAACTCCTACTTTCACTTATCGCGTTGATCCTCGTTGTCCTCTGGCAAGGGAGTCTTCTGCTCGACCTTGCCGTGTTTCGGTTGCGGTGATCTACCAGTGGCAGTAGTTACTGCGGCTGCTGCTGTGCTGCAGTTGCTGCTGTTGCTGCTCTCGATGGTGCTGTTGCTACTTCGGTGCTGCTCTTGCTGCTGTTAAAGACGTTGAACCTTATGCGTGCGTATTCCCAACTATTCGCGAGTGCGGACAAAAGCTAACTGACTCGAATTTCCCTCTAATTGCGAGTCCTCTACTGACCTTCCCGCGCTTCAGCTACCCGCGCCGACGTGCGCGTCTCGCCGCCCGTTACAGTACATACATGCATCAAGAGAAATCCTATAGTAAGATATATAAAACTTCTAGCAAATATTATTATCTATATGTAATTTCGCTGATTTATTAACTAATACTATGTAAACTCTGTTAAAATTCAAAGAAATTACACAATCAATAATGTGAATTCTATTCTTGTCAGCACAAAAATTACCATGTTTTTCAGAAATTTTACGAAGTAACATTAACAAGTTGTATACATTAAATTATAGTCTTTAGTATTAATGTACGATTTTTGTTAAAAAACTTACAATTTTTACACATTGGCACAAATATGACTATCAACAATTATGCAATTTAATCATTTTCTCAAAAGGCATATTAATTTCAGAATTTATAAACCTCATTTATAACGTTATCACGGCTTGTCAAGTTAATTTTGTTACTTTTTGGTTAAAAAGTTATTGATTTCATTTTGATATTATTTATTCGATGCTGTGTAATTATTACCAACTTAGTAACATGCTAAATTATCTAATATATACGATTTGAGGAAGTACATTACAATTGTTCTGTTTAGGTAAATTGTTAGTGCACCAGACTGCCACGCTGGAGTTCCGGGTTCGATTCCCGTCGACAACAAAAAAAAGTTTCTTTCTCTAAATTGTTCTAGGTTACTAACAATAATAACTACAAATATAAACAAAAAAATGGGGAAGATGAAGGTGTAAGTCGTGATACCTAAAAGAAATTAATTTTTATTTCAACTTATGCAATATATTAGAAATATTTCTGAAATATTTCAAAAATATTTCAGTAATATTTCAGAAATATTACGAGAATTAATTTTACCAAGAAAATCTATCATAAAATATTACAAAAATAAATCAGAAATACTAATAGAAATATTTTATGATATATTTTTACAATATTTTATAGGCGGGCATATCGCTATTTCTAAAATATTTCAGAGAAATATTTTAGAAATATTTCAAATATTTCATGAAATATTTCTTGCTGTGTGGGTCACAAACTCCATCATTACACGGCCGCAACACTCGTCCTTCATGAGGCCGAGCACTTTTTTGTTGACACGGGGCATGCCGAACTGATTTGCCTCGGGATAGTCCGACGTATCGAAGTGGTCGATGTCTCGCTTCATAACCTCGTACACATCGATACCAGTCACCTCGTACACGAGACTATCCGTGTCGCTGTACAGGAGCTTGCATCGATCACCCACTCTGTCTCGCATGTACTCGTAGTGGAAGTCGTAGACGAGCGACTTCGACAAGTCGAGCACGCAGAGACCGATGTAGATGGGCTTTCTCACAGTGATCTCGTGCAAACTCCACGGCAACGAGACTCTCCTCGAAGATGGAGCAGCTGTGAAAGTTGGGCTTTGCTATGAGTGCCTCTGCACCGTATCGCCCACCCCACTTCGTGACCAGCTTCACATCTATGCGCTTGCGCTAGTTCTCCATCGTTTTTCCGTATACGGCGTTGTTGAAAAGCTTGTAGAGGAGCTTCTCGAAATCGTTCTTTGCCTGCTTCCTCTTCTCGCTGTTCAAATCGATGTACGAGCGCAGCCACGCCCTCTGACTGAAATTCAAGGTTCTGTGGATCTTCTTCAGTCGCAGTCCATGCTTGAGAGCCTGCTTGAGGCTGCGATAGTGGATGAAGTATCTCTGCTTGTCGTGAAGAGTCGTCATCAGGTTCCCTTCTCGGGTACCTAGAGCTACCGTGTGTTCGGGAAATAGGGGCAAGTCTTTGTGGGTGTCGTGGAGTGTCTCAGGATACTTGAGGTCGACCTCTAGTATGCAGCCCACTGGATAATCGTCTGGCACTTGGAAGAAGTAAGGTGTCTCGAAGGCGACGTTGACCCACTTGAAGCCGCCGTATGATCAGTTTCTCGAGGTAAGGAGGCGAGCTTCTCCAGACTGGATGCCATGAAACGGTAGTAGTCGATGAATCGGAAATTGAACTCCGTACCTTCGATAAACTTGGAGAAGGAGATGTACCGCTCCATGGTCTGTGGTATGAGCAACACTCGACCCTTGAAGCAGGTTGCTATCTCCTTGATGAAGAGATGAGAGTCGTAGCCGCTGAGGTTGTGGAATATCACGGGTATGGCGTGAAGTTGCCGCGTAGAGCACTCACCGATGCCAATATTTACAAGTTCGCTAAACTACTAAAAATTCCCTAGTTCCGAGGTGTCTTCGTGAGAAATGCATTACCTGCTAGTGGTCCGCGTCGCAACGAATCAACTGTAGTGATCCTTGACAATGCGGATGGTCCTGAAACTCATTGGGTAGCCTATCACAAACGAGGCAACGAAGTAGTATATTTCGATAGTTTCGCCGACCTTCAGCCTCCTTTGGATCTGTTAATGTACTTGGGGGTCAACGAAGTCAAGTACAATCACGAGAGGTATCAAGACTTCAATACCTTCAACTGTGGTCACATGTGTCTCGAATTTCTCGCCAACAGACTTCAGAAGCCTATATAAAACGTGAACGTGCGAGCATGCAGTCATTACTCAACTAACCGTCATGGAGAGTGAGTAACTCACACTGAGTCTGTCAGGCACATCCTCCGCATAAAAACTACGTTCTCGGCTTAGTTGAATTGTTGACCTTTATATTCTTTACCCAACATCGACACAGGCACTAACAAGTTGTACGTCGGTAAGGAAGTTGTCGTTTTACCGACAGGTAATTACGAGATCGAGGATATAAATACTTATCTGCAAGAATCACTGGAGCAAAAGAGTAATTCATACAGTTTGAAAGGCAATAATAATACCCTTCGCAGCATCATCAGTTCAGACCTACCCGTTGCCATTCTCAAGGTCAACGCTCTTCGAGTGGAGTGCAACGTCACATCCGGAGCCTACATAAACGGTCGCCTGGTTCACACGATATACGAGTTCTTTCCCGCAGTGCCACCAGGATATAAGATCATCGAAGTACCATCCCTGGTCATTTATCTTCCGATCACGGTCCACAGCATTAGTCATCTGCAACTACGCATAGTCGATCAAGACGGAAACCTAGTTAACTTTCGCGGAGAAATAATTACCGTCTTCATCGGACTTCCAAAGCGTTAACACAGCGAAATATTCAGTTTCTAAAAAGTTTAAATATAAGAGTAGTCGGCGCTCATGGTGGTGGAAAATAACTTATACATTCTTGTGCTATATATCCAAAAAACATGGAAGACATTCTGAGCATACATTCTCCCGTGGCATTTCACGATTCTCTCGCTCATTACGAACTGCATCCTCATCAGCCGTACACCGCCTCATCCTCCAACCACAGTGACGAGATTCGCATCGCTATTCGACATCAGGACTTCTACGTTTTGCCCTCGTGCAGTATGATACACTGAAATCAATGCTGTGGAAATCGATAAATGTAAGAACGTTGGCTTGACAACTAACATGAAAGCTGGCTATCGCTTAATCCGAGACAGAGTATGCTTGTGGAAAACGTGGGCTGGCTCGATGTCGAAGAGACGCAAAGTTTGACGAACGATCAAGGCTACTTTGACGTAGCTATCCCGCTGAGTATGATTCTCAGATTCGCTGAAAACTATCGAAAAATCGTAGCGAACGTCAAATATGAACTCATACTCACCAGATCGAGAAACGATTCGAATGCAGTTGTTCAAACAGGGCAACGAGCGAATGACGCAGTAACTTATGAAAATTTTAAAATAGAATTGACGAGAATGGAGTGGTTGATGCCGTACAACGTAGCATCCAATGTCTACAAAATTCGACTACTGAATTACATAGAGAAGAACAGACCCATCAGCATGAGCTTCAAAAGCTGGGATCCATACGAGTATCCGCTGCTGCCGAGCACCTTGAGACACGTCTGGATAGTCAAGACGTCGAATCAATTGGAGAAGCCACGATTCGTCGTGTTTTTCAAACTAATCGAAAGAATTCGAAAACAGCAAATGGTAGTCGTTTTGATCACTGCAATCTGAGCAATGTAAACTGTTTCTCAACTCGCAGTACTACCCCTATGGCAATCTAAATCTCGACATAAATTTTCAGCAGTACGCAGTTTTGTACGACATGTATGCGAATTTCCAGAGTGCGTACTACGACAAAAATGCTGAACCTATGCTGAGAAAGAGAGATTTCATCACTAACGTTCCTCTTATCGTCATCGATTGCTCCAAACAGAGCGAAGCATTGAAGAATACTCCCGTCGACGTGCATTTGGAGTTTGAGTCGCAAGACAATTTCCCGGAAAACACCTAGGCTTACTGCCTGATCCTGCACGACTGCATAGTCCAGTACAATCCTGTCATTGGTGAAGTGAAAAAACTTGTTTAGGATATAGTGGTGGTGGGGGTGAGTCTACAACAGCGCAACACCTAGCGGTTACGGAATCAATTCTCGTCGTCGAGATGGAGTACGCAGTGGACGTGCAAGGATACAAGCAGTCGGGCAACGACTTCATCATCAAGTAGTTAGCTGTAGTACGACTCAACCGAGACATCGAACCTCTGGTGCGACTGTTCAAGGAACCCTTTCCCTGGCGGCGTCTCACCGACAAATACAAGAGAGAAAACATTTGGCTGTATCGTTACTATCACGGGATACCTTGGACCTCCGGCGAACGTCCCTACACCGACATTGGCAAGATTTTTCGAAAAAGTCTCAAGGACGCTACCAGAAATATCGTGATGGGCTCGTTGAAGAAACAATCGCTCGAACGTTTCAAGTTCAACGTCTACGATGTAGCCGACATGGGCTATCCACCGATGAATCATCTAAAGGTGTTGACGATCTGTACTGATCACGATGGAACATCTTCTTAAATCAACTGCGCTCATCACAACGTCAAGCTTTTGAAAACTTTCTACGAAGAAATGTTCAATCAGCTGGATGACCAAGCGATTTATCAACGATATAGTACTTGTAGGCAAAATGGAGGTGTATAAGTGCACATGGATGTACCCCGCAGGTTGGAGCGAAGATAGGGGCTCTAATCCGCGGGAGAGACTATAAATAGCCTGCGAGTCATGTATATCCCATCATTTGAACATCAACGAAGATGGGTCAAAGTACCAGTTCTACTACCGACTACAAACCTCTTCCTCCTTGTAAGAATGAGGAAAAGAAAAAAGAAAGATCGCAGTGGAAATCGTATACCGAGAAATATGCGACGAATACGAAATCTTTACCAAAGCGCGACAAGTATGAGAGGCTGGGTGATAAACCAAATAAACGTTAAGTGTAAACTGCTCGCAGTATGCCTAATTTACATGGAGTAATAGTGAAGGAAGTATGGAGCCCCAAATAAAATGTATAAAACAAACAGTTGAATAAAAACATTTTTAAATAGTGAAATAAAATTTTCGAATTTGAGGTTAGGATTCGATTTTTGCTTATTACTCGCGAACTATAGTTGATAGAAGTAAGCTGCTAAGTTATTTCGCTGCGTCTCAACGCTCTCCATATAGAGACGTAGGTTCTACTCGAAAATATTTAATCTTGAGGTTAGGAATGCATTTTTTTGTCAATATCTCGTCATGGAAGGGCTTTAGAGAAAAACGGACGAAATGTTCACCGCACTTAGTGGGGTTCCAACTTCGTAATCTCTACCTAATAGTGAAAAAAAAATTTTCGAATTTGAGGTTAGGATTTGATTTTCGCCTTACTACATCTACAACTTGAGTTATACCCCCTCGCGGATTCCCAGATGTCATTAGCTCAGTCGGTAACCTAGGGCTCCGACGGCAACCTGGGTTAGCTCGGGGATTCCCCCGATGTCATCAGCTCAGTCGGTAACCTAGGGCTCCGTATGTAACCTGGGTTAGCTCGGGGATTCCCCGATGTCATCAGCTCGGTCGGTAAATGCCCGGTCGTGAGCCAGAATCCGTCTAGCTCACCTACTCTTGTGCCTATGTATGAAGGTATCACACAGACAATAACTGTAAAAATAGATTACTTATACTTAAATATATTTAAACTTTTAATTATTTAAATTTTTTGAAATTTAATTACAGAAGTTATGTCAATTTAATTTGCTTCTTCCTTATAATTATCGAAATGGTATTTTTGTATTAATAGGCACTAGAATATAATTAGTACAGTTTTTGATAACCCGAGGTAACAAATATTTAACTGAAAATTTTAATGTCTAGATATAAAATGTATCAAAATCCATTTCTCAAACTTTTATCTAATTAGTATAAAAGCATTATATGCATTAAAAATTTTAATACATCTATTTAAAGATCTTCATCTGGTACCACTGGTCAAACTGAAATAAAAATAACCCTACACAAAATGACTTCACATATATTTTCTAAACAACAAATTTCTATACAGCGTTTACAATACAGGATTTTCTTCACATATTTGTGTTTATTTTACTCCACTGCAAATCCTACACAGTTGTATGGTCTTTAAATTTTGTTTTTATATATTGTTGCAAAATAGGTTATATGCTTGTGTAGTTTTGTGGCGCAGTAAAATAACTGCACCCTGTTGAAAAAAACCACGTGGGGTTAACACATGGTTTTACTACATAGTAATTTCATGCGGTAAAGCATAAACCTAAATGGTTTTTTTACCCATCTTACGATATGGTAAAACCACATGGTAAATCTATATGGTGATTATACTACCTGGTAATAACAAATGATTTTTTTCTAACTTTTTTATTAGACACACATGCGTGCGTGCATGTAAATGTGTCGTTAAATTTCTATTAAATAATAGAAACTTCAATTAACTCAAAAAACTTTCCTTTATCATTGTTGTGACTCAGATGCTTCCGGCAATTGTGTTATGATCGTATCACAGCAAACTAAGATGAATTGGCAACAACGCACTAAGAAACGATCAAAACCTCAGTTGACTGAATTTTACCAATCATCAGAAAGTGTCATTCTGTACCAATGGAAAGAGCCATGAAAATAGAAAATTCATTTTAAATGGAAGTATTAATTGCGGTGAAAATCGTCACAAAATATAAATAAATAGAATATAAGTGGATGAATTTATTGGATAATAATAAAATATTTTTATAAAAGCCATACCGATCCCAATTTTTGTAATTCAAGAAAGGGTATCTACACTTGTGCAAAATATCTGAATCAACTGATTTGAATTTTACATAGTCTAATATGGACATTCTTAAAAAAAAGAAAGAACTGGATTTAACCTCTAAAGACCATCAGTATTTGGAGATTAAATCAAGCTCATTGTTTAAAAAGTTCATGTTAGTCGGTGCAAAATTCAAATCATTCAATTCATAAATTTTGTATGTTGAGTGTATGTATCTTGACAAAAATATTTTCATACAATCTTTCGTTAAAATTTATATAAATAATTTGAACTGTCAGATATAAAATTTAACTTGCATGAATAAAATTGTAAAACATTCCATAAAATTTCACGTAAAATTATACATATAAATCTTTATGTATAATTATATGTGAAAAACGCAATTTCTCAAAAGACAGTATATATTAAAGATGAATGTCAAATGTGAAAGAGTAAACCTAGGTAAATGAATTACTCCAAGAATTACACGACAACGTTTCATTAGTGTAACATCCAACCTTTTCAGATCTTTATTATCAAAAATATAAAAAAAATTATAAAATAAATATCACATATTAAATAATAACACTGAGAGGAAAAAATTCCTTGAATCAATCACAGTCATATATTAGCAGGAATTTTTGTTAATGAAGATCTGAAGAAGTTGGATATCACACCAACGAAACCGTCGTGTAATTGTTAAAATAATTTATTTACCTGAGTTTACTGTCTCACATTTGACATTTACTCTAATTTATTGTTTTAACATACCCCTAGAAAAATAACCTGACGCAGATCAACAGAACTTTCTGTAAGTATTGTTATACGCAAATGTACAGGTAAAGGCAGGATAATCTGCAAGACAACTAAGCTCCAAAATTTTTACTTTTCAATTAATTTATTTAAACAAATAATTTTTAAAATGTTTTGGTGTTATTATTAGGATGATAGTACCTATACAGACGCCTATAAGTTACATTAAAGTTTCAAGAACTTAAATTGAACTTAAAATTTTTTCCATGTCCTGCAGAGATTTCTACAAAAATCTCTGCAGGGCTCTCTGCACATTATTTTTGTGGATTATTGAAAATTCCAAGAAATATTTGCAGGTTCTTCTTCGGGTCATCTGTACATTTACATGCACACTGCATATCGGTTATCTTTAGGATTTTGTGTAGACGTTTTCCTAGATGTCATCCTGTAGTTCTACCAACTGGTCTACCTACAGACATACATGCACATTGTCTTGCAAGTCATCCTGCATTTACTTGTACGTTGGCGTACAATAATAGTTGTAAGTTCTGTTGGTCGGTATGCAAGTTATTTTCATAAGGGTGAAGAGTACTAAACATAACTGTTGCAACAGTATGTATAACTTATGATAATGAAAATTCTAATAAATTTAACCTTGACACACAAAAATTTGTTTTAACCTCTAAAGCCCAAATATTTACAGCATAAGCAGTAAGTTGACCACTGTAACTCTTACAATGAACATATAGAAAAAACAGCATCTAATGTAGCTAGAGTTTCCGAAGAGGAGGTCCAGGTGATAATACACTCTATAATTTTTTTAATCTTTATATTAAGACGGTGTCCAGGTTGCTAGATAGGTTGATGACGAGGTTCAGAAAACTCACTTTGTAGCTTTCCATCATATAGATACTGTGGTGGTACAGTATAGCACGTAGAGCATACCTGGTAACAATAAATTTCTAAATTCACCTCCTAGACTTCGTTATCGAAACCACTGACCTCCTAAGCACCCTCCCGGTATGCACTGCACACCAGTATACCAAAAATTGTAGAACACACCACCTGGACCTAGTCCTGGTAACCTTAGCCACCTGAAATTTATAAAGGAGATATCCATCCATTTTCAAGTGTATATATGTGTTATGTATTATTAATTAAATTATTTATTAATATTATTAATTTAAAAAGCAGTATAAAATGATATTTCACCAGACTAAATAAAATTAAATATTTACTTTATAAATAATCTTGTATACATTACGACTGATAGTATTTTTATCCAATAATAATAAAAGACAATAACTGCACAATTAAAATGCCACCAAGTAAAGTTATAATGTTGTAACAGTTAAGCTGCTGGGAAAATATTAATTTTTTGTACGTTTCGGAAAGTTTAACAAAGCTACAAAATATTGAGCAAAAATAAAATATAATGGAGTTAAAAAAGAAATTTATTTCCTAATTTAAGGAAATTAACAAAGGTTCTGCCAATAAGCAGAGGTTATACCTAGAGCAATGAGGTTATATGAGATTATGCAAACTTTAACATAATCTAAATAACATACATAACCTCATTAACATTGCCAAGTGTCCAAAATTCAACAGTTATGTAAATTTCCGCAAAAAACTTATTTCTGTTCATGCAAGGTTATATCACTAAGATATGAAGACATTTAAAGACAAATTTTCAAAGGCTTTTTCATGGTACAGACAATATCTCTTTGAGAAATGAAACTGTCAGAATGAAATTTAAATTATCAGTATACTAGCCTCGAAAATTCTTATATATTTTTTATATCTATTATATTTTTTTCATCAGTTAAAGCAGGAAGCAAGAAGAAATGGATCCAAGCAGCTATGAAGGTCGTTATAGATTATTTTCCAAACGCGCACTTCACTTCATGAAGTCTCCAATTCATGCGAGATAAATTGTTTTCTGAAGACTGTCAAAAATGATCCAGATAACCTGAACAAAACGGAACCACAGGTTAGGGGTTGGTTTCATACTAACAGAAAAAAAGGCAGCCAATGATGCTCCTGTGCCTTTTAGAAATATTGTTCCTACTTACATCTATGGGAAATTTGAGAAATATGTAGCTACTCAAGAGATACTGTCCATTGGACTATAAAGAATATACAAGACTGGGTAAGCTAGTGATTCAAAGAAAGTCTAAATAGGGAAGTAGATTAAAAAAACGGTATTGGTAGCTAAAGTAAAGATATTGTTCTCATAGATAAAAATTTCTGTTTAAGATTAATATAATTTTGTTGAAGTACAAAAAAACTAAAGAAAAATCTATATACAGTAGATTATAAAAAATTAATATCGATAAGTCAAATATACTATTGTCATTTCTAGTTTTTGAAATGATTATGACGAAGATCATATACAAAAATATGAGTTGGTAACACATATACAGGTTTTTATTATGTCAATTTTAGAAATTTCATTAATTTTAAACAACTTAGAATAACAATTATGAAGGTAACAAATTTGTTGATGATTATCACCTGGTAATCGGCAGATTATCGTTAATATTTTATCTCATATAAACGCATATTTATAACTATCAGCTTTAATAAATATATTAAGCTGATGCCACTGATAATCCGCTGACGTTTCGACACGATTATCAGGAAATCATCAGCTGATTACCAGCTAATATAATCAGTAGATTGTTATCTGTATTTTATCAGTAGTGTAGCGAAAAACATCACCTGATTTTCACTTGATTTCGAAGTGAGATGATTTTCTACAAGATTTTCACCTGATTGTCAAATGATATTTTGGTATGATTTTTATCGGAGTCAGACAAAAAGCGGGTTAAAATGAGTGATATTTTGCTGCTGGTCCACCTGACCGAAATATAATTCAATTTTCACTTAAACATCGGGTGAATATCAAATACTAAAATGTCGCCTGAAAACTAGGTGAAAATTCTCTCTAAGCCAATCAAATTTTACCGGCAAAAAAAACAATGGAACAGAATAAATCATTGAAAGTAATTGCATCGTAACTATAATTTTTATAAAATTAGTTCAAATATATATTTCCAAAATCGTATGCTTCTATCTGATATTCTAATATCAATCTTTCATTCTTTCCCTACAAAAAAATTCACGTGATAATTACATGTCAATTACGTGATAATCATGTCATATTCTACACCAAGTTATCACGCGATGATCTCGTGATTTGAAATATAATTCTAATATATTATTAAAAATACTAAAAATTATATTTATAAATTAGAAAAATGGACTATTCAGAATAAACAAGGGTAGAATTCAGAAAAAAATGTCTTTGGCCGAGGTTTGAACCTGGGGCTTTAGCGTGACAATCCACTGACTATATTTAGATATTCATAATAAAACGATAAAAACTAAATTTATTGTTAATCAATTAATGTTTGACTGTAATTACATTGATTAATCTCAAGAATTGAATATTTATAATTATTAAATTATCATACAACCAATTATTATTTTAATAACAATATAAAAATGAATATCTACATATATGTTTGCTTTAATACATTATCTGCCCAAGAAAGCAAATGGCTAAGTTAGTAACCCAATGGATTGTCACACTGAAGTCCTGGGATCAAATCTCGATCAGAGACATTCTTTTGTATTTTTTTAAAATTTCAACTTTATTTATTTATTATGGTTATATTTTAGAATTTTCTTTTAAATCAGGTGATATTCAAGTATTTATCACATGATTATTACGTGATTATCAAGTGATTTTTTCAGTAGGATTTATTCCTTTACTATAAAATCTCATTTAAGAATGGATGCCAAAATTAGTTATAGATCGAAAAACATAATAAATCGGCTTTAACTATAAATTGACATGCTGTGTTGGTGCTACTAACTACTATCTGGATGATACTTCGGAAAATGAGAGTATCAAAGTACTTTACAGCTGATATTTTTATTTCAAATTTTTTTACAAAATTTTACATGAGAGTTTACATGACATCTGACTTGAGATCTCATCTGAGATCTCATGTAAAATTATGTAAAAAAATTTAAAATGGAAATCTCAGCTTTAAAATACTTTAATATCCTACCAATTTCCTGATGTATCATCTAGATGATAACACCAATAAGGCTTGTCAGTTCACACTTACAACCGACTTATTACACTCGTATTTTTTAATCTATAACTAACTTTAGCATCTAAATTTAGATGAGATTTTTGCGTGAGACGTCATATGAGATCTCATGTGAGATTTTATAGTAAGTTCGTATTTGTACGAATTTTTTTAATAATAGAGTTTTTTAGATAATTAGAGTCGCTTGATGATTGTGTCGCGGAGTTGGAATACCCACTTTGTTACGAGATACGAGAAATATATTTACGTCATGAGAACTAACTTTGTTATTTATAGTTATACCTAACTCGTATCCCGTCCTAACTCTCCCTCATTTAGCGCCTCCAGGTGTCTCCCCCTAGAGATCATAGGAGTCTAGACCCTACTGCTACCTCGCAATAAAAATTAAAGTGACGAGGCCAACGCTCTCGCGTTTTAATCCAACGGCAACGTTACAATAATAAATTCTTATATCAAAAATTCCGAGGCGTGGGCTAAGTGGGTTTAAGGGTTTACATATTCATATCATTCCAAGATGGCTGGGGAGGGAGGTATCCCGCCTCATTTGTCTGTAGGAAAGTATCATATTGACGATGCTAGAAGATAAGTTTCTACGGTCATCGAAAACGAGCAAGAACATGAATACATACACTCGCTAAACAGCGTCATAAGCAGTAGAGTCTTTAATATTTTATACGTAAGACGAAATTTCAGAGATTTAAAAACAAATTATAAAAATCTGGAACTGCTACTTGAGATGCTCAGTGTCAACCCTGATTTTATTGTATGCACGGAATCGTGGTACTTAGAATTTTATGAATTTTACAAACTTAAAAATTATAAAATATATTATAATAATAATGCTAATAAAGCAGATGGTGTAGTCATTTATATTAATGTTAATATAATTGAAACTACTAAAATTGAAATAATAGAAAATATTACATTCTTAAACTCTACTTTGACTATGAAAAATGGGAAAAATATAACTATAACTTTCTTATATAGGTGTCATGTAATTGCGAAGTTTGACTTTGTAAATGCGGTAAATTCCTATATAAAGGGAGACAAAGATTAAAAAAATCTTTTTGTAATAGGGAACTACAACATTGATCTAAAATCTAGTGATGTAGATTCAACCAAATTTTTAAATAATTTCTTGGAATCAGGTTTTGTACCGCTTTTCAACGGCATGACCAGACCGAGTTGCAATAATCATGATTTGGGTTCATGTATTGATAATGTATTTTGGAAGTCTGACGATATGAATGCTAAAGCACATAAGCTTTTGAGCTGTTTTACTGATCATTATTCGCTTATTGTTACTCTATCAATTGAGAAAGATTTGGTAAATCCTAAGCCTAATAATAATATTTTCATTGACTATAAAAGACTAAATATCGAGTGTACAAGGGTGAATTGAGATCAGACGAGCAGTTTTCAGGACCCCAAACAAGCTATAGAATTGCTAATTGGGAACATAAAAAATATTATTTTAGCTTCAACTAAGTTAAGTAAAATTAAATAACAATCACCGAGAAGTTCTTGGATTACTAAAGGTATAATTCAATCTTGCTTAACAAATGATAAAATGTACAAAAAAATTAAAAAATGTCCTTATGATGATAATCTTAGAATTCAAGAGTCATACAAAGTTCTTCACAAGAGTTATACAAAGAATTTAAATAAAATTATAGCTAGCGCTAAGTTTAATTATGAAAAAAATCCAGTATAATGAATCCAAAAAAATAACAAAAAACTATGGAGCTATGTTAAGGAAAAGCTTAATGGAAGTACAACTCCCAAAAATAACAATATTGATTATATTGAGAAAAATGGAATAAAGATATCAGATACTAAGACCATTGCAGATTCTTTTAATGAGTTTTTCAGTAACATTGGTCTTGTATTAGCTAGTAAAATCAATAAACCTAAAGATTATCAATTTAAAGAAATAAGTAAAAACACTCGTATAACTTTCGTAAAATCGGCTAGCGCAGCTGAAGTAGAACAAATTGTATAAAAATGAGTAATAAAGCTGGAGGTATAGACGGAATCAGTACAAAGGTATTGAAAGAGATAATTAATTGGATTAAGTTTCCATTATCACATATTTTTAATTTGTGTATTGAAAAAGGACTATGACCCAAGCCTCTGAAGGTCGCGGAAATAGTACCGATCTTTAAATCGGATAACAAATGTCTTACCACTAATTACAGACCAATTTCTTTAATTTCTAATATATAGCTATTCATGTAAGATTAGTTAACTTTCTTGATGTATGCAAAATTTTATCAGAAAATCAATTTGGTTTCAGAAAAAAAGAGGTACTAAAGATGCATTAGCACATATAACTAATTATATTGATGAATCTTAATAAAGGTTTGTCTACTGTTGCGACTTTTATTGATTTGGCCAAGGCGTTTGATACAGTGAACTATAGTATACTACTAGATAAATTAGAGAGATATGGAATTCGGAGAATAGCACATGGTTTACTTAAAAATTATCTTAATGATAGGGAACAATTATTTAAAATAAATGGCTATAAGAGCGGCAATTTGCACATAAGTACGGGTGTCCCACAAGGAACTATACAAGATCATATAAATGATCTTATGAGTGTTACTGAGGATAATTGTATTATCTCTTATGCTGATGATACGGTTGTCCTTAGCTCTAATGTAAACTGGACAAAGACTGAAGAAAAATGAACAAGTATCTGGAAACAGTTAATAAATGGGTAGCAAAAAATGAATTGTTTTTGAATATATCGGAATCAGTGTATATCGTTTGAAATTACAGAGTCAACAATACCAAATATTTAGGCGTTATTTTTGACTCGCAAATGACGTGGGAAAATCATGTAAGATACGTGATAAATAAAATCAAGTACTTACTATTTATATTAAATAAGCTTTCAAAATAATGATTAAAGAGTCTTTTAATGATTTTATATTATGCCTTTTTCCATAGCATCGCAAACTACGGAATTATAGCATAGGGAGGTGCTTATGGTAATGTCCTAAGCCAATTAGAATCTATACAACATAAATTATTAAAAATAGTACTAAAAAGTGATATGGAATTAGACAGGCCAATTAATATCAAAGATTCATTTAAAGTAAAATGCTTGATATATTTCTATGGAGAGCTACAAATTAAATATATAGAATCAAAGAGTAATACTAGAAACAAAGTAATCATACTTCTTAAAATAAATAAAACGATTAGTACTAAGAATTGAAAACTAATTGCTATAAGAATGTTTAACCTACTTCTAAATGAGTTAAAAACTCTACGATTTAATAAATTAAGTATTAAAAAAAAATTATACAATGGTTACGAGACTAAACATGTTTATAAAATAAGGAAAAAAAATTATCTGTTGGGTGCGCTTTCTGCACTTCCAGTCACCAACCCGCCCAACGAATCAAATTTTGCAATAATTTATTTATACCAGATTGTTTAAATAATCGATTTTGTAAATGTAATATTAGACTTGTACTCATACACCCAAATAACCTTTAAGTAGATGAAGTTTGTGACGGCGGAAAAGCGCCCGTATAACAGCTAATCGGCGCGAGTACAGAATAGTGCGTCGTTGGCTCGATAGTTAGAGCACGCGCCTTGAGATCTCGAAGACGTGGGATCGAATCCCCCTCGTCCCTTCACTTTTGTGCTATTAGTTCCCAAAACTCCGTTATAACACGGAAAAAAATGACGCGCAGTATAGGCGCTAAAGGTAAACATATCTCTTGCCGCTGAACCGCTCACCCCGAATACCAGTGAGTGATCCGTGCACAGCGACTCGAGCAACGCCTTCTCTCTCTCCGCTCTAACACGCTTGGACATGCGAAGCTGTGCGTGTCTAACAGCACACTATTTGAACTCATCTGTTTCTATTTTTAGACTGGCGGCGCGATACCTTGTGAGCACTCACGGCTATACGAGGTGAGACCACGCCGCTTGGCGGTGAAAGAGCCCCAGCGCCATACGCTGTATCGCAACGTACATACAGCGCACCATTTCTTTTCGTAAAGCTCTGGGATCGAAGTTCAAATAAATTCATTTTTAACATTACAATTCTGATATTAAATTTGCTTTATTCACCAACACCAAAAATCTTAGATTAAATGTTTTTCTGGGTTCAAATTCATAACTGATTCAATTTCGGAATAGCTTAATAAAAAGAATTTGTTTAAATAATTAATTTTACAATATACTGATATCAAATTCATGTCCAGCATCTCAGAAAAGATTGGATTTGATAAGCTTTTTCCTTTATTCTTTCGTAATTTCACAAACGGTAATTCTCAAAGCTAGCGTAAAAGAGGCCAGATTGTATATTATTATTTTTAGAAAATAAATTTTAAAAATTGAGTATCTTTTATCCTACTGATTTACAATGAATAAAGATTAACAATAAAGAATAAAAAGAATTTGTCTGTACAAATTACGTTATTGACATATTTCAAAACCAAATGCTAACTATACACTTTTCACGTTTCCCAATTATAAAAATTTTGAGATATATAAGATTTAATATTTATACGAGAGATTAAATAACAGGTTAAGAGAAATTTTTACAACAATATAATATGTACTGCAGCAGATATGGAAAGCTGTTTACGTGCCTAGCCTAGCAGAAGAGCAATGTGTAACTCTTGCGCAATAGACTATAGATGCATATTGTTCGCTTTTAACAGACAACTTCACACCACACCGAGCGTCTGTTAAAAGTTGTCTAAAAAGGCAAACTATATCACACACAATAATAACAAATTTGTTTCACGTTTTCTTACCAAATATACCATTTGAGTCTCCAATTCGTAGTTTTTTCATTTCTCTTTTTTGCTGCTGCTGCCAGCACTGTGAAAAGTCTAGACTTACGCGTCAAAAAGAGGCCCGTCTGGCGCTATACGGAGTCAACCTCCCTCATTGGTCCTACCCCCTCTTACGGTTAGCGAGAGTGCGCGGAGCGTGTCACTTGTCAGTAGCGTCGTAAATCTTGCATTGATCTTGCATTGTCGCAAGGTAAGCTAGTGCGTCACGTTAGATTTACGCGAACTCATTGGAATTGTCACCGCAGTCACGCTGTATGTATGTGCGGACTATGTCGTAGTTGCGTGAGCTGGAAGTGTGGACTCCGTCCGCAGTCCTTGGTTGCCAATGACAGGCTTAGCGGTGGACAGCTTTTGTGTCCGCTACTTTCTTTACTGGATGGTTGCAAAGTTGTGACTCTGCTGTTCGTCGTTGATCTGTCTGCAGCTCTTACCTTCCTTATGTTGACGATTGATGTAATTTTAGAAGGGTTTGGGTAGTACTTTTATATAAATAAGTTATAGGCGGGTTTCACTTGTTATGGATTATTTATTAGAGGCACACTCGAGTACTTCAGGCAGCGTTGTTACAGATCACTTCGCTTTTGGTTAGTTTGGTTTTATTTTATTTACGCTGGTTTAGATCTACTTCCGCATATTTTATCTATTATTCTAGTTGGTTACAAATATTGATAATCTTACACTTACAATCGTATCGACCGAACACTTGATGTTATAAAACTCCTTTTTCGGTACGGCTGATGCTGATTGGTCTTAGAATTTACTAACGTCCGGTTGCTATTCGGCGGTCCTCAAAGCTTAGACGTGCTCTACGATCTGTCAACTTGGTATGCGAGGGCCTATCGTTATAGTCGGGCGGTATTAACTTGTACCCTACAGTGTATGAGCGGAATTAACCTCTACTTAACGTAATGAAGCGGAATGAACCTGTACCCCACACTTACACTGCCTATACTGTTGCTTCACCAAGATACACAAGGCACTGTCGTACTACCGCTGTGTCGTTACTAAAAAGGCGCTGCGTGGATCGGCTCCGGGGTTTTTAAAGACTCGGTGCCGATGCAAGCAGTTGTAAAATTTAGATGGTGAAGATAGTTGTAGACCAATCAACATTCGCCACAGGAAGGATGCTTGTATGCGGGTGTTGTAATCGATCGCGCGCTGGCAGTGCTGACTCGCAGGTCAGTTACTACTCCGTTTATCGGCGCTCGGTTGCACAATGACGCGGCGATGCTTACGCTGGTCGTGTGAGCGTACGACTGCAGTGTTTTTATTGTTTACGCACGCATACGTATATGATATCTCGCGTGTACACACATGCGCTAGTATATTGGATATAACATGGCACATTACAAAGGCACCGCTGATGATCGAGTAGTCGCGTCGACAAGAGCGTAGAGATATATTATAGCGTAGACATACGCCATGGTGATCTTTCAGCTCGTAGGTCGTCAACGGTAGATAACTCTCGTGCTAAGATAAACGCGCTGTTCCTTTTGTACGAGGTAGATCCAGGGTTAGGCTACCGATGTTATAACACATAGACGTAGCGTGTATAAATGTTTCATCTGGGCACCGCTGGACCTCCAGTCGCGTCGACGAGAGCGTTATGGCAGTGAGTCTATTTCGGGCCGAGATCTGGCGCGCGCGCAGCAGCCCGCCTCACCGCGGCCCGATGTTTGGCTCTTCGCGCAGTGAGTCTTTTTCGGAGTCGTATTTATATATAATTACTGTACAAATAGTGGGAAGCCGACGAGTTTGCCGCGCTGGCCTGTTCGTAATACTTTTTTTTCTTTCACAAGTTGCTTTACGCAGAAACGTTAAATGAAGTTTTGCCGCGATCTCATTATTGCTATAAGTATTATAGGCATGCCAATGAAATAAGGATTCTTAATTTTATCAGAAAATGCAGTACATGAATAGGTACCTGTAAAAAAAGTCTGGAAACCCAAATAGTAGAAAAGGTGGCCGTAAAGCTGCAGATCACTTTTTGAAGGGCATTCTTACAAAATTAACTAGTCAAAGGACAATACTATAAAGTAAATAAATTTAATTTATGTATAATTTAGTTTTTAATATAATACATAAAATATTTTTTGATGAATACTTTTATTACAAGCAATATATTCTGACAAAACATGTGAAAGCTATTATAAACGTATAAGAAATGAAATATTATATCATAGGATATTCTAAGAGAAAAGAAAAAACTACGAATTGGAGACTCAAATGGTATATTTGGTAAGAAAACGTGAAACAAATTTGTTATTATGGTGTGTAATATAGTTTGCCTTTTAGACAACTTTTAACAGGCGCTCGGTGTGGTGTGAAGTTGTCTTTTAACAGACAACTTTTTTAAATTTTATTAGTTAATTTAAGTAATTATGGTTTTTTCAAAACTGTTCATTTAGATGGAAAATTTTTAATTCAGATAAGTATGGTATGTGTGTTAATTTGTAGTATATTTGTAACGAAGTTGAATGGTGTGTATGTGTATACAGGTGTTTTATTGGATGAGAGAGAAATTACAATTAATTTTAAATGTCTTTTACAACTACTTATCTTGGATACGTAGTTTTTAGTAGGATTTTTTGGGCTTCCCTATTTATAACTGTGTTTATTTATATGTGTATGAGTTTGTCTGTGTGTGAGAGACTTACAATTTACGTTTTTCATGTTTAATATTATATTACTTCTTTTATTATTCGTTATAGCCAATTTAACAAATTAGCCTTGCTCGGCAGTCATATATCAAAATCGCACTGTTGCGGTCCTCTTTCGCTACTTGGTCTACTGTTGAATTATTTATTTTTTTGCGAATAAATTTAAGTTGTATAATATACAGTCGATGAGTCGATATCGAGATTGAAATTAACTCTGAAAAGATGACAACGTTCATTAGGATAATAAAATTCACATTAAGAGTTTTGCCCGTATTCATTATCAGTCTTATGAGACAATCATGATATATTAGAAACCTGAGAGTATTTTTTTAATGCCCGGGAAAAAATCCACAAGTCACTCGAGTCTTCGGATTCAACAATCGAGAATAAACTTAGAAGCTAATTAGAAAAACGATTACTATTTCATGAATAAAAGTTATAAGCGAACTGTGTTAGTGTCTGTGTATCCTGATCATATCGGTATCATATCGCTACCTCGTAGCGATGAAATATGGCGATAATTTAGCTAGAAAAACCATGAAGATTATTGTTGAAATGCAAACCAAGTCAATTAGGTAATACTGCTATTACAGCCTGTATCTACAGAATTATACATATTTGAGTACATAAATTAGATGTCTCATCACAATGCAGTGCGTATAACAGCATATAATTAGGAATAATTGATGTATTGCCTTCTAATTAGATCACACTTATTGAACTGTCACTGTTTATTTTAACACACACACGCACATTAGCACATACACTTATATATTTCTGAGTGATTTGACATTAAAAGATATATCAGAGAAGTGGTAGTAAATTTGGAGTAGTTAATCATTGATACATATTTAAAATTAGGTTGTCAAATTCGTTTACACGTTTCAAAATTACACTTTACCACTTTATACACTTCAATGTTAATTATTTATTTAAATCCATTAATTATTTAATTGTGCGCGC
Organism: Muscidifurax raptorellus; assembly: GCA_020010945.3. Taxonomy (NCBI): domain Eukaryota; kingdom Metazoa; phylum Arthropoda; class Insecta; order Hymenoptera; family Pteromalidae; genus Muscidifurax; species Muscidifurax raptorellus. The sequence goes on from JAHUUD020000047.1 coordinate 487,867, forward strand.
CCCTTAGGTTAGTTTACATACGGTTAATCATGAATTATACATTTTTATTTTAGCCCTGGATTGTAAGTAACATTGTTAGTATCATTAAGATGAAAGCGTATCTTACATTTACAGTTTCAATTTAAAAATCGTAAGTAAGATCTATCGATTTGTTTGCAAATACCGTCAGATTTCGTATACCTTTTTTAGATCTTTCCTACCAGGGATAGTCAATGTCGGAAATTAAATATATTAATAATTGTCTTTGTCCAAATTTGACTATCTTGTTTAGTTTTATTAAAAAATTTACTGTTTTATTTGGTTTTCTTTTATTTTGTCCATCATATATTTCATTTAAGAATGTGCTATGTTTTGACAACTTATTTTGTATTGATTAATATTTTTTATATTTTTCAGCCATAAAAAAAATTAGAAAAAAGATAAATTGAAAAAAGGCAACTTGCTCTGAAATAATTGTTTATTTATTATTATTTTTCATTTATTTTAACTAGTTCAATTATATTGGTAATAATTTCATCAATAACACTTAATAACCAATGTAACAGAGCAGAGATAGTTTTTTTTTATAATTTAAATGTTGTGTATTTATCTTGGTATATTGGAGCATGTAGAACTATACACAATTTTTTTATTCATTTCTTGATTCTCTTCTTTGAAGTTATATGGTACTATCTTTTGTTTCGAGTTCTCTTGGTAGTTTGCTGAAGGCTTTAATTCCATTCATATAGCTGATTTTAGAATTGATAGTTTTATATCTTTTATATCTTTTTAATACAGTGTGCGTAAAGTGAGATTTTACGTACTTTCCAACTTTTTAAAATCGCATTTACACTCCCTGTATCAAAAAATATTGTTCGATACATGTGCGAAAATTGATTCTACACTCGTGAGTTTATCACCTTCGCTTCGCTCGGGCGACAAACTTCTCCCTCGTGTAGAATCAACTTTTACACACTTGTATCGAAAACTACTATTTTCATATAATAAATATATTTTTAAAATATGGTATTAACCAATGAACAAAAATTAGTCGTGAAGGGATTTCCACCATATAGTGGTGATGCTTCTATGTTGAATGATATTAATATTTCCGAATTTAATGAAATACTTAAATCATGTTCATATTTTGACCTGCAGTCACCACTACTAATTCAAATACCTATAGTAATATAATTCCAATTTCTGTCGATTCTGAACATATTCAATTATTATTTTCTGGGAGTTCAGAGAAATGCCACTGGATCTGTATGTTTTATAAAAATAAAAATATACATGTTTACGATAGTACTAATGCTAAATGCTTACAAAATGATCATAAAATATTTATATATCATTAATAGATTATTTTCAAATAATCTCGATTTAGCAATAACTTTTGTGTCAGTACAATCACAAACTAATAATTATTGATTGTAGAATTTGTGCAATAACGATTGCTTTTTCTATTCTGTTTAATATATGCCCATGTAACACTAGTTAGAATACCAATGAGAAGAAATCTTTTTCACAAATTTTATTTTAAAGCAGACAAGTTAACTTTGAATGCAAAAGACATTGAATTAATAGAAAAACATGCTCAGGAAAAATTAATATTTCAGTAACAGGAAATGCTTAATTTGTATAGTAGCAATAACTGGAGATACAGTATAGCCTCCGGTAAGTTCAGCATCACTTACTATCTGCTCTAGCTATTTACCATATATTAATTGGTATTTAACTTCTTTCGAGCGATCTCGCACTGCGGTAAATGTCCTCTACATGGCTCTTACGCTCTCCAGCAAAAAGACAGTGTATTTTTACGCTGTTTTATGAGCCATGAGAGTCTTTCCGCAATCAAGCAGTATCCTAACCTCAAACTACTACATCATTTGTGCAACATCATCTGGGCACTGAGGTAATACTGGCATCGAGAACCCATAATCGCCGGACGATCTGGTGTCTTTTTGGGACCATTGCTGCACCACTACCGGAGGGTCTACGGGTCTTTTTACGCTGATTCAGAGGTTGGAGTAACTGTCTCTTTTTTCTGTCTTTGTCTCTCTCACTTTCCCACTATTTTGGCGCGCAAAGTCACTGGCGTCGCTGTGAGGAGTTTTTCGATTTTCGCCACCAGGGCGCAACACCATCGTCTTGAATTTCTTCTTGCAGCATTTGGCTCCACTGCCGGCAGTCATCGAGCGCGTGCGCGATTTTTTGAAAATTATTCGGCGCCAATGCTCGCATTGTTATGGCGCGCAATTCAAATATTAAAATTTTCTAAAATGCGATTTCCTTTTCCGAAAGTTGAAAATAGCGTTTGAGTTGTTATGTCTAGTCACCCATTGCTTTTACAGTATTATTTCTGTCTATTTTGTAGGTTATTTATTTATTTATTGACCTTATAATTTATATATTTATATATTTATTTATTTATTTATGTGCTGACTAATTGACTATTGTCTATCGTTTATTTACTTATTTATTTATTTATTTGCTCATTGGTTGACACTATATATTGACTATTTATTATTCGTTTATTTGTTTATTTATTTATTTATTTGGTGTATTAATTTATATATATATCTGTTGGCAATCTTATTATATAACGTTTTCTTCTTCTAATTCTCTAATTGTTTAAGCATTTGTCAAACTCTTTATCCTTGTGCCGTATCTATTTATTTATTTATTGATAAATTGTTTGTGATTTACATCTCTCAAAATGGTTCGTGATTCCTGTGAGAAATGTAAGAAGATCCTGCGTACAGGCGCAGTAATGCGTCACTGCAAGGAATGTACGGCAACATTCCACAGTACTTGCATGAATTGTCACTGATAGAGGCAAATTATATCTGTCAAGCATGCAGTTCAAAGAGCAGGTTTAAGAATAAAGTTAGGGGTGTTAAAGAGGATAAAGAGATTACTACTCTAAAGGCCAAAGTTAATAATACTGTTAATAATACTGTTAATAATACTGTCAATAATAATAATACTGTTAATAGAAATGATACTGTTGGCAATAATGATAATAATGGTAATAATACTGTGTCGGACAAACTTAAAGATATTGATAATGCGGCGGGTTATACTGGAGATAATACTGAGAGAAATTAATGTGGGGGTGATTAATAGTAATAATAATAATAATAATACTGTCAATAATACTGTTTATTGTAAAACTAATACTGTGCATAATGATACTACGAACTTGGAGGCGTCGATTAGGAATGACATGGCGGCGTCAACACCGAATAATTGCACCAATAAGATTTTCGGTAATAAGAAGCGCTCTACACTGAATTCTTCAGTCGAGTTGAGTGCGCTTCGTTATTTTACACTGCCGGCATCTATGCTCTCTCTGTTCAGGAACCAGTTCGACCTTCTGGAGAGTTCGGTTAGCGATCTTCGGTCGCTTTTTGTGAGTAGGCTCGATGCTGTCGTCCGGATATCGAACGCTGCCCCGGCGGGGCAGGGGGAGTTTGAAAGTCTGCTGGGTCGGGTTTCCTCGCTAGAGAGCGTAATTGAGAAGCAAAATGCTATGCTTTTGGAGGCGCAAAAAGACCGTGCTCTATTCGTGCAGGAAAATCTTAATCTGCAAAACAAATTGACCGAGCTCTCCGGTGTCATGCTAAATGTGCAGTTGCTGGTTTCTGGTCAGCGGGCTGGGCGTGGTGCTACTGGTAGGCCTGAGACGGTAAAGACTGACTATAATGAGTCTCATGTCCTTGTTTCACTCAGAGACATTGAGACTCCAGCTCCGGCTGACAAAACCATAGATTTAGGTTTAGAAATAACTAGATGTAAGATTAGCAATAAGGACGAGAACAACAACGTAGGCGACGTCGATCCCGTGGTCTCCACCCCGGAAGGGCTACTGCTTCGGAACTGAGTGGGGGCACTTCCCGTGAGGAGGGGACGCGTCGCGGTGGAGATTTGGCTGAAGTGATTGTTTCTAATGTTTGTGATGGATCTGATGCCATGCGCTCAGACGTAGTACTTGCCATCCTCGCTGCGATTGACCCATCCTTTACGAAAGATGACATTGTGTCGGTGCGTCTTCTCGGGCCAAGGGCTGGGCCTGACAATGGGGGGACTTATTCGGGTGCAGCGCAGCGCCGTTCGCCGTGGGTGGTCTAACTCTCTCACCGCGATACGTTAAATAAGATCATGCATTTGAAGGGCAGACTAACAGCGTTCAACACAAGGCATATTGACGTAACTCTACTTACTGAGGAAACGCGCGAAAGCATGGTTCAGAGTAAGATATTTATTAATGAATATCTAAGTAAAGAGGTTTTTGTTCGTTATAACAATCTTAAACAGATTGCGCGCGGTTTAGTCTTTAAATATGTTTGGCATAGATGCGGGAGATTCCTTACTAAGTGGAGAGACGGCAGTAAAGCGCATGAGTTTTCTTCAGCGGAGGACCTACATGCGTTGGCAGCTTCATATAAGAAGAGTAGCTGTAGTGAGAATGAGGACGACGGGTGTGTGGTCGAGGCTGGTGCGGTGGCCGAGCTGAGTGTGGGTCCCGGCGCGGGTCCTGCAGCTGTGACAACTGGCCGCGCCTGACTAGGCCAGGATAATGATAGAGTGGCGGATGGGGATGTGCTGAGAGCGGGTTTCTTGAATGCAACCTCGCTCTATGCACACATGGGGATGTTCCGTCAGTACCTGGAGGGTGCTCGGTCCTCGTATCACCTGTTTGGCGTGGCGGAGACGCGATTTGGTCACGAGGTCGACGATGTGTTCGCTCAGGTCGAGGGTTTTTCTGTCCTGCGTCAGGATAGGAATAAGCGTGGAGGTGGTGTAGCCCTGTACATCCGGAATGACTTTAAAGCTTCTTTATTATGTTCGTCGCCCTCACAGGTGGAGGGGAAGCCAGGCATTCCGGAATATTTAATGTGCAGCGTGCAGCAGGATTCCTCGCCAGCGGTGTTCGTTGCCTTGATCTACCGTCCACCGGGAATTCGCGTCTCGGGCGATTCTGATCTGGTCAACGACCTGCGCAAACATTCCGTGGATTTCACGTTTAGAATTATCATGGGTGACCTGAATGCTAACATGTTGTCGACCTCACAAGATGCAGAATTTTTCCGTGAGTTCGCTTGCGAGCTAAACTTCAAATTAGCAGATCACGGCGCGACGCATCATGTAGGGGATTCTCACACGTGGATTGATGTGATCTTTACGGACGACGACAATGTGGTGCTGAATGCGGGTAATTCACTGGCGACTTTCCCAAGCAGACATAATATTATAGACGTTGAGATTGACATTCGTACAGAAAAACCTCCGGCTCTCAACGGTTTTGTTTATAGGGATTATAAATCGATCAAAACGGAGGAACTTCTAATCCTTTTAGCTGCTTGTGATTGGTCGCCGGTCAGTTGTCCGAGCAGTGGAGCAGACCTTCGGCTGGAACACCTCAGCCAGAACATCATGAACGTCATTGATCAACTCGCCCCTCTGAAAGAGTTTAAGCCGAGGAAACAAGGGCATCCTCCTTGGGTGGACGAGGACATTAAAGACTTGTACAGAAGACGAGACGCTATACACAAACGATACAAACGTACGAAATGGACGGACCTGTGGACTGAGTATCAGTCTCTAGCAGACGATGCTGAGGAGCGTACTGCCCGAGCGCGGGATGCCTTCATTAACGACAGAGTTTTCGACGCCCCCAGTAGTAATAAGAACGTTTGGAATGAGCTTCGCAATCTCGGTCTTGTCCCAAAGGCCAAGAACGACCTCCATGGTTTTACCCCAAACGAGTTGAATAATCATTTTGCCGGGGTTTCCGTCTCCGACCTTGAGTGCGAGGCAGACTTGGATGATGTCGTGTAGATGGCTGGCGAGGGTGGCTTCTCCTTTTGTGAGGTCACCTTCGCTGACGTCGTGCTCGCGGTCGCTCATTTCTCATCTCAAGCAAAGGGTGAGGATGGAATACCTCAAAACATCGTTGCAAAATCGTTACCGATAATTGGCCATCACCTTGTAGCGCTATTTAACTCTTTACTATCGAGCGGGGTCTTTCCGGCGGCCTGGAAGAGAGCGCACTTGGTGCCACTCAAAAAGACGGCAGTTCCATCGTCCGTCTCGGACTTTCGTCCAATTGCCCTTTTGTGCTTTCTTTCTAAGGTACTGGAGAAGGTGGCGCATGATCAGATTGTAGAGTTTCTGGGGGCGCTGGAGACTCTGGATCCTTTCCAGACTGGTTTCCGACGGCATAACTCAACACAGACGTATCAATTTCCATAGTTTCAATATTATTAATATCTGTCAAGTTAGAATAGAATAGAATAGAATAAAAATTTATTTGTCAAGACAAAATAGTTAAGTACAATTTCGCATAAATCTTATCCTACCGCGCCAATTCAACAACAACGCGGAGTACTACATACTAATATCAGGGTGTTTTCAGTCTTATTAAAATATCACAGTTAATTATTATTTAATAGGTGGCAACGCAACGCCACCTTAAACCGCGATAGCGAGGCCAAAGTGCGGATCTCCTGCGGAATGGAGTTCCACAGGCGCGCCCCATAAACTCGAAAGGAGTTCAGACCCGCGTCGCATAGTGGTACGAAACAAGGTCGCTGTGGACAAATCACTCTAGAGACCTTCAGGATGGACGAAATGAAACGATTTTTTTTTAAATTAAAGCTGAGGAAATTTCCTATCGATTGCTTAAGCCCGATTTTGAATTAAGCTCAATGCCGTCCCGTGAAGAATCAAGGAAAAACAGGAAATTTTAATTTCAAAATTCAAATTTAACATAGAAAACAGAAAAGTGGACCAAATCAGTCTTTTTTTTTTAAATTGAAGCTAAAAATGTATTTTTTCGGCCTTCACAGTAAGATTTTAAATTATAATCAATACAACTCCGTGGAAAATCGAAAAAGTAAGTTCAATGATATGACAGTGTACATTTTGGATTTTCAGGTTTAAAGGGCATTTTTCGTACTTTTTCGATTTTCCACGGATTTTAGCGGTCTGTATGACGACCCTTCTCCAGATGGCTTGCTACCCTTCGGTAGCAACAGAAGCCTTTGCTTTTTCCAGTTTTATGAAAATGTTCCTTCTTTGAGACAAGTGTTGAACAAGTCTATAAACTCTGCTGGGTGAGCCTGGATGGCATGTTTCAATGCGATATTGGGTATGCCATCAAGTCCTGGAGCCTTATTGTTTCCAACCTTCCGGCAGGCTGATAGTAGCTCCTCCTCCGTAATTAAGGGTATATTATCTATATCTATTTCTTCTACCATAGCAAATGGAATGTCCGGCTGATTTGGGAAGAGTGTTGTTACCACGCTGCTTAGTACCTCTGGGCACTTTGGTGGGGGTATGTAACTTCCCTTGATCTTCTTCATGACAATTTTATAAGGTCGGCCCCAAGGGTCTTCATTGACCTCATCTTGCAGCTCTCTAAACATCTTTGTTTACTTTCTCTTATACACCTTTTAAGGTTGCGCTTAGCTTCTTTCATTTTTTCGTTGCAGTTCTCCACCGCATCCATTCCTCTACCGGTTCGATTGAATTTCTTCCTTGCCCGTTATTCCAATCTTCTAGCTCAATGGCAAACGCTGTGCGCTTGTTTGATCTTGTCATTCCACCAATATGCTGGTAGCCATTTTTGACTGGACACTTTTCTCGGCATTACCGCGTCGCACGCTTTGATGAGTTGGCCCGTTATTTGTGCAGCCTTGTCGTCTGCTGATCCCGTCAATTCAATATTCAAACATCGTGAAGAATAACTCTTTGCCATACTCTTTGGTTTTCCATTCAGTTATTGTACTACTGGGATTTGTACAGAATTTCTTATTTGGTCCGCCTAGCTCCATTATAACATCTAGGTGATCACTATTTGTGTAGTGATCACTCACGATCCATTTGTTTACCTGCCATACGAGGCAGTTACTGACAAATGTCAAGTCTATGAATGACTCTGCATCTCCTTTTTTGAACTTGGAGGTGTCGCCTTGATTCAGCAACACCAAGTCTAGTAGCGTGAATGCCTCCAGTAGCAGTCGTCCCCGTTTATTGGTTCTTCTACTACCCCACTCAATCGCCCATGCGTTAAAATCTCCTGCTATTTTAGCTGGTTTTTTATTCCTAGCGTCTTGTACCACACGCTCTAATAGTTGCTGACACTGCTCTATTGATGGGCTAGGCGTGACATAACAACTGTATACATGTATGCCGCCTATTTTCGCTCTTACGAAGCCATTTTCCTTGTTCACCATCTTGCCCTGGAAGGTAAAGTCTTTGCATGCCCAGATTGCGGCTTTACCTGAGGTGTCAGATTCCCAGGATGGTTCATTCAAATCTTTGTACTGCTTACTAACGAGAGCGACATCGAACTTGTGTTCTCGTACAAACTTACAGAGAAGGTCTTGCGCAGTCTCACAATGGTTGTGATTTAGCTGGACTATTCTCATTACCCTTTCCTGATTTTTTTAACCGCTGCTTGGTAAGCTGGGCACAAGTAGCTACCGAGAACATGGTTTGTCGGTATATTGTCGCCTTTTTTTCGGCACAGTAAACAACACGGTTCATTACGGCAGCTATTTGCTTTATGCCCCGTCTCGGATCAGTACACTTAATAGCGACGTCGCCAAAATCAAGGCATTTATAAGACCTAAGCGGCCCCTTACTGCGGTTTGACGAATGGATCCTACAATTGACCCATCCAATATTAATTTTCTCTAGCTTTGTGAACTTGCTCGCTATTTCTTCCAATAATTGCACAACAGCTATTTGCGTGTCTCCGTACGCTTTTCTCAGCGATTTTACAGCAGTGATCTCAATCGCATCTCTTTCTTTTATTTCCCTTTGCAAGGCCTCCAGTACCTCCTCTTTTGAAGTAAGTATGTCGAGTTTCCTTATTTCAAAGGTCTCCTCTTGCTGCAGTGTTTTTATTGTGGTTCCTTCCACTAGTACTGCTTTAACCGCTTCTTGGAAGTCTGCGGTTTTAACTTCTTTTGTGCGTTTGAGCTCTATGAGGGGATCTCCCGCCACCGTTTTGCGTATTTTGTTTACGCTATCTCCTATGGCATTCAGTGAAGGAGCAGTTCTCAATGTTGACAAAATGTCCACGTAGCTCCTTCCTTCCGGCGCCTTAATGATAAGAGCGTCCGGTCTGGTCGGTCTTGCCCGCTGTGTTTTGTCTCTACTGGTCCTACTTTGGTTGTTAACGCCAGGAGCCTTGTTGTTCTCCTTACTTAACTGTTTCTCCTTTTTCTTTGCCGTTCTTGTAACGACCTCTTGCCAAGTTGCCTCTTTAAGTCTTTTACTCTCTTTCTTCTCTTTGTTACTCCTATCCTGCGGAGTATTTAAGGCCTCCCTTGGTTTACCCGCCTTTTTCGGTTTCAGACTTGGTGTTGTCTGAGTTTCCTTGCCTTCTGTTCCTGGACGTTGGCACACGGTCATCCTCTGTGCTGCAGAAACTTTTATACATGACACTAATGCTTCGTGCCATGTCCTTTGATAGTTTTATGGACGTTATTTTTGTCCTTTATAAACTCTCTTAGTTCCTGGATCTTTTCTCCTAGACGCTCCAGCTGGTCATTTCTTCTTTCAAGGTTGTAGTCCCAATTTGAGTTACTGCCTTCTTGAATTACCTGCTCTTGTTCCGTCCGTATTGCAATTTCAGAAATAGTCTTTATTGGACTACACTCTATGGCATTCGTTTCTTTACTGAGACTGCTGTTATCGTCCGATCTTTGTGCACTGTTGATGATGCGTGTTGGGGAAATCACCGGCGATCATACAAACAATCGTATGACTGAAGGTCAAGGTAAGGGTTGAGGTCAAGATCATAGTCAGACGTAGAATTTTCCGCTCTTTCCATTTCCGGTATAAAAAAATGTGGGTTTCCATTTAGAAAAATCAACTTGACCTTAAAATAACGATGAAGGTCAAGGTCGAAGTCAAGGTCAAGGTCATCGTTGTGTGTTCCCCTTGAAACTTGACACCTTTTTTTTTAAAAAATTTTTCTCTAAAATGCTTTGCTTGGGAGATTTTTAGGTGGTGATTTTAAAATGGGACACCCTGTATATATATATTAGGGTGGCGCTTATTTTCTGAACTGCCTTTATCCGTGTTCCCACGCCTGAAATAGAGGTGCTTTCACTAAAAAATGGAATATCAATCCTCATATGCCCTTAAAAAGCCGTTTAAACCGACTCAGTATGCAAAAAACATGTTTATTTTGGCACCTACGTATATATTGATTTTGCATTTAAGGACAGCCAAACATCAATTTTAAAAATGTAAGATATGTTCTCGATGTATTTTTTCACGTAGAATACGATGGCATGGTTGCTTTTATCATAAAACATAAGCTAAAAGCACTAGTACCAAAAAATCGTTTTTTTTTCAGCGTTTTATAGTGATTCTTTGCACTTAGTGCTTTGAGGTTGTTTTTTGAAAAAAGCAACAGCGCCATCAAATTCTACGTGAAAAAATACATCGAAAATATGTCTTACATTTTTTAAATTGATGTTTGACTGTCGTTAAATGCAAAAACAATAAATATGTAGTGTTACGTCCAGATTACCAATTTCAATTTCAAAATCTAACACATTAATACAATTACATGAATTCCTACCTGAATTGATAATCAAACTTCACGATAGGTGAATGTTATAATAATTTAAATGATTAAAAGAGTGAATGATAGGAAATCCCTTTTGGCTACCGCGGACGCGGTCATTGCCTACCGGGGAAGGGAGCCGGATACGAAGTCACTTAAACTATACATTATTTCTTTTGAAATCGACACACGTTTATTCTTATAAAATGAGAAAAGTACCTTAATGTGTAAGTGTGCGTGGTTGTTTGTATATATGTGTGAAGATGTTCTTGAGTGTTTGCAACTGTCAATCCTCGGCGCCTTCCAGCCTAGGCTCGGTGGTTCAGGTTACAGCGGTGGCTAGATGCACTTAGATGTGACGGCTCGTCTTTTCGATGTGCGTAGTGTAGATCGTAGGGAGTCCACTGCCTCTGTTGCTTCTTCTTTTCAGCAGGGGGTGATATTCGGAAAAATGCCGATGGATGCAGTTGCTCGACTGAGCGACTAAGTCCGGTATGCTCTCTACTTTTAAACGTACAAGTAGCGAGTAATGCGTGATACTTGTTTCACGAATGGTCTGGCGACGAGCAGAGTAACGTTCTGCGAGAGATTTCAGATATTACTGACGCTGCTTGCCCTTTGCTCCCGGGCTTTATATACTTGCATATCCCCTTGTTTTTCTCGGGCTAGCGATTTTCATATTGGGTCACCTCACTATTTTGTATTCTCCTCTCTCAATTTTAAGGGAATCGTAGCAGGTCAAGTAATAAACATCATAGTTTATGACTACCACTTAAGAATTTGTCTCTTTTAGAACTCTCCCGCGGTCTCTCTTTTTACTGGAGATCGCACACGTGTTTCCTATGGAATTCCAGATCGTCGAATATTGCGCCTCGGTCTCTCTCTCTCCTCTCTAGTTTTTTCTCATAGTTGTGCTCATTTTTCCGCGGTGGTTCGTCGTCGTATTGCGTGGAAACAGCTCCCCCCGTTCTCGTGCTTCGTAATTCATGGCTCTCCGTTTAAAAATACGAACACGCGGTTCTTGTGAAGTTATCATTGAATCTAAAATATCCCTTAGCGTTTTTATGGCATTTTGAATTTACTGCGTGGTTCGTTGGAATATAGCCCATTTGTGTGAAGGTGCCGCTCGCACGTATGAGCGAATCTGTCTCTCTATCCCGGTTTTTCAGATCCACTTCTTGGGTGCCGCTTGCACGTATGAGTGAATTTCTCTCTCTCGCTCCTGATTTTCAGATCCACTTGTTGAGTGCCGCGATGACGTGCTAGTGAGTAAGTGTATGCGTGTGTGTGTGTGTGTGTTTGTAGATGTGATATATAGCAATCGTAGTGTTTTGGATGCGTAATGAAATCGGTGATTACATTACAGTAGGGGCCAAAAAAACATGTTTTTTGCAAACTGGTTTAAGGGGTCAAACCACCTTTGAATCTTCAAAAAATCAAATTTTTTTTACTTCTTATTCTTATAGGAAATTTGCCGTAAAATACGATTCTGAAGTCAAATTTTTCAAAAAAAAATTTGTTGGTAAAGTTTTAAGCAAAATTTGTATACCACCTTTTTTACTGAATATTAAGAAAATTTGTTTTTTTTCGATGTTATATTTCTGATATATATTTTTTCGTTTTTAAGACCAAGTGTGAAATAAATTTTGTTAAATAATATAAAAAGTAGCCATTTTTACCATTACATAGATATATGTTATTGTTTATAATAATTTATAACACAGTTGTTTATATATAATTTTATTCGATTTTAAAACGTATTATGAATGTTCAAACACTGACAATTTTATGTAAACGTGATATTGGAGATCGAAAGAGTTTTCGAACTGCCTTCACGTAGCTCAAATTCGACTGTGTTCACACAGCTTATTGGTTTGTGTTGATAAACACAGCTGATATTTACATGCTGATTATTGGTATATAAACACAGCTGATATTTACATACTGATATTGCTAAAAACAAATTTTAAATTATACGATATTTGTTTGTTTTAAAGGTGACAATTTTAAACAAATCCGTTTTTAAAATTCATTTGTGTATTTTATTTTTTTTCTTGACAATTTGTGTTTGTGTGTATGTGTAGTGCAGCAAAATTTTTGCAAAATGTCTTCGAGGGATAAGAAGGGAAGACTTCAAAGTACTCATCCTGACAGTAAGTATTCTCGAGAGAGACCTAAGAAGAGGCCAAGAGAATTTTTGACGAAGAATGAAAATCAATCAAAAAGACCAATACCCTACCAGTGCAAGAAGTTAAAAGTGCAACAGTGGTCAAAGAGTCTATTAGTAATACAAGAAATAGAATTATTGACATCAATATTCTATTTCCTGCACTTGAGGACATTTTACCATGCAATAAGTGCAACGGTAAAGTGACATTTAGTGAGTCTGGTGAACAAGGCTTCGGGTTCAAAGTTGATATTATGTGTGTAAAGTGTAAGCAGATTGCTTCAATCAATTTAAGTGAAAAAGTTGGACCAAGAGTGGTTTGCTGGTTCTCAAGATTGGTGTATATATAGCTGTGACCTGTTTCAATGATGGACGCACAGGATTTCTGAATATTATAAGTTTGACATCAGCCCAGGGTGTGCAGCAGTGGATTAGACCAATACGAGCAACGATGCCAGACTCTTTCATGCAGAAAGAAAAACATTATACAGGACCGTAGAGGCCCGTACTATCAGAAGAAGAACACGAGAAGGAATCCTGGAGGAATCATATGCAGGAGGAGCCCACTAAGGTATTTATTATAAATGTATTTATTATAAATCTTGATTTTAACTAATGATTATATTTTTATTGCCACTAATTTGTATTTATTATATAATTTATTTAATAAAATAAATAAATAAATATAATTTAGTTCTTAAATTATATTTATTCCCTTTAAAATGTAAATTTTTTATTTTATTCTTTGCAGAGCTGGCATGAGTGGTCTCTGTCAAAAGTGACAGGTGAGGTTATGGATGCGTAGCAGACTCAATAAATGACTACAATGCTTTGTCTATGTGACAAAAAAAAGATAAGTATTATTAACTGAGTTAAGTGTGATAAGTACAGTGTACTTAAATTTCTAAATTTTGTGTTTTTTTCTGATTTCAGCTCATGCAACAACAAAAGAGCGGTTCAACCCAACCCAACCGTGGAATATTGGTGCCAACTGGAGGATACGCTTATCTAGTCCATTAGAAGGAGAAGATAAGATCCTGAACATATTAGATAAGTATTAATTATAGCTAAAATAATTGAAATCTTAATTGTTAAATATCTCATAATATTGTTTTTCTGAATTTTAGCACACTGTCCGTAGGATTCCAAGGGTTGGATTGGGCTCAAATTTTGTGGAGATACTTGTTAGAGGAGTACTTTCAGTATGAGCGGAGGGATTTTGAATTGAACGAGTAGAATTGATTCAACACCAATAAAAGTGATAAAATTATTGCAAAATAGATGTAATATTGCAATTATTGAAACAAAAATTCTTCCGTTCATACTGAAAGTACACGTATAAAGAGTATCTCCACAAAATTTTAGCCCAATCCAACCATGCGTACACTTTGAATCTTACGGACAGTGAAAAAAGTCATCGAAACTAGTCTGCTTTGCCAGGGAGGCATATCAAGTTGAAATATAATAAAAATTTAGATATTTAATGTTTATTGTAAGTACTTTTATAGGAAATGACTCTTTTTCAATTATATTTTAAAATTAAAATCTAATATCGAATTTTTTGTTTCAGATTTTAAAGGTGGTTCGTCCCCTTAAACGGATTTTCAAGGGCATATAAGGATAGATATTCCATTTTTTAGTGATAAGAAACCTATTTTAGGCATGGGAGCACGGATTAAAGCAGTTTGGGAAATAAGCGCCACCCTAAAATATATATATATAGTGTTGGTTTATTCCAAGATGGCGGGGGACGGAGGATCTCCGCCTGATCTGTCTGATAAGTTTTACGTTGACGATTCAAGAAGAAGAGTGTGTACAGTGATTTGTGTTATTTGTGAAAATGCATATCACGATGCGTATTTTAATAAATTAGAATCGAAATGTGCTGTGAGAATTAGTAAAGTTTTAGGAATATGTCCAAACCACCAAGATGTCGACGTAACCGCAAAAAGCAGTGACATTGCATTAAGTGTTCCAGCTAGAATAATCATTGCACAAGTTAAGTTACACGAAAAAAAAGCACAAGAAGAGATTCTCAACAATGTTTCAGTACACGTGCATAAAGACTTTGTTGACAGACGTAACCTAACTATAGCAGGGAAAGAAGAGGATGACTATGCTGTAATGAAAAGCGAAATTTATCTACTAAGCAATTTAGTCAGGGAATCACAAGATAAAAACAATATATTGAAACAACTAATCGATGAAAAAAATAACACAATTGATGGACTTAAACAAAAAGTGATAAGTACAACTCCTACATATGCACAAGTTATTAAAAAAAGGAAGAACAAATCCAGCATATCCCATCAATCATGGTATTACCTAAAACAAATAAGTACAAACGGAAGACTAGCAAAACTGTTATTAATAAATTAATAAATGATGTTATAGTTCCAATTAGAAGAGTGCAGGAAAAGAAAGACGGTTCGGTCAATATCAAATGTGCGAGCAAAGATGACGTGGTGAAATTAGAAGCTATGCTGTCTGAAAAGATTGGGCCACATTATATGGTAAAGCAGGAATTAATGCAAAGTCTATGACTCAATATTGTTGGAATAGATAATAACATGACAGCAGAAGAACTGGAACAAGACTTACGTGAAAGAAATTTCAATGACAATGATACTTATTACCAACCACAGAACAAAAAAGCAAACTGCAATTATTCGTGTTCCAAGTGATGTTTACAAAATCATACGTGGAAATAAATATAAGATCTATTGTGGTTACCAATGTTTACGTGCGTTTGATGATTTAAATATCATGCCTTGCTACAATTGTGACCGAATAGGACTTAGTGGAAAAATGTGCAATAATACATCTGTATGCCTCAGGTGTACTGGCAATCATCAGACAAAAGACTGTGATGGTAAATTACCGACCAAATGTGCAAACTGTTGTTTCGGCAAGGAAAAGTTTAAAGACGATCGTAATGTAGATCACATTGCGACCGAAACTGAAAGGTGTACGTACTTAAAAATAATGAGCAGAAAAAAAAAATAAGTAATACTAATTATCCATCACACCTGCAATCCAAAAATTTTTTGGATACAATGGAAAATCAGATGACCATGCAATGGAAAGGAAGAATACAAACAGACTTGATTCAAACGAAGTAAAAAATGCGAAATCAGCAACAGCTACAGCTGTGTCATCGAAACCAAACTCGAAATATAAGACATTCTTTCTTTGAACAGTGCGATTAGTCATAGTGATTTGAATATACTATACGTAAATGTGAGAGGTTTGAAAACAAACTTTAATAACCTTGAAGTGTTTATTGACAGGCTTAGTTTTAGACCCGAAATCATAGTTTGCTCCGAATCATGGTATTTAAATTTTTTTAAATACTACCATTTGCCTAACTATAAAATATATTACAATCACAGCTACATTAACAAAGCAGATGGTGTAGTTATTTATATTAATAGCAGTCTGACTGAAACTACAAAAATTGAAAGAATAAATAAAGTCACCTTCTTGAATACGAAGCTAACTAGAAAAGATGGTAAAAACTTGAACATAACTTCCCTATATAGGTGTCATGATATAGAAAAGATCAATTTTGTCAACTCAGTTAACAGCTATATAAAAGAGAAAAATAAAATAAAAAATCACTTGGTTATTGGTGATTTTAATATGGATTTAAAAAGCAATGATATAGAAACCGATCAGTTCTTAAATAATTTTTCAGAATCTGGTTTTGTGCCGCTTTTCACTGGCGTAACAAGACCAAGCATGAATAATTTCAATTTAGGCAGTTGTATTGACAATGTTTTTTTCAAAACTAATGACATAAAAGCCAAAGCATATAAACTTATGAGTTGCTTCACTGATCATTATCCACTCTTTGTCTCATTATTATTGGTAAAACAAAATAACAATCAAAATTTAAATAATACATATGTTGACTACAAGACAGTAAAAACCAAAAGCAGTAGATTGGATTGGTATCAGTGTAGCAATCTTAAGGAACCTGAGCAAGCTATAAATTTACTAGTGAAAACATTTAAAAAATTATATCAATGGCAACAAAATCACAAAAAAATAAAAATAAAAAAAAATCTCCCAGAAACCCTTGGATTACGAGTGGCATCATTCAATCATGTTTAACTAAGGAATATTTATAGAATAAAGCTAAAAAAAATATAAATGACAGAGAGTTACAAAGAAGGTATAAAGATTATGTAAAACAGCTAAATAAAGTAATAGCTCGTGTAAAATATTTATATGAAAAAAATGAAGTACAAAAAATTCAAAATGATAGTAAAAAACTATGGCAGTATGTTAGAAACAAACTTAATAGAAATACTACAGTAAAAACTAATCATATTGATTGCATCGAGGACAATGGAGTAAAAATATCGAATACTTTAAGCATAGCTAATTCTCTTAACAATTTTTTTATTATTATAGGTACCGAACTAGCTGGCAAAATACGAAAACCAAAAATATTAAATCCCAATAACATAAAACCAAATGAACGTACTATATTTTCAAAACCAACAAATGCAAATGAGATAGAGAAAATTGTTATGGGAATGAGTAATAAAGCAGGTGGAGTAGACGGAATTAGCAAAAAAGTGCTTAAAACTATTATTGAGTATGTTAAGTACCATTTGGAACATATTTTTAATCTATGCATTGAAAAGGGAAGTTGGCCAAAGTGTTTAAAGGTGGCTGAAGTGGTACCGTTGTTTAAATCAGGTAGCAAACACCTCGCAACCAATTATAGACCTATTTCTTTGATATCTAACATAGCCAAAGTACTGGAAAAAATTATTCATATCAGATTGATAAACTTTTTGGATGAATGCAAAATTCTATCGAAATATCAATTTGGTTTTAGAAAAAATCGAGGTACCAAAGATACATTAGCACTTATTTCAAATGTTATATATAATAATCTTAACAATGGATTACCTACTGTTGCAACTTTTCTTGACTTTGCCAAGGCTTTCGATACGGTTAATCGTAGCATTCTTCTTGACAAATTAAAAAAATATGGTATTAGAGGCATAACGCACAGTCTACTGCATGATTATCTTAACGAAAGAGAACAATTAGTTAAAATTTCAAATTGTAAAAGTGAGAATATGTCAATTGGTACAGGCGTCCCACAAGGAACAATACTAGGACCATTATTATTCATTGTATACATAAATGATTTACTAAGTATGTTGCCTGAAAAATGTATTGTATCATATGTTGATGATACAGTAATTCTAAGTTCTGATGAAAATTGGCAAAAAGCAGAAGAAAAAATGAACAGGTACCTACTCGATGTGAATACCTGGCTCGCACTAAATGAACTATCTTTAAATGCAGCTAAAACCGTATACATGACTTATGGTATTTATAGCAACAGCGTTCCGGCTAGTATGCGAATTTTTATTAACGATACTGAAATTGAAAGAGAACCATACCAAATATCTAGGTGTAATTTTTGATTATCAAATGAATTGGAAAAATCATATAGCATACATCGTTAAAAAAACGAAATACTTACTGTTTATTTTTAATAAATTAGCAAAAGTTATGAATAAGAAGTCGCTACTAGCTGTTTACTATGCTTTTTTCCACAGCATTGCTAGCTATGGAATAATCGCTTGGGGTGGTGCTTATAATAATGTGATAAAGATAGTAGAATCTCTACAATGTAGATTATTGAAAATAATCCTAAATGACAATAAAGAACTGTCGAGACCACTTAATATAAAATATGTATTCGAAGTGGAATGCTTGATGCATTTTTATAGTGACCTAAGTATGAAGTATGAGAACTCTAAAAGTATTACGAGAAACAATAATATTATTTTGCCTAAAGTAAATAAAATCATTAGTTTTAAAAATTGGGAACTGATTGCAATAAAAGTATTCAATTCGTTGCCAAATGAGCTAAAAGCTCTAAAATTAAGTAAAAAAACAATTAAAAAGAGAATTAATCAATGGTTGCAGAAATAATCATGTTAGATTATTTTAGTTTCATGAAAAGATTACTAAGTGCAATTATTAAAATTAGCTATATAGGGTTAGTTGTAATTTTTAGTTTGTAAGTTAGTTTTAGATTTCATTCCAGACCTATGTACAGGTAACTGTGATTACCTCTACAGGATGCTGGTTTTATCAGTTATATATTTGTATAATATGATGTAAACCTGCGTGTTTTGTACTCTGGATTAAATAAATAAATAAATATATATATAATATTTTGGTTATATATAGGACATATTATTATGATATATAATGTATATTAAATGTTTAATAATGATTTATATGATATACGTCGTATATTAAGAAAGTAGTCATAATGTGATGTATGTAGTATATTTAGGATAAGTGTAAAATATATGGGTTTCAGGATATATTTAGGCTACGTGTATATGATATATATGATGAATGGTATGAATTCAAAATATATGAATAATGTATAATATATTGCGTACATTTAGGATGTTTGTTTATATGTGCAACGAGACGTCAGTCTCGTGCAAAATATACACAAACGGCCACACACATAAGCGACCGAACGGCGATCCCGCACGTCAACAACACGAGCACAAGCCGAATGCTCATGTATAACAACACGTGCTCGAGCAACGCAAACCAGCCGCGAGTAAAACCAACGACGGGCGCAAACCACCGAAGAGAGCACGAAAAGCACCACACGAATACACACACAGTACTCGACCCACTCACCTCCAGAGGGCGTTGGCACCGGCGACTGGGGCTATATAAGCCCAGCCGCGACAGCACAACGGGCAGTTCGATTAGAGCTCCCGATCCAAACGTTGCCGTGAGCACACGACACCGCTAGGAGGGCACTAGAGAACTACCGACATCTGGCCGTTTTCGTGCGCACACGTAACGGCGCAGATATCGAAAATCACCGCACCGCTATCTGAATTACCGCTGTGAGCACACAGGGTAATTCAGACCCACCAGGTACCTGGAGAAGCGCTTTCGTGAGCACACGTGGCGCACACAGGGCAGTAGGGAGCCAGAGACCGGCACGGAGCCCGCACAAGATCGTGCGCACACGTTCTTGCAAGGACTCCGTTACATCAAACACACACCTGGGTGCTTCGCCATTCCTGCTGTCGCTGTACGCATACAGGACAGAGGAATAACCGAACCGCCGTGCTCCAGGCTTAGCGTACACGATTAATATGTAAGCGATGGAGTATTTGTAACCGCACCAAGTAGATGTTAAGTACCGTAACCGCGCCGAATAGATGTTAAGTATCGTAACTGCGCCGAATAGATGTTAAGTACCGTAACCGCACCGAATAGATGTTAAGTACCGCATAGATATTAAGAACTCATTATAAGAGACAAGTCTTTTTAAACAGCGTATTCTTGTTTGGTTTTGTTTCAGGTGGCGAATAACAGCGCGCCATATTAATATCTAAATATATATATAATTGCTTAAACTAAAACCAAACGGAGTTATTTTTAACCTAATTTCCCTCTCCGAATCTTGGTCCCGACTGACAAAATCCGGCGCGAGGGAAACGCAACCGTTACATATGTATGTATATATTGCGACGTGCCGTCGGACGCGGACGAGGGCGAGGGAGAGGATTTGCCTCCGCTGCAACTCCCGACACACAAAGAGAGGCACACGCGCACATGCCCGTCGGCCAGAGGTAACCTCACCTGTCGAGAGCCTGTCGCGGCGGTGGCTCTCCGGTGTGGTTACAGAACACGCGCCGCGCACTGTTGCCACATGTCGCCATTCGCGCCGCTTTTCTCGACACCGACGGCCATGATGGTCCTGTCGACTGCACCCCAGTCGCGCACCGACGCGAGAGTATGAGGGGGAATAGGAGGGAGATAGCGCGCGCGTGGGCCTCGCAACAAGATAGCACGCGAGCTGAGACCGCAAGAGGAGGGAGATAGCGCGCGCGTAAGCCTCGCAACAGGAGATAGCGCGCGAGCTGAAACCGCGAGAGTAGGGAAAGCGCGCGCGGAGGAGGAAGACTACTAGTGCGGCCGCCATGAAATCCGTGCATACACCACTATCGGTGTACAGGCGCGACTACGCGCTCGCCGCGCGAGCTATTCGACGCGAGAAGTGGTGGCGCGCGAGTTAAGTGTACGTATCGCAGAGCGTACGTATATCCTTAGGTAAGTAAAGGTATTAAGTATTGATTTTATAACATTTATTGATACGTCTTTAAAGCTTGGAAACCCGACAGAGACTGGCTCGTTGCCGATACACGAGCCTTTTTAAAAGGTCTGTAATTTTGTTTGTTTAAGCTTTCTTCCATTGTTCTCCATGCGTGCTCGATGCGTACTCCGCTGTAAGTGTCAACGTCCGAAAGCATAAACACCTTATTGTTGCAGTTCTCGGAATCTGAGGCGATCGATACGGCATATGGAAAGTGGTCGACAACAAGCGATTAAAGCGATGACCATATAACTGGTTCATATAACTTGCGCGCATCAACCACCATGCCACGTGTAATGTAAATTGACAATTCGCGCCAGCCTATGCCCCCCCCCCCTAGTCTGACTCTGTGGGTGGTCTTGCCAGTATAGAGGGCGCGGCTAGATTTGGTCTTCCGGGGCGCCATGGCCTCCCGCAGAGGAGCGGCTTCCTCCTCGTCCATTCCGTTCGTGACCATCACAGTAGCCAGTCGCAGACCCCATCGTTAGTCGCGAGAGCATCGACTCGTGGCACGGAAAGAGAGGTCACCATTACCGTAGCGGGTCTAGTGGTTGTAACAACAATTGAGTAAGTCCTTGTTCTCTCTCCGCGCGTGTGGTGTTGGTCGATTGCGCCATCGTAAATTTCCGATGGGTTTCTACTCCGAAGTATAACCCGTCTACTCGTTGCGCCGCGGCTCGGACCTCTCTAGGTCGGCTCTGGGAGAGAGCCTGGACGAGGGAGGGCCGCCCAACCCGATGAGAAGTCACCACAGCTAATGGGGCAAAGGGAAAAAAATGGACTCGGAGAGTCTTATCTTTATTTCCATTACGGTCCAGTCCTAATGAAGGAACCAGCCACACAAAAATGAGTAGAGGACGCGAAGCGCCTTAGTCGTCGAGCGTCAGGTCGACTTGCTCGTCAGCCGCTGGCCTCAGAGCCGTCTTCCGTACCGCCAGGAGGAGGGGAGGTACCACGGGAGCGATGCGAATCAGCTTAGCGTTCTCTTATCTCCGATCTTCCGCGAGATGATCTCGAGCCGGAGTGTAGATGGCTTCAGGAGGTCCCGTAGATCCGGTGAGGGCTGGCGGCTCGGGAGATCGATCAGCCGCAGGTGCTCTGGCCACTCTGCGCAGAGCGCTCCGTTATCCAGCAAAAGCGAGCCCGCAGAGTCGGTGAGAGCGAGCGGTGAAGTTTGCTGGTCGTCGGTCTGGGTGCTGCTGTCTTGATGAGATCGCTTAGTCTGGGTGGCGGCGACGATTGGGCTGGCTCGGTGTTGCAGACGCTCCAGGATGGTGATCCGCCGGTTGGCTACGGCCAGGTAGCCGTGAATCAGTTCCAATTCGGCTCGGTAAGCCACTCTCTCGCTCTCTTTCATGGACGTGGGAGTGGAGGAGGGGGAGGTGAGAAAGGTTTAAATAATTACAGCAGTAATTATTTTAGAACAAAAAAGAACGATTTATTCCTTAATTGACTAATACTCGCACTTGCCTAGGCTCGGCTATCTTTGGTCTAAAGACCGTTGGGGGAGAGATCATTGGGCCGTCTCGGCCGGCCTCTTTATATGCTCCTCGCTGTGCTGCTTTGGTAGCGGGCAGCGCGCCGGAGGAGCGTAGCCGCCTAGCGTCGGTGCGCGGTACTAGCGGCGCGGTGTTCGGGGCTAGAGAGGATGCCGGCGCGTGACGGGTTGCGCGCGTTTAAGGGTCTTGTCGCGAGAGAGCCTGTGGGTGGGTTATTACAAAGTCTTGAGGCCAACACGGAGTGAAGGCCTCCAAGACGGAGAGTCGGAGAGAGACAGCAGCGCGGCTTCCGGGGGAACTCTGACTTCAGTTTTACACGTTTTTACTTTCAGAGTTACACGCGACGTCGTGGGATTGGCTCACGCTCCGAGCAAGAACGGTGAGAGCCACGGATCCCACGTCGATAGCGCCTAGACAAGCTGCGAAACGCGCGATATATCACGAAGATTGATCTGCGGAAGACGTACTTCCAAGTTCCAATAGACAAGGAGAGTAAAAAGTACACAGCCTTCTCGATACCAGGCTCCGGACTGTGGCAGTTCACGAGGATGCCCTTTGGACTATCCAACGCCCCAGCCACGTTCCAACGACTCGTCGACGGATTGTTTGGCCTAGAATTTGAACCGTATGTGTTTGGATACTTGGATGATATCATCGTGGTGACCGAAACATTCGAGGTACACTTGAAATGGGTCGGAGTAGTGCTGCAGAAAGTGACAGAAGCTGGGCTAACAGTGAACCGGAAGAAATGCGAGTTTGGGTGTTCCCAGGTGCGATATTTAGGATATCTGCTGGACAAAGAGGCCCTTCGCCCCGACACTGATAGAATATCGTCAGTTCTGCAGTACGCGCCTCCTAGAACTAAGAAGCAACTGCATCGTTTCCTAGGCATGGTAGGTTGGTACAGCCGTTTTATCCCAAATGACTCGGAAATTAAAGTGCCATTACTGAAGCTCCTGAGGAATACTCAACCCTGGGCATGGGAAGGAGAACAACAACAAGTATTCGAGGCACTAAAGACGGCCCTCACTAGCGCGCCCGTCCTGGCTAGACCGGACTTCACCAAGAGATTCTCGGTCCAATGCGACGCGTTAGACTATGCCGTCGGCGTCGTACTGACTCAAGAATTCGAGGACGCTGAGAGGAATTATACGACAACCGAGTAGGAGCGCCTAGCTATGCTGTTTGCGATAAAGAAATTGCGCCAATACATAGAAGGGTACAGATTCATGGTGATTACTGACCATAGCGCCTTACGTTGGCTCCAAAATCTGAAAGAGCCCACGGGCCGACTGGCTCCGGAAGGAGCCGGGCCAAGCGGTAGCTAAGGCCTTCGAAGAACTAATCCTTTTCCGTTGGGAAACGCCGGACTTCTTCCTCACCGACAATGGGAAGAGCTCATTAACAAGACACTAGAAGCGACACTGGAGGAGTATGGTGTAAAGCACGTTACGACGCCACCATATCACCCCCAAGCTAACCCTGTAGAGCGAAGCAATAGAACCCTAAAGACTATGATAGCGACCTTTGTAGGCCAAGACCACCGGTCCTATGACCAACACCTACACGAGTTCCGCCACGCGGTGAATACAGCCATGCAGCCGAGCACGCGAGTATCACCCGCCTTCGTGAACTATGGTAGACACCCCCAACCCGTGAAAAACCTCAGGCGGGAAGTGCAGACGCGTGACCCACTGATTCCGTTGGACCCAATGGTATGGGTGGACAGAGTCAAACGACTGGACGCCCTCCGCGACTTGGTACTGAAACACGTACATGAGGCCTGGGATAAACAGGCCAAGGTCTATAACCGAGGGAAACGGGTGGTGGAGTTCGAGATACGGGATATCGTACGCCGAAAAATCCACTCCCTCTCAAAGGGAGCTGAAGGGAAATGTAGTAAGCTAGACGAGACGTACGGGGATCCATGCAGGATTATTGGGAAACTCTCACCGTTGGTGTACGTCCTAGAAACGAGGGACAAGAAGAAAATGGCCAAAGGCCACGCGAGCGAATTACGGAAATACATTCCGCCTCGGAATCGATCCGCAAATACGTAACATCGAACGAATATTGCCGGTGGTGGGTAATACTGTGACCGAATTGTATTGTACTTGTGTTGTCTGGAATGCTCGCGCCGTGTAAGTACTTGAGAACAATATTGTATGGTATTGGGACACATAGCGCCGGTAGCCACAAGGGTGGGCTATTAGCGACAGTACTTGATCAATAAACTAACGGGACCTAATTACAGGACGTGGAAGCGAGTCAGTTGGGCCGACGATTTGGAGGAGATGGAGAGGGAGGTCGCGGCGGCGAGGGAGGAAGCCCTCGTCTCCCTCCGAGACCAGCGACGACAAAAGCGGCCCGTCACCGACATGACGCAGGCTGCCGAAATCTGGGCCAACCGCCTGACACATCAACCGCCACCGGTCACCGCGGCCCAGCCCACCCGACACCCAACTCCGAGAAGGAGTTGGAGGAGTTCATCGGAGATGGAACCCCGGCCGTGGAGGAGACTCCGAACGAAGAACCCGTTACTCCGGCCTCCGGTGAACCATCCACCGTCCCGGATGACCCGTATCCACGCCTCTGGGGTCCTAATGGAAAGAGGCGGGCCTACAACCCTCGTCGGCAGCTAGACGACTACGACTCCCCACCCGGGCCACCCATTCGCCGGGCTCCATTTGAAGTGAGTGTATCAGAAGAAGAGTTGCGCCGTAACAGAACCTCACACTAACCTAGTTCTGTTCCAGGTGGAGATCCCCTTCTATAGCCCACCACCCCACCCCGCAGGGAGAATCAGGCTCCCCGCCTACCAGTGTTGACGGAGGAGACGGAGGAGGAGAGCGCATGGCGGACAGGCACGTCGCCGCGCAGCCACCGGGGCACTGCGGAGCCGCCTGCTCCCTCTCGCGACCGCTCTCGCTCTATACGCCCTTATCGGAGGACGCGCCTTACTGGGGTAATGTTTGGGCGATTGACTCCGGTGTCCACCGATACATCGCTCGACCCCCTCCCCGGCCTGCTTCAATTGCTGGCAGCCGGGGCATCGCCGAGACCGGTGCACTCGACCCCAAGGCCGGTTCTGTTTTAATTGCGGACGACGAGACACCGACCTGGGGAATTGCCCAAAATGCCGGGAGGCTCACCAGCAGTACTTGAGCCGGAATGCGGGCCAGGAAGGGCCGAAGGAAGGCAGACTCCACCGGCCGCGTAGAAGATACCCGTCGTAGGAACAGGAGGGTACCTGGGCCAACCCGGGCTGCCAACCTGATCTGGATCCCTCACCCCCGTCCTAGGACGAGGCCATGAGGCTGTCCCAGCCTCCACCATCGCCTCCCCGGACTGGTACAGCCATAGAGTCCACCACCGGGCCTGGTAACGCCCCACTCAATGCGGAGAACACCGCCGTATGGGTGGAAACGTTAAGACAACTCACACAGGCCCCACCCGCTATAGGCGCCCTGTTACGCGACGCCCTCCAGTACCCCTAGACGGGTCCAAATAAACAAATTCGGAGCTCAGCCTACCTACGCGTTGTGTCGTCGTTGATAGAGAGCGCAGCAGTGCAGAGACTGGCTCGCTGTGTGGCGCCGTACTTTAGTTTGCGTACGAATTCGTGTTCTCATAGTGCTGGTGTCGCGAGAAAGTCTAGAAGTTGATCGATTATGGGGTAAAGCCCTGCTGAGGACGAGGGTCGCGCTTATTTAGCGAAGTCGAGTTTGAGAGAGGATTTTGCGTCGCTGCGGGACGAGCCCAGCGTAGCGGGTGTCTCGAAGAGAGTAGATACCAATTCGACGTATAGCGCCGCCATTGACTGGTTGCCAGTCTGGCCATAGTCTTTTCTTCCTCCCTTTTTGCTCGTTTCCAGGTATTAGGCGAGGAGTCGTCGCAGCACCCGCGGAGACTTATTCGAGCCAGCTCTTTCGGGCTTTTCAGGTTCGCGTCGGGACTTATTTCGTCGGCGAGCTTTCTTAAATCGCTCGTCGAGCAGGCGATTTATCGCTGCTAGGTTCAGCGGCTCTTCCTCCGTTACCTCTGGACCCAAAGCCGCTACCTTGGCCTTGGAGCTATGGTGACAGAGATCTGGCTTATAAGCCAATTCCGGCAACAGTGAGGCTGCGGGAGGTGGAGAGGGTCGCGAGAAAGCCGCAACATCTACGCCCGGATCAGCGACTGGGGCCAAATGCCTCGCCAGTCGATCGCGCATAACTAAATAGAAATTAAATCCTACTTTCTTTTACCGCGTTGATCAACGTCGTCCTCTGGCAAGGGAATCTCCTTCTTGACCTTGCCGTATTGCTGTTGCGGTACTAGCTGTGGTTGCTGCGGTTGCTGCTGTGCTACCGTTACTGCTATTGCTGCTATTGCTGCTCTCATTGTTGCTGTTGCTGCTCTCGATGCTGCTGTTGCTCTGGCGCGTATAACTAACTGCGTATGCGGTCAAAAGCTAACTGACTCCAATTTTCCTCAAATTGCGAGTTCTCTATTGGCCTTCCCGCGCTTCGGCTACCCGCGCCGACGTGCCCGTCTCTCCGCCCGTTACAACCCCCCTCCCCCTAGAACGAAAATATCACCCCGAGTTTGGTTCTATCATAATATATGGATAGGGTGGCGCCAAATAACCAACTCCTCATCTGCAAAAATAAACAAAGTAAAATTTATTTATAATTTGGTAGTGGTGTGCTCTCCGGACGCACATCGGTCCGGGGTCGTCTGCACGCCCCTGACCGGACCCCTCGGAGAACTTCGCCTCTGGCCGCGTTCTTGTCGGCCAGCACTTTCCACGTCTGGACCTTTTCCAAATCCGCCTCGGCTTCATTAAAGACCCGGGTTGCATGGCTCAGCTCCTGGATGGGGCACTACCTTTAGGCCCACTCTTTGGCCCTCAGGTCTTCTATGGCGGCGCGACCGATCGATGGCCTTGAGCGCGGCCTTCTCCTCCTCGATCGCCTCACCGTCTTCTTCCAGCGGTGGGCTAACGGTGGTACTCGGGGGCGTCATCAGGAGCTCATCCTCCTGAGTCTCCTCTGCCCAATCTCTTCTCGGTGGGGGTTCCTCCTCAGACAGGTGGTCGTGGTCTATGAGGTCATCCTCATCTATGACCGAATCCTCCAGTAAGCGGGCCTCTTCAAACAGCCTGCTGAGGACACCGTCCCAGTCAGCCGAATCCATCCTGAAACAAAAATACAGATTATTCTGCCTACCTCGCACGGTTACGTGAGGCCTTAGGCCGACCAGGTTTTCTCTTAACCATGCCTGTCGCACGAGCCTCTGACGACGGCTGTGCGGGCACCGGTAGAGTCGCGCATTGGACCTTCCGGGGCCTACCGCGCGGTTTGATCTCTGGCTGCTCCGAGATTGACTCGTCCGTCTGCTACGCAGCGTTGCGTTGCCCCCGCAACCTGCGAGGGGACGGGGTCAAGTCGCCTTCGTCGTCACCTTGACGCTCCGGGGTACGCTGAGGGGGACTCACCCTTCGAGCACCGCTGTGCTGCGATCTATCAGGATGCGATTCCGTATTATTACTCTGTTCGTTATCAGAGTCTCTTCCGCTCGCATGCAGCATCTAACGCTTCGTAACTCTTCTTACCACATCCATCGGATTTTCATATCATCTCTCTTTGATTGTTCTCCTCCGAGTGGATCTCTGATTTATGGACTCCTACCAGTCGACCTGCATCCACCCAGCTCTGGGTGTTGTCGACCTCGTCCTTCAGATGGTGGTATCTAAGCCTTGCGATATTGAATGGCTACTTCTTTTGCCTTAGTAGTAGGCTCCGTAGCTGTCCTCTGTTGGTAGTTTCTTCTTTAGCGTTACATCCCTTTCTCTCTGTCTCGCTGGGAACATTCATTCCAGATTTAGCGACTTTACTTGGCCATGCTTTTGGCGACCAGTCCTTCCATTCTGGACAGTCTCTCATCCAATGAGTCACCTAACAGCATGTCCAACATTCGAGTCTTTTATGCACTCGATTAGACAGCTGCATATCCTGGTTTATCGCCTCGAAGCAATCTCGCCTCAAGTGATCCTTTGATCCACATACCCAGCACTTCTTATGTCGGCAACGCGCCTTTAGTTGTATCCCCGTTCCTGGACTACTTTTTGGGCTAGGCCGCTCCCTCTGCGTGCTGGGTCCTTAGCACTTCCGTCTGTCGGGCAACTTTTCCACCTTTACCTGACAGGCTTGGCTTGTCTTGGACTTGGTGACCTTGCCGCTCTTTCGCTCTGGCTTCTTTATCTGCTGAGAACGAGGCCACTCGGACACCCATGTACTTTCCTTAGGCTTCGCTTTGCTCCGGCATCTGGGACGTTTGTTTATGCCTAAGTGTGTTCTTTGCTTGCAGACTTCATATTCTGCAGCGCGGTACCTGACACCTTTTTCCTCTTCTGTCTTCTTCTGGCCTTTGACGAGCTCTGTGTTATAACGTCATTGCACTGACAACTACACTGGCCTGTCTTTTGATTCTCGAGACTGCTCAATTTCTGTCTCAGCTCTAGACGATACAACTCCTGACGCATACTCTGAACCTCTTGAAGTATCTGCGAGTGTGCGACATGTTACCTCTTCACAAGGATTATAGCTTCACTTGCTGAGCATTGAGTCTGATTGCGACTCTGCATCTGACTCGCGCTCTAATCTTTGAGCTGTTTCTGCGCCTACAGGCGTATGCGCTACCTTGGTCATAGTCGAGGCCATAGCAGCGCTATCTTCTGTTGCAGCTTTTTCATCTACAGCAAGTTGATGGGTACTCTCCTTCCGCAAAACACTGTCTATCTTCGACGAAGGCGTTCTGCATAATATTAAATTACAGTAAATTTGCTCTCTGCGTTCAACAGGGTTGAGACTATCGTTGTTTTAACAATATAATATTTATAATAACAACGCCCGCATTACAAGTTTACTATAATTAATCACATACAATTAATAAATAATTAATTCATATATAATATATAATTAGTTATCATAATACATATTTTTAATGAAAAATAAATGGCGATAACTAAGCCAATATTCATAGTATTTATATATATTTATATTTTAATGAAGATTTGGAATACTATTGCATGTGTAACGATAAATATATCAATTTGGTAACAATATAATTTTGGCGATTACTCAGCCAATTTTGATTCTACATATACTTTAGTATCATTATAATGTTTTGGAATACTGATATATGTATAACAATAAATATGTAAATCTTTCAACAACATAACTTTTGCAATTACGCAATCAATCTTTACATGATGTATATTTAATGTTATTCCAAATTTGGTATATTTTTGCACATATAACGATAAATATATCAATTTTTTAACAATCTACTTTAAGACGTTAGTCAGTCTTTATATGATATAGATTTTAGTATCAATATAATAATTTAGAATATTGATGAAGTATAACGACGAATATAAAATGTTGATAATATTGCAAATTTTGGCAATTTTCCAGCCAAATTTTATATTATTTTATATTATAATATCATTATTATGCTTTGGAATAGTCATGTATACATAACAACAAGTATTTGAAATTTTTTACAAAATAATTCATAAAAATTACACAGCGATTTTTTATATTATTTATTTCTATTATTTATACTATTCATTATATTAAAATATCATTATCACCTGATCATCACCTGATTATCATTAACATTTTATCTCATATAAACGCATATTTATAACTATCAGCTATAATAAAAATATTGAGCTAAAATCACCTGATAATCAGCTGACGTTTTGGCACGATTATCAACTGATTATCAGCTGATTGTCAGCTGATTATCAGTTGATTGTCATCTGATTTGGAGTTCACAACCTCAGTTTTGGTGTCATCAGCCAGATGGTATTCCGATTAATGGTCATCAAATATAAAAAAAAAGTATTATTTAAAGAATTTTTGATGTTACTCGACAAAATATTCCTATCTAAAATATTCAGCTGGATATCAGCATGTGGATTGTGCACGTAGAATTTCGATGTAGAATCTATGCTAATCCATGTAGATAACCACGTGGATACTCCACATGGACATCCAGCCTGATATTTTCAACAGGGTGTTGTCAGTAGGTTTTAATTTTGGCGATTTTTAAGTCAATTATTACATATTCATTCTAAAATATTACCGCCCGCGAAAAAATTTACATCTGGCCCGACATCGGCCCAGTACTGGTCGCCAGAATACCGATGCTGGCGCAATGCTGGCATTTCCACCGGCCCAGTACTGTCCCGATGACGGAATGATAACGCCGAGCCCATACTGGTTTAAGTACGGCTGAACAAATGGCCCAGTATTGCGCCGGAGTCGGCTGCAAATCGGCCCGACGCTGGTCCGGTTTACGCCACCCGCAAAAAAAAAAATTTTAAATATTATTTTTCCATTTTCACGCCTTTGTTTGCACTGTATGGAGGGCCATTTTCGTCATTCAGAGTGCTGGGATGAGTTTTTTTTTTGAAGTACTAAATTCTTCTACAACATTAATTAATTATTGAAAATTTTATTTAGTTGAAAAAAATTTTAATCTGTGTTGGATTTGAATCCTCCACCTTTAGATTCCCAGGCAAGTACTCTAGCTTGGCGCCACGGCTGCAGTTGACATACAATATTCTTATCATCCTTATAAAGTAACTGAAACTGCCTGTACTGGCCCAAGGTCGGGCGAACGTCGGGCCACTACTGGTTGCCTATTCAATGCTAAACTTGCGATATTATTGTTTACTATGGTATATATCAACTTTTAATTGTATTATTAATTATTTAAAATCAAATCTAACAGCACCTGATTTTGCAAGGCGCGACAACGTCTCAATCGCCACCTTTGCAACGCATCGCCACTGTGTTGCAAGCAGGTGGCTCCAGTCGCGGTCGACGCACTTGCAATATTCGGCTCGCCCAATAAAAACCCTTACACTCACGACAGATAGAGAGAGAGAGAGAGAGAGAGAGGAGAGAGAGAGAGAGAGAGAGAGAGAGGAGAGAGAGAGAGAGAGAGAGACCCATGAAAGAATTGCCAGTACTGACACAGCGGTCCTGTATCGTTGGAATACTAATAACCATAGTTCCGGATGCCAGTACTCGACCGAAGCTCGGCCCAAAGGCGAATTGATAAGAACGGCCCAAACATTAGAAACGGAGTCTTGCCCCAGTATTGCTTGCCTTCTTACATTATTTTTACAAGTTTTTCAATGCTGGTCAAGTATCGTTTGCCATTTCGGACTTAGAATTTAAAAAACAATCATAGTAACGGGAAAGTCATCAGTTTCATAACCTCTCATAACCTCGTAAGTTATTGAATACTTAGTTCGTGTCTATGTAAATATAATTGTTTCAAAATGCCAAAAAAAAGTTACGAATACGTAAAAAAATCAAGAGCTTTAAAGAAACTGAAGAGATCAACATCTTCGTCTTCATCATCAACATCCTCCTCTATTAAATCAACAAAAAAGGGCAACAAAAATTCAGCATTTCAAGATGAAAATTTTTTAATGAATGAAAAAAAGCATAACTGTTGTGGATGCAGATGACCTGAGAGATAACGAACAAAAATAACAAGTTAACATATCAATATTTCTTAAAATTCTATGTAATTTTCAAAAATATTGATTGTTATTTAATTTTTTCACATATACAGGATCGATTTTAACTTAGATTTAGACGCTCGCATTACGAGCAGCATAGATAGCGTTTCATCTGAAAATATAAATAGTAGTTGTATTTTTTCAAGCAGTGATGATTTTTCAACTTCTTATAAGGACAAATCTGTAAGGTACGTGAAAATAATTTTTACGCATTATTGCTAAAATTTGCAGTAAGTACTTTTAGAATTCAGCCACCTAAAAATTTCTCTCGGTGTGTGTACATTATAAATAAATAGTTAATAGTTATGTGTATATATATATATTGCAGATCGAAAATAGTACACAAGATTTTTTAAGTCTGAAAGAGAAATTACGAGATTGGAGTATAAACAATATATTCACTTTGAGAATTCTACAATTACAGAATTGTTAAAAATATTACATAATGAGGGGCATACAGAGTTGCCACGCACAGCCGAAACATTGTTGAAAACTAAACAATTCGAATAGTACATACTTCATGGTAATTCGTTCGGCATGAATCGAGTCTGTCAATTGTTTGTTTAGCCAACGAAGCGTCAGAGAAAAAACTCGATATCGAAAACTCTATACCAATCGGTTAACGATGGAGCTTCGCAATACTACCAAGTTTGTTGTGGATGACGAAGTATTGCATTGGTGCTGAGTCGTTTAAAGATGCGATCAATAAAATCTTAAAAGGCCTAATTACAAAGGTTGTCCAGCAAGAATACTCTGGTTGTGGTCGCCAGGTTAAGGGTATAAAGAAAAATGATTTTAGTCAGACTACGACGTACAAAACAATGTCACGTGAGTATACAAATCTAAACTAAAATATCAAAGCTTTTTACGTGATACTAAAAGTAAACGAATTTTCTGTTTTAGAAATCGTAAACGAAAAGTGTGCAGCTTCCTTCAAGCAGATTTTAAGTCACACATCAAGGTGGTTATCTGGATGTTCAGATCGCGAAGGTGGACGATTACAAAGAATGAACAATGGTCTATAAATTACTTATTTGCTGCACTGCTGTACATATTTATTTAATGTAATTAATAAATTGTATTCTCATTTTGTCAAAGTCATATTTCACACAAAATGTTTTAGTTTCATAAATAAATCTGTTAATCACTCATTGTAAAGGTTTTGCATACTTTTCAAATAGATTATAACTATAAAAAGTAATAAACAATTAAAGTGAATACAAAATTACTGTTTTAATGTAAAATAATCCAGGATTTTTAATTTACACATACAGTACTGGTTCAGAATTGGTAAAAAATACTAGCCCAGCATTCGAAAAAAATATTCGGCCCGATCTTATCATACCAGTAATGGACTAGCTTCTACCCAGTGTGGGTTGCTAGCGTTGGAAAGCATTGTCAACGTTACTCCGCCAATACTAGACCATACTATCATTCTTTCATGGGGAGAGAGTGCAAATATTAGATGCAGTTATGCAGTACTGGTCCGGCACGGGGACAATGTCGTCACGCCAATATTGGCGTGCCAACACTGGGCCAGTGTTGAGCCAGTACTGATCAGCCAGTATTAGTTTGTTATATATATAGGGCCGATGTCGGGCCAGATGTAAATTTTTTCGCGGGTATAGAATACATAACTTTCACCGTCTATCTTTTGGACTATATTTTCATTTATTTTTAATATATCAGAATTTAAAGGAGATAATATTACTTTATTTTTTAATGTAGGCTCATTAGGATCTATTTTATGTACGAAAATTTCTGTCATTAAATCATTTTCACAAATAAATTGTAAGGGTATTTCTTTTAAACAGTTCGTATTTTGTAACATTTTTATTCTCTCCTGTTTCAAGTAGCCAATTTTTAAAAGCATTATCTGGATTTTGTAATCTTAAATTCTCAAGCCATTGTAATAAACGAAACGTTTATTGACGTTAGATATTTAATAATAACGTTGTGTAAATAACTCTTACCGCTAGCACCAGGACCATCGATGAAATAATAGTTATTTACAATATTATTAATTGTAGCTATTATGATTAGATGTATATATTTTTTTGACCAACAGTTAATGAATTGATTGAAGTTTCTAGAGATTCATTATTATTACATACTTCTGATTCGCTACAATATTCTTCATCTACAAAATCATTGTCCTCATTAGATATACAGGGTGTCCCATTTTAAAACCAGCAATACAAAATCTCCCAATTAAAGCATTTTAGAGAAAATTTTTAAACAAAAGTTGTCAAGTTTTAAAGGGGACACACAACGATGGCCCTGACCTTGTCTTCGACCTTGATCTTCATCGTTATTTTTAGGTCAAACTGATTTTTTTTAATGAAAACCCACATTTTTTATACCGGACATGGAAAGAGCGGAAAATTCTACGTCCGACTATGATCTTGACCTCAACCCTGACCTTGACCTTCAGGGTCACAATAAGGTCAAAACGATCTTTTAAAATGGAAACCCTTATTTTATTGGTCACACGACATTCTCAAGTGGAGTAAATTTTTGCCTTCTAGTAAATGACCGTTCCGCCGTTCCACTTGCCGCTGTGCGCACACAGGGTAAGAGGAGCCGCGAAAAGCAATCACAGTATCGGGTTGAGTCGTGCGCACACGTCTCAATGAGATCCTGTGGAACACAGACAAACACACATCAACACCGCTCCGACGTTCCTCCATTCCGCCTGCCGCTGTGTGCACACAGGGTAGGAGGAAGCCAGGAGCCGGCACGGAGGCCGCACAAGATCGTGCGCACACGTTTTTTTGAGGACTCCGTGATATCAGACACACACCTGGGTATTCCGCCGTTCCTACTGTACGCACACAGGACATAGGAACAACCGCACTCCAGACCGAGCGTACACGGTTCCATTGTAAGCGATGGAGTGTTTGTAAACTAGCGACAGCGTACCGTACCGTACCGTTACCGCACCGTACCGAATAGATTATAAGGATTAATTGTAAGAGACAAGTATTTCTAAATAGCGTATTCTTGTTAGGTTTAGTTACAGGTGGCGAATGACAGCACGCCATATTAATAATTAAATATATAAGTCACTTAAACCAAATCAGAACGTAGTTATTTCTAACGAACTTCCCTCTCTGAATACTAGTCCCGACTGAGAATATCCGGCGCGAGGGAAACGCAACCGTTACAATAGTTTTTAATAATCTTTTCCTTTCCTTTTGCAGTTTCGTCTTCCTCATTTAATTTAAACCAAGAAGTCAACGTGGTATCAACGTTTTTATCAATCATTTGATTTTCATCACCTTCTTGATAATATACATATTGCTCATTTTCTTCATGAACAGCTAATATTTTAATTGCATACGATTGGTCATGTAATCGAAATTCTAAAACACGGTACATAGCTTCAGGTGCATATACATATCTGGTAGAAAGATGTTGAGATATTTCATCATAATTATATACAGGGTGGACCATTTTAATCTATAATACGAAATATCTCAGAATCATGGTTGGATACAGAAAAATATTTTAGACTGAAGTTGTAGAAGTCAGAGGGGGTCAACTGTTGGTACCATCGAACTTGACCTTAAACTTGTTTTTGAAGGTCATTTGAAGGTCGAGATCATTTTTTTAAACAGGAAGATCTATTTTTTATTCCGGATTAGAAAAGAGCAGAAAATTTTACGTTCACAATGATATTTTCATCAAGGTCATGGAACGTCATATGAAGGTCAAATTTACGAAAATTGGTAAATAATGGATGTTAGCTCGGAATAACGGTTGGAAACATTGAAATGTTTTCGAAAACAGTTATTAAGGATGTATAGTATCACGTTCTGGTTGCTATGACCTTGACCTTGAATTTGGTTCTGATAGTTATGTCAAGGTCAAAGTGAATTTTGAAGCGGGAACCCTCGCTTTTGATCTCCGATTTGGTAAAAATAAGAGAATGCACGTTGAAAATGCTAATCAAGGTCATGGTAAGGTCGTGCAAAGGCCATTGTACTGGGCACTTCAAAAGTTAAAAATAAATATTTGAAGGTCAAAAGACATCAAAGACCTTAAGCATTTGTCTAATTTTAAAGTAAAATTACGCCTGGTTTCTAAATCAACATAAATACCTTGGCACTCTCCTAAAAACATAATCATGTCTACAATTTCATTTGGGGGGTAATCAGCCATTTTATATTTTTACAAAATTAACTATTCTATAAAGATAAATGGTGTTCTCGCTATTTTGGATACTTATGCGTTAGCCCGTCGCTCAGTAAGGCCGTCTTAGTAGTGGGATCTTGCGAGTGAAAATCACCGTGAAGTGTTTCCTTCGAGTAAGGAATGCACGTTGCGATTCGTTAGGTACTTAGATTGCGCATCTAAGTACCACCTGTGCAAATATTGCTATTCGTGTTAAAGATCGTGCTTGAGCGACGGGCTAACGGATAAGTATCCGAAATCGCGGGAACACCATTTATCTTTATATAGTAGTTAATTTTGTAAAAATATAAGATGGCTGATTACCCCCAAATAAAATTGTAGACGTGATTATGATTTTAGGAGAGTGCCAAGGTGTTTATATTCGTGCAGCTACACTTTACTCTGAACGTTATCAAAATAGGCGACATCCAAGTAGCCATTAGAGTACGAGAAGGTCGATTACATCGTGAACGTCGTCGCCACGAGTATGGAGAAATGACAATCGTGTTTTAACAGTTCTTGCAGTCATTCACCTGAATCCCCACATTAGTTCTCGAGAAATAGAAAGACAACATGGAATACCAAAATCAACATTTCTTAGGATTTTGGAAGCCCAAAGCTATCATGCTTACCACATTACTTTAACTCAAGAACTAATGCTTCGGCATTTGGCACAACGTCTTCAGTTTTGTCAATGGGCATTACAGTATCTAGAGTTATTCACATTTCTTATGCTTTCAGATGAAGCAACTTTTAAAAACACTGGGGAAGTAAACAGACATAACTGCGATTACTGGTCAGATGTCAATCCACATTGACACAGAACAGTTGATAATCAACATCGTTGGAGTTTAAACGTTTGGTGTGGTATTGTAAATGGATTGGTCCTTATTTTTTTAACGGTAATGTCAACCAACACAATTTTTTAGAATTCTTAAGAGACCATTTACCTGGCATGCTTGAAGATGTTGATTTAGAGACCAGGCGAAGAATGTGGGTGCAATTGGATGGTGCACCACCACATTTTGCACGGATTGTAAGAACATTTCTCAACGAACGGTACCCAAACCAATGGATTGGACGTGGAGGTCCAGTTGCATGCCCTCCTAACTCGCCTGACCTGACTTCATCTGACTTTTACCTATGGGGATATTTAAAAAACACTTGTTACGAGCAGCAACCAACGACACGAGAAGACATGATAAAACGCATACGAACAGCTTATGCAGCAATTCCACGAAATATCTTGCTTTCCACGTTAAGACATTTTTTGAGAAGAATTCAACTGCGTATCGACGCAAACGGCGGCAGTTTGAGCACATACTCAACAGTTAATTTCAAAACGAGAAGTGAAAGGCAAGGGAACTCACGTTAAACAATCACCCCAGTGAGAGGTAAGGGGACTCACATTAAACAAACACCCCAGTGAGAGCCAAGGTGATTCACGTTAAACAAGCACCCCAGTGAGAGGCAAGGGGTTCGCGATAAACAAGCACCCCAGTGAGAGGCAAGGGCTCACGATAAACAAGCACCCCAGTGAGAGGCAAGGGGAGTCATCGTTAAACAAGCACCCCAGTGAGAGGCAAGGGGCTCACGATAAACAAGCACCCCCAGTGAGAGGCAAGGGGAGTCACGTTAAACAATCACCCCAGTGAAAGGCAAGGGGACTCACTGAAATAAAGCACCCAAAGGAAACATAAGCCTATCACGTCCACGTCGTTTTTTCTGGGTAGTGCTAAAAATAGGAAGTAAATGACTTTGAAAAAGTCATAGGTACTTAACTAATTTTCTATCTTTAAAAAAATGTTAAATACCAAGTAAGAAAAATTAGTCTTAAAAAAATAAATAGATTTCATGTAATTTTTTTTATATTTAGACTAAATCTCTATTAAAAATTTACCTTAAAATTAGACAAATGCTTAAGGTCTTTGATGTCTTTTAACCTTCAAATATTTATTTTAACTTTTAAAGTGCACAGAAAAATGGCCTTGACACGACCTTACCATGGCCTTGATTATCATTTTCAGCGTGCATTCTCTTATTTTTCCAAATCGGAGATCAAACGCGAGGGTTCCCGCTTGAAAATCACTTTGACTTTGACATAACCATCAGAACCAAATTCAAGGTCAAGGTTATTCCAAGTTAACACCCATTATTTACCAATTTTCGACTTCTACAACTTTAGTCTAAAACATTTTTCTGTATCCAACCATGATTCTGAGATATTTCCTATTATAGATTAAAATGGTCCACCTTGTATATCTTCATTTTCGTTAATATCATTTGTATCGCTATTATCAGATTCTTTTGTAAATTTCACGAGAGAAGTATCAGTACCTTTGTGAAAATATTTAAACAAATATTTGATACCTTTAATAGAACTACATATTTCTACATTAATATGACATTCTAATAGTAATAATATATATGAATTATATGGTACAACAAACTATTATCTGCAATTCTGTGTTTTGAATATATAATTTTATTTCCATCATTTCTGTTGAAGTAGACACTTCTAGAAAACTCCACATCTGTCCTTTTATTATTTTACATATTTTGGAGTCATTAGGGAATATGAGGGTCACTAATCCAAAAGGGACTGGGGTAATAAAGCAATTAGACCATAAGGTAGTTCAGGTATAAGATCTCAATATTGCAATATCAATAAAGACATTAAGGGTCTCTTCTCTAGAAGAATCTGTAATAATAACAGTACCCATAGTTTTACAGTAAAACTGCGCAGTACGTAGGGTGTGGATACACACAGGCCAGTTTTAACAAAATATAAATACCCATAGTCCCATGGCTTCGAGAGTTAGTAGCAATGTAACACAGCCAGCGTGCGAATCTTATATACTGTATACTTATATCTAAAATATATATTTCTACTATACACTTATCCAAGTGTTCTTCATTAATATAACCTTTAGGTTATGGGCCCAGAGCCGCAAAATGTATAGCGGAAACGCGAAGTGAGTAAAAGTGATAGTGTTGTGCAAACTAAAGTGAAAAATAAAATAGAAAGATAGAATCAGCGAGTGTGAAGATCGAGAAGTTGCGTGGCAAGGAGAACTGGCTCCAGTGGCGCTTTTTTATGCGTACACTTTTGGAAGAAACTGACGAGGTGATCGATGTGTGTGAAGGGAGCTGGAGCATCCAGGCGATTCGGTCGCCGATGAAGCCAAACGTAACAAGTTTATAAAAGCAGACAAGATCGCGAGAAAATTGATTGTTACCGCATTGGAGAAGAAACCGCTAGATTTACTTCTGAGTTGCACAACAGCACGTGATATGTAGACAAAATTAAATACAGTATATGACATGAGATCTGAGGAAAATTTAAGCATGGTCCAAAAGCAGTTCTTCGACTTTAAGTGGGAAGAATCTGAAAGCGTAGCTCACAACTTATCAAAACTAGAGCAGCTGGCAGCAAAGATGAAAGCCATCGGCAGTACAATTGAAGATAAAATGCTAATCACACGTATTTTGACGTCATTGTCGAAAAAGTTCAATCACTTCAAGATAGAGGACATCAATTATATGTTATGTGTAGACAACACCAACGCATTAAAATTAATTAAGAATCCAGAATTTCATCAGAGAAGTAAGCTCATCGTTGTCAAATATCATTTCTTGCGAGATATGTATAATAAAGGCGATATTGATATAATGTATGTAAAGAGCGAAGAACAGCTAGCAGATATATTTACAAAAGCGTTACCAAAACCAAGATTTGAATTTTTGCGATATAGACTAGGTCTTAGAAATAAGACTGATTTAGAAAAATGATGGATTGTAAAGATGTAGAGTTTTAGGGAGGGTGTTGAATTAGACACTTCTAGAAAACTCCACATCTGTCCTTTTATTATTTTACATATTTGGAGCCATTAGGAGTAGATAGGCTATAGGCATTCTGGAATATAGGCATTCTGGAACAATGGGTATGGGGGAGGGGGTGTTCCAGAATGCCTACATGTGTATAAGGATAGAGATTCTCCCTCCAGAGTTGGAAAAGAGGTGCAAGAGGGGATGAAAAATGGGGGAGAGTCCCTTCCCATGAGTATTCCAGAATGCCTACATGTGTATAAGGATAGGAGCCCTCTCCCCCTTTCCCCTTCCCAGGAGTGTGCCAGAATGCCTATACGTGTAAAAGGATAGGGAGCCCCCTCCCTTCCCTCAAGAGATGCGTATGCGTGGGAGAAGCCTTTAAGGAGAGAGGGAGACGTTCATAGCGCGCATGTGCGATATTTTGAAAGAGGAACAAAATTTTTGGGACTCTATTTTTTAGAAGAGAGGGAAAATTCTTTTTTGGCGCTTGAGCAGAAAGCGGTGTGTGAGATGGTCTTGCCGCCGCCCGTGAGAGAGGGAAAAGTATCTAGAAGTTTATTTTATTTTCATGTATATTTATTCATTTTTTGTTTTTTACAATTTCTTAACATATTGACTTGAATGCTTAAATTAGTTTTTTGACATCGCCACTAATAGGATTGTATTGAACAACGCAATCGTGTAAGATCATGCAGTAAGCTGAAGTATTATCTGAAAAGTCTGTTCTTATTTCGAACTCTAGACGTACATCAACAGGAGCGTTTTTAAGTGACTCGTTTTGACGTGAACAGTCAATTACTATGAGTGGTTACTTTGTTATAAAATCATACTTTGTCAGCATTGGGTGTGGTTCTTTTCCATAATATGATTTTTTTAAATATTTATACATATCATATAGAATTGTTTATGGCCCCTGTTTACGTGAAGATTCAAGTTGTTGTATGGATAATACTGTGAATATAAGAATAATCGTACGTTATTAATGTCACAATGATCAAAACGACTAGCATTGGCAGTTCTTGAATTTTTCTTCTTGGTTTGTAACCCAATAATTACAAATCGAGGTTTTTCTAGTTGATTCGATGTTTTTACTGTCCAGATATGTTTATTTGTCTTGGGCAGTAGCGGATATTCGAACATTTCCCATGAACGAAAGCACATAGAGATAGGATTATCTTTTCCAATAAAATCTAACAGCTGAATTGTTTGTTTGTCAGATGCGATGACGTTTGGCATGAGCCACTCTATCTTTGCTATTTTTATACGAAAATCTTCATACTTAGTAACATTATTTTTTACAATGCCTTCCTGAATTATTGCGTTCAAGTCATTTCTCGATTTTGTTAAAATAAGTTCACGCTTTACATTAACTACAATTTTGTTATAGTCTTCTGCAAAGCCAAATATGTGACTAAGAGGGTTAGAAACGTCGAAATATCCATTTTCTACTTCAGTTTCATCACCTTCTTTGTTACCAATCCAGCCTGCATTTTTCAACATGCATCCTTGATTCAAATCATATGAAATCCATCCTTTCATGAGACTGTTTAAACCAACATTTTTACTCTTATCTATTTCTATTCCATTAATTTCATAGCGAATTTCATCAAACAGATGACAAATAGAATTATTAACGAAACTTGTTTTAGTTAATTGTGATTCATCTGATTGTAGTAAAGTTCCGCATATATGAATTGAACTACGTGATGGAAAAAGACAAAGATCTTGATGTTGGATAGAAATACGAATTTCATCACTGTTATCAAAGCTGGCTGATGAGTATGGTTGATGTACGTGTATTTCGTAATGAGCAATCGTCTCATCGAATACGACACCTGACTGAATACTTAGAATCTCGTCCATTTTGGAGGAAGCAGCAGAGAATTATACAAGTGAATTTTTTTAACGCACTTTTAGACCTATGCTTTTGAGGAATTGAATGCTCTTCCGTGTTAACGGTTTGACCTTCTTCGGTCGGCTGTTTAATCTTTGACATGCTGGCGTATTTATATACACTCCTTTAGAATTATAAACTATACCCATTATACTGATTTAATATAAAGTCTAATAGTAATTTCTTCTCCTCGAAAATTTACTAAATTTCCGTCTTGATCAACGATGCGAATTTGGAGATTATCTATGCACTTGACACTGAGTGGAAGATAAATAACGTGAGACGGAACTTCTAGAATTTTATATCCTGGAGGAACTCTTGGGAAGAACTCGTGAATTATATGAACTTTTCTGCTGTTAATGTAAGCACCTGCGGTGATATTACACTCTACTCTTAGAGCGTTGATTCTCAATATTTTTACAGGCAAATCAGAGCTGTGATAAATATTGGCTTCGAGAATTCTGGGTGTAAATCCAAGAAGACGACCTATTGAATCGTGAGGTCTAAGATCCAATGGATGACTGCAATAAATTTCACTCCTAAGAGTATTATTATTAGCTTCTAGAGAGAATTCAATACCTTTTGGATTTAATAATCCTTGTAAGAAGCTATTTATAGCGTCAATCTCATAACTGCCAGTAGGTATAGTAACAATATCTCCTTTTATATGAAGTTTATTATTGGAAAAGTCAACATTTGGAATTGAGTTAAATGTTAAAAGTTCTATTAATCCAAGAACATAATTTTTATGATGAGGTAATTCAATCGTAGGAAAATATTGTGCTTCTAACACTGAAGATTTCCCCGATAAAGTTAAAGTGAAACTATCTTCTATGACTGATTGTTCACAAATGATGAATATTCACAAGTGGACTCTGCTTTTATAGGTTTCCAGTTAAAAATCGGAGACAAAGATGACCACAAATGAATGTGTCAAAAGTTTGATGTCTCTTATAATTATATTTTACTTCTTTTACATTGAAATATCTCATGAGATCAATGGGAGGTTTTAGGTCTCCGAAACTGTCAAAGTAAATCACTTCAATGTCTCGTTTTTGGTAGCACACCCTGTGAGTACCTTTATTTTTATAATCATCCAAGTTGACGACAACAGATTAATTTTTCCATAGACCATCGGAAGGCAAATTATTTCTCATGAAAACACCCCGAAAGTGTGGGACTTTTAACAAACGAGCATATTTTACGAGATCGTAGTCAGTCAATGGACGATTGGGCAAAGTTAAATCGAAGTTTTTTTTTTTTAGCTAGACCTCTACCACTGCATGGTTTCATGAATAATCCCATACCATCTTTATATGGTTTAAGATAGAGTCCCTTGCCCTAAGCAATAGCTTCCATTGTTTTATTATGCTTTTTACTTTCTTGATAATTTTTTTCTGCAGCTTTAGCATCATTTACTGCTTTAGCTATTCCAGCTGCTCCTCCTGCCAAAGCACTGGTTGCACTTAATCCCGTGAACAGCGGTATGAGGAAAGGAAGAACACCACTAATTTTTGCGGGGAGTGGAAGAATGCGAGGAATTATAAGTTTCTTCTTTCCGCCAGCTTTCTTAACAGCTTGATGCGCACCTATCAAAGCAGATCGAATAACCTTGCGAGAACATTTGCTTGTTTTCATTGA
This sequence comes from Muscidifurax raptorellus, assembly GCA_020010945.3. Taxonomy (NCBI): domain Eukaryota; kingdom Metazoa; phylum Arthropoda; class Insecta; order Hymenoptera; family Pteromalidae; genus Muscidifurax; species Muscidifurax raptorellus. The sequence continues at coordinate 531,413 of JAHUUD020000047.1, forward strand.
TTTTTTGGCCGCCGTCACTAATTAGTTAAATTTTAATCCCATTCCAGTTTTTGCCTTTAATTTCATAGCATTTGCAACCATGAAAGCAGTTGCTTTTTCAGCAAGACTAGTATCTTTTGCATTAACGCGTTGCCAAGTCTTATTAGCAAGCTTTAAATCGGCAGCTTTACGATCGGCATTTTTGTCAGCGTATTCTATGTCATGCTGCTTACACGCCTGATCAAGTTGGTTAACCCCAGGATCTCCTCTTTTCAACCGCTTATTCAACTTAGTTCCAGGACCACAGTACTGATATCCAGGTACGTGCATTTCAAACGGTAAGCTATTGATTACTTTATCAAGCAATCCATACCCTTTCGGCCGTTTTTTCGCCATTTTGCCTTTGTACTCAATCATCTCTCTTTGAGTGCTGATTCACAACTGAAGAACAATATATAAAGCAAAAGTTTATATTCTAAAAAACTCAATGCGGATCGTGCCTTTGTTGTGTAAACATGGATTTTACAGAGCAGAACCTCAAACTCCCTGTTGCAAATTTTGATTGTGGAAATGAAAAGAAAAAGAAGCGCCATGGAGACTTACTACCTGATAGCATACGAGCAGTATTCTGTGGACCATCTAACTGTGGAAAAACAAATAGTTTATTAGCACTTATTACACATCCCAACGGTCTTAGATTTGAAAATATGTATGTATACTCTAAATCTTTGAATCAGCCCAAATATCAGTTCCTTGAAAAATTATTGAACTCCATTGACGGAGTGTCATATCGACCATTCACCGAGCATGAATCTGTAGTATCTTCAGATGAAGTCTTGCCAAATTCAATTATGATTTTCGATGACGTAGCGTGCGAGAAGCAGGATAATATAAAAGCATATTTCTGCATGGGTAGACATAAAAGTGTAGATAGCTTTTATCTTTGTCAATCGTACGCTCATATACCGAAACATCTTATAAGGGATAATATTAATTTATTAGTAATTTATCGACAAGATGATGTGAACCTTAAGCACATCTATGACGATCATGTAAATACTGACTTAACTTTCAACGAGTTTCGCGAACTTTGTTCAAATTGTTGAAAGAAAGATAAATATGGATTTGTCGTTATTGACAAAGATAGGGAGATAAATGATGGTCGATATAGAAAAGGATTCGACAGCTTTGCAATAAAAAAGGAGACGTAAATGATAATCTCCACAGTTGGATTGCAGCTAGCATCCCGTCATCGTGACGGACTTCAAAATAGAAAAGAACGTTCTTAGTGAGCTTATAAGAGCACGGCATGCAATTAAAAAAAAAATGCTCTCTTCTCAAGCAAGAAAGAGAAAATGTGGAAAAAGTTGTTGCAGATACTTTGAAACCAGTCATTTCTCCACTTGAAGAACTCGTTGACGCAAAACTGGACAACGTGCAGCAGCCTTCAAATTTCATATTCAATACAAGTCAAATAATAAGAAAAAATCGAGAAAACGATTACGATTCGATCAATCAAGTCGTTTATTTAAAGATTTAAATAGTACATTTGCAGATGATGATGATAATTATGATGATGATGATGATGATGATGATGATGATGAATTTGATGATGCTTCTGCAATGAATTCAACAACCGTAAATTCAACATTCAAATCAGCAATCGATAAAAATGAATCAACCAAAGATTTTTTGGCATTGTTCAATGAAAGTCCTAACAAAATTGACAATATATATGGTGTACGAAAAGTGAATGGATTGTTAATGATTGGCAATTCAGAAATCAAATTTGATGAGAACACAATTAAAGTGGGAAACGAAACTTTTCCCAAAAGTAGTGGATTAATGGAATTACTTTTCAAGAAACATCCTGATGATAATCTAATAAGTACGTCAGATCGTAGAAATTATCGCACTATACTGGAAACAACGAGTGCTCACAGGAAGAGACATTGCAAAAATTCAAGTTTACGCATTTCGAAGAGTAGAAAATACAAGTATGTCATTGAGCCAATGTTACGCAGCTGTCGCAAAAATAAAAGCAAGACTACTACTGGAGCAGGACTCTTACCTAAATATAAAATAGCAAAAAAAGATTCCACCATAGATTTAGTCTACTGGGATGATCCGAATGAGCTTGTCGAACAATTGCGATTATTAATTGCTGAACAATCTGCAGGAAATAACAATCACAGCAATGAAATTCATTCGATTATTGAATAATTACGTGAAGCTGGACATATATATTAACAGTCAAACTTTTCTTTTGAATCAGTTCCATCTTGAGTCTCGATGTGTTTGGAAGAATACTAGAGGGCCCGCAAGTGAGTCGTGGTCCTCCAGGCGTTGGTTACAACTTTACATTAGATGGAAATTTTGATTTAGAAAATAAGCAGCTTTGTAATGTAGGAGCACCTACGCATCCAAACGATGCAGTCACTTTGCATTCGCTGAAACTTATATTACAAACTGAAATAGACTATTTATCTTCAAAACTTGCTGGAATTAGTGAAGTTATAGAAGAATATCAGAATCAAATTGAAAAGTTTGAATCAGAAGTGGATAAAAAACTAAAGTATATTCATCATATATCACAGACTAATCGCTCAACTATTGATTATATTATCAAAGAGTTGAATAATAAGTTAAGCATCACTTTAGCCGAAGATGGAGCGTCAAAAAGTAGCTGAAGAATTACACAAACCAGCGCGTCGTATGTATAGACGAAGAAAATACGATATACGTGGAATAGACGAGTCTTGGCAAGCTGATCTAGTAGAAATGATACCTTACTCTAACGAAAATAAAAATTTTCGATACTTACTCACCGTCATAGATATATTTTCAAAGTACGCATGGGTCGTTCCAGTCAAGTCAAAAAGTGGCAACGATGTCACTTTAGCAATGAAATCGATTTTGACACAAGGTCGAGTACCAACGAATCTACAAACTGACCAGGGAAAAGAATTTTACAACTCAAATTTTGCAAATCTTATGAAAAAGTACAATATAAATCTGTACTCATCACATAGTAATCTTCATCAAGTATATGTGAACGATTTATTAGAACATTAAAAAATGTAGTGTGGATAGAGTTCAGCAAACAAGGAAATTATAAATGGTTGGATATTCTGCCCAAGTTGCTCAAAGCTTATAATTCAAGAAAACGTCGGACAATAGGTATCGAGCCAAAAAATGTTACACAAGCCAACGAAAGCAAGATTCTAGAGCGATTTGAAAATGAGAGAAAAAAATTGCCAGTAAAAAAAAGAAAACCAAAATTCAAAGTAGGAGATAAAGTGCAAATAAGTAAAATAAAACAAGTTTTTGAAAAAGGTTATACATCAAACTGGTCTACTGAAATATTCACAATATCACGCGTTGTGAAAACCAATCCTGTAACTTATCGCCTCAAAGATTATCGCGATGAACCTATCTCGGGTGGTTTTTATGAAACAGAGATTCAGAAAACTAAATATCCAGAAATTTATTTAGTAGAAAAAGTTTTGAAGAAAAGTGGTGAACGCGTATATGTTAAGTGGTTAGGATTTAGTAACGAACATAATAGTTGGATAAATAAAAATGAGATTCTTTAAATTAATATTATTATAATTACTATGGAAAAGGATGTAAAGTGAGGATTATGGTTTGTAGTTCATAAGAAAAAACAAATTGTATTTTTGTAAGAAAATAAATTTATTTTAAAATAATACTGTCTGTATGTACATGTGTCTTATTTTCTCTATAAAGTCTCAAACTTAAAACAACTTCCACCCAAATATATTACAAATAATGATAGCTTATTTGCAGCGTCGCAGAGCTTATAAAAGAATTCTTGATCTTTCAAGATTGCTGATGAAATCTTCTCTGGCATGAAGATTTGAAAACTCATCAATTGCGGCAATAACCTTTTGGCCGTATCTCGTCTTCACCTCCTTTAGTGCAGTCACCATATATTGACCAGTTTTGTCCAAGTCTGCCACTTTCTTCTTTGGTAAAAATGCTTCACGCTCAGCAACTTTGTTAAGTGCAGATAGATCCATTCTAGAAAACAAAAAAGAAGTAGAAAATTAAAAATTTTGTTCAAGTTTTTTTTTTCAATCACATGTAAATTTATGAAAGAACTTACTTTGATGTTTAGGTGAGTCTTGGTCTTTTTCCACAAGGTTGGCAGTTTTCTGGCTCTTCGATTGCTCGAATGTGGTCCTTAGCTTCCATCGGCTCTTCATATAGCTCGTTCCCCACCTCGATTCCAGCCCCTTCCATTGCCTCTTGCAGTATATCGCTTCTCATTGGACTTGTCCTCTCTACCAATGGGTCCCAGTCCTCCATGTACTCTTCCATGAGATCATGATCAAGTTGATTCTCCCTCTCAGTGATCATTCCCTCTTAAACAATATTCGTTCTATTGGCTGTTCCATTCTCCCTCACTACTTCAATTTCCCCCTCTACTTCATCTACAGCTTGCGCCATCTGTTCTTCTATGACTCTGTAGTGACCCCAAGGCAAAGTATCGGTATTATCGTTCAAAGTTGTGAGGAGTTTCTTCTGTTTTGAGCCAGGTGGTGCAAGATGTTCAGCACAGAATGGCAAATCTTGATGTTCATCATGAATCTCTTCGGGATATTCCAAATCTACTTCTGCAATGTAACCTACATCTGAATCTGATGCTGTATTGTAGAAGGTTGGATTCGTCTCGAAATCATCCCATTCAAATTTTCCAACTGGTAAATGCTACACCATTGTCCACCCATACAGATTATTTATATCGAAATACATCAGAGTTTTCGTCTTCTCCTGTTCGTTGTATGAAGATCCCATATATGGATTATTCGACTTGGCATAGCGGTTGCAACATTGGCTTATTCCTCCTCGAATCCCAGATTCAATAAACAATAACATATCAATATCAGTTAGAAGCTCCAATTCAACCTTTATCATTTTAAGAGCTGCTGAAAATGTTAGTCCTGGAGTAGTGTAAAAATGTGCAGGAGATTTGAGAGATGTCTCACGAAAACTTTCGAATATGTCAGCCAGTAGTAACACATCTGTTTTCAAGTAAAGATCTCAATACTCTCCGAGTGTTTGCAAATTGAATTTATTCCAAACTTGAACCGCATGCTTGTAGTCTTCATTAGAGATGTGGGAATCGATGAGTTTATTGTAAAATTCAATTTTTTCCGGTAGACTTCTACATGACAGCTTATTTAATCCATCGATAAAATCATATGGAAATACACCTTTCCGTCTGAGAAGATCAATCTTTTCATCGGTAAATCCATCCAGTTTAAACACTTTCACTGCTATTAGCACGTTTTCCAAATATGATGCAAGTTTATCTAATGACGATGGTAAAAAGCGCCAAGAATCTATAAATCTGAAACTTATTTCACAATCGTCAATGTACTTTGTAAAGGAAATGTATTTTTCCTTATTGTGTGGTATGAGAGTCACTCGTCCTGGCATCAATGTAGAAGTGGCAATTTCTTTTAAAATGAAGTGTGTGTCATAGTTGAGATTGTGGAAGACAACCGGAACAAATCTTGAATCTTGGTAATTTAAATTACACGAATTATGCGCTGCACCTCTGAAACGTCCTGTGAGATGACAATGATCGCGTACAGCAAGTTCCTCACGACGTATCGGTTTTTTACATATATGACAGACAGCTGGCCTCCGGAACGATATCTCTTCAAGATCTGTTAGTTTCAATGGCTTCGGATTTTTGTAAAGATTATCTATGTTTTCACTCATTTTTTTCAATTCTTTGACAAACCATTCTGCAGATGATTCTTCATTTTCATTCATTTTTCTGTACGATTTGTAGACGCACAATGTTTCATCAAAACTGCATTGCAAATAATATCCTATGCTGAATGCTTCATGAATTTGAAACGCTTTCTCACTTTCTGTAGGCTTTAGTAAACATTCAAAGTCTGCATAAATTACAAAAGGAACCTTTTCATTCTTCTTGTAATCTTCAAATTTAAGAATGTTATTTTTAGGATCTGGCAGATTAATTCGACAATCGTTTAAATTTTTCAATCAACTTCATGGATGTTTAGTCTCTCTTCGGTATAAAAGCTTTGTAAACACCTTTCACAGTGATGTGATTTCACATGTGTCTTAGACATTTGAGAGCCCAACAGTCGAGAGAAGTTTTTAATCCAAACATAATGGTAAAGCGGTAAACTGTTATCGTCCTTACAATTATTTTTTTCATACTCATCAATGTATACAACTTGAATGATTTTTAAATTCACATGTTTTTCCTTCCTTTCTGATGAGATATGACAAGGCGATACTTTATACTTTGCACCGAATTTTATTAAAATGTACGCGTTCACTGAAATATTATTTAATTTTTCAAATTTTACAATATCTTTTAATTTTACTGGAAATTCTATATTGTCAAATTTCAATTCATTCTTATATTGACGATATTGACACACTCGATGTGCATTTACTTCATTTGGATATAAAGCTGAGAGAATGGCATATTTGAAGCACTGATTGTCATTATTTTGAACATTCACACACGCTTTTTTATTTTGTATAAACTTTGGCAGTGGAATATACGAACTGCCTTTAACTGGTGAATATTTTTTCACATTTATACACAAACTGATAATGCTTTTGAGAGAACAGCCAGAATCCTTTTCTTGAAATTCTTCTAATTGAGTCATGATTGGATCTCTAATACTTGCTTTAAACCATTCAATTATATTCGTTGACAAATATATTGTATCACTTTCACTGGTAAAATATTTTATATCACTAGTTTCTTCACCACTTTTTTGCATCGAAAATTCTGCAATAAAATCAGAATTCACTTTTAAAGCACTATATTCTTCTAAGCATGCTTTAACTTTTTCGATAAACAGCTTTTGAGCATCTTTCAAAAAACTGGAAGTATCCACATGTTTTATATTTACAACTACACCGGTCCTGATCCGATTTTGAAAAGCCGACTCCACATCTCGCTACTCAACTCTAGCTTCTTCTTCGCTTTGCAAGCTTCCTTCACTTTGCAGATGTTGTTCAAACTCAACTTGCATGCATGTCAGATGTGTCATGCAAGTTTGAAATTTCTGTTTTTCTCCTCTAGTGAGATCAGTTTTCTCAATTTTTTCACTTAACTCCTTTATTGTATTATTACACATTTCTATCCAATAATGCATATCATCAAACAGCAGACGTCAAGTTTGAGCTAGACCTGTGCGTTTTACCCTCGTATATACTGGAGCAAAGGGTCAACATTTCTCTTTCCTAATAAAAAATAATATACGTCAAGTTTGAGTGCTCGCTTCGAGTCTCACACCTGCGTCGGGGAACCTCGTTGACCATTGTGTATACTCTTCATATAACTGCTCGCATACCCTCGTATATACTGGTGGAAAGGGCGCTGTGCACTTGCTTGGCCAATAATGACACCGTCAGAGACAGTCCAGAACTCGGGTGCCAACAGGTAAAAAATCCTTTCCCTAATAAATAACATGCGCTGTGCACTTGCTTGGTATTTCTTAACATAAGCCAAGAGCTAGTCCCTCACGCGCCTAGAAGGGTGATACTTTTCCCTCTCTCACGGGCGGCGGCAAGACCATCTCACACGCCGCTTTCTGCTCAAGCGCCGTAAAAGAATTTTCCCTCTCTTCTAAAAAATAGAGTCCCAAACATTTTTTTCCTCTTTCAAAATATCGCACATGCGCGCTATGAACGTCTCTCTCTCTCCTTAAAGGCTTCTCCCACGCATACGCATCTCTTGAGGGAAGGGAGAGGGCTCCCTATCCTTTTACCCATATAGGCATTCTGGCACACTCCTGGGAAGAGGAAAGGGAGAGAGGGCTCCTATCCTTATACACATGTAGGCATTCTGGAACACTCATGGGAAGGGACTCCCCCCCATTTTTCATCCCCTCTTGCACCTCTTTTCCAACTCTGGAGGGAGAATCCCTATCCTTATACACATGTAGGCATTCTGGAACACCCCCTCCCCCATACCCATTGTTCCAGAATGCCTATGTTCCAGCATGCCTATAGCCTATCTACTATAATTTATAAATTAATAAATGTGTATGTTAAAAAAAACAAAATTGTGGTAGTTACAGTACTTAGATAAAAATAATCAGGGTTTTAATGGTATTTTTAAGCTTTTTACACACTTTTTTGAGGATTTTTAATTTTTTTATCATCATTAAGGTGACCTATACAAAATTTTAAAGATTTCAGGTGTATTTTCTAGAACATTTTTAACAAAAAGTATTTTTTTAAAAGAAATTCAATGTGTTGATGATTGGATACGGGTCAAAATAACCTTAAAAATGCAGTTTTTTTGCAATTTCGACAACGGCCCACCATTAGGAAGCTAATATAAATACCTAGAGCATTTAACTGAAGTCAAAATAAAATTATCATTAGAGATTTTCACATTTATATTAGTTTCTAATTTTTATCTAAAAATAATAATGTATTCATGTTAGGAAGACCTCGTTTTTAAAATTCGATAACATAAGTACGAATAATACTTTTTTCTAAGCTTCCATCTTTGAAAAATGCTAGCAACTATATCTAGTCTATCGTTTAGACTTTCGTAATTCTCTAACATTTCGACAATTTTTGGCCATTTCGGATTACAAGTCATTGTTAAAAATAAATCAGGTTTTCAATTAACAAGTTTCATAGAATCAATATAATTTTTGTTTAAACATCTCGGACTTCAATAAAAGTTGATGGTAAAATAACCATTTGTTTCTCATACAAATTATCCATTACGCCTTTACAGCAGTCCCTTCTTAAAACATTTTGATTTTTTCTTATAAACTTTTTTTAGAACTGTCATATATATGAATAGTATTTTTACTAATAATACATACAAACCCCATTACCAATTTAAAAAATTTCTGAAAATAATAATTGTATGTATTAATTGGAAGTGGATAAATATTTTGATGTTTTTGAACTAAGAGTGTTGATTGCATACTCAAAACTATGTATATCGTTAAATATCTCCCAAATGTGAACCAATTCCTAATTTATGTTTTTCTGTCAAACCCATTTTTAGCTCTTATAATATGATTCATACCTATAAACTGTTCTAGTAGAATATTTTTAAATAGTTAAACTAATTTCAAAGATAAGCATAACAAACTGACAGTTCAAACACCATTTCATTAACTTGCTCATAATTAAAAAATTTATTTGAATTTCATACAGCACTAGTATCTTGATGCGTTCAGTTTTATACGTACAAGCTTTTTAGGCTAGTCAGATTAAGCCCAAAAGACCGATTTTTTTCCAAAATTAGTTAAGCTATTAATATATATAAAAATATTAGCGTATTTTAATTAAGTGTCATAAATGTAACGTTTACTATTATATTAGTTAAGTGCAGTGAAATTAGTTTAAGTTATATCATAAGATTAATGATTATAGATGTGAATACATTTTTGAGGGGGCGTGTTGGAATATACAGTTCTTTTCCTAAAAGAATACGTCACTCTACAAAAATGTATCGGCCGTTATAGTGGAACAAAATATGTTTAATGTTTACAGTAAGCTTATACTGTATGAGTGTGTGCGGGCAAAGCCGAATGAGTTCGATCGCCATGAGATTTATTCGGTCGGTGACTGCCGGAGAGTGAAGAGTCCCTTCCGAGTGCAGAATAAAAGCCTCTTAATTAATTGATAATTATTAGAGAAAGTTTATTTCAAGAACCTTTCCCATTACCGATATTCGTTTATCTCATTTTGTAGGTATTTTTAATACTTGAAAAAAAGTATTCAACTTTTTTTCAATAGTATCAACGGTTCAAAAGTTATGCGCAAAAAACGATTTTTCAGACTTTCTTTGAATATTTAAACAATGTTTCACAGCCTGAAATCGCGCGCAAACTATTGTCCCTATATTCTGACATCCTTCTGAACAACTTCCAATAATCTTTTACTTTCTTTTATTTAGTGCCTGGAAAAAGTCTAATTTGACTGGACTATTAAGTTAAAGAGTACCGTGGAGAGCCCGTCACCTTGTTTCAAACCGTCGCGTATTGTAAAGGGTTCGGATATATTACCGTCTACTCGGACCTTTACTGTGCTTCCGTTCAGACATATTTGAATAAATTTTACGAGTTTTTCGATAAACCGAGAAGCACTAGGATTTGGTACATTTTGCTTCGCTTAATAGAATCGTACGCTTTTTTAAAGTCTATAAATAGCTGATGTATAATTTTGCAATATTTCCATTCTTTCTCTAATATTTTTATGGTAAATATTTGATCGCTTGTCGATCTGTTGCGCCGGAATCCACACTGATAATCTCCTATTATATCTTCCGCGAATGGTGTGAGCCTGGCTTGTATTACATTTGACAGAACTTTGTAGCACGTTGCTAAAAGTAAGAGATACTCCTATTAGGCCAGTCAGATTCAGCCCAAAAGACCGATTTTTTTCCAAACTTCCAACAAGTAAGTTTGATGTCTTAAATGGCTCGGGTAAGCATGTAGAATGATAATATAAGAATGGAAGCGGCTAATTTTGTAAAGTAACAATAAACAATCACAGTGTGATTTCGGCACTTTTTTCGTATTTACCTTTGTGATTTGAAATGTACTGACTTTACCGGAAAAAGTTGTGAATAAAAGTTGTTCGTTATTAAATTATCTATAAAAAGGTCTGCGATGGCACCTCTCTAAGTGTATTAGTTTATTGGCAAATTGAGAAAAACCAAAAAATTTGTCAAAAACGAAAATTGTTAATAACTTTTAAAAAAATTTATTTTTTACTTTGGTATTTTAGAAAATTTCGAGGATCTAGCAATTATAGTTTCTGACTCAGAGGTACCAATAATTTCAAAATATTTTGTTTCCACAGTACTGCCGTCAGCAGAAAAATTGAGCAGTTTAGTTGCCGTTGTTTGAATGTGATCAAGAAGAGTTATATTTCAATTATCATTTTAAAAAACCAAAAAATTTTAATTAGTTGTTGTCATTAGATATAACAAATTCGTGTTTTATAGATTAAAAGTCGATTAAGTATTAGTAATTCAATAATATTATAATAATAATATAATGTTTTGGATATTATGAGTACGTTATGTATACTAAATTATAATAAATAAGTGCATATTATTAGGATGAATTGTGGATAAGTAGATGGCACAGAAAAAAGTACGACTAAAAAATAATTTATATTTATTTTTATAATTCTTATTATTAAGTTTGACTATTACATATATTAATAAATAAAAGTTATTCTAATTCAACACAATAATCTTTCATTTCATTTGATAAATACTCTCTGCCATTATCTATATATAAATTTACTACCTTTAAATTAAAATGAGTCTTACTTTTTGCCACATAATCCTTAAAAACTGTGAATACTTCGGACTTGTATGTAATCAAATAAGTCACACAATAATGTGTAAATTCATCAACAAAAATTACAAAGTAATTTCTGTTATCTACCGTCGGAGGAGTGATTGGACCGCATACATCAGAATGGACGATAAACAATGGTCGCTTAACATGATCTTTATTCCTTTCTTTGTTGAAAGGCAGTCTTGCTTGTTTACCTTTTATACTAGCTTCACATATATCATTTTTAGGCATTATATTTTCGATTTGACTTATGTCATCGACCATTTGTTTATCCTTAATTTCTAAAAATTTTGTTTTGCCTATGTGACCTAATCGTTGATGCCATATTTCATAACTAATTTTATTCGCATTGGAAATTTCATAATTTACAATTTTTGCATCAACAATAAAATCAACTACAATTAAATTATTCATAGGCCTACCTTTAATTACAATGTTACCGTCTTGGGTTACCTCGACACCATTTTTATCAAAAACCACTTTCATTCCAGCTTGCTGTCTACGGCGTACAGATAACAGGTTGGGTGGCACCTCTGGACAGTAGAGAACATCCTCGAGAATGCCTTGTACTCCTGTATTACTCGTCACGTTGATATTTCCTTTCTTTGTTGCCAAAATATAAGTATCACTTTTTACAACAGACACTTTTATTGGAGGATTCAATTCAATAAAACTATTAAATATTTCATCGTTGTTAACTAGATGATCTGAGGCACCGGAGTCCATAATAAATGTCAATTTGTCTTTTGTTTCAGACTGATATGCGCTAGTCATGAAAGCAAAAGAAGACGTAGTTGAAAAAGATGTAGATGGCTCAGTTTTCTCACTTGTTTGATTGTTCTGATATTTTTCAGCGAAGTATTGCTGTCGCTTCTTCTTGGAATAGCATTCACTTATTCTATGACCACGTCTACCACAAAAATGACATATAATTTTCTTTTTATTATCAGCGTTGTAGTTAGGGCGTTTATTGTTCTGCGAATGATTTTTGTTTTTATTTTGATTTTTAAAGTTTTTATTATTGAAATTATTAATATTACTGAAATTTGGCCAAGCGTCTTATATTTGAAAAAGCGAGGAAATTTTGCTTTTTCTCGGAAACTAATGATCCAATTTTGATGATTCTTTTTTTAATTCGGGGTAGAATCAAAAAAGAATAACAAAAACTAAAAATTAATTAATTGCAAATTTTGTACAACTCTTTACATTTCTAAGGAAACATAGGTAATTATTATGTGACAACTTTCCTATAATTAAATTCGAATGATTATTTGAATATAAAATCGAGAAAGTTTTACACATAAAAAGTACAGCGGACTCATGGCCGCAAAAGTATCAGGTAGCCAAGAATCTCGCTGACCTAAAGAACTTTCTCTCCACTGCGCAAGACCACACGTGCAAAGCCACGTTGCAGTTTGAATACGGCCTAATGAGTGCGAGGAGGGTAGACGCAGTGACGTCAGCGTGGGGAAGAAGAGCTTGGAGACGCGTGGGAGGTCCGGAAATACTTCCGAGCGTCCTCAAGCCACGTTATCTCAAATCACTCCGACTAGAGCCAAGCTGCCGAGCGGACTAGTATTTTTCAACAGTTGTTTCATTTTTCTTCTTGTTCAATTCGATTATTTTATTCTTCTGTAAAACGTGGTTATACATTAAACTCATTCGCGCCGACGACTTGTATCTTTTGGTCGCTTACAAATACACAGATTCCAATTGTTCAATAAAAGGAGGACCAAAATAAGAATAAAGAGTATTCTAAAACCATAGCAATATTTATTCTCATTTACGAAAAATTCAATTCCTTGAACCAGAGAAGTAAATAGAGGGATAATTTCTCGAGAACCAACAGAACATGACAAGGTAAGAGAGTCAATTACATTTAAATCCGCGTTTCTATTTGAAGAGAGAGAGAGAGAGAAATAAAATTGGTAGTCAGGAGGGATTCGATGAGTGGAATCTCTCCCGTACCTGTATAGTTGCGTGCGCGAGATCAACTCACGCAGAATTCAGATAAATATTGCTAGGTGACTCACAATCACCTAACAAAAATTGGAGGTCTTACCGAGATCTCGCGCATAGCTACCAGCTAATTTTTCTTTCTCATTGCATGCCGGTAAAAGGCAGAAGTATCATAAAAAGTGCGCGAATTCATAACGACGCGAGAAAAATTTTATAATTCAAAGATAACTTGATGATTCAAAGATAAAACATTTAAAGAAATAATAAGTCTTAAAAGGAAAAGTGTCATGTTACCTGGCCGCGTGCTATAGGCAACAGCAGACGCGCAGAAAACTAGCGTGGCGTCGTGCGGTGACGTCACAACCACGCTGTTAGTTAAAGATGTGAAATAGAATATCTAAAAAGAACACAAAGAAATTTTAAATGATTCTAAAAAGGTTTTAAAATTTAGATAATTAGCCTCATTAATTAATTATGTACTGATGTTAATTAATTAATTATGAATCCAAATTAAAATTTTGCTACACGGTTCAGTGCTAATATAATAAAGATTGTTTTTAAAGAAAGAAAGAAAAGAGAATTCAAACTTCATTAACTCAGAAAAAAAGGGACCCAATTTAGTTAAAATATTGTTTGATTCGGGTCGACAAGCAGAAACAAGCTGAATTAGTATATCCCAGCCACAGTCGTGCCAGAGCGTGACTTGACGCAGGTGTCCTACAAAGGTGAAAAGTCCCAGGGAGCGAGACTTGGTTCCTTACACCCATATAAGGATAGTCAAATAAATAATTATTAAAACATAAATTATACAATGTTGTTGAATGGCTGACAACAAATTGGTAAAGCCATTCACACTCACTAAAAATCTTTTGCATTTAAAGAAAAATATTGGATGGAACAGAAGGTTTGTTGTGGCGTACTGACGTTCATGGCCACCAATATAAGTGAGTAGAATCGAATGAAAATATATACACAAGGATGTCACTCGCTCACTTGTCCAAGTTCACTCGTCTCTTCCTAATTTGAGCATTCTGTTGAGACATTAGTCAACCTCTCGAAGCCTCGACACTTGTTGTTGATCGACAAAACTGACTGCGTCAAACTCCAACCTTTTGGACCAATACCGTGTAACTAAAACAAAAAAATACACAATTTACACAAAGCAACTTGCTCTAGAGCAAGAGGGAATACTTATCTAATACGCAGCAACAGGTTGCACTGCTTGAGATATTTCAGCTCGGGTCAGCAAACACTTTTACTCACAACTTTGGTCCTAATTAGTCGAACAAACTGAAACACACACACACACGGATATAGAAGACACTCGCCAATCCGCAGGTTATGAGATTCAACAACGAGTAACGTGTTTTAGACAAGATACTATCAATAGAAAATACGCGACGCGACACGCGGGAGGTTAAACATAGGGCATATACAGCAGCGGATGCTTCGTGTTTGTTCATCAGCGCAAGCGGCTGGAACTAGAAGTGACGCTAGGGACACTATACTAGTGGTGTAGGCCTGGTTCCGTAGCAGTAGTGTGGCGGCCATTTTGAAGAACAACGAGCGCGCGCGAGATTCAAATTGTAATTCATGCAGCTTGACATTTAGATAAAGTTTAATAATACAAAACAAAAATTAATTGAATATTGTACATAATATATAAAAAAAGACCAATAACTATAAATAAACAATTTTTTTTTCAGAATAATAAAATTTTCTCGGGGGAATTAACATTAAGGATAAAATTTTATTTGATTGGTTTTCACAAAACACAATAACATTATTGGGTTTTTATATTTGTTTTGAATATTTTTGCAAATATTATTTCCGTTTGAGGCACTACTCTGATGCATCAATAATAATCAAATATTTATGGATTAATAACTACTTTGAAATTCAAACAACAAATTACTTCTTTTTATTATTTTCATTTAGTTAAATTATTTCAAGGAGTAAGAAATTGAAACAATAAATTTCTTTTATTGAACATTTATCAAAGCAAAGTTGAAACAAACATTTTTTTTTTGTTTTTGATAAATTTTACATTGGCTAAAGAATTTTCTACCTTTCCTTTAGGTTACTTGCAAAAATGACTATTCCTCATATACCTCATAAATCAGCTTATTAGCGACTTTTTCCTGGATCTGCTCAATAGCGTTCATTCTATATCCTAAGGTTTGCTCAATAGCAACCTGATCCTTTGGTCTCCTTAGCAGCGACTACTCTTGTGTATCCTGAGTCAGCTGAGTAGCGGCTCTCCTCGGACCAGCTCATGAAGGAAGAAAATTACTCAGGCAGAGAAAAATTGTTTAAGAAAAGGAGATCAGGAAAAAATATTTCTTGCAGAAATTACTAATCGAGAAGAAGGCATCAGAGAAAAGACTCAAAGAAATAAATGACCAATTGTACAATTATTACCGGGAAGACAATAGTATAAACACGGATAATAGTAATGTTTCTGAGGATAATTAAAATTTTCAATCTGAAGTAAGCAAAAAATTTAATGAACTTTTGGAGTTTGCTTTAAAGGAAACGAATAAACGCAAAGCCGATTAATTTTTTTTTTTGACACTAAACCCCACTTACGCCCCACACTTTAGCGACTTATAACCCGATTGAATGATCAATCCTAACATCTAAACCTATTATAAATTATTTCCTTTTGAAAGAAGAAAAGGGTGAGGGGGAACAGATTTTGCCCATTTAGAATTTTTGTTTTATATAAAGATACAAGAAGAAAATTCAAAATGAATCTCGGAGATAAAACGAATGCCAGAGGAACCAGAACAACAAATGCGAACACATCCGATTCCAATTTCATGCTAATGAATAGCATGGCAAATACCTTCGCGCTCATGAACTGCATAAGCGGTATTCCAACTTTTGATGGCAAGAGAAGTCTCAGAGAATACATACAGGATTTAAGAAACGCAGCGTCTCTAGTGAGTGAGGATATACAACCGCAGTTTTTACAAAATGCCTTGCACAAAATCACCGGACCTGTGAAAAAGAGTTTAATAAATAAACAAATTACCACAGTGGAAGAACTCATAACTCATCTGAAACAGAGATTCGGACCAGGGAGAAACTTCAGCTATTTCAATGATAAAATTCAAAATGTTCGAATGAGGGGGAGAAGGAAACAGTTATAAGAAAGAGATGATGGACCCATTGAACTCGCTCGCAGTAGATATATTCATAAAAGGTCTACCTGCCAATTTAGCAGAAAGAGTGGACTATAGCAAACCGGCAATACTGCGTGAAGCCTACGAAGAAGCTTTACGTTTGGAAACGAGAATGGAAGCCAAAATAATTCCAGATTCCAGACCATATCGTGGCAGGAATCATGGCTACAACAACCCCAGACTATATAGTGAATCATATGAACTGGAATGAATTATAGGAATAATAGAAGATAGGATGACGAAGATCAATACAGGAATAATCAGCATAGAGAACCTCACTACATAGGATATATGGAGGAACGTTATGAATATGACGAGCCTGAATACATTGCCTATGTGCAAGATCGATCGCAAAATATACCACGTGATGGATATTCCGGCAACCGCCGCCAAACGAATGGTTATCAACAAAACCATTACCAAGAGAATAGTTACAGAAATCTGAATGATGTAAATCGTTATAATAACACAAAGTATGGAAATGGATTTCTTCAAAATCAGAACTACAAGGACAACGGACAAGAAAGTAACAGTTGGCGAGAAAGGAATAACCAAACCTACTGAGGGAGTCAAGGAATATTCAATCCTCAAACCGGAAGGTATGAAAATACGCAGAATCGACCCGACAGACGGAATAACTATAGCTGGCGTGATGAAGATCCCAGATACGACAGTCAAAATAATAGGGATAATTTGAACTACCAACAGGCTCGTCATGGCCCCAAGATGGCGAGCCAAAACCAAAATTATTCGAGATAAAGCGATCAGCTGACACCCAGGAACATGGACCAAGCAAGTTATCAAAAACAAATGCAGGAGTACAACCAGAATCGAGGTTGGAATCAAAGTAGCCTACACGAAAATCAAGCAAAAGCCCCAGTGATGGCGATACTAACAAGGCCCGAGAGATCGCAAGGATGTGTTCCACGAACTGTAAGGGACCTGAAAACTATAATTGGGAAGATGGAGACGCAACAGCTGTAAGAATAAGGATACCTGAAGGAACGCAACGACCGTACTTAGATTTCATGATAGATAATGGTGCAACTGTGAATTTAATAAAAATCGAAGCTTTGCACGATGATTATAATATAATGCAATAAGCATTGAAGATGCGAGAGAATTAGGAGGCATCACGGATCAGACCGTGTGGACAGCAGGATCAGTGTACCTGGATATAAGAGGAACCCCAGTAAAATTTCAAATAATACAGGACAATTTTCCCATAAAACAAGATCGCATGCTAGGAAGGAATTACCTAAAAAAGGAAGAAGCTGTAATAAAAAAATAAAGAAAATGTAATGGGTTACATTCCCAGGATACATGTGGGAAATGACAGTGTATTTTTAGGTGAAGGCATGGTTAATAATGTAAACAATACCTGCAAAATGATGGCCATAAACACAAGTGAACAGGATGTAATGATAGAAGTAAATGCAAAAGAATTAATACCTTTCGACACCGTACCAGACTTTCTACAAGAAACACAGTGATTTTGATGGAGATGCAATTGTTGATCAAATCAAAAGATTAGAACTAGTGAAGGCATCAATCAGAAGAAACCATTTGAATAAAGAAGAATTAGAAATTGTGGGAAATATAATTGAAGACTTTCTGGGTCGATTCCTATTGCCAGGAGACAGGCTCCCGTGCACTGACATGATCGAGCATCATATTCACTTAGAAAATAACGTAGCTATAAACACTAAATAATACAGATATCCTCCTCAACACAAACAAGTTGTAAGAGAAAGCGTAGCCAAAAAGCTCAAAGGCAAAATTATAAGAGAATCCAATTCTCCCTGTAATTCACCCATCTGGATAGTACCCAAGAAACCAGATAGTCATGGCAACCCAAGATGGTGCCAGTAGTCCAAGAGAACTAAATAAGAAAACCATCAGAGATCCATACCCGTTACCAAACATTGCGGACATAATGGATCAATTGGGAGGAGCAACCTACTTTTCTATATTTGACTTGGTCAGTGGTTTCCAACGAATACCGATGGCTCCTGAAGATTGCTATAAGACAGCATTCACCACAATTAATGGACACTATGAGTACATAAGAATGCCCGAAGGATTGAAGAACGCTACGGCGACTTTCCAACGCCTCATAGAAAAGACCCTCAGAGGACTACAGAACATTTAAATGTTGGGATATCTGGATGACATCATTGTATATAAGTAAAAATTTGAAGGACCATGAAAGAAGAATACGAAATCTTATGGAAAGGTTGAGAGAGGCAAAGTTATTCTTGCAACCCGACAAAATTGAATTCTTTAGAAAGGAAGTTGGATTCTTAGGACACATAATTAGCGCAAAAGGAGTTGAACCTAATCCAGAAATAGTTTCGGCAATAGCCGGACTAGCCATACCCAAGAGTGCCAAGAATATAAGAGAAGTACTAGGAATGTTTGGATATTATTGAAAGTATATCAAAGACTTTGCTAAAATAGCGAAGCCATTGAATGGCCTACTAAAGAAAAGCGTGAAGTTCGAATGGACTCCTCAATGCGACGAAAGCTTTTAAAAACTCAAGCAATGCCTAATGGAAGAACCCATCTTACAATTCCCGGACTTTGATAAGGAATTCACTTTAACCACAGATGCATCAGACTATGCGATCGGAGCAGCCCTGAGTCAAGAAAAGGATGGCTTTGATCATCCAGTCCAATACTTGTCTAGAGCTTTAAACAAAGCTGAAAGGAATCACTCTACCACTGAAAAGGAGTGCTTGGCGGTACTATATGCTCTACATCAATTTAGACCATATTTACTGTGCCGCAAGTTCACATTAGTATCTGACCATGAACCATTAAATTGGATGCATAGCAGAAAAAAACCCTGGACAAAGATTAATGAGATGGTTGTTGAGATTCACAGGCTACGAATACACCTTCAAATAGAAACCAGGAAATCTAAACAAAAATGCTGATGCACTTTCAAGAAATCCTCCAGAAACCACCGTAGAGGAGATAAATAAAAACTTACCAAGAATCAAAGTGATGATAATTGATAAAAAGCAAAGCAGGAACAAGAAAAGGCCAAAACTAAAGCACCATCACAGAAGACTAGTTTTCGCAAAAGAGCACTTTCAGCATCGGAGAAAACCACAGTACCCAGAGGCAGAGGTAGACCCATAGGAGCGAAAACAAATAACAAAGCGCCCAAACTAGAACATAGTATGGTAGCGCAGAGAACAAGAGCAAAACGTGCTCAGGTAGAGAGTCCAGTAGGACAATACATCAAGCAAGGAGGACCAAGCAAGGCGTCCAAAACCATTAGAGCAAAGAAGACTGTACAGAGAAACCAACAAAAACCGAGACAGCAGTCACAGAGGCAACTTCCATCAAACCACGAGAAGTGCCAGGAAGTTCATCTGATATAGATTCGGACATTTCAATGACAGTCCACCCATCCAGATCATGGCTGTCTTCAACGGCTAATGAGGGCAGCGACTTAGATAAACCACCCATACCAGACCCCAGATACAGCGGATTACGACAACCAGACTTAGAGACTACAGAAGATGAATCCCAAGAAACACCCGAGAACGAAACATCTTCTTCAGAAGACAGTCAAAACAAAACTATAAGCAACATCGCAATAGATATGAGTGCAGTAGAAGACTCCCAAAATGAAGAAAATGCAGATGAAGAATCTCTAGAAAATTTATCAGTCAGAATCACCCTAACAAAACAAGCAGTAGAAGAAGCTAGTAGGAAATTTGAAGAAAGCATGCGAGAATACGAAATCGATAAACAAGCTGATATCAATGAGTCAACAACTGAAATAGATGCACAACTAGATTTACCCTCACACTTCTCTGACGATGACAATGTACCTGATGATGTGCGTGAAGCAATCTATACATCTGTTCCACGGTTTGAGAAGGAGACTGACGTAGACAAAGTCTGGAGAAAAAGTGTTCAGACCCTCATAAAACGAGCACGACAGAAGCTACAAGAAGCATCTGTTCAAGAGGATACAGGAAATGAGTCAGATGTCGAAAGTGTAACTGACATCATATTGCCACTAGTGAGAAAGACATTATTGGTCATACCCACAATAAAAGGTGATAGCCCTACAGCCAACAGTACGCCGAGAAACAAGTCGAAGAACCACAAGAAATTAGGAATATTGAGTGAGATAGAAGCCGAAGAAGGCTCCAATAGATATAAGATTTTCTAAACCACGAGAATTCACAATGCCTTTTTTTCTACCCACATCACCAGGTTTGGAACCTCTAAACAAAGGTCATGACATACAACAAGACGAGCAGAAATCTGAAAGCGACTTGACTCGTACCACTGCAGAAACCATGCGAATTCCCAACAACCTAATCACCGTGAGGGAATGTCTCACACACAAACGGGATAATATTGTACATTTCCTATCAGCGGATTGTGACAATGCATAGTCCGTTACAAGGCTACTGGAAGAAATGGGAGCCATTCATTTAATGAAGATAAAGAACAAGAAGCCAAAACCAGGACAAGTCTTAGTCACTCCTTTCAAAATACATCAAATATTTACTGTAATAGTGAAAGAAAAGTACTTCAATACAATCAAAATGGAAAATGTACACAAAGGACTCAAGAACCTAAAAGAAATATTATTTAACAAAAGTGTCAAGAGTTTCAGAGTAGCACGAAAGGGAGACATTCTGTACCAGATAGGCTCACCAACCATCATAGAAATACTTTATGAACATTTTCACAAAAGTGAAATAAGAGTAACAATGTGTTACGAAAAGCAGAAGTACTCGCTGAAAAAATACAGAATAGAAATAATTGGACATGTTCATGACAGTCTGACAGGAGAACATAAAGGAATCAACCAGACATACCAGAAACTAAGGGAACGATACTACTGGCCAGAAATGAGAAACGACGTTCAAAACTACGTCAGACGATGTGCAATCTGTCAAGAACAGAAAATAGAACGGTTCAAAACGAGAGAACCAATGATCATCACAGACACACCAATAGAAGCTTTTGATAAAGTGTCAATTGACACAGTAGGAAAATTGAGGATAACACCAAGAGGAAACTGCCATCTCTTAACGATGCGGTATAACTTAACTAAATACCTAATAGCAATACCCATTAAAAACCTCAATGCTTCGACAATAGCTGATGCACTGGTAAAATACCTCATCTGCCAATTTGGAGCCCCGAGAGCCATACTCTCAGACAGAGGGACCAGTTGTCAAGCATCGTTGAATCACTATTGAAGCTATTCAAAATAAACCAGTTAACAACCTCAGGCTATAGACTTCAAACAAATGGGTCATTGGAAAGAAGTCATGCTCCACTCATAGAGTTCATTCAAATATAGTCTGAGAGATATGACGATTGGGATCACCTAACCCCCTTCGCAACCTTTACATATAACACCAGTGTACACGCGGCCACAATCTTTACACCCTTTGAATTGGTTTATGAGAAAATAGCGCGTTTCCCTTTGAGAATCCCTACCGACGAGAAATTAAGCTTCTAGCAGGGGAAACCCAAATAACCAACGAAATTAGGACTAAAGAAAGGTATGTCGAAAAGGTCAGAACTTTCAAAGGAAAGGTCGGCGGATATGCCAGATTAATTAAAGAACCCCGCGTCCATAAGTTCGATTCATATAGGAATAAACCATTAAAAATCATAGAATTTCGTAGGTCGGAAAAATGTAATTCTAGAATACCCTAACGGAAAGAGAGTCAGAAAACACATTGACAAATTAAAGGATGTCGAGGTGGATTATGACCCGAATTCTGATTAAATCACATGAATAATGAATAAGAGAATAATCAAAGGTACAATATCATTTATGCATATAAACTAATGGTCATGTTTTTACAAGATGAGATACCCGAACATAAACATTTTAATAATTTTAAACATAAATATGATAATCCAAGGAGTACCCCAGTACCAATTGGGCCCTCTAAACCCGAACCCTGGCATATATTTCGAAAAAATGGACCCCATAAAAATTAAGAAGGCCAAATGGAAAATCCAAATCTACATCAATATCGACGATTTCATGCAAATACACAAACCGCTGGACTTTTATCAAACTGTTTACAATAACTGCATAAAAAGAATAGCAGAAAATAAATGTAAACATGCTTTAGGAATGGACTTCATAGAACTCAAACATCAAACCTTACGTGACATACAAAAGGAAATAAACGAGACAATCAAAACCATGGGACACTATAATCACCCAATCACAAGGAACCCCAGAAGTATTCGCACCAAGAGATTAGCACCACTAGGCATAGTTGGCACTCTACGCAAAAGCTTATTTGGTTTAGTCACAACAGATGACATAGATGATATCAAAAAAAACATTGATAATCTATTTCAAGACCAAACCAATGTGGTACAGATTATAGACAAGAATGCACACATAGTCTCAGAACAATTTGAAGAGTTACACAATATTATTCAAAACCATCAAAAGGACAAGCGATAGTTTAGATTTCGCAATACCAGCAGAACATCTAAGGATAGAAGAAATCACGAAAGTATCAGAAATCGATGCCATTCACGAAAATGGCAGGACCATAGCGGTACTACTCATCCCATTGGTTCATCCCTATCAAACATACAAATTGCATGCGGTAACAGTTCCACAAAACCAATGAAACTACTGGACTAGCCTTCATAGAGCCCTTCACAAGTACATTGCGATAAGCTCAAATGAAGAGAAATATATAAAATTTAATGATAACCTTGCAAATGCATTAGAACTCATCATACATCAATTTGCCCAGTACTAGGACCTCTACAGAGCGCTCGAAACGCTCAAGACTGCGAAGCAACCATGTTGTTAAACCCTAATGCTCAAGCATTGAAAAACTGTGACATAAAATACAAGACCGGTACCAAAACGCAATGGAAATATCTAGAGAATGATCAATCGTGGTTATTCTCCACAACAGATCCTGATCAGTTGCGACTCTCATGTCCAAATCAAGAAGACCTGAAAATAACTTTAAAAGGAGCCGGTATCATACGTATCTCACCAGCGTGTGTGGGCAGAACGGCAGATACCTTAATAACCGGACAAGAAACCAGATCAAGCCAAGTGACATACCTGTACAAACCCGAGATTGTCCTAAAAATACAAAATATATATCCATCCCGGAGGCAGAAAAAATTCTCATAGACAATACTAAACCCTCGACACCGATAATACTCCGAAACAATTTTCAAAACCGCACAGAAGGCGACCATTGAGAGAATCATCGCACAAATACTCGGACCCTTATACGCGAATAGAATCTTTAGTTTAGTATCCCATAAAATTAACATTTATTTACAGACTAGGACATCATGAACACTCAAACCAACACGTCAATGTTCTGTGACATCACTGTACCTCTATGGACCATTGTAAAAAAATTCGAATATATAGGCACACCATATGCCGTATACGTAGAAGCCCATCGAACGGACCCAAAAGGCAAGAAAGTCACACTATGCTTCGGTACTGAAAAACAAGCAACTAAAGCCAACGAATTAAAGGTATCATTAATAAAGCAAAACAAACTCAGACGACGCACAAAGTTAATGGCTGGACCATCAAGAGAAAATATGACAACATCAGCGAAAAGAATACCCATCATGAAGTCAGAAGTGCATGTCGTAACCAACACGCAGCACAACAATAAACTCAGCAAAGACAGGCTATTCTGTTTATTACCCTGGGAAGGCAAAGACAAAGAAAAAGATGAAACATTCTTCAGACACTTTGCTCAATTCGGACCAATGGTGTACTACGAAACCGTAAGAGAGAAGAATGGACGTCTATCCTACGGATACGTGCAATACTTCAAAGATCGAAATGCTGAAGAAGCAAGAAGGAAAAGCAGCACTATCTACAAAGCAACTTTTGCAGAACCGAGAAAACAAATGCGAAGCAAAACTGATATGGAGACCAAATTCCATTCATTTTGCAAAAAGGAGATAGATCTAAATCTCTATAATTTACATGAAGTGACTTGCAAAAAACAAACCATGTGGACCACTTTGAGAGACCCATAGCAATCACCACAAAGCAGTCATACACCAACTCTGGATGAACTGAAGAAGATGCTGGCGTACTTAGAAAGCTTAGAAGAAAGAAAGGCCAACCGACCGGTGGAACCTCAAAACCTACCCGTACCAACAATTAAGAAAAAGAGCTAAAACAAAACTGAGAGCGTACGTGAACAGGTGAATGTGGACGAATGAAAACCAGGACCCTCGAATAAGCTATAATCAAAACACACCCTACCTTATCCTCAATAACCTCATCCCATCTCGAATCAGAGCACACACCTATCATATAAAGCAAAATTTGTAGCCCCATTCCCAACCATACACAAAACACACTTACATAATCACAATATAACAAAAGAAAGAAAAGGAGAGAAAATTGACAATTTATTTATTTATTTATTATTACCATTACATATGCCTAAAAAAAAGGCATCCTATAGAGGCAAACAGAGTTGCCTGTACATAGGGATGGTACAAAACTTACACCTAAGTTAAAACTAAATAATGTCTAAAAATAAAATTTTCTTTACAACCTTTAAGGAGGTCCATCCAAAGATTAAGTAATAGTGTGATAACAACGTTTCTTCTTTATAATACATATTTTTCTCTTATAAAATTTTTTAGTCTTTTCTTTATTGCAGATTTGCTGTATACTAACTTTTTGAGATCGTTTGTCAATTTATTGTATATATTAACGGCTACGTAATAGCTGTTTTTTTTACTTACAGTCTTACCTATTCTTAGCAATTGTATACTCTTATTTCTAGTATTGCTAGTGCTAGATGTATATATTTTTCTTAATGTATCATAATGGAAAGAAATAGCTTCTAAATGGAATAACTGCCTGACTGTAAGAGGTAGGTCTAGTGTTGAAAAGTGATTTTTATTTATAATTTTTAGTACTTTCTTTTGAATTCTTTGAATTGAATTTAAACAGTTATTGTATGCTCCTTCCCACGCAATTATACCATAGTTAACTAAACTCTGAAAAAATGCATAATATATCATCAATAATGTTTTGCGATCCATTCCACTTTTAATTTTAGCAAAAATGAAAATTAAATACCTAGTTTTTTTTACAATATAATCAGTATGTTTATCCCATTTCATATTGAAGTCGAAAATTAATCCTAGATATTTGTGGTTTTTTACTCTTTTTATTATATTATTGCCTATTTCAATTTGTAAATTATCCGGAACGCTGTCACAGTAGCTACCATAAGCTATGTAAACTGTTTTGCTAACATTTAATGATAATTTGTTCAAAGTAAGCCACTTAGCGACTTTACTTAGATACTTATTCATCTTGTCCTGTGCAGATGACCACGTGTTATCGCTAGCTACTATAACAGTGTCATCAGCATAAGACATAATAGTGTCGTTTTGCATATCTCTCAGTAGATCGTTCACATAAAAAATGAAAAATAAAGGTCCTAAAATGGTCCCTTGTGGTACACCAATGGATATTTCTTTGTATTCGCTTTTACACTCTTGTATTTGAACACATTGTTTTCTACCTGAGAGATAGCTAGTTACTAAATTTAGGGCGCTGCCTCTTATTCCGTATTTTTTCAATTTATCTAATAGTATTTTATGGTTCACAGTGTCGAAGGCTTTTGCTAAGTCCAGGAAGGTAGTGATAATAGGTTTACTTTTCCCTAAATTTTTATAAATAATGTTCGCAATATAGTTTAACGCGTCCATAGTTTGTCTATTCCTTACAAACCCATATTATTTGTCAGATATAATTTCACACTCCGTCAAAAACCTGTACAATCTATTGTACATGATTTTCTCAAAAATTTTTGCTATGTTTAATATAAGCGAGATTGGTTTGTAATTCGCCATACAGGACCTATCACCTGCTTTATGTATTGGAACTATGTCAGCATTTTTTAGTGCATTAGGTCACGTGGATTGTTGGATACACAGATTAAAAATGTGTTCTAGCGGTTTCGCTATATAAGTTGCTATTATTTTGATCGTTTTTGCATTGATATTATCAACACCTCCAGTTTTTTTTTCAAGGAATCTATGATTTTTCGAATTTCAAAACTATTAGATGGGTATATAAAAATAGATTTATTATTTCTTTCTGGAAGTTTTAGTTGATCATTATCCAAAATTTGGAATTTCGTTACTTAGATCAATGCCCACTTTACAAAAATAATCGTTCTTTGTGTTCGCTATAGTTAGATTTTGTCATCAATTTTTTGGTTGTTTGCAACTAGATAGTCAAGTGCCTTGCTTTTTTGGTTGTTTTTGCCTAGCTTAGTATTGATGATATTCCAAAGTTGTCTTGGGTTGTCAATATTTCGTTTTATTTC
Organism: Muscidifurax raptorellus; assembly: GCA_020010945.3. Taxonomy (NCBI): domain Eukaryota; kingdom Metazoa; phylum Arthropoda; class Insecta; order Hymenoptera; family Pteromalidae; genus Muscidifurax; species Muscidifurax raptorellus. The sequence continues at coordinate 558,290 of JAHUUD020000047.1, forward strand.
ATTATTTTCAAATTTGTATTTCACATCTTTTATAACTCTATTTAAAATTTTTTCGTAATTTTTGTATTCGTTTTTTAGTGCTGAATTAGTTGGGTTATCTTTCCACAGTTTATACAAATTTTCTTTAGTATTACAAGACACTTGTATTGCTCTAGTTATCCAATTTTTTCTTAGCAATGAATTATTATTCTTTCTATTTAATTTTTTATCACACGTGGCTCTCTCGACACAGTTTTGTATCATTTTTACTAGTTTGTTTAAAGCTTCATTGGAGTCTTGTATTGCCAGCAATGACTGCCATTCAAGCTTTTTAGCTATATTTTTTAATTTACTATAGTTTAAGTATGCTATAACATTTTCACTAACTTTCTGCAATCTAAGCTGGTCCATGTTTATGAACAATGGATAATGGTCATTAAAAGGAATATTTAATTTAATTGACTCGATTTGAATATTTCTAGTTTTCGCAAAACAATTATCAATACATGTGCCCTTCTCCAAGTCTAGGGAGGGGCGTGTAATTCCTCTAAAGTATGGTACATATTCATGTTCAAGATAATTATTTATAAATTCTTGACTAATTGTTTTTTCACTAAATTCATTTTTCACTACATTTTTTTCTAATATGTCAATATTAAAATCTCCAAAAATACAGTGGTTTTTATTATTTCTATGCTTAGACAAAAACTTTCTTACGCTATTTACAAATTCCGACTTTGGTATATCATGGCACCTGTACATCGCAGAGATTCTTATTGAGTCTCCACTCATAAGTTTAATAACTGTACTTACAATACTCAGTCTATCAACCACTTCTATTCTAGTATCATCATATAAGTTATTTTTTATATAAATTATGACACCATCTGCCTTGTTGATTGTACTTTCATTATAATAACTTTTATAACACTGTAGTTGATAGAAATGAGGATGTTGCAAGTTCCAAGTTTCTGTACAAACTATAATACATGGCTTTTTTGCTAAACACTCAATAAAAGTTTCTAATTTTATAAAATTTGCATTTAGACTTCTTATATTTACGGACAAAATTCAATTCTTTTTCTTCATTATAGTCTTGTAGAGCTTCTTGATATCTTCTACTTCACATTCAATCTTGCTTACCTCATCAAAATTAAGTTCTTGATCCATTTCTGTTTATTTCTTGCTTCTTAACATATCTGCTATACGTGTGTTGATGGACTTCAGTGAACCTGCAGACAATCCAGATGCTTTCTTTAGTAATCCTTTGTCTGATGTTTTTTCTACTGTACCGACATATCTTGGTAATATTGGTTGTACGGTATAATCGGTAAGGTCGATATACTTCCTTATCTTGGCCTGGAGAATTTCGCATTCGTGGCTATCTGTCGCCACGTGTTCTATGTTAAACTTTGTTTTATATCTGCTATTACTAAAAGCACAATTTCACTTTAAACAGATAGAGTTGTTTTTACATTTAGTACCATTGTGGCCAAACCTGCCACAATTGAAACATGGTCTGACATTACAGTAATCATACACCTAACAATTTTGATATCCCACGAAAATTCTGTTATTATTCTCTCTGACGTGTTCGTATACGTCAGCAGGCATCTCTAATATCACCGTCTGCAGTTGAGTTTTGCTATTCTTTTAGGAGTGCAAAAAGACGCATATCTTTTTAAAACTGCTGAAATTCCTCTCATTGATGTCCTTTTCAATATTTCTGTCATCCATATTTTCAAAATTATCTATTCCCACTACTTTTACTTTGGGATTCATTACTTGCTCTCTGTTTACTTCACATGTATCTGCTAGTTTTAACTTTAACATGCTATGCACTTTACCGACACTTTCCTCGTTTAAACAGTTTATAATTATTTCATTTTTCTTCTTGATAACTCTTTTTGTTTGAATTGTTTTGTCTTTGATCAAATAGTGCGACACCATTTGATTCACTTTTTCAATGGTTTGATCTTCAGCAGTTTTATTTATTATAATTTTAGGTACACGTTTTGGTTTATTATAATTTTTTGTACTAGAGATAACTTCAGAAAAAGTTTTAATGCTAACAGCTGGTGTGTCGTTTTTTTTTTCTCCCATAGATCCTTTAAAAGCTTATTTTTTTCTTTAAGTTCTTTATTTAATTCTCTTAGTATCGTATTTTCACGTAGCAAGCTGTTATCTAGAATTTCATCTTCATTCTCGTTGAGTTGTTTGTCAAATTCTATTAATGTTTGGCTTCTTATATCTTTTCTCTCAACAAACTTGACTTGAGCAATTATAAGCTTTGCTTCATTACTCAGCGTTCTACTGTTCACTTTTAAGGTTAGGTCTAGATCCTCGTGTTCCCCACAGATTCCAAGAATTGCACTTAATTTTACACCTTTGTTGTTTTCGAATTCGCTAGTATGATATACCCTTTCACATATTAGACACACTATAGTCTTAACTTTTTCTCTGGATGACCTTTGTAAACGATTTGCTTTGGACGATGGAACGAGCCTCCGCTCTCGCCAGCCATCTTACTTGTATGAAACAAGTAAGATGTATGAAACAATATCATACACCATTAAAAAGCAACCCAAATTGCATTTAATAGGGACACAATATATGTTGCATGACCAAGCATGATATGAAATAAGGACTATAATAAGTACCCGTACCCAAACCCATATAATAAAGAATTGTCTTTTTATTTCTTATGTTTCAGAAATGGAGGTCCAACCAGCAGAGCTCCTCAAGCAAATAAGGATTCTCAAAGTAGAAAGGCAGGGACCAAAGCAGGCCCTGCTAGAATTCATTGGGGACCCGAATAAGGTCATAGAATCATTAAGAATTTTTGGGATGTGCGTAACGGACCTCAAGCATCACAAGTCCACCAACACTCATACCATTAGGGTCCATTATAATGAGGAAGAAGACGCGGTAGCTGCTGCGCTTGTTGTACAAGTCACAAGATGCAGGTGTCACAGATGTTATGCCTCTATAATATTCTGCAACACGTTGATGTACCTCCGTGTATTTTTATGAGTGAAATATCGCCAAATTCGCTCCTTAATAGTTTGAATAAGTCTCTCCGTGATATCAGCCTTTGTATCCGGACTGCGTGCCACTCTGTGATTGATGTCATTGTCGTACAAAACTTGCTGCGTCTTAACCAACGAATTCTTTACCCTTGTCTGTCTGGAGACACTTTGGTTTACGCCTATTGCTTCTCGACAGTACACGGAAGAAAGCCTCAGCGACATTTCTGGAGGTTTTTTGCTCGATTGGTTCCAACGAGCTATATTTGCTGACAACATCGATGACAGTCAAAATATAACTGTAGCCATCGTTGTAAGTTTTCAAGGATCTCAAATCCATCAGATCAACCTTCCACACATCATCCAAATTTCGCACATTGTAACTACGTCGCTGAAATCGATGTCTGACCGGTCGATGTAGATTATACGCATCTTGACTGTCGAGCCACTCTACAACACTCTCACGATTAACTTTTTCTTTTTTATTACTGTTTTTACCTCTCTCACGCGTAGCTTGAAAAAGTTTATCAGTACCAGCGTACGCTACCAGATGTGGAGGCGCGTAATAAATGTTCTTGAATCTTCTTCTTTCTCTACTCATCATGCATCGGCTGTTTATTCACTTTTTTATTTATTTTCGACCCCTTACGTTCTTTTTGTTGTTTGCTAATCCTCTTTTTCACAGATTCATCAACTTTGCTGCTACTACTACTACTATTATCTTTTGATTTCTTTTGTACTTTTTTCTTATTCCTCTTCAGTACTTTCTTGATTCGTGAAAAAAAACTTTTCAAAGTTTATCTTGCTCAACATGCAGCCGGCTGTCATCATAACCAGTGTTCGCTCATCTCCATCTATTTCATCCGCGAGCATTCGTAAAAATGCGTATTCAGCTAAAACTCGATCAGCCTTGTGCCGGTTGCCTTGTTTGTCACGGTAGACTAGATCATGCTGACGACACGCCTCATCCAATGGATTTATACTGACTTCACCACGTTCCATACGTTCCTCTAGTTTTGTACCTGGGCCGCAAAATCTATATCCGGGTACGTGCATTTTAAACGGTAGCAAATCGATCAATTCAACCAGTGCGCTATTTTTCACGTTCAGTCGTTCTTGCTCTTCTTTTTCTTCTTGGTCGGTGATTTCACTCTTCTGTCCTGCTCAAACCTCCCGCTCTATCGTCGCCATGATGTAATTTCAGAACTGCCAGCAACAACTTTTTTCCTCGACTTTTTTGCTTTTCCCTGACCAGTTGCTGCTGCTACTGCTGCGGCTGCTTTTTTCCGTTTATGTACTCGCGCTGCTATGCCTCCGTTGCTTTCGTCTCCTTCGCCAGTGTCAGAGCTACTGATCTCGGCAGCAGCCTGGCGTGGCGTTTGAAATAGACGACCAACGCTACTTGGTGATAAATTCTGGCGTGGAGCGGCATTAGTGGCAGCACCTCGTGGTAATGGTATACTTCCAGATAGGATAGCCTGACCTGGTGTACTGGCTACTATGGTATTCCAAACACGATTGTTACCGATGTATTCGCGTGGTACAAACGATTCTCGAAGAGCAACGGCAAATTGCGTGTACCCAGGTGGCGGAGAACCTTTTCTATTTCTCATAGCATCATTTACCAGGTCAATCATGTTGGCTCCGTGTATACGCAGACCACCTATTGTCACGATACTATTTGCATCCCAGGCGATATTCCCACCAACACGTAATTTGCGCAATACTTGTTCAGCCTGTCGCCTATACTTTGTAGGCACGCTCTCGATGATGCTCGCATCAATCCGATCCTCTTCCTCGAGCTGCTGTGCCTCGTCATTATAATTGTCGTCGTTTTCATCATCATCATCATGATTGTTGTTTTGCATTTGACACCAATCTTTGTTATTTTTTTCCCCCTTTTTTCTAATCTTATGATAGTTATCGACATACTTGAGTTGGAAATAACGCTGCAGCACAGAACGATATTATGTCCATTTATTCCAGTATGTTGTTCATTTCAGCATCTAGTCTAGTCATCGCGGTTCCGGGTGTTTGAACAGTCTTTTTAGCGTGTTTCTTGTCGTCTACTTACTAATGATACTAGCCAACAGTGTACCAATAATAGGAGCTAATAATGCTGGTAAGAAACCACCGCGTTGTACAATGATTTTTTTCTTTTTCGACAGGCTCACACAAGGTTCGGCTAACTTCCGCAGTGTTTTTGCATGTCTGCGTAAGCGTGATTTGTGAGACTTCTCCAGTGGCACGTTACCGATCAACACATTCAAAGCACACTCACAAATATGACGCACTAATTTCGAATCAGCCCTCTGCAAGAGAGCCTTTCGCTGTTTATCATTCAAATGGAACTGCGCTTTTAAAATGACAGCGTCCTTACGCGCAAAGGGATGTCGTCTTTTAGACACACCGATCACAAGGAGACGATTGGTACCACTATTCATCTTCTTATTCCGTGACACGTAGACGTAGTGTACTTCGTCGTCCGGAAAGATACAGCTGCGAAATCGGCAGTTGTCCGGCGTAGTCTGTTTTAAATCCAGCAGAAGGTATCAGTATGGTCTCGATGTGGCGTCCCAGTAAGCCTCTTGCAAATATCGTGGATCCTTGGGACAGAGTTGACGCGACAGATGCTGTATCTGAGATCTATCTCGCAAATTTCTAAACACGACAATGTATTGTGCGTTTAGAGATATGTCATGCTGTCCTCTACCCTGATGAAAGACGTTCTGTGTGAAGAATATCACCGAGAGCGAGTGGTGGTGGGAGGCCTTCGAGAAAATGTCGACTATACTGCCGTTCAACGACGATTCTCGCATCAAGTCGTCAATGATCACGAGTTGGCCCAGTCACTAGTCTGCGGTAAACCCGCGCGAAATTCCACCTTCTTGCTTTGATGATCCTTGTAGCTCTGCTGCCACTCTGCGTAATAGATAATGACACGTTCGATTTGGGTATCGCACAGATGATCAAAATCCTTTAGGAACTTCTTCACAAATACCGTTTTACCACATCCTGTAGGACAGCACAGTATGCAGGTAAACGGATGTTTCCTTAGCGTATCCATAACTGCTACTGAAATAATCATGTAACCAACACTTCACTTTAACATTCACATATAAGGTCGTGGATTGTGGGTGTAGCAATACTCATGTAAGCACATGCAACCAACCCATCTGGTTAGCGATGGAGTGATGATCGACCAATCATCTTTCACGTAACACAGCGCCATTTATAGTTACACAATAGAAGTTTTTTTTCGTCCACATGCATAAGAATTAGGTATGATATAAGCGATTAAGAAATTTGAAGAAACAATGAAAGTAAAAAATACATTTATTTAGAAAAAAATTATAAGTATAAACAATTTGGTATTTAATAGACAATTTTTCGAGTTTTTTTAAAAGCACAGCAGTAATAATGCTATTAGTTCTTACAACCCTCATTCGAAAATGCTCTCGATCACGGGCTATTTAATTATAAATGATATGGCATCGAGCGCCCCCGTGAGAATCGACGTAGAGAACGTGGCTCCATCTCCTGGCGCTCGACGGAGACCAATTGAGCTTCGTAAATCGCTATCGGCACTCGCAGCGCAGCTGGCCCCGTGTCGCGCGCCGCTAATCGAAGACAAAGTCAGTCGCTGCCGAGCAACGAAGCGAATCAGATCGCCAAGCCAGCTTCTATGCGAAGTTCTTTGAACGCCACGGTAAGATTGAATCGCTCGATTAATGGCCGCATTTTAAAATATTTTTAAATCGTCGTCAAGTAGTGGGTGCAGTCTCTATCCCTTTTTCTATTGGCGTTTGTCTCTCTATATCTCATATCTTTATCTACGCTTGGTGAAGGGAAATCCATGTACGGGTCGCGATCAGTATCAACGCGTTCGCGCGCGAATTACACGACGAGCTGTTCTGTGGAGTTGAGGCCACAGTTTAGCACTACGATCCAAATTTTCTGGCACACGTCACGGGATACACTCATACATACACGCACACGAATCATTTTCTCTTCTGATCAAGAAGATCAGACCAAGTTGAGCCTTTAAATTAATCACATTTTTTGCTCAATCAACGTCTTTTCATTTATACCTTCTTCCACATCTCCTATATACGAACAAATTGAAAAAGCGGGAATCCACGCCTAAATGGCTTTCCGCGCGACATTTCACTTAAGATATTACTTAGCATTATTTTATGTGATGGTAACCTGCACTATAATAAGCAAGGTGAACGGTAATTTAAATAATCATTGTATACATAAGATGCCACAATTTCAAGCAATATATTTCATTGATATCTATACGGCATGTATAAACGAAACAATTTGTAGGAATTTTATACTCCAGAAAAATCAAATTTCAAAAAATATAATTTTTTCGCACGTATATCTCTTCTTCTTGCTATCTTTGGTGCACTCAGGAAGCAGCTAACTTCTTCCAAACTTAAAAATTATAGAATAGTACAGAGGTAGTCACAGACATTCTCATTTTCGCCAGAAGCGGGGAGAGTCGAAGAGGTCTTATTCTTTTGGTTGTTATATTGTTATGAATTCACGCGGCTGTTTGTTTCGCGATGTTTATATATAATACGAAGGTAGTCGGGGGTTTGTTGGCATTTGTGTACTGACGTAAGTATTCGAATATTGCATAGTTATTGTTTTCAGTTAATTCAATATATTAGATACACGTTTTTGTTGTTGAGTTGCAGTGTTTCGTCTTTGTTGTTTATTCCATTTTTCTGTAGCTGCATATGTAGTATTTTAGGAATGAATGATTTGTTTAAATTTGTATGTCTGTACTTTATACACTGTATCGTATATTAGCGTTGCGAAAGTGACGGTCGCCGGAAGTTATAACGAAACAGCCGAAAGAATAAAACCTCTGTCTAATTTCTTCCCGCCTCTATAAATATGAGAATCAATTTGAATACGTATACACTGGCTATTACTTCTTTATTTATATGTTGGACTCAAGGATATATATATATATATATAGGTCATTCCTATAAATTTCGTTAAATAGGTGTTGAGGGGGAGGGGGTTGCGCAATCTTTCCGCCGAATTTTTTTGTGAAAGTACATTAGAAAAAACGGTTATGCCCAAAATTTCAGCCCCGTAGGTGCCCCTTAGCTCCTGTAATAAATGGTTAAATTTTCGAAAATTGCTAAAAAAATGGCTATTTTTAAAAATTTGCACTGGGTTACTCAGTCAATTTTTTTAAGCTAAAAGTAACTAGAGAATTTGCTCTCTAGAAAGCATATATTGCAGGTTTGTAAAATATGCAGTTACAAATAGAAAACGTGGGAATGATGTCAGAAGCAACTGTCCGTCCTATAACGCGAAATATGGTAAAAAAAGTCCAGAACCTCAACATCGAGGAGTTCGTAGACATGCTAAATCCCAAATATACAAAACCAAAATAATTACATCTTTTCTACTATATTGTGACTATTTTTCATGAAAATTTCAGCTAGACTGAAGCAGATAGACTTGAAATACAGGGGTGCCAATATGGCGATTTTAGAAAACTAGGCATCCTTGCAAGGGCTGTAACTTTTTATTGAAATTATGAATTTTAGTTTTTCAAAAAAGGTATTGAAGGCTTTTCCAAAATATCCCGAGAATTCAGATGTTCCAAGCTGTTTGCAAAGAAAGCTTTACAATTAAAAGCTTCTAGTGGCATTTTAGCTGCTACAACGAAGAAAAAAGGTAATCGTTTGTCAGAAGAAACTATTCAACGAATCAATGATTTCTACAAAAGTGATGAAAATAGTAGAATCATGCCCGGTATGAAAGAAGTAGTATCAATTGTAACAGAGAACGGGAAAGAATCAGTTCAAAAACGTCTTCTTCTATTGGATTGGAGGGAACTATAAGATCTGTACACTAAAGGAAATTGTGATTATCCTGTTAATTTCAGCAAGTTTACCCAGCAGCGACCAAAGTATTGTATACTTACTGGAGCGAATGGTATACATTCGGTTTGTGTATGTGTTACAGATAAAAATTGAAAATTAATGATTGATGCCATTAATTTGAAAAAACTTACGAAAGGAACCCCTTTACTTTTACATGATTACAAAAGTTGCTTGAGTCAAATTGTATGTACAAATGCTAATTCAAATTGTTACATTGGCGAGTGCAAAAACTGCCCTGGCATATCCAAGATCGAAGAGTTTGAAAGAACTTTTACGAGAGAAATTAATCGATCACGTACAATTCAGTGCTTGAACAAATACTGACATGTCAACTCTTCAAAAGCAAATCTTTTCTGCAGAAGAATTTGTTGAGATATTATGTAATAGTTTGCTTATACTCAAGCCCCATTCCTTTATTGCAAAAGAACATCCCCGATTTTTCCAAGAAATAAAGAAGAACTTAAAATTACGTGAAGTACTGATCGTATTGGATTTTTCTGAAAATTACAAATATGTTGTACAGGATGCACCGCAAGCGTTTCACTTCAATAACTCACAATGTACCGTTTTACCTATTGTATGTTATTATAGAAAAGGATAAAAAATTGAACATAAAAGTTTCATTTTTAATAGCACACTTCATGATACAGCATCAGTGTATACTGTGCAGAAAATGCTCATTCCTGAACTGAAAAAGATCGTTGCTGAACTACAACAAGTTACCTACTATAGTGATGGAGCAAAACAACATTTTAAGAATAAATATCAGATGAGAAACCTGATGCGTCATGAAGAAGATTTCGGTGTCTAAGCCGAATGGCACTTTCATGCCACTGCCCATGGTAAAGGTGCTTCAGATGGAATAGGTGCAGTGTTTAAAGGGAAGCTATACGAGAAAGTCTTTTGAGTAAACCAAGCGACGCTATATTAACCTTTCAAAAACTTTCTGACTGGGGTAAAAAAAGGTTTGAAAAAGTTAAAGTACTATGTTATACTGATAAAAAGCAGCAAAAGACCAGAAGATTCTTGAATAAACGATTTAACTATGCTCCACCAGTTCCTCAAATATCGAAGAATCACTGTTTTATACCAAATAGCGACAAAGAATTAGTTATAAAGAGATATTTTAAAGATACTGAAAAGTCAATCTTGTCATACAAACATTTGAAATGAATTGTTGTCTAATCTTGTGAGCTTCAATCACCTTCATTGTTAATGTTTTATTTTTCAATATATTTTTTTTTCTCTCAGAGTGTATTGAAAGTTTTTTGATTGAAGTGTGTTAAAAAATGTTTGATTACTGGATGTCTTTGATAAAATATTATGCTTATTGTTAATAAAATATTAATATGGGCTTTAATATATTGTTAATTTTGTGTAAATATTATGACCAATATGAGATAAGCGACTGTATTATTGAATTAAGTTCATGATGAAACAAATATCACTATTCAAGGTTATGTTATTTAAATCCTCTTTCTATTGATATTTTCAGTTAATTGCTTTCGATATTTATAATGAAGCTTTCATGGACTGCACATATAATAACAAAATAAGGATTTTGACGTAAAATTTTCCGTTCTTTCAGAATCTGGGGTCAGAAGTAGGGGTTCACGTGCAAAAAACGGACTTGACCTTAAAATGACCTTGAATATGACCTTCAAAAATACTATGCCACTCGGCATTGGAAAGCCTGATTTTTATCATGAATTCTCAGTATTTTAAACAATTTTTAAAAAAGTTGATCAGGAGGAGGGGTAACGTTTACAAAAAATACCCATATATATACACTAGCAGGGATTCCTCCCTGCTCGCTCCGCTCGCTAACCCACCAATTTTAACTTGAAATTTTAACTTCTCAGATACTTACTTAATAATAGATTCATAATTTTGCATCGTATAATACCGACTTTACCAAAACTGAAGTCAAGATTGAGTGTTTAGATATTAAATCGAGCTTATTGTTCAAAATGTCCATATTTCGCGATACAAAAATTAAATAGTTTGAATCAGATATTTTTTGTGTCGAATGTACGTTGTTTCAATTATTTAACATGTTTAATTTGTTTAGTAAGTAATAAAATTATCTTATAAGTTGATAAAAAATTACAAATATAATATAAATATAATAAGGCAACGAGACATTCGTGTCATGCAAAAACATACACGAATTCAGCCGCGCTAACACCGATGCGAAGTCAGGCGCACAAACAGAAAGGCGAGTCCGCACGAACGCGCGCGAACAGAAACAAACATGACGACACAGCGCGACACAGACGACAGCCCCATACATACTAGTGTGCAGCAGCCGGCTATATAAGACCAGCCGCCGGACTAGGCATATAGTTCGACTCGAGCTTTCGATCTGCACAGTGCCGTACGCACACAACACTGTGGAGAGAACACGAGTAGAGCAAACCGTAGGCCTAGCCGTATCGTAAGAACACGTGACGGTGATTCTACAGTAACCGACCGTATTCCTTATTGCGATCGTGTGCACACAAGGTAACCAGGAAACCAAGAGACAGAGAATCATCCTCTTGAGCACACGTGGACACTGTCTCTAGGCCTCACCGACCATACTGTCCGAACCATACTACCATACCACCATTTCCCCTGCTACAGTGAGCACACCGAATAAGGGAAATTTTAGTAACGGGAAAAACTAGAAGCACCAATCTCGTGAGCACACGTGGGTGACACTCCGAGTCACGAGCGTACCGCTAACCATCAGACTGTAAACTCTAAACCGCATGCGTGTGTTTATTCGTTTCAGATTGGAGACAGCCACTAGAACTCCAAGTGTATATAGAAACTAAGAATATATTACGTTAATTGTTACAAATAAGCTTTATTATTATCCTTATCCCTTCCAAATCCTGGTTCAGTTCCTAATTTTAATTTCTAATTTTTAAATGATAGAAATTAGATATATGTATAACTTTATTTTTTTGTGAGATTAATAATTTTAAGCCTTCATCTGTATAAGGCTCATCAGGAGATGGTTCTTCATCCATAATAATCATTCCTTTAATATCAGAATTGTTTTTAATTCATGTATAATTCTATAGAGTTTTTGTACCTTTTCGTTTGATAGATAAATATAGTAGTAAAAAACAAGGCGAGAAAAACATTTTGAAACTTAATATCTTTGAATCTAACTGCTTTCATAAATAACCCAAAAATAGGAAACAAAGTCCTATATAGTACTAACTAATTTTAAAATTTGACTTTATTAAAAAAAGGTTTAATTATTCAATTATATATTTGAACAGGTTTATGATTTTATAATGTGTTCAAATAAATAAATATTATTACATTGACGGTTATACTTAAAATAAACAAAAATCAACCCACCTGAAGTATATTGTATTATGACTCTAATACAATATGCTTCTGATGAAAACTGTCATCTAAAATTTAAATTTTACAAAAAATGTCAAATATTTTATTATACGAAATTTGTTTGTACGATGTAACGTCAAATATTCTCTTCAACAGCAAATAATTCGAATAGCTAACTGCCATATTGTCGCACGACTTCACTTAACAACTTCAATATATTCCCATTATCTTTATATATTTGTTTGTGATTCTCAAATTTCGTCATTCGTTTCATCTTATCCTTTAAGTCTCACTTATTAATGTAATTAGGAATCGATACTGTTAATGTCGCTATATTTTACTATTTACGTATTAAAAGTATGTCGGTCTCAAGCCCGACAACGGAGAGAAGTTAAATGGATTTACGAAAAATATCAAATATGATGAAATATCAATGCTGTTGCATATTCTAGCATATACCAATGATCGTATGATGTAATCGTAATTTGTATGATGTACCGTCAAATATGAACATTTAGAGAAGTGGCGGGGAAGTGAGGGGAAGTGGAGGGCAAGTAGAGGGAGGTGGTGAGGGGTGGAGGGGCAGTGAAGGGGGTGGAGGGAAGTGGAAAGGTAAGTGGAAGGCATGTGGAGGGGAGATCGAGGGAACAGGAGGGGCAAATCATGAAAATATAACTTAAATTTCGAAACAATTTAACGTTATTAGGTGGAGGGGTAAGTGGAGGGGCAGGTGGAGAGATAGTAGAGGGGCTAATAATGAGAAAAATAACGTAAATTTTGAAACAATTTTACGTTATTAAGGGAACGCACCATCTTTAAAACTCGAAAAAATAATTTATTTAATTTCACACAGATAAGTTGGATTGATTCGAAATTTTGTATACATACTTAACACAACTTTATATTTATTTGAGATTTGTTTTGACCTATTTAGTCCTAATATACCCTAATGAAAAATCAAACAATGAAAAGCACTGTCCACACGATTCCAGGACAATGTACGGTCCAATCGGGCTGATTTCTTTTTAACAGACTCTTAAAAGCACTAGTTTTGGTATGAATAGAGGAAAGTTAATTTAAATGAATAAAAAACTTTTTAAAAATAAAACAAGTAAAAAAGTTAGTTGTTTTAGCTAATTTTTCATTATTTTTGACTTCTTTTATTTTTAAAAAGTTTTCTATTTATTTAAATTAAATTTCCTCCATTCATACCAAAACTAGTGCTTTTAAGAGTATGTCAAAAAATGTTCACCCTGATTGGACTGTATATTTTTCTGGAATCGTGTGGACAGTGCTTTTTATTGTTTGATTTTTCATTAGAATACATTAGTACTAAATAGCCAAAAAAAACTCAAATAAAGACAAAGTTATGTTACGTATGTATACAATTTCAAATCAATCCGACTTATCTGTGTGTGTAATTAAAAATAATTATTTTTTCGAGTTTTAAAGGTGGTGTGTTCCCTTAAGTCTAGGGAGGTGTAGGGGATTTCAAACTGAAAGCACGCTTACAACTGTATAATATAGGAAGATATATTTTTTCAGAGAAGATTGGCACCGGCAAAGTTTTCTTTATCTCCAGACCGAAAATATCTTCTACTTGCTCAGAATGTAAAAAAATTGTTTAGATATTCATATTTAGCACAATATATAGTTTACGACTTAAGCACAAGGTAAGAAAATAAAAATACCGTTTTAGAAAAATGTGTAATTATGATCTATATTTGCATAAAAATAATTTCCATGTAACAGAACAGATGATAAAAAATGATATAGAATTTATGCTTTCCAATATTAATGTTTTATACATTATTTTATTGATATATATCGACTTATACCGGTTTATACCGTGTTAAACGATACGTATGGTACGACACATGTTAAAAATCTAATATATTTTTTAATTTAATACAAGTTTTTACACTAACAAATAGATTCATTTCTAGATTTGATTTAATTTGACGTTTATAGCAAAGAATATACTATAATATTTCTGTCATCGTATCCAAAATTTCTGTCATCGCTCCGATCATTAACTGCCGTATTGCATTTCTGAAAGGTCTTCTGATTTTTAAATAGCTGTCAACAATAATAGTTTAAGTAGCGTCTCTCCTGGCTTCCCCATTGTATCTAAAAGAGTCAAGGTTCTATAAGAAGAATTATTGTTTACCTCTCATTTCCATTTTCCGATGAGAACCAATCTTGCTTTTCTTCATCGCGAACGTTTCCACAAGAATGCCATCCAGCCCCAGTGTCCCACCACTTTTTAGGGACGAAGTACATCTATTGTGAAATACATGTCTTGTGTCCGCCCCTGCCACACTTCCAGCAGTTAGTGCTCCTGTCGGAGCCTTTGCATTAGGCTTTTACTTGTTCATAGTCGAGGCAACGATAGCATTGCGTAATGCTTGCTTAAATACACACACGCAGTTTACCCACATGAATTAACCTTACGATGAGCTCAATCTCCGTATTAAGCTCATCTGGCTTTAACTTTGCTTTGGACTATATCAAGATTTCGACGTAAGCCTTACTGGTTTTATAACGATGCATCTTATTCGTTGCATTCCTGCCAGCTGCTCGTTTCTAGGGTGGCTATTTATCTGTGATGTCCTCTTTTTTCTTGCTGATAGAAGGTAATCATCAGTCTTCTTGTCTTTCTTGGTAAGGTCATCGCTGACTCCGTCGGACAATACCCTTAACCTTTTCTTGGCTTTCTAGGCCGCTTCTTTGAAGCAACCTCCATCTTGTCAAGGAGTGCGAGAATCTATATTAAGATAGCCTTTTTCAACAATAAACATTATGTAATGGGCTTGTTGACGTTTTTTTATGTTTATTTATTTCCTTTCTCATGTACACTACTTTATTCCGCAGTATGGCGGTATCTTGGAGCCACTCTGTCTTCGTCGCCACGTTGGAAATATCAGTAAAGGTACATCGTTATAAACATGGTAGTTAGATTTTTAAGAGAAGATTACTCAGGTACCCTCTTACTCGGGTCTTCCCCGCGTGTTAGTTTCTGTGCGAGCGCGCTCCCACCACTTCGTGCGGACTCGCCTTTCTGTTTGTGCGGGTTCGCCTTTCTGTCTGTGTGTCCGACTTCGTATCGGTGTGTGGGCGGCTGAGTTCGCGTATGTGTTTGCACGAGACGGCTGTCTTGTTGCACATTTTTTCTAATATTTTATAAAAAAAAAATTCTGTACGCTAGATTTGAATCCTAGTAGCATATCAAAAAGTTGCACAGCGCCATAGTCACCACAGCCATCGACATCATTACATTGAAAACATTATAAGTTGCATATGATTATCGCCTCCCTGTGGGGGCTATGGTGGTGGTTGTGTTTAAGCTTATATTTACTACACTGTTTCTGTGGCGCCGTCACTCGGAGACAAAGCGAAGGATTTTAATGAGATCACAGAGAGTGGGGGTCATTGGACCACTTCTCTTACATATACCATTGTTCGAACCTAGGTAGTTGAGTCTCCGTATGTCATCCTATCATTGGCTGAATTATTAATACCTTGTCCAGGTGCAGCCATTGCCTCCTTTATTCTTGTCTTTGTTATTTTCTTCCGCTATTTTATCAATCTTGTAGAAAACCATTTTAATTGGTTTAAATCTCGATTTCTAAATTCGGATCTATTGTTACTTCTAAATCATTAATTGATCATGTAATAAATTTTATATAATTGCTGTTTGCTTTCCTATTTTTTATTCCTTTTCCTATTTTCCTATTTTTTAAATCCATGTGTGAAATGCTCACTTTCTTTCGCATTTTAATATATTCAAAATAAGTAAGGTTAGTTATTATAAGCAAATCAATCGATACCCTTCCCGCTACAATGCAGTGTATATTAAGATACGCTTTGAATAGTACAAATTATAACAATATACTTGATATCGAGATACTATCACATTGTTATTAAACAGACGTTAAATACAAAACCAATAGTAAACGACAAATTCAATAATTAATTAAATAGATAAGAACAAGGAACGACAACGCAAGGCGAAGCAAAATATAAAAATATAATTAAACTCGAATATTGGCAAGTAAAATTAGTTAAGAAATCAGTAATAATAGTAGACTTGGGTAAAACAACAATGATAAAAAAGAACAAAAATATAATAACGAAAAAGAATTAGAGGCACAACAGCAAGCGAAGATCACCGATGCGCACGCACACATTGCGGTTCTACGGCAAGAGACGAAGCGAAGTTCACCGATACGCACGCACACATTGCGGTGCTACAGTGGAGGCTCAAAGCAAAGCGAGGCACACCGATATTCACGCACACTCTACGGCAAGTCGGCAAGAGACCAAGCGGAGCACACCGATATGCACGCACACATTACGACTATGCGTACATTATGGACCGCGCATACCCGAAAATGATGCATGAGCAAGGAAGGAGAAGCTGCGGAAAGCGTAACGCTATTGGCAAGTGACACATAAGTCATGCGCGCTGGAAACTCGAAGAGCCGCCAAAGAGGGCACCGTGAGAATCGTGTAAAATGCATAGAGGAAGCTTCTACGAGCCTACAGATAAGAAAAAGTAAATCAGAGGCGAGTTGACAGGAGAAGAGCAGAAGGGAACTCGATGTACTAGACGAGAGGATTTTTGCTCTGGTTTCCTGATGAGCCCTCCATGCAAAGTCACGCGATAAAAAGTTCCAAATAAGAAGAGAAGCTGCATCTAGGCCTTCTAATTGGCTAAACACCCACTCCGCCGAGGAGACAAAATTCGGAGATCACCTCTCCTACGAGGTATAAAAGAACCCAGCAACAGGTCACCAGGCTCTCACTACTCGGCTCTCACTACTCAGCTCTCACTTCTCAGTTCTCATTTCTCATTCTTAGTTCTCAGTTCGCTTCAAAAAATCGTCGCCATGCGAAAGCTCTACTCGAGCTCGGTCCGGTATAACATTTTAGGAATTAGAATCTTTTCGACGATTTTAACACTTAGAATATTTTGATATTTTTTGGAGTTAGGACATTGACGTTGTCGTTCGTCGTTCTACGTATTAGCAAAAGATTATTTTCGATTCACTAGTTAGTTGCGAGCGAGTGTTGTATTAAATTTGTGGAAAAGTGAATAAAAAGTGAAAAGTGAATCTTATAAAATTTTAAATTGCGAGTGAATCATTTAACCGAAAGCTTCTGATCCCTGGCGTCCATTTTCAATCCGAACCATCCTCTTTGGAGAGCAGGCCAGAAGCAGAACAAAACATAAGATAAGCAATATACACGCATAGGCCATGCACCTCACTAAATATGCTATTTCTTTCTTCCCTTTTCACAATTCGTTGCATGGAAACTCAATCGCATCTTCCAAAAGTCTAACATAATATTAGTTCGTGATACAATCGTAACGATAGGAGCGATGCCCTATTCAACGGACTATTAAGGGAAGATTAATTTGCATTATAAATCTCAGTACTGGATTTAGACTAAAAATGCATAAATATCAATGGCGATTTTAAAATACTTTCCGGCGGCTACTGGAAGCTATTCTTTCATAGATCGCGAAGGTAGTCAGGTACCGATGGCGCTAAGTTGCGTTTTAAAGCTTTGTCGTCATCCGTGCTTATAAAGCAAATCAACCCGTACAGTTACTGTCCGGTGGCAACTCTCATAAGTTTAGGATATAACACATGTATTTAATATTTAACTAGCAATAAATACCTCACTCGCTAACGCTCGCTCGGTTGTACTTCGATGTTGTTTTATTAACGTACATAAATTATAATAAATAACTTCTTTGAATTGAGTTTATTAAATTTGCCGTTTTAATAAAAATAATGTAGTACTTCCGAATAATTATGACCTTGTATAATAATTATTGTTATTATAGTATTATATAATAATTATTTGTATTATCTTTACTAATTCCATTTTATTTGAGTCCTTTGCATCATTACTTAGGATCCTTACATAATAATGGACCACAGTAGTGATATAAGTCACTATATAAACTATTAAAATAAGTAGAATTCAATGACAAAAACTAAAGTTAATTGTCTATTGTAAAAGAAGAAAATAATTACATTTTTAATTTTTTTTTATGATTGTTACTAACGGACATACAAATTTTGCTCAGATACATGATATACATGCATGTATATGTGAAATGGCAAAAATTTAAAAAAAAATGTTTTGAATGATTTACAAAGTTTTATTTTTAAACAGGTTGTTATCTATATAGAATTACATTGTTTTAGCAGCTTTAATCATAGCTGACATCAGAGTATCAAGATTTCGTCCAACTTTATTCATGTTATTGAAATAATTGTGGTTATTGTATCTTCTCCCTCCTTTCTTTCCTCGATCTGAAGCATAGCAAAATGTTTAAACAGCTATATATTTGATGTCAATGTGTTAAAAAATAAATTTTATTTACATTTTCTATTTTTCCATGTTTTGTGCAGGAATGTTTTTGCTGATCGGTGGATGAATGCTGTTGTTTTTGTGTTGAATTTTTTGAAAAAAACATTTTATAAATATATTTTTACTGCAACAGTTTATACTTGCAATATAAATCGTTTACAGGAGTAATATCAAACACTTAACCTTCATGCAATATTAACGATTTCGCGTCATTAATAAATGTAATATAAAAACGGAGTTGTAAGCATGTAAAAATTTTTTGACAATGATGCATTATTACTATTATCGTCATAAGATTAGTTATTTTATAAACAAATCTATAGAAGTTAGTATTATAATGTCATTGCGTATAAATTTTAATAATAATGTATATGCATATGTGTTATATACACTTACATTTATATATCTTTCGGTAAAAAATTAAAGCTTGAGTTACAAAAATACAAAAAGGCTCAAATTTTGAATGAAATATTACATTTTTTTATTATTAAAGCAAATTGAATACACTTTGATACAATATTTTTACACTATCTTTTACCATTATTTATGAATTAATTAAAAGAAAATAAAGTTTGTTTCATCCCCGACTAAAAAGTTTGACTTTTGCCTGAAAAATGAGGTAAAAGTAGCATATGATTTCTTAAAATCAACCAATGGGGCAAAAGTAAATAAAAATTTTTGCATGTGAGAAATATTGATAATACTGATGAATACGAATACGATGAAATAATGCAATATCTTAATACAAGATATTTATGTGCACCGGAAGCTATGTTTAGATTATTAGAATATACTTTAAATGAAATATCACATACAATAAAAAAATTACCTGTACATGAAGAAGATGGACAAAATGTTTTTTTTGAAAAAGGTAAAGAAAACACGATAATAAATAAAAATGTCGAAACAGAATTAACTGCTTATTTTTAATTGAATCAAATAGATTCAGAAGCTTCAAAATACTTATATTCTGAAATACCAGTATTTTATGTTTTTGATAATAAATAAAAAATGTGGAGTAAACGAAAAAAAAACTAAAAAGCCCGTGTTAAGCAGAATGTATTTAGTCAATTCTAAAGAACGAGAACGGTATTTTATAAGGTTATTACTTTTACATATTAAAGGAGCAACTTCTTTTGAACATTTGCGTACTGTAAATGATGTCGTGCATAATACTTTTTATGAAGCTGCTGTAGCTAAAAAGTTAGTTGACGAAGACCAAGAATGGGATAGATGTTTAGATGAAACAAAACAAGTACAATTTCCTGTTGCACTTTGCGAACTATTTGCTTTCATATGTATTTATCATAACCCTATTAATGCAAGGCAGTTGTATGAAAAATACAAAGAGTTTTTTTATCACCCTAAGTACGAAAAAAGCATTGGAGAAAACATTGCTCTAAATACGATTGATAAAAATTTACAAATTAATGGGTATAAATTATCTGATTTCAATTTATCAGTTTTGACTTCATACATAGAAGAATATGATGATTCAGCAGTAATTTTTGATAAAAAAAACGTATTAGATGATTTGCAATCAAAAGTTGCGTCACTAAAATCAAATAAAAAAAAATTTACGATACTGTTTTGAAATATTTAAATAACAAAAAGAATAATTGCATTTTTATTGATGGACCTGGAGGAAGTGGAAAGAGTTATTTACTTAATGTTTTAATCGACTATTTAAAACTGTCAAATATACTATTTTTGTGTGTTGCTTGGACAGGTATTGCGGCAAATTTATTGAGTAATGGGAGAACAGTTCATACGACATTTTAATTACCACTTAATATTACTGACGCTACCACATGTAACATAAAACACAACTCTGAGTACAGTAAAAAATTGAAAGAAGTACCAATTATTATTTGGGATGAAACATCAATGACGTCAAAATTTGCATTTGAAGCAGTAGATCGTCTACTTCAGGATTTATGTAGTGACAAAGATGCATTCGGTGGTAAAGTTATGTTTGTGTCAGGAGATTTTAGACAAACATTACCAGTTGTTCGGCACGGAAGTCGAATACAAGTTATTGAGAATTCAGTTAAACAAAGTAATTTATGGACTAATTTTACACGTATGACATTAAACGAAAATTTACGAGTATCTAATAATGATGACGATTTTAAACAATGGTTACTAAATATGGGTGAAGGAAAAACGACTACGTCCTATGAGAAAGAGCATGAACTAATTGAAATTCCTAATGATTTAATAACGAAAGAAGAAGATATCATTAAAGAAATTTTTGGAAATGTTATAAAAATAAGTGATAAAAAATTAAAAGATGAAGTTATTTCGTCTCCCAAAAACAGCGATGTAACGACGAACATTAACAATGAAATTTTGAAGATAATGGAAGGAGAATCGTATGAATATTTGGGTATAGATACGGCAGAAGATGATAATGATGAGAATTTGGATGTTATGTTACCAACAGAATTTTTAAATTCATTAAGTCCAAATGGGTTATCACCACATAAATTGCATTTGAAGATTGGTGCAATGGTTATACTTTTAAGAAATTTGAATTTAAATGAAGGTTTATGCAATGGAACAAGATTAGCAATAAAAAAATTATTTCAGTATTCAGTTCAAGCCGAAGTTTTAAGTGGAAAAAATATAGGAAAATTAGTTATGATACCAAGAATAACGTTGTCACCATCCAAAGAAGAAATACCATTTAATATGCGCAGAAAACAATTTCCTATTCGATTAGGTTTTGCTATGACAATTAATAAATCTCAAGGACAATCTTATGATCAAGTTGGTATTTATTTGCCATCGCCTGTTTTTAGTCACGGTCAATTGTATGTTGCTTTATCAAGAACAAGAGATAGAAAATACTTAAAAATTTTGCTACTGAACAATGCAGAAATAAAGAATAAATTGACTAAAGATCAAAAAGTTTATACTAAAAATATAGTGTTTCAAGAAGTATTGTAAAATATTAGTATAAATAGATAAATGACGATGATGAGACAACACTGAGGTAAATCGATAAAAAATTATAAAAAATTATAAAAATTATAAAAATTATAAAAAATTATAAAAATTATAAAAAATTATAAAAATTATAAAAAATTATAAAAATTATAAAAAATTATAAAAATTATAAAAAATTGATAAAAAATTATAAAAAAGTATAAAACATCAGCAGTATTTTACAATTTAGTGCTAAACAAAAAATCGGCTGCAGCATCTTTATAGTGCAGCGGTGGATTCAAAATTGTCGGCAGCAGCATTTTTGTAGTGCAGCGCTGGAACCAAAATTATCGGCAGCAGCATTTTTGTAGTGCAGCGCTGAAATCGAAACTATCGGCAGCAGCCTTTTTATAGTGCAGCGCTGGAACAAAGTAAAATCGGCAGCAGAGATATATGAAAATTATAGATATATGAAAATGCAGCGCTGAAAGAAACATATAAATCTCGAAAATTTAACTTACCAGTACGTCCCCGTCGTGAGAGTCGGGCAACGTAAATAAGTTGGCAAACGCTGGAAGGTCATATTCCACACGTTTTATTTATATTTTGATTCTTCCAGATTCACAGAGATTCGCAAAATTTTAAATGCACTTTCGGTAAATTTTGTAGTAATCATTGTCGACAGCGGTGTCTTGGACGGTTCGGAGCACCTCAAGATTATCAAAAAATTCAAGGTGGATGAGCGGCTCTGAAGATGACTCTGCCGTTTTGCCGTATATAAGCGGCAGCGCAACGCAGCAGGCCTCAGTCGACAGCGGAGTCTTGGGCGAGTCGGAGCTCCTCAGGACCAACAAAAAATTCAAGGTGGATGAGCGGCTCTGAAGATGACTCTGCCGTTTTGCCGTATATAAGCGGCAGCGCAACGCAGCAGGCCTCAGTCGACAGCGGAGTCTTGGGCGAGTCGGAGCTCCTCAGGACCAACAAAAAATTCAAGGTGGATGAGCGGCTCTGAAGATGACTCTGCAGTTTTGCCGTATATAAGCGGCAGCGCAACGCGGCAGGTCTCAGTCGACAGCGGAGTCTTGGGCGAGCCGGAGCTCCTCAGATCGACAGCTCTGCTTAAAATACACTGATTTGATACTTAGCGTGTAATAGATACTTAGGTTTAATAAAATTGTTTAGACAGAATAAAATAATATTAGATTAGAATTTAATTAAATATGATTTGTAAGGTTGGTCTGATGAGTTTCAGTGGATGTTCGCAGGTCGCTTCGGCGTTCGGTCAGACGTTTCCAAAATCGTTACTCAAAGACTATATGCTTTACAAATCCAAAAACCTATTAGAATAGTCGTTATAGTTATAAAAAAATATGAATTTCAAAAAAATGCACCGGAGAACCGGAGAACCGGAGAAAATTTGGATATGTCACTTTAATATAATAAAAATAAATATATAAGATAAGATTTGTAACATTGTTTCGACATTTAATGATTTTCGAGTATGAGTTTATCATTTTATTGTAGTTGTACTTGGACATAGGACGTTGTTGTTGATTATTGTATAATATATCGGCACCATAAATGTTATTGCTTTTGTGCTGAGAAAATTTGTTTTGATAAATATATTATCAATACATGTTTCTTCCTCTGTAGTTATATTTGATGGACCAGTGGTATTTGTAAATCTCGGAAGGAAACCTTTTCCTAATAAGTTATCTAGAAAATCAGTGCTTATAGTGTTATAATCTAGTATATTTATATTAAAATCGCCGATTATTATATGATTTTATACTTTTCTTTTATATTCTAAAAGTATAGTATGAGCTGGTATGGAGAGAATGGGCGTGGACTCAGCGCGGGTTCCTGACGAACTATCAAGTGTTATGTAAACAGCAGTCAAGTGTTTATGTAAAAAGTAGCTAATAGGCGTAATCGAAGCCAATTAGGTCAATTAAAATGATTTGTTTGTTTGATATTTGATTTGTTTATGTAAATAGGTCATTAAAAGGGTTGGCTTAGTTAAAAAATGTATGTCAACAATTTAATTGTTTATTTACATCAATAAACAAATTTAGGTCAATAAAAGGGTAGTGTGTTAGTGTGTCGGTATAATTTTATGATAATCTTTATTTATTTATAAGAGCCTTTACTCTATACTAGAGTAGTACTAGAGTCCTAGACCCCGAGCTCTGCGACTCGCAGCGTCATTACCCTCCCCCCTTTACTCCATACCAGCCCCAAGAGCTGTAGCTCGTGAGTCTTCCCCCACATCTCTACGCTATACCAGACCCAACACTCTCTCTTAGCTTAAAGAGACTTTCCCTTCCCCCTTTACTTCATATCGGCCTCGAGCCCTGTCTGTCGGCTTCCAGACTCTTCTATCGCCGTTATACCAGACCAGCGTTCCCGCACTGAAGAGCGTATACTCTAGTCGCTTCCCCTTCCACCCTTCCACTGGAGGGACTACCTGCTGGTGGTGTTTATTGACCTAATCGCCTGCTCTGATCCTTCCTCTTGCTCTTTCTACTTAGTACGATGAACTCTTTGCTGAGGGTTCCTCCGTAGGCGGCTGGAGAGAATTAGAACCTCTGATCAGAGTATATCGGTTGTTAAAATAACGTGTGAAATAAAGGTAGCCTACTTCATGGTGTCGCGAAGCCTACTCTAAATTTCAGCTTCGGGAATTGAATAAGGAATACAGCTATTAATGTTGAATAGTCATTATATTGTAATTAACGTTTTATAAATATATGAAAATGTTATACCTATGCATACAGACGTAAATAGATACACACCTGCGTTCTTAAATTAACTACTATTTATAACGTCGTATATAAATGTATATTATTAAGACTAATGTTATAACATATAATGTATACATTTAAAAAGCTTAAATTATATACGTACGTACGATAAAATATTTTTACATTCGGGTTGCTCGTTGCTGGCGGAGTTAACGTATCGGTCCACCGCGCATAAGTTCTGCTGCTAATTCCCTGGGTGATGTTGGCATCCTATAGAAATTGTATAATACACGGTGTGGTGATGGATCGGATTTGTCATCTGGCGAGGGTGGAGGCGAAGGTGATCTTGGTGAATCCATGTCTAGGATACACGAACAGGAATGTCCTTCGTATTTCCAGCATCAAAATAAAAGACACTTCCAACACTGTGTCCAAAGGTCATTTTCAGATGTTTTTGACAAGTACAATCTACAGCGCACTTTGAATGGTACAAACTGCGTTTTTCTAATTCTATACTTACAAGGAGCGAAGCGCGCTGGGCTGATATCTTTTGTAACTTTGAGATAGTACACACGTATGGTCTCTGCGGGCGCTCAGAGTGAACTGGCCAGCTTGGGACGTGAGCCGTTGGCATAAGTGGAGAACAAGCTTGCACATAGTAGGGGGCGAGTCTCTCCGCTTTTAAGTTTTAATGGGGTGCATTGTTTTTAAAATACGTGCCTGACATTGCCATTACACTCAAGACTCATTTATTGGTTTACCAAAAACCTTGATTATTTATTATTTTTTTGAGTACTTTTCAGAAAAATTTGAATTTATCTGGATAGAGAGAAACAGAGGGTCTCATTGTTTTCTGAAAGGGTTCAAAGCTTCCTTCGCTCTGCAAGCGTACACATGCATTTAGGTTCGCTCCTGGTTGTATTCTCTCAACGTGTCTTAAAAGTATTGTGGATCGATTTATCGTTCTTAGCTAGACACTTGAGAAAAAATATCGAAATATATTTTGGACGCGGATTATCGGTTGTTGTCGAGAAAGAGATTAAAAAGGGTCAGTCATTGGATCATAAAACAGTTCACAGGCTGCGGAAGCAGGTCTGCGCCTGTATGAACGGTTTTGGTATTTCGATCTCTCTCTCTCTCTCTCTCTCTCTCTCTCTCTCTCTCTCTCTCTCTCTCTCTCTCTCTCTCTCTCTCTCTCTCTCTCTCTCTCTCTCTCTCTCTCTCTCTCTCTCTCTCTCTCTCTCTCTCTCTCTCTCTCTCCCTCTCCCTCTCCCTCTCTCTCAATCCCTCCCTCTCCCTCTCCCTCTCCCTCTCCCTCTCCCTCTCCCTCTCCCTCTCCCTCTCCCTCTCCCTCTCCCTCTCCCTCTCCCTCTCCCTCTCCCTCTCCCTCTCCCTCTCCCTCTCCCTCTCCCTCTCCCTCTCCCTCTCCCTCTCCCTCTCCCTCTCCCTCTCCCTCTCCCTCTCCCTCTCCCTCTCCCTCTCCCTCTCCCTCTCCCTCTCCCTCTCTCTCTCCCTCTCTCTCTCCCTCTCCCTCTCTCTCTCTCTCTCTCTCTCCCTCTCTCTCTCTCTCTCTCTCTCTCTCTCTCTCTCTCTCTCTCTCTCTCTCTCTCTCTCTCTCTCTCTCTCTCTCTCTCTCTCTCTCTCTCTCTCTCTCTCTCTCGCTCTCTCTCTCTCTCTCTCTCTCTCTCTCTCTCTCTCTCTCTCTCTCGTTCTCTACCATAGGTTTATGACTGGTACGTGCCTAAAGCGTAAACGATGACTACGAATTTTTTTAATGGCTGTTGGAATTACAGTTTCCTCAGCTTTGGGAATAATATGTACGACAGTTGGAAAACTTATTAACGAGGGATGCGAGATTTCTTTTATAACCAGCGACAGATTTTCGCTACCGAAGGGTATTTTCACCGCGTGGCAATTTTTTTTGCCACGATCCATTTGTAGTGGCAAATACGATCACATCAGCGTGCTCTCATCTCTTCAGAAAGAATTTTCTAAAGCCCGAGATGATCGGAATAGTTTCGATAAGCGGTTATCGGCGAGTGGATAACCACTCGCAAAAAGCCGTCCAGTGGCTGATGCAGTGCGAGCGGGAGACCGGTCGGGAGATCATCCATGCGAGGAAAGCGCCCGAATGTCGGCTTTGTGAATGTTTTTTGATCGATGGCTTCTTGCCATTCTTAAACGTAACCGAAATACCCATTATTTTTGAGTACTAGGGATACTACACGCACGGCCGCCCCGAGTGCTTCAAAAACAACCGCGACAAGGCGACAGCTCGAGATCGTACTTTCAACGACCTGATCGAGAGTACGAAAACGAAACGTTACAAAATTACGCTCAATCCGCGGGACGCGTTCTTTAGTGGTCGGATCAAAAATTTCGTCGCGATGTACGATGCCAAGGAGAACGAGCATATTCTATACACGGATATATTTTATTATTAGTTTATTAGTTATATTATATGTATTCTTAGTTTTTAAGCTGCTGTAAATATGGTAGTTTGATTGTCAGCTTTGGACGACTATAGTGTAAAGAGGCGGTGATGGAGGGGGGAGAGAGAGACAGAGAGAGGGAGAGGGAAGGGGAGAGATGGTGAGAGGGAGAGGGAGAGGGAAAGACAGAGAGAGGGAGAGAGAGAGAGAGAGATTTAAAATATAATTTATTTTTTTCTATACATTATATTGTACAATATATACATTAGTTATATATTTTAAGATGGAGTTAATGGGTGTGAGATGAGATGGAATGAATGAAGTGACTGTGGTGGAATGTAATGAATGTGAGGGAGTTAAGTGTGAGTGTGATGAGTTGATTGCATGAGATTATGCCAGCGCTATTGATTTTCTTGCTTCAGGAACTGTTTCTTTGCTAGTAATTTAAAAAGTGATATTGATGTGGTTTTTCTTAGGTGAGATGGTAGAAAATTCTATAGATATGAGGCGCTGATGTGAAATGATTTCCTCAGTGTCTCGGTGGCGAAGGGGGGTATGTCTAAGGGGATCACCTCCCCCCTCACAGGCCTGAGTGCGACGTGGAAGTCAAAGTACGCCAAGATGTAAGATGGTGCCACGTTGTTGAAGAGCTTTCTTAAGAAGTAGGCCATGAAGTACTTCCTACGACCAGCGGTGGTGAGCCATTGCAGCTCGCGCCTGTAAGGGGAGATGTGCTCGTCCCTTCTTACACCATAGATGTAACGAATTCCCATGTTTACCAGTCGCTGTAGTTTAATGTCTAGTTCCTGAGTCAAGTCGCAGTACACCAGTAGTCTACGATAGGAAACAGGAGTGCTTGCACGAGATGTTTGCGCAGCTTCAGATTAGTGCTTTCCCTAAAGAAATTAAGTCGATACATTAGCGAGTGTGCACGTTTACACAGTTGTGTAACGTGTTCCTTCCAAGAGAGCTTAGAGTCAAGCACCAACCCTAGACTACGCACATGTGATTGGTAATCAACCCGGGCTCCCTCTATGTTAATGTAGGTGTTAGCAAGAGTCGGTAAAGCGTTTATGTAATGGGGGGAACCTAGGACAATCGCCTGTGTTTTGCGGACATTGAGCTTAAGATGATTTTGTGCAGCCCAGCCTGAAATCCTATCGGCGTTAGCACTCATCCTCGCGGAACAGGAATCGAGCTCCTCAAGTCGGCATTGGCTGTAAACCTGCAGGTCATCCGCGTATATGAGATGAAAGATGTCAGTGTCAAGGCAGTAGCTGATGTCGTTGATGTATAGTGAGAAAAGCAGGGGACCCAAGACTGATCCCTACGGCACTCGGGTGTTGAGTGAGCGAAAGGTGGATAGTTCACCGTTGTCACCAATGACAGCCTGCTCTCTGCCTGTAAGGTATGATGCGAGCCAGCGGATAACCTACTTAGAGAAGCCAAATGATGTTAGCTTACTGAGTAGTTTGACGTGACACACAGTGTCAAACGCCTTACTAAAATCAAAAAGGAGGAGAAGTGTTGTTTTCTTTTTGTTAATGCCAAGCCTGACATCATCAGTCAGTTTACTGAGTCCCGATTGAGTACTATGTACGGAGCGATAGCCAGTTTGGAGGTCGTCAAGACAAAGCCTTGATTTAAGATGATCAGAGATTTGTCTGTGAACCAACCATTCCAGTGCCTTGGGCAGAAAGCAAAGGAGGGAGATCAGTGGAGTTAGTGCTGTTGGAGAATTTTTTCCAGTCAGAAGGGAAGCATGACTCACTCAAAGACAGGTTGAAAATACGACAGAGAATAGGAGCGAGTACTGGCAATGCCTTGTGAATGACAACCTGTGGGATACCGTCGCTGCCTCTTGCCTGGGAGTCAAAGTACATTACTGTGGCTATTACGTCCGATTCCGTTATCTCCCTGAAGTTGAAATGCCCGGGGGTGTTCAGACTCTCAAGCGTACGCAGATATTCCTCAACAGCAGGTGTCAGCGGGTCAGATGATATGTCGCTGAAGTGCTTGTTGAGGTCTTCATTGGAGAAGCGAGAAGGAGGTTACAGCAACCGTTGTCAATGATGTTCCCATGAATCAAGAGATTTTAACAGGAAACGAATTAACACAAGAAATAATTACGGCAGTACCGGAGAATTCACTGGCAGCAGCTATAAGAGAAGCCATGGAGGAAACTAACAGAAACCCACCGGCATTATTGGAGGAAGAAATGGTGTCGAACGAATTGAATGAATTAATATACCAAGAGGGAATCGCATCTCCGAGCATCTGGTCGGCTTGACTGAACCACCAATGCGAGGCTAGGAGGCGCCAAGATCGACAGCTGCTGTCAACACAGACGGTATTTGAGAATCTTCATTGGGTACAGTATAAAGCAATCTCTTCGCTTAACGACCAAGCACTAATAGAATTTACAATCCCTGGCATCAGTGATTATGTAGATTTAGCCCACATCATGCTAAGTCTACATGTGGCTATAATACCAACTAAGACTTTAGATAATAAAGCAACGCCCCCTGTCGTCGGACCGCTAAACAACTGTATGCATTCACTGTTCAATCAAGTGTGTGTGTTCATCAACAAGAAGCTTGTGCCATAGCCAGATACGGTTACAGATTGTACATTGAGACGTATTTACATTATGGACCAAGGCATGGACACCGATGCAGATGATGTGGGATTGCTAAGTGACAAAACGCTATGACCAATGATAAAATCGATTTATTGGGCTAGTTACACATAACCGAGTCAATACTGATTGTTCATCGAGTAAAGATTAATCCGAGTATTTCGCTTGCTTATATGAATTACTGTCTAGAGTTACGAAGTATCCAGCTACAAGTGTGGAGGTGAAAAACATATCCCTAAACTGTGGTGTGCATGGACAGTCGATAAATAACGTTATACTAGATTAATTGCCGAAAAGAATTATTATCAGCTTGATTGAGAATAAGGTTTACAAGGGTACATACAAAGCTCAATCCGTTTAATTTCAAAAATTTCAATATTAATTTATTATGTTTGTATGTGGATGGTGTACAAGTCCTCTCGAAAATACTACAGTCTGACTTCAAAAATACAAAAATGTATGTGGATGAGTATCACATACTCTTTTCTGGTACAGGTGTGCATTTTTGAAATGCCGTAATTATTAAAAATTGAATGCTATAAAAATTATTGTAAAAGAGGTCGGTGACTGTAGCAAAGGTAAATTAATGAACAGCGAAAATTTTCTGTACACGTATTGCACCCCGTATAATATTGGATGCGCAATGAGAGATTTGAACGAGGCACTAATAGATAAAATAGATAACCTATTAATAGATAAAAATATACATGTAGCTATAGATGATATTGATAGTATTATTTACGAATTTATTAATTTACATTTATATAATCTAGTCTGATACTTAAATACAACTGTATATAAGGATTATTGAGTATAATTGTATTTAGTTTGAGTTTTATATCAATAAATATATTTCTTAAACATATACAAAAGTGTTTAACAAATATATTCTGCTCACTTACCAGTATACTACATTACCTATATATTCCAGGCAATCTGTCACGGCCCAATATTAAATGTGCAGAAATTGACAGCCGGAAACAAAAAATATGAGCATATAGGAAAATAAAAATAAAGGTGAGTTACTGTATCGTATAACTCAAGCCTGAGCGGCAAACATAACCTAAAAAATCGTCAAAGATGAAAAAAAACGATTTTTTACATATAACTAAATAAAAAAAAAACTGTAACTCCTATCAAAAAAAGTTAAATAAGGAAGTTATAGGTATTAAGATCTATCTTTTTTCTTCTACTATAATTATCGATATCTTCGATACTTTTCGAGCTATATCGAAAAAACCGTTAATAATCGAGCTCTCGAGATCTCGTCAACGGTGTGGTAGATATGCTTGTTTTTTACTACAAGTACAGCAAATAGCAAACTAAAAAAGTACTTTTTTGGAAATTAAAAAATATTGATTAGTTATCGAGATATATGGCTTTTTCGAAAAAAAGAGGCTCTCGTAATTCGTCTCCTCTTGCTCAGGAAATGTTCCTACAATAACGATTCCGGGCTTATTCTCTTCTTGAAGACTATTCTATTGAAGAATTGTTACAATTTTTTCAATTGTGATGGTTCAAAAATGACTGAATAAATTACACTTTTTTAGCATGTTTTTTTCAAGTTAAAATTACAATTTTCAATTTATGAAAATGACTCTTCGAAAAACGAATTGCTGACATGTTTTTGCGTAATTAACAAAATCGGTATCCTACGATCATCTGGAGCTGAGATACTACGATAAGTTTCATTGATTTGCAGTATCAGTAATTAAATAATAAAGTGGTTCGTGCGAGCGCAGTGCGTGTCGGCGGTACAGCCGGCGGAGTGGGGGTAGTCGGAGCGTGTTTTCTACGAAAACTGATTTCGTGTGTTTAAAATCGCTAGCGCTTGCAGAATCATTGTTAGATCGGCTTCTACAACACGTAAAAGAATTCTTTTTTACTTAATCTACTAGACCCCAAAATATTTAATTTTTATTTTCTTCCTATTTTTTTTTCTTTTTGTCATTTTAATAACTACTTTACATTCCAACATATGTTAATAATACAAACTGAAGTGGGAACAAAATGAAATAGATGTAACATATTATTCATTTACAAAAATATTTTATATTACAACTGTACAAAGTATGTAGAGAATTGTTATAATTAAAACTACGTTATAAAATTGCCCTATATTCTACATTATTATATATTTTCTTATTCGTCGTATGAAATTCTAATTTCTTTCGTTTGATTTTCCATTCCAGTTTCGTTGTCTTGCTCTGTTACATTTTCAATAGGCATCATGTCGCTTGCATCAACAGAGTCCTCGTCGATTTCGATGTGTTGTTTGTTTCGATGAAAAGTTTTGAAGCTATCAATTATGTTAGTATTGTGGTCCGCGTTATCAAAAGAAAATTGAATAAATGTATCATCAGAAATTTTAAATTTTTTCAGGATCATTTATTCAATTGTCACATGACTTTATAAATTACAATAAGTCCTTGCAATTTGAAGGATTCGACATTTACTATAGATGATTCGAATTGTAGCGTTTCATGGTAAGATGTACATAGTCCCAAATAAGATAATGTATCTAAAAGACCTCTTGCAGCGAATTTTTTGTGTACAAAAGATGTTAAGCCTAATAAAATTAGCAATAAAAATGTACGAGGTCAGACACAAGTTATCAAAATGTATGTGATTGTTGAAACCCGTTTGGACCACTTATTTTGCAGTGCTTCGTCCGAGCGCTTGTTGCTTTTAATAAAAGTATTCAAAACTACCTGCAAACTTTTGGGAATATCTTGTTCGACATCATCCAAGAAGGAGCTTGGTGCCTTATAATTTTGTGTATCATACCGTTTCATTCGTATACCCTGATAAATAATATTAGCAGCTATTTCTACAACTCTATCGCGTTCCTTTTCTTCCGTGGGAGCCTTTTTCTGATACCACTGATTGTCAAGTACTTTTGCTTGTCGATTCACAAAACATATAATTGTATCTTTAAGCACATCATACATAATTATATCATCTTCAAAATCACTTTTCACGTGTTCTTTTATGAAAAAAAAAGCGCGGCAAATTATCTCAAAAATCTACTATCAATTCTTTTAGAGAAAACTGTGAATCGTCACAGTTTTCAAGTATATAATTAATAACGTGAGTCACTACCGCCGACATATCTTTATCCATTGGACGGCCAACTTTGTTTGTGGATTGACGATTGTACAATGGCTGTATACATTTAACGTGGTAACGACCGTTCTTACTTTGTAGGTCCTGAGCCAATTCAAGTCATAGTTTTAACATATTAGATTCGTCATCATTATCTAATCGTGACTCTTTTTTCTAAAATACGCGAAAACGTGTCAGCAATTCGTTTTTTGAAGAGTCATTTTCATAAATTGAAAATTATAATTTTAACTTGAAAAAAACATGCCAAAAAAGTGTAATTTTTTCAAAGTCATTTTTGAACCATCACAATTGAAAAAATTGTAACAATTCTTCTATAGGATGATCGCACAAGTCTTCAAGAAGAGAATCATCCCGGAATCGTTATTGTAGGACCATCTCCTGAGCAAGAGGAGCCGATTTACGAGAACATCTTTTTTTTCGAAAAAGCCATATATCTCGATAAATAATAATCAATATATTTTTAATTTTCAAAAAGTACTTTTTTAGCTTGCTATTTGCTATGCTTATAGTAAAAAACAAGCATATAGGCCTCAGGCTCGAGTTATATGATACAGAAACTCACCTTTATTTTGAATTTCTTATATGTTCATATTTTATTTCCGGCTGTCAATTTCTGCACCACTTTCTCCCTGTAGGGACTAATATGCCTATATCCAGTACTACTTATTCCCCAGTTATCCTTTTCATTCGCTTTAGTTGTACGCTAAATTTTTATATAATGTACGCACGAAAAGAAAAAAATGTAGTGTGATTCGGGTTTGAACCTTCATTCCTCGGTATACGAGAAACGCTATCACTGAGCCACATCTACATTATTATAAAGTTGTACACGTAGTGATGAAATCGCGTGCGTGCGTGTAGGTGTATTTTTATTTTCTCATGGAGAAGGAGGTATTAGGAACACATACCATAACTTTGTTTCTGGGGTCGTTGAAACGGTACCATCACCATTGTCAGCCATGTGTCGGATTCACACCGACTTAACCCATTCGTCTTTAAGCCAGGTTAGTACACCTAACCTAAATTTCGTTCGTTCCGTTTCTCCATTTTCGTATTTTGATTCATCTCGATATGTCTCCAAACCTCTGGATTCCCCCATATAATAATAATATATGTAAGTTTATTTCATGAACAAACATTCAGAATATCCTAAGTTTACTCGACATAACTTTACATTTTTTCTTCAATTCCTTTTTTTTTACAAATCAAAACTTTTAGTTCATTACGGAGATTATTAAATACATTAACAGCTACCATAAAGATACTTTTGTTACTAGTAACATTTTTCGTCATAGGTATTTCTATTATTTTGCGTCTAGTCTTGGATACACTATATATATGAATTTCTTTCAGGTCGCAATAATGATGCATAAAGTTCTCAACATGTGTGAACAATTGTTCGATATCTAAAGGATAATCATTGGCAAGAAAATAATTTTTATTGACAATCTTCAAAATGTTGATTTGAATTTTTGGTATCCTATTTAGTTAGCTCTTATAGGCTCCACCCTACATTAGTATACTGCAGGTTATTTTAATGTGAAAAAAATGTGATATATCATTAACAAAGTTTGTGTATTCATTATTTTCTTAAGCTCTGCTAAAATAAAAATTAACTATTTTGTTCTACGGAGAACATGCTGAAGATGTTTGTCCCACCTCATATTATAGTCGAATTTTATTCCTAAATATTTGTGACTTTTTACTCTAGCCAGTTTTTAATTGCGTATTATAATGCCAATATTTTCTGGTACACTGCTACAATAGTTGCCAAATATTATGTATACGGTTTTGCTAGTATTTAAAGTTAATATATTAAAATCGAATCGATCAGTTATTTTTCACAGCATATTATTCATATGATCCCTTGCAGCCGACCATGTATCGTCACTAAAAATGACAACCGTGTTATCTGCGTATGACAGGATAGTATCTTTTTGGATATCTACCCTATTGAAAAATCTCACGTGAGATCTCAGGTGAGATTTCAGGTGAAATCTCACGCCAAAATCTCATCTAACCAATTTTTTTGTTCTTTAGGCGTTTCAAACCATTCTTAGTCGATTGGTCGCTTTTTTTGAAAAATTCGAACTTAGAAAATTTATCACAAATTTTGACTTAAAAAAATGAAGTCTTATGATTAACTGTATCAAAAACCTTAGCTATATCTAGAATACTGACTATAAGTGGTTCACTTTTGTCTAAGTTTTTAAATATTATGTCTGCAATCTTATTTAATGTATCAGCAGTACTTTTGCCCTTAACGAAACCGTACTGCGTTTCCGATATAATATTACACTGGTTTAAAAATTTGTATACTCTATGGTATATAATTTTTTCATGCAATTGCTTTTAAAATTTTTGTATTTATATTGTCTACACCACTAGATTTGCCTTTAAGATCAAAAATAGTTTCACATATTTCTATACCACTAGTTAATTTGTAACGGTTGCGCTCCCGTTGTGCCCAGGTCTCAGTTGCGAACCAGAGTTCGGAATGGGCGAATGGAAAATAATGGAAAATAAAGTTTATTTGTAGTAATTAGTGTAATATATTTAAAATGCTAAAATGCAGATCTAGGACCGTGTCTCTGCTACCTTGGAGCTGGCCCCTTCGGCGTGTCTCGGCTTTTCGGGGAAACGGTGACAGTCGTGTTTTAGAAAGTTGTCCTTCCCGCACACAGAGCAGAATTTTCTAGGCGTATTGCAGCTGTTAGCCCTGCAGTGAACATCGGGCACGTTCCAACCTGCAGATATTAAAATTTCAAAAAATCTGATTTTATAGATCTCAATTGCCCTTTCGGTCTACGTTAATTGATTTATAAGCCCGTTTCTCGTTTTCCCAGGAAAAATCGAAATATAATTTTCAATTTTCCTCTACTTTAAATAACCATATCTCTTTGAAAAATAAATATTTTTTACTTTACCAAGCGTGAAAAAATTTCCCTTGCGCTAATTTAATTTACCCGCGTGCTAATTCTTTTTTTTTCGGCATTTCCAAGCCAATTATTTGCGAATTGCGCATGTGCGATAAAATAAAGGTAATACTCACATTATCAACTGCAGATTAGCTGATGCTACACGCACGGAATGACTTTAGAAGTTATTTTTCTTAACGTAAGTGTTTCTATAATTATTAGATACAGTGTTTTTTATCATTATTAGGTATATTGTGTCGTTTTACAGTGTTAAGTTGAATGTATGAGTCGACAAAAAACCTATGTTTTAATTGAATGACAATTGAAACATAGCTTTTTTATGTCAAATATAACCATACTTTTACACCTATATGAAAACGATTTCAATAAAAAAAATAAAAGGAACTTTAAATGTTACAAATAAATGAAATCACCTTCATCAGATTCCCCTAAAAAGAAGACTGACATTATTCGTATATCAGATTTGAAAAATTTATCACCGCAGTCTATTTATTCAGGAAAAGATGTTGCTGCATGCTTGAAATTATTAGGTGACAGTTTGATCATGATTAGTGAAAGGCTGAAGAAACAGAATGAGCAAATCACTGTTTGGGAAGTCTTTCATTTAGTATGCAACAGGTTCCTGCGATTGGAATTCAAAACACAATTCAGTATATATACCGATAGCATTTTCAAGAAATTCTTAATGATGTCTGACCTACCGGTGATGCATTCACCTTCTGAATATGTACAAGCGCATCAATTTCACAATCAAGGTCGAGTAGGCACTTTAATCAGTAGTGTCTGACTTTTGAGACAATGTAGCTTGGTGGTCATTGATAACTCGCAGAGTTCTAACACAAAGCCTAAAAACAGTGCTGATGACAAGCGTAAAAAGGAATTTCTGAAAGCATTAGAAAGTGAATGTACAGACGATGTAAATTTTTGAAAACAAAAGCCTCAGCACAAAAGTATTCTTTCTTCAGAACAACAAGACTAGATGTCAATTCCTTTTTTCGAACTTATAGCTACGCATATTTGGAAAAACTAATTAACAATAAAGAGGAGTATACGAAGTTTCAAGATCTCGCACGTAAGAGTAAAGATAATTTATTTCAGCTATAGTTTTCTCAATTCACGGTAGAAAATTTTCATGGCACGGTATGTTCGTAATATTGAGATAGTTGATATGATGTTAGTTGATATGATATTAATGATTTTACTCATTAGTAATCGTTTGCAGTTTATGTAAATTATTGATGGAGTTGGGGTAGTACAGACGTAGGTATGCAGAGCTACATAACTTTTTAATGATCAAGGATACTCAGGCTTATAGATCTTAGGCTAATAACATCAAAACAACTCTAGAGAGAAGCTGATTTATCAACATTTCATAGGTGATCATAATGTTAAGGAATCTTGCTATCAGGTCTGTATTTCGTTTTCTTGATAATGATTGGATTCTTACTAAAACTTATTACAGACTGTTATATTATAATTAATATTAATATATTAATTAATAAATAATTAATAAATTATTCATACAAAATTCTTTATCAAACTTGATCATATTAAGTGTTTAATTTAGAAAGGTTAAATTTTTTAATTGAATTCAGTATGCATAAAATAATTTGAACATTAAGTAAAAGTTCTTTCATAAATTAAACAAAATTAATCTTTTTTTCAGGAGGTAGAGTATTTCAAGATTTCAAAGAGTCTGACTACATTTACATTATTGCTACGAGTACTGCGTTGAATCCTGGAGTATGGGTAAGATACACGGATCGATGTGCTGGCACTAAAGTAACAGCTGATGACTTGCCAGAAGGTAACACCATCTGTTTACTCATTATATAATTAATTAAAGGTTTCTAAAATTCGTCAGTGTGTCGTCGTGTTAGTTTCTGTGCGCCCGCGCTCGCTCCGCTTCGCGCAGACTCGCCTTTTTGTTTGTATGCCCGACTTCTTATCGGTGTGCACGCTGTCTCGTTGTAGGTTTACAAAAATTGACTTTGGATTTCGTTCGATATACTTCTGTCTATAATTTTCTGTTTACATAAATTTTCCACTTAGATTAGTATAAATTTTACAAAAGTATTCGTTCATTATGTTTGCGACGTTCATTTTATTTTCTATTTTTACATTATTTTCTTGTATATATTTGATTGACTTATAATTTTTCTTTTGTTACCTTTTTTGTTATTTATTATTTACCAAAGTTTTTTTTTGTATGTATAGTTTTTTCATATATTTTCTTTTTCAACTTTATATTTAGCATCATTTATTACTTTATTTAAGATTTTCGCGTAATTGTAATTATTTCTTAGCGTATTACTAGCTGGATTGTTTTATAACATGTACAGTTTTTCTTTGGTTCTATATAAGTTGATGATTGCACTTGTAATCCATTATGCTCTAGGCATTAGGTTCTATCATTTCTTTTTTTCGTTTCTTTTCTTTAGCATTGTTTATGCAACTAATTATCTTATTTATAAGTTCATACATAGCTTTATCTGGTTGTTTAATTATTAAAATTTAATTCCATTCTATTAACTCAGCAATACCTTTTAATTATTTATAATTCAAAATGGTGTTTTCTAACTTTTCTTGTTTTTCAATATTGTCAATTTCTCATATTACTATTAAAGGGTCGTTAAAAATATTTGTGAATTCAAAAGCTTTGTATGCTAATGAGCTGGTTTTCAGAAAAATGTTGTCAATGCAAGTCCCATTAAGACCGTCATTTGATGGTCTAGTTACTCCCAGAAACATGGTTAGATTGTTCTTCTAGGAAATTTTTTGAAAATTCTTGATTTGTGTTGTCCCAAAATGTCAGACTTTTACATGTATTATCTATGTTGAAATTCCCTACAAGAAGTGCGATTTTTGAAGTTAATGTTTATTCAAAGAAACTTATTGATGGAATGATCTAATTCAACCTTGTCAATAATGTGAGATTTATAAACAGCTGATATCTTAAGTGGCTCATTATTATTTAAGAGTAGTTCAGTGCATAGAATTTTCAATCTATTGATTTCTACTATCTCGCTAATGAATCACACGTTCTCTAATGTACATAACAACTCCGTCCGCCTTGTTTATCTTACAGTGGTTGTAATATATGGTGTAGGAACCACGTTTCTGCACATATGATAATCGTTGGTTTAACCTTCAATTTATTTATAAATACCTCTAGTTTATTGTGATTTACATTTAGACTTCTTATGTTTATATACAGCACGTAGAACGCATCATTCGTTAGCTTATTACTTAGTGTTTCAGAATTGTTGCACTCAATTTCATTTTGTATAATACTTCTAAAATCGCAATAAAAATTTTTACTTTCGCTGTCTTTTACTAGTTATAGTTGTTTGATTTATTGAATTCAATTACCTGTTTTACCGATAAAATTCGGAATTACCGGATAATCCATGTTGTTTATGTACTTTTTTATGTGTCTACAGCTTCATGTGCCAACATTATGTGACATCTGAAAACTTGCAGTTAGCGCACTCTTTCTTCTCTCTTTTTGTGTAGTCTTCGGCCTTATGCTGACCCGCATAAATTAAACACGTATCATTGTTCCTGCATTTAGAGCTACACTTGTAGTTTTCGGCTAATTCTATTATAAATGTTTGTAGACTACTTTTTTGATTAGTGTAATCATGTATAATTTTACATCTCTCTTTACATCCACTGAAATTCTTCTCATAAATATCCTCTTCTATTTCACTGAGTTTCATTTCTTCTAGATAGTCTATTCTTATTATCTTCAATTTAGGATTCGCTATTTTCTCTTCTAATATATCACAATTATTTGCCGCTTTGGATTTTAAATTTTTGTATGGCCTTCTCTACCCTTTTCTCGTCAATGCAACTCACTATGACCTCACCACCTATAATATTTTTAACACTGTTTGTTCGTATTTTCTTGTCTTTTATAAAATAGTACTTGTTGTACTACCTTGTCATTTGTCATTTTGTTTCCTATTTTTTTCTTTACTAGTCTTTGTGCAGTTCTCTTTTTGATTTTCTGTAATTTATTTGCTGTTTTTTATTATATCTTTAAATTATATCTTTCAGTATTATATTTTTTAAGTTTTCATATTCATCAGCTTCTTCATCTTTACTAGCTATCTCCGCTAATAGTTGTTTTTATAAACTTTTAATCTTTGCTGCTTTTACTTGGGCTAAGCACATTTTCACTTCTTCACTTGAATCGTGGTCACTGATTTTTGAGGTTATATCGACTTGAGGGTGTTCTGGACAGATTGTAAATTTATCATTTGAGTAAACTATGTTTTTTAATCTTATAAAATCACTGACATGATAAATGTCTTCACATATGATACATGCTAGTGATTAAAACTTTTGTAGCGGGTGACACATGTAATTTTTTTCCCCAGTCAATGGGGCGAGTCTTCGCCCGTCGGTGCCATTCGTATATATGTCAATATATATTTAATTTATGTAATTCACACTTATATAAAAATAATACACTTTTACTAAGTTGCACTCTGAACAAACTTTACCTATATAAATACACTTACCCATTCACTCGTGAACGTGAAAAGAATTGCTCACATTACACGGCAATATTACAATGACGGGGAAAAATGAGATATACTAATAGCAAATAAGCCAACAACATCTGTATTTGTTTACATGTATCAGCTGTTCAGTATACTCAGTACTATACCTGTTTATATAGCTGTGCAGCATGTATAAACTATAGAACAGGGACTTTACAGGTATTTGAATGTACATTCGGAATAAAAAAAATGTTGACGGTTACAAGACAGTCTCAAGAAAATTCAAACGATAGATTTTTTTATTTCTTGTTATCAATTCTATAAATTTATCTCTTTTGTATATCCTTTTTAATATTAAAATTAATTATTTAACTTCTGTTTTAATATAAATTTTGTCAATTTTATTAAAATTTTATTTACCACAGAAATTAAAAAATTTTTCAATATTATTAAGAAAACTATCAATAATTAACACATGATATATTATTCTTTTGAATAAGCACCAAGGGCTAAGTGAGCTTTTTGACCTCGTGTGGTTGCAGTACGAGTCGAAACGAGCTAGCACGAACCGAAGGCGAGTGCGTTTGCGAGCCGTAGACGAGCAACTGCAATCTAAAAAAGCCCACTTTAAGCCCTTGGTACATAATAAACTAATAAGGAATTATCGCATAACTTAAACATTTTTTTTACCGTAAATAGAACAATGGCTACTTATTTTACGGAAAATTCTCTACCAAAATAAGAAATTAAAAATTCGATTTTTTCATCATTTAAAGGTGTTTGCATCAATAGTTATTGTATTTAATATAACGTTTTTTGCGTAAAATCCTCATATCTCCAAAAGTAAAAGATGTAATCCCATGAAAATTTCAAGGAATCTACCAAGAACATAAATTCTAAGCTAAACGGGATGTAGTCGGCTGAGACGATGGAAAGTAGTGAGACAGATTCGTGGCCATTAGATGATTTTCTCAAATATAAAAAATAGGATTCTATGTAGATAAAGATGCGATGAGATCAAGAGACTCTGAGCCTAATCATGAGATACAATTCTCACAAGAATGCATATAGCAGATTAGGCATAAAGTGTATGGGATATGTCAATCTAAAGGAGTAGTGGCCAAAGACAGAAGTCTAATGAAAGTTTCTGAATAACTGATGAAAACGATGGACATAGGAGAGCTTCGAGTTAATGCGCCACAGTCTGATGTATGAGGGAGTTAACTTCCTCAAGACCAAACAAGGAAAAGAGTGACTATCTCATCGGAGCCAGAGGTAATTGGTTGCTAAGTAGAACCAGATCTCAATGAAGCAGTAGAATTGTTCATCGATACTCAAAGTTAGATTACCAGAGAGAAGATACAGATACAAGATACTTAGTAGAAATCGAGGAAGATTATAACAGCGGAGAGAAAATTGAAGAAGAAAAATCCACAACCGCGGTATATTAGGAGAAAATAGGTTGGAGGCCAGAGTTGATGAACAAAAGGAGTCTGAAGTCGAAGTGGCAGGAGCTATGTCCGACAATCGATACTACTTTCGAGTAATCCTTGGAGGAATATCTTATGGTGCTCTGTTTAACTCAGAAGTTGTAATCACTATTGCGGAACCGAAGGTTGCACCCAGTTTCAAAGAGAGATTTCTAAATGCTCGAGCATCCATCCAGTCTGTCACTGGAGAGTTGTTGTCTTAGTAAAGATTTTTGCGAGTCGTTTAAAATCGACACTGATCG